>CM075820.1:334832-1011767 GCA_037975025.1 Excoecaria agallocha | reverse complement strand
GTTATTTACTGTTTTTATTCAACTTTTGTTTTTAGTTTTAACTATGTCTTGTGAGTAGTTTCTTTAACTTTTGCTAAAGGATACTTGAATCCTTGACTTTTATTGTTATGACTTGAATTTGTTCTTCAATTTAATACAAGTTTGATTATTTCTTGGTTCTTAAGCTTAGTCTTGTTTCATTCAATCTTAAGTTAATTATTAACGTGATTAAGCATCGGTTAATTAATTGGTTTAAATTGATTAATGACTTGTATGTTCTTAGGTTAATTTAGTTGAATTAATACATGTTTATATTCTGAATAAGTTATGATTATGTGTTAATTTGATTAAATTAAGATTAAGAAAGGTATAATCAAGAATAGTTGGAAATTAAAACTCTTGAGAAAGGTTTTAATAGATATCTAGGAGATTAATTAGAATTTTATGCTAAGTATTGAATTGTTCTGAGTAAGGGAGTTTAATGCTTGGAATGATAATCTTGAAAAAGTTAACTGGGTTTATTAAACTGAATTCTCTATAATGACTTGTGTGTTTTCTTTTAATTAAGTCATATCAATATTGGTTAAGGTGGATAGTCCTTTAGTGAAAGTAGTTTTGTCATTGATTTTTACCCCGTTTAATTTACTTGTTTTCAATAGATCTCCTCTTTAGTTTAATTCTTTTAATTGCTTTGTTTTAGTTTTAAAATTATTGTTTTCAAATCATCACAACTTTGGGATTTCTCTTCTTTCTTTTCACACAAAAATTGGTTTTGAAGTTGAAATAGCACATACAAGCACAAGTTTCCCTTGGGTTCGATATTTTAGGTCATAATTTTATTTCCCTATATTACTAGCCGATCTAGTACACACCGTTGCCGGGGACACATTGGCGTTTGTTTGTTTACTTTGATTTAAAGTGATTTTTGTGTGTTTTCTTCTCTTCTTCATCTCTTTTCTTATTTTCTTTTGGTTGACTAGTGGTTTATGGTGAGAGACAACCCCATCTTACCATTAGACCCTGAAATTGAGAGGACATTCCATAGGAATAGAAGAGGCAATATGAACGACCCATAAATTGAACAACCTATGGATAATCCACCACCTAGGATTGAAGAGCAACACATACCCCACCAAGCTCCCGAAAATGGGTATCGACCTAGAACCATAAGGGATTATGCTATCCCTAGGTGGAATGAAGAACATAGAACTATTAGGATCCCTCACCACCAACCCTTTGAGATTAAACCTACTACCATCACTATGGTACAAAGAAACCAATTTTCGAGTTCGGATATAGAGGATCCTGCACAACATTTGGATATGTTCTTAGAAGTGAGTGATATTGTGCAAATTCCTAATGTATCGACTGATGCAATTAGGTTGAAACTCTTCCCATTCACCCTCATAGGAAAAGCTAGGGATTGGCTACAAATGCTACCAAATCAATCCATCAATTCTTGGCAACAAATGCAAGAGAAATTTCTGTGCAAATTCTTCCCACCTACTAAGACCGCCCTCATTAGGAAACAAATTAGTGATTTTTAGCAGTTTTATGAGGAACCATTCCATGAAGCTTGGGAAAGATTTAGGAGACTCTTAAAAAGTTGCCCTCATCATGAAGTTCCTAGTTTTCAACTAATGCATATTTTCTATGCAGGTGCTCATCCATCAATAAGATCTTTATTAGATGAAGCTTCAAATGGAAGCTTCATGAATCAAATTCCCGAAGATGCATTTTTACTCCTAGATGAGATGGCCACCAATGATGCTCAATGGGCAAGCTCTAGAGCAACTCAAAAGAAACAGGGAGTTCATAATATTAATGAAGTAGATATGTTGAAAGCTCAATTAGAATTAATGGAAAAGAAATATTCAAAAGAAATAAATGAGCTTAAAGCTAAAAATGTCTCTATGTTATCTAATGGAGTTGATTCTTATGCAGGAATTCTGGGATCTATGGAAATAAAGAATGCTGAAAGTATAGTAGAAGAAGTCAATGCCTTGAATCCATATAGCAATACTTACAATGCGGGATGGAGAAGCCATCCAAATTTTTCATGGAGGGAAGGTAATCAAGGTTCTTCTTTTAACCCCAATCCTAGACCCCAATTCAACCACAATCAAATTTCCAATAATCAACTTCCATACCAAAACAAGCTCCACATCATTACCCAAATCAATATCCTTCACAAGCATACCACCAACCACCCGGTTTTCAAAAACCTCAACCTCCACCTCCTCAAGAAAAAAAATCCAATATTGAAGAAATGATTGCAAATTTCATGGCTTCCCAAAACTCCATTTTAGCTAGTCAAGATGCTAGATGGAAATCGCAAGATATTTGGATGAGAAACCAAGAGGCATCCATTAGGAACTTAGAAAACCAAATGGGGCAACTTGCTAGTTCTTTATCCAACCGAGCTCAAGGGACATTTCCATCTAATGTAGACCGAAACCCAAAGGAAGAAGCCAAAGTAATCACCTTAAGGAGTGGAAAAGAGTTAGAGAAGACTGAACTTGGTAAGGATTCTTCTAAAAAGGTGGAACCGACAACGGAGGTAAGTGTTTCTAATTCTGAAAATAATGAACAAGTGCCTCCTAAGGTTGAGAAGGGTAAAGGTAAAGAAAAGCTTGTTTTTACTTTTCTTGATGAGTCTCAATTACCTTTTTCTGTTCTAGCTAGAAAAGAAAAACAAAATGAGCAATTGAGTCGATTTTTAGACATGTTTAAAAAGTTGCATATAAATTTACCATTTGCTGAAGCTTTATTACACATGCCTAAATATGCTAAATTTATGAAAGAATTGTGGACTAATAAGAAAAAGCTAGAAGGCATAGGAATGGTTCAATTATCCGGTAATTGTAGTGCTATACTAACCAACAAAATTCTTGAAAAATTGGAAGATCCAGGTAGTTTTACATTACCTTGTGAACTAGGGGGGAATTTTGTTGGAAATGCTTTATGTGATTTGGGTGCTAGTATTAATCTAATGCCTTATTCAATTTGTAGGAAATTGAATTTAGGGGATCTTAAGGAAACTCGAATGACACTTCAGTTGGCGGATAGATCGGTGAAAAGGCCAAAGGGAATCATTGAAGACTTGTTGGTTAAAGTAGGGAATTTTATATTTCCAGTTGACTTTGTGGTAATGGACATGGAAGAAGATAGAAAAGTGCCGTTAATTGTGGGGAGGCCATTCTTGAACACAGCAAGAGCTTTAATTGATGTTCATGGACAAACGATTACTTTAAGATTTAACGAGGAGAAAATGATTTTTAATGTTAATAAAATTTTAAAACACCCCTCGTATGATTTTGAAGAATCCATTTGTTTTGTTGATGAGATTCAAGAATGTGCCAACACAAAGCAAGAGGAAGTCATTCTCAAAGATGAGCTCCAAAATTATTTAATGCATCCAAGGAAAGAGGAAGAGTGGGATACAAAGGAGAAAAAGTTGATACAAATTCTAGAACAAGAGCACAGTAAGGATGAGGAAAAAGAGGATGAACCATCCCCTCTTAAGGGGGATTCTGAACTCAAAACACTTCCATCACATTTAAAATATGTATTTTTGAGTAATAATGCTAACCCGGTAATCATTTCATCTTTATTGACAGAATTGGAAGAAGAAAGGCTCATTGAAGTCCTCAAAAAGCACAAAGGAGCAATTGGTTGGGCAACATCCGATTTAAAAGGAATTAGCCCAAGCTATTGTACACATCGTATACCCATGGAGAACAATTTTAAGCCAGTAGTGCAACCTCAACGAAGGCTCAACCTAACTATGCAAGAGGTAGTGAAAAATGAGGCATTGAAACTACTTGATGCAGGTATTATATATCCTATCTCCGATAGTAATTGGGTTAGTCCTGTTCAATGTGTGCCTAAAAAGGGGGGAATGACTGTAGTAGTAAATGAAAATAATGAATTAATTCCTACACGCACAGTAATGGGATGGAGAGTATGCATTGATTATAGAAGGTTAAATAATGCCACTAGAAAAGACCATTTTCCATTGCCCTTTATTGATCAAATGCTAGAAAGGTTGGCAGGAAATAAATTTTATTGTTTCCTAGATGGATATTCGGAGTATATGCAAATACCTATAGCCCCGGAAGATCAAGAAAAGACCACATTCACATGTCCATATGGAACATTTGCATATAGGAGAATGCCTTTTGGTCTTTGTAATGCACCTGCCACATTTCAACGATGCATGATGACCATATTTCATGACTTTATTGAAAAATTTATGGAAGTTTTTATGGATGATTTCACCATTTATGGGCATGATTTTGATTCTTGTTTGCATAATCTAGCAATGGTTTTAAAAAGATGTCAAGAAACTAATCTTGTGCTAAATTGGAAAAAATGTCATTTCATGGTTAGAGAAGGCATTGTCTTAGGGCATAAAATTTCTGAAAAAGGCATTGAAGTGGATAAAGCAAAAATTAATGTGATAGATAAATTACCTCCACCAACTAGTGTAAAAGGCATTAGGAGTTTCCTTGGTCATGCTGGGTTTTATCATCGATTTATTAAGGATTTCTCTAAAATTGCCAAGCCACTCTCTAATTTATTGCTTAAAGATGCTGCATTTAACTTTGATACTGAGTGTTTGCAGGCTTTTAACCTATTGAAGAAAAAATTAGTTAGTGCATCGATCATTGCATCACCCGATTGGAGCTTACTGTTCGAAATTATGTGTGATGCAAGTGATTACACAGTTGGAGTGGTTTTAGGACAGCGAAAGGAGAGGATTTTCTACACCATTTACTATGCGAGCCACACACTTACTGGAGCCCAAGTTAATTACACCACTACGGAGAAGGAACTCTTGGCAATAGTCTTTTCATTTGAGAAATTTCGATCTTACCTTTTAGGATCTAAAATCACAGTTTGGTCGGATCATGCTGCATTAAGATATCTTTTTGCCAAGAAGGATTCCAAACCAAGACTTATCCGATAGGTGTTACTACTTCAAGAATTTGATATCGAAATCAAGGATAAGAAATGAGCAGAAAATTTTGTAGCTGACCATCTGTCTAGATTAGATCATGCTAACATTGAAAAGGGAGAAATTCCTGATTTATTTCCTGATGAACATATTTGTGCTTGTTTTACTTATGAAAATTTAGTTCCATGGTACGCTAATATAGCCAATTTTCTTGCAGGTGGCTATCTCCCTAAGGAATTTACTTGGCAACAGAAGAAAAAGCTCATAGCGGATGCCAATCATTACCTTTGGGATGATCCATACCTTGTCAAGATATGTCTAGATCAAGTATTGAGAAGGTGTGTACCGGAATCAGAACAAAGAGCTATCATACACCAATGCCATGGGGGTGAAGTTGGAGGTCATCATGGACCAAATAGAACAGTTCAAACGATACTCCAATCAGGTTTTTTCTGGCCTACTTTATTTGAGGATGTAAAATCTTTCATAGCCGCTTGTGATAAATGTCAAAGAGTAGGAAACATATCCAAGAGAGATGAGATGCCTATGAACAATGTGCTATAAGTAGAAATATTTGATGTTTAGGGCATTGATTTTATGGGTCCTTTTCCAAATTCATTTGGGTTTGAGTATATATTGGTAGCTGTGGATTATGTGAGTAAATGGGTAGAGGCAATAGCTACTAGAACATGTGATGCAAAAATTGTGCTCGAATTCATTAGAAAGAATATCTTCACTAGATTCGGAGCACCTGGAGCTATTATAAGTGATGGGGGCAAACACTTTGTCAACCATCAATTCAAGACCTTACTTAAGAAATTTGGTGTCAAGCACAAAATCACAACCCCATATCACCCTCAAGCCAATGGCCAAGTGGAAGTATCTAATAGGGAGTTGAAATCAATTTTGGAAAAAACAGTAAATAACTCTAGAAAAGATTGGTCTCTTAGGTTAGATAAGGCTTTATGGGCTTATCGAACCGCATTTAAAACCCTTATAGGTATGTCTCCCTTTAGAATTGTTTTTGGGAAAGCATGTCACCTTCCAGTCGAATTAGAACATAAAGCATATTGGGCTACAAAATTTCTTAACTTTGATTTGAGTAATGCAGGTGAAAGAAGAAAATTTCAGCTCAATGAACTTGATGAAATTCGACAATGGTCATATAGCAATGCTGCACTTTACAAAGAAAAGACCAAACAATGGCATGACAAGCATTTAAGGGTAAAAGATTTTGTCCCGGGATGTTAGTGCTGCTTTATAATAGTCGTCTTCGTTTGTTTCCAAGAAAGCTGAAATCGAAGTAGCTTGGACCATATCAAGTGATAACAAGCAGAAATCTTGGTGTAGTGACGATCAAAAGCCTAAAAGATGGACGTGAATTTACAGTCAATGGTCATCGTCTTAAACCATACCAAATCGGACAACAAGAGGTTGTTGAAGCAACCATGGTTCTTCAAGATATTTAAAAACTGGTTTGAAAAGTCTAGCTGGAGACTTTAAAAAACTCAGAACTTCTATTCTTTCTCTCTTTTCATTTTATAGTTGCATTTTGGTTAAGTTTTCGTAATTTTGCATTTTTTGTGTGTTTGTGTGTTTTGATTCGTGAAAAGAATTGAGTAAATCAAGGTTTTTAAAGAGAACATGTTTTTTATGGGAAATTTCATGTTTTCAGAGCTTAAAATAGAAAGAAGTTACATTTGAGGAAAAGTTTCATGTATTTGTGCTTCAAAAATGAAGAAAGGCAGGAAATATACCTACACGTGAAGTTCTTCATTGAACCTCACATAGCCACGGGTTGGAATAGGGAAGAAAATCATTTATAACACGTGACCACGTGTGTTCTTATACAAGAAATCACGTGGCTACGCCTAAAAGCTCTGGATCCATTGTTTTCATTCACGTGACCACGTGGATTCTTTGTATAAGACCACACGTGGCCACGCCCCACCCAAGAACAAACCTACACGTGACCACGTGCGGTTCTTCTCATGAACCGCACGTGGCCACGCCTTATCTTGCTGCCTATATACACCCTTCACGAGTTTCTTTGTGCTTCATTTTCATTTTCTTTTACTCTCTCCCGTGCCCACGCCTCACCAACATCAATTTCCAACCGTGCCCACGGATTTTCACCACCTACCAACACTCATCATCTCCATTAGCTTCCTCCTTCAATTTCTTCTCTCTTCCATCATTCATCACTTGGTTCTCTACATTTTCATTATCATTCTAGGGTTTTTACACCTCTCACACACCATCTCCACTTTGTGCTACATTTTTGGGTAAATTTCTCACTTCCAAGTAAGTATTTACTTTCTTTACTCCTTATTTATCATTTGTTTGGCATCAATGGTTGTGTTTTGTGCATATTTGTTCAATAAAAGCTTAGTTTTTAGGTTAATTTGCACTTCACATATTGTTTCCATGTTCATTCTTTTCGCTTCTTTGGATGTATATGATTAATATGTGCATGTAATAGATGCTTGGTATGAAATTAGGTAGTGAACAATCTGTGTTATGCTTCTTAAAATTCATGCTCAAACTTGTGCTCACAACATGTTCGATAAAATGCCTCAATGAGTTTTTCTTTGAAAATTTTTAAATTTCACTCTTTGGATGGCATGTTTATAAGTTGCATTGATGCATGATGAATTCATTCACCTTTCGCAAGAGTTGTCCATGATCTTATTCACACATGATATGCATTATGTTACATCCTCTTTGTGCTTAACTTTTGCATACATTTTCTGCCTATCATGACTTATGTTATTAACTTATCATTTCATCCATTTGTGTTTCATTGCACTCACTACATGTTCATGCACTCATACTTTAGTGTATTTTGGGTTATGAGTTAATACTTACATTGTGTTTTTCTTTGGATGTACTAGCACCTCGAAGGACTAAATACCCCGATGTAGCTAGTTCATTCGGTGTCCGAATTCCATCATGTGTAGACAAGGCGAAGATTAACAAATTTGATTATTTTAGCAAGTGCAATTATGTCCAACGAGCCTACTTAAGCCATTTGTTCCTCAATATCCCAGCAGGAAATTTGTGGGATTATGAGATCGAACAGTTGATTCAAAATATTGGCTGGGGGGAATTTATAAAAAAGAAACCAAAGGTGTACCCGGATATGGCTAGAGATTTTCTTTATTCCTTTGAATGTTATTTCAGGCGAGATGCTGAGGATGGAACAATGGGTTTTAAACTTGGTAAGAAAGGTTATTCTCTAACTTTCACTCAGTTTTCTAAAATTTTAGGTTTTGTGCCAACTACTCCTTGAGAATTGGAAGATGCTTCACCTGCGGAGAATTGGGAGAGAATTAAAGATATTGAATTGAATGAGCCTTGGGTAGGAGGACAATGCAAGGTACATGCTCTAAAAACTCATGCTTTGAGAATAATTCATCGGTTTTTGGCAAAAACTATGTATAACAATTTGAAGAATGCCAGTACTATTAGTGTCTCTCAAGCAATGGTTTTAAGATGTATGATGGATGGCATTGCAATTAATGGAGCGGGCATTATAGCTAGTCGAATTAAGGATTTCCAAAAAATGCCAGGTAACATTGATAATATCTCTATTGGATGGATAGCTACAGTTTTGGCAGGTGCAGTTAATCATCGGGTTTATGGCGAGCCACTTCCAGGAGATTTGCCTTGCATTGATAATAGAATGTTGAAAAGGATGAAGATTCTGATACCTAAGCCCCGAGGACATTGGGCAACCCGAGAGGAGTATTTACGAGAGAATCATATTAGGATTGCGGAGCAAGAAGAGCAGCCAAATGAGCCAGAAGAAGAGCATGTTGCTACAGCAGTCCTGTCTCCCATAAATAAACCCACAACACCAGAATGGGAAGCACCATTTAATCAATTGAGTGGTCGGTTGGATGCTCAACAAATGAGGCTCGATCAGATGCAAGGTGATGGAATATGACATGGTATGAATGTGATGATAGCACAGCGGAAAAACAAAAATTTTTATCATACATACCATACAATTCCAAAGCAAGAAACGAAACATGCAATTTTAGGGTTGTATAACTTACAACTTATGATGCCTTTTTGAAAATTGAATTTGATGATGTTCAGCAACTAAGGTGACTTTATCCGCCTTAGGTCTCGATCACCAATGCCAAGGAACAGCCTTTAAAACTACTCCCTCTATTCTCACACACATACTTGCAAAAAATGGCTTAAAACAGAGATTGCTAGCTCTCTTTTAAGTATTGTGTAATGGCAATTGTTTGAAGCTACAAGACTTGATCTTGTACTTCTTTTAGGTGCTATTAATGCCTAAGAACACAAGAAAGCAAGGAAGAATCCTTCTCCTTGTGTATTTCGGCCAAGAGAGAATTTTTGAGGGAGAGAATGATTTCACGCCAAAAAGCAAGGTGGCTAGGGTTTTTTCACGCCAACTTCTCTCTCTCTTCTAGGGTTTTATTTCTTTTAATATTTATGCTTATCGTTTGGCAAGTCTTTGATCTGAATTGAACTATCTTAAGATAATTAATTCAAACTCTTTCACTTCCTAAAGATAAGTAATATATTTTGAATTAAACTCCTTTGAATTTAAATTCAAATTTGAAATAAAACATAAGACATTTAATTAAATGAAAACACTTAATATAAATAATAAACATGTGCCAAAATTCCTTGATTTCCCTCTTGGAATTTTGGCCACTTCATCAATTATATAAGTGATTTAATTTAATTTAAATTCCTTTAGGCTTTAATACTCAATTAACTTAATTAATGTAACATAATTAATTAATTGAAATTAAACCTTGTGGGTTGAATTTCTCTCTCTCATGGACCAAAGCTCAATAGCAATTTTATAACCCATTACATACATTAATTTGACTTTAATTAAAAGCCCAAATTAATGCCCAATACTTAATTTAAGTATTTTAAGCCCAATGCTTTGTGTGCGATCCTATAGGTCCATTTAATGTTGGCAATGAATTAATAAATTAATTCAAAGGCTATATATATTCTCTAGCAAGATATTATAGCATTCCAAATTAAATGAAAATGCATATGGCATTTAGTGACCTAATGCAATTTTTTATAGTCCCTTACCCATAAATATCAGAATTAATATAAGGCATGGAACTAGTCATCCTTATATATATTAATTCCTTTCTTGATATTCCAGTGACACTGAACTCTCAGATAAATAATGATTACTCATTATTTCATCTCGGTATGGCCATACACTTCTCAGTTCACTGATCAAGTGGCCGATGATATTTTCTCTCTTATTGAGAGAGGTAATCCCTTCACTTCTCTCATGCTCTTTAACATGAATTAATGCATACCGAATCATACCCGTACTTGTCACTCTGTTACGAGCACGTTAGGTGTATGTCAAAGTACACAGTAATTCATAAAGAGTTTCATAGAAATTTCAGGTCTAAGAACTCCGATACAAAACTTGCATATGAGAAACACTTATGACTTGTACCATGTAGTGTTCTCATGAGCATATCGTATCCAGATACCATGTTCTTTAACATGTATCTATGATCTCTGATTGACACTCTTGTCCTAATGATCTGTAAGACATAACTCATAATATCAGAGAGAGCATACTAGTCTTAATTCATTGTTATTCCCATAACAATGACTGACTAGGGATATTTAGAATGATGTCTCATTTGTTTCAAGGTCTTACAACCATGTGCCTCACACATGATAACTTAAACCGAAACAACACTCTTGGATAGTTTTATCAATTGATATGCACAGGAATACAAAGGATAAAATAAGTGCCTCATTTTATTAATTCAAAGTGCTTTATTACAATGCATTGGGGCTAGGGCTTACACTAACACAAGGGAGATTGGATATGCTCTGGGATACGGTAATGGATGGCAATAGACAAGTAGAGCATTTCATCACTCATTTTTGGCAGCGTTTTCCTCCACCACCACCTCCATTTGAATAGATCTTTGTTTGCTGGGACAACAACGTTTTGAGGAGGGGGTAGCCTCCTTTCAGGGAGTTTTTTTTCTATCTTTCTTTTATTTTTCATGAATCAAGTTTTTATGTTGTGTTTTGTGTTTTATTTTCCATTTAGTTTGTTTTTGTTTATGTTCTGTTTGGTTGCTTAAGGTTGTAAAACTTGTTAAAATGTATATAGTTCACTTTTTCACTTAGTTTGCATGAGAACTTAGTTTGCCCTAGTTATCTTCAAGACTTGGAACAATTTGAACTTAGATATGGAATATACATGTTCTAAACCTTTGCTTAGCAAGAGAACATTTATGTTGTTTAATAAATCTTTAGATAGGTTAATTTTCAGCTTGATAAATATTTGTTAGTTTCCAAATTCTTAAAAGCACTTAAGACTAGTTTTTGAACTTAGAGAAAAACAATGCATTGACGTAGTTAAGTGATGAATTTTAGAACACTAGAACATTCCTCATCACCCTTCAAAGCATAAAAGCAACTCAAAACAACTTGGAAAGTGATCTAGGCAATGTTTTTCTTGTTGAGCCATATCTTAACTTATTTCCTACCTTATATGCATATTTATCCTTTGATTAACCATTTTGAGCTTATAAGGGTATGCTTAATGCGTACCATTAATATTTTCTTGTTATACCTAACGTTTTAACCATATAACCTAAAAAGCTTTTATCTCACCTATGGAGTTAGCCACTTTAGGATTAAAGGGATGAGTGAAAGAGTAAATTTTCATTTGGGTGTAGTAAGAAAGTATTAACAAAGTTATTGATGAAGTCAATTGAAAATATACCTTGTATTACCTTGAGGTTAGCTTGTAAAGGCTAGTTCAATAAAAAAAAACTAGCAAATATGAAAAAATATAAGTGTGGGGTAGTATAAGGAAAGGAAAAATGGAAAAATATTGACTTCTTGGTGAAAGAGCATAAAGAAAGTTTGGAATCAAGGCAAGGATGAGTAAAATTTGTATTACTTAAGTTATTGGAGTGTTTGTAATCTATTTGGTCTTAGAGTGGCTATATTCATTTTGATTATCTTTTATCCATTCTTTGATAAACATACCCTTAGCCCCATTACAACCTTTATAAGACCTATGTGATTTTAAGTTTGTTTTTGAGTTGTTTAGCGGAGATGATTTACGGGTTCTAGTGCTAAAGGAGAGGCCTATGGTGTTTCTAGAGTTTCAAGCACGAAACCATGTGTATACTTATGTGTACATTCATTCTAAACTTGATTATGAATTTGCATTGGTGTTTTGGATTTGGAAAATACTTAAAATGATTTGGTCTTGCACACACACAAGGAAACTATCTCATATTGTCCTGTTTGAAGATTGATTTATTTAGAGGTTATATTAAGTGCTTGTGTTAAAATGCTAAGTTTGGTTATGAAATTGCATATCTTGATACAAGTTTAAAAGTTTTGAAGGAGGGTTTGTTCTAATTTGCTTGAGGGCAAGCAAGGTTTAAGTGTTGGGTATTTGATAAGTGTGAATTATATATAGTTTTTAATGTGTTTTTAGTTGTGTTATTTAGTTATTTTGGCTTTATTTAGGTTAAATTAGAGTTATTTTGTTAATGTTTATTTTTTTAAGGTTAATTCTATGTTTTGTATGATTTTCAGGGTCAAATTGATAAAAAAGGGCTTAAAGTGTAAAAAGTGCAAAGTTTTGGGCCAAAAGTGCAAAATTGAAGAAATTAAGCAAGAAAAAGAACGTCCAGTCAGAGGTTTAACACGTGACCATGTGAAGCTATGTTGGTTTAAGGCACGTGGCCACATGAAGATGTGAGAAAACATGAACTTGAAGATGCCGTGGCCATGTAAGGAAATAAGTAAAGGAAACAAGGAAGACACGTGACCACGTGGATTCCAATGAAGGACCACACGTGGCCACGTGTGGAAGATTGCCTAGAAGTCACGTGGGCACGTATAGAAATACACAGGGAGGAGCCGTGGCCACGTGATCTGATTCTCCAATTGCGTGAAGGATTTTCGACTTCCTGTTTTGAGCAGAATTCACTTCCTATTTGGTTTCTGCAGTTTTGGAAGAAATCTACCACGTTTTTGCCTATAAATAGCAGTCCAAAACACAGAAAAAGGGAGATCAATCTTGAGTTTTTCAGATTTGTTTTTCTTAGTTTATTTTCACATTCTTGTTATTTACTATTTTTATTCAACTTTTGTTTTTAGTTTTAACTATGTCTTGTGAGTAGTTTCTTTAACTTTTGCTAAAGGATACTTGAATCCTTGACTTGTATTGTTATGACTTGAATTTGTTCTTAATTTAATACAAGTTTGATTATTTCTTGGTTCTTAAACTTAGTCTTGTTTTCATTCAATCTTAAGTTAATTATTAACGTGATTAAGCATCGGTTAATTAATTGGTTTAAGTTGATTAATGACTTGTATGTTCTTAGGTTAATTTAGTTGAATTAATACATGTTTATATTCTGAATAAGTTATGATTATGTGTTAATTTGATTAAATTAAGATTAAGAAAGGTGTAATTAAGAATAGTTGGAAATTAAAACTCTTGAGAAAGGTTTTAATAGATATCTAGGGGATTAATTCAGAATTTTATGCTAAGTATTGAATTGTTCTGAATAAGGGAGTTTAATGCTTGGAATGATAATCTTGAAAATGTTAACTGGGTTTATTAAACTGAATTCTCTATAATTACTTGTGTGTTTTCTTTTAATTAAGTCATATCAATATTGGTTAAGGTGGATCGTCCTTTAGTGAAAGTTGTTTTTTTCATTGATTTTTACCCCGTTTAATTTACTTGTTTTCAATAGATCTCCTCTTTAGTTTAATTCTTTTAATTGCTTTGTTTTAGTTTTAAAATTATTGTTTTCAAATCATCACAACTTTGGGATTTCTCTTCTTTCTTTTCACACAAAAATTGGTTTTGAAGTTAAAATAGCACATACAAGCACAAGTTTCCCTTGGGTTCGATATTTTGGGTCATAATTTTATTTCCCTATATTACTAGCCGATCTAGTACACTTGCTAGACACCGGTCAAAACCTACTAGTTATACTCAGTGTATGAGCAACATCTAACCTAGTACATAACATAGCATACATGATAGATCCAATAGCATATGCATATGGGATTCTACTCATGTTGTCCCTTTCTTCTTTGGTTTTAGGGCACTGTTCTTTAGTTAAAGGAACTCCCAAAGCCAAAGGTATGTACCCTTTCTTTGAGTCTCCTATACTAAAATTCTTTATTACTTTGTCTATGTACTTTTCTTGACTTAGTCCCAAAAGCCGATTCGATCTATCTCTATAAATTCGAATACCAAGTATTGACTCGCCTTCACCTAAGTCTTTCATTTAAAAACACTTCCCTAACCATTGCTTAACCTTTTGCAATATTGGAATTTCATTCCCAATGAGAAGGATGTCATCCACAAATAGGACCAGAAATACTATTATGCTCCCACTAACTTTCTTGTACACACAAGGCTCATCTTCATTTTTGATGAAGTCAAATTCTTTAACTGCCTTATCAAAATGAAGATTCCAACTTCAGGATGCTTACTTTAATCCATAAATGGATTTTTAAAGATTGCAAACCTTCTTAGGATGTTTGGCATTGACAAAACCCTCAGGCTGTGTCATATACACATCCTCAAGTAAATTTCCATTGAGGAAAGCAGTTTTGACATCCATTTTCCATCTCATAATCATGATATGCAGTTATGGAAAACAAGATCCTAATGGACTTGAGCATGACTACAGGCGAAAAGGTCTCATCATAGTCTACACCATGAGTTTGTCAAAAACCTTTTGCTACTAGTCTACCTTTGCAGGTCTTATCAGCTTTGAGTTTAAATAGCCACTTGTATTAAATTACCTTAGAACCTTCCGATGGATCAACCAAGGTCCAAACCTGGTTATCGTACAATGATTACATCTCAAATTTCATGGCTTCAAGCTAATATTCTGAGTCTAGGTTCTCAATAGCTTTTTGGTAGGTAGTAAGATCCTTACGATCTACTAACTCAATAGTCTCACTGTCGGTGATTAGAAATCTGTATCTCTCAATCTCTTGACGTACCCTACCGGACCTTCTAGGTTCTTGTGTAATGGGTTCTTATTCCACAACTAATTGTGAACATGATCCCATTTCCAACTCATCCTCTATAGGAGTTTGTGGCACTTGAATTTCTCTAAGTTCTTCTTTACTCCCACTATCTTTCTTGAGAAGGAACTCCTTTTCCAAGAAAACAGCCTTGCAAACAACAAACACTTTGTTCTCAGCTTGTGAGTAAAAGTAGTATCCCTTTTTTTCTTTGTGATAACCTGTAAACAAGCAGACAACAAATTTGGACTCTAGTTTATCAGATGTTAATTTCTTAACATGTGATTCATAGCCCCAAATCCTGAGAAATGACATATTGGGTTCTTTCCCAGTCCATACTTCATATGGTGTTTTCTCAATAGCTTTAGTTGGAGTACGGTTTAGTAGAAACATAGCAGTTTCTAATGCATAACCCCAAAAATAGATTGGAAGATTTGCTTAACTCATCATTGATCGAACCATATCCAACAGAGTTTGATTTCTCCTTTTGGATACACCATTCCATTGTGGAATTCCAGGAGAAGTGAGCTGTGAAATGATTCCACACTCCTTCAAGTTACTGTCAAACTCTTAGCTTAAGTATTTGCTACCTAAATATGATCGAATGGCTTTTATGCTTTTGCCAAGTTGTTGCTCTACTTCGTTCTTAAACTCTTTGAATTTCTCAAAAGTTTCAGACTTGTACTTCATTAGATATACTTAGCCATATCTACTGAAGTCATCTGTGAACGTCACGAAGTAGCTAAAACCACCTCTAGCTTGTGTACTTAATGGTCCACATACATCGGTATGTATTAGGTCTAATAAGTCATTAGTCCACTCGCCTTTCTTGTTAAAAGGACTCTTTATCATTTTTCCATGCAAACATGGCTCACATGTGTCATAAGATTCTAAGTCGAATGACCCAAGCACTCCAGATTTGTGGAGTCTTGAAATGCATTTTTTGTTTGCATGCCTTAAATGACAATGCCAGAAGTAAGTAGGGTTCAATTTATTTGATTTAACCCTTTTTGTATTAATGTTGTATATGGATTCTTTGTTTTGTAGATCAAGGATATAAAGGCCATTTTGCAACATGGCATTGCCATATGAAATGCCTTGGAACGAATACGAGCATTGCCATTATTAATAACAAAATCAAATCCATCCAAATCCAAACAAGAAACTAAAATAATGTTTGTGCTCATAGCAGGCACATAATAACAATTTTTCAATACTAAATAAAGTCCGAAAGGTAAAGTGAGTTGATAGTCGCCTATCTCCATGGCAGCAACTCGTGCTCCATTCCCCACACGGAGGTCCACTACATTCTTCCCAAGTAATTGCCTATTTCTTAGCCCTTGCACATTTGAACAAATGTGAGAACCACAACCGGTATCCAATACCTAAGTGGTAGAAATAGAAAGGTTAATTTCAACAAGAAAAATACCAGAGCTGGATGCCTTGGCTCCATTCTTCTTTTGTTCTTCCTTGAAGAGAGCGTAATTCATCCTCCAATGCCCTATCTTGTTGCAATGGAAGCTTGTGCTCTCGCTCTCCTTAAGCTTTTATGCGTTGGGCTTGGATTGGGCCTGAGGTGCACTCCCATTGGACTTGAACCAAGCCAAGTCATTCTTGGGTTTTGCCTTTCCTTTTCCCTTAGCGGGTCCCTTCTTTATACCCCCTTAAACAATAAGTACGAGATTGGTCTTTCAAATGTTCTCTTCAGTATTCTTAAGCATCCCATGAAGCTCGGTGATTGTCTTGTTCATTGCATGCATGTTATAATTCATAACAAATGGATCATAATCATCAGTCAATGAACCTAAGATAAAGTTAATGGCCAATTCCTTCTGGACTTGTACCTTAAGCTTCTCAAGAGTATCAAGATACCCTTTCATCTTGTGTACATGGGTACTAACAGGAGTACCCGCAGCCATCTTACAAGAAATCAAGGCCTTTGTTGTCACGAACCTCTCATGACGAGCTTGCTCTTGAAACATCTCCTTGAGGTGTACCATGATCGCATAAGTCTCTTGGTCCATGAATTACTTTTACAAGTCAGGGACCATAATGTCCAGCATCAGACAGGTCACATCATTAAAGTCACTCTTCTTGGTCTCAAAAGTTTTCTTTTGAACCGCGGAGGCGTTCCTACTAGGTTCTTCAGGCAAGGGTGCATCCAAAAATATGACTTTTCCTCTTGCTTAAGAACTATTCTTATGTTTCGAGACAAGTCTATGAAATTGGTGCCATTCAATTTGTCCTTTTGCAGGACTGATCGCAATGAAAAGTTGTTATTTGAAGATGCCATTTTCAATCTACAATAAAATTTAGCAAGATTAAATGAGGTCTTTTTATAATCCCACAAACTGAATTAATATCCATTTAAATAATTCACGTTAGTGATTTTAATGTGGGCCAAGATCTACTTTTCACAACAACTTATTAGTCAAGTTGAGCTTGTACACCTAACAAGTTAAGTTACTTAGATAGGAAAACTCCAATCATGTCTTGTACTTGACTCTTAGATCAAATGGGCTAACATCTTAAGATTTTATAGCACAAGCCCATTTATTAGTTACCTAGGTCCGGGCATCCCTTTCCATGTTAAGTCAAACCTACATTCACAATCCATGCCTTACAAAGATAATCGGGTGCATCTAGGACTCCTAGTCTATGTCATCGATAATCGATGCCTTGACATGTTTCTAATTAAGAAGGCAACTTTATGACTTACTATTTTAGGGATTCATTTTATTACGGCTTACATGGAATATGCTTTGCCATGCAATCATAGCATGCATATATATATAATTTCATAAAGTAAAACGTGACAAACATGGGTCCAAAAACCTACAACTAAGATTCTATACTATTACATAAGAATCTTCGAGTTGGGCTTCTCCATTCCGGTAGGCTTTGTCATGATATACAAAGTCTTTAAATAAATTCTATTCTAAGAAATAAATGAAACTTTTACAATAATACATAATGGCTCGCAAGCCATATTTAATTACGAAAACCCAGGGCCCATGAATTCACCATGTATATCAATTCATCACACCAAACAAGCAAATAAATATACATAACATTTATGGATCAAACAAAGTCCAATTTGTTGGATTTTAACGGTTACATGCATCACATAAATGAGCGAAATTTTAAATTTTTTTAACCATTAGATCTAATCTTGCCATGAATACACAATATAACTATATGAGAATAAGAAAAATCACCTTTGATTTTTGTTGAACAGTTGATTTTACTTCGCACCGGGTTGTCGCAAACCACAGTGTCAAAAATCGAACACCTCCAATGAGTAATCCACACTAGAGAGGGGTAAATTGAACAAATAAATTGGTGTTTAACTAGGGCTGGCCGAAATTCCCAAGTGCTAACTTAGGATTTGGCGCAAAAGTGAGAGAGAGATTAAGCGAAAAGACTTTCTTTTTGTTTTAATCACTTAACCCTAATTCTCATTAGTTGGCCTTTTATAGTTAGGTTAAAATTCCAACTCCTTAATGAGATTGGGCTCTTTAAAATTGCTGGAGAATTATTAATTGGGCCTGTGGAATTAATTATAATCATTTGGGCTTAATTAAATCCAATTTAAACCTTTTCATAAAAGTCTATGCACAAAACCCACAAACTAGGCCCTTTGTGCAACTAATTGGATTTAAATACCCAAATGGATTCCAAATCCAACCAAATTAAATATGTGGGTTCCATAACACTTATGTAACATATATAAATTAATTTAGTCCATTAAATAGGCCATTAAGACCTTCTGTTCTGAGGTAGGTGTGTGGCCCTTACAGAAGGGCTTCCGCCAACTACTTCATTCCTCTGGCCCTTAATAATTGCTCCAATGGACAATTATTATACCAGTCCTATAACATTTATAGTAGTCCTAAAACACTTATAAGACAATAATAATTTATCATGAAATACATTATTTCAATTAGGTCCAATTTTGCAGAACATTTCTCAAAAGTTCCGCGGATAATTTTATTTGATCATAATTAATTAAACTCTTTAATTAATTATTATCATATTCTCTTCTCAACCTTTATAATAATATCAAATATTATTATCCTTGTCATTTTACCATTTTACCCTTTTCTCTATATGTGTGTGACCTATTGGGTTCCCGTTCATGTTGGCAGTATAATAAGTAATTGTGAGTTATATTCAAAACTCACATGATTTAAACTCCTTTAAATCATCTTATCAATCCCTATTGATACTTTTGATACATCATTATACAAGTCATGATTGGCCTCTAGCTAGGCATCATGACTACCCAAATGTCAGGAAAGTCATGTGGTTTGACTGTACCCTTCCATAGAAATAGTTACCGTGCAATTACTCCTTTCACCACTCTTATATCAATTAGATTCTAAGTATGGATTTCTATCAACTCATATAAATCTAATTATGTATGTTCTATTAATTTAACCATTGTTCCTAAAATGCCCTTCATGGATCTCCATCCATCTCGGCATATTACTCTGGCCAGAGATTCTCTGAACAAGGCAATTATAGAATCATGCGAGATAACTTCCCTTGTTAAATCTAGGATGGTGAATCGTTTGTTAATCACTCAACTATCTTCAAGTAGGTCATGATATACCCAATCTCCTAACTATGTTCACTCCCAGTTGGAAGTAATCAGTTGTGGAGTCAAAGTATACCACTTGCTACTTAAGATAACTTTGGTGATCTCAAGTCTAAGGATACTTCCACAACCGCTATGAAGAGATTCCTCACTGACATAGATTTAATATCCATGTGAGGATTCTCTTTGCAGGTCTCCAATTAACTTGTTCTTCTGACGAGGATCCATATGTTAGCTTTGATTATCTTCCATAATCACAGTTATGAGAACCACTGCTTGAACCATTCAAGAAGCATAACATGTGCTAGTCTGTCCGAATTAACAATGTCTTATCTTGTTAATTCTATGACTAGGGATATTTAGATATTATCACATTTGCATGCAATAGACATCTCTCATCATGAACACCTTCATGATTGCCTTTGCACTGTGTTTATACTATCTAGGACTTCATTTATTAATTTAAGATTTACAAACTCATGTATTCAAACATAGCATTAATAAATGAATGATGCCTTTCATTAAGAATATAAATTTCATACATATGAAAAACATCCCTATTACATGGGCTCTAGGGCATACTTTCTAACAATCTCCCACTTGCACTAGAGCCAATCACTCATATGTCTCAGACCCATGCTATTTATATGGTGATCATGCTTAATCTGGGAAAGTGCTTTAGTGAGGGGATCCGCCACATTGTCATCTGTGGGAACCCTTTCTATTTTCACATCATTTCTAGCTACTATTTCCCTTATGAGGTGGTAGCATTTGAGAACATGCTTGGATCGCTGATGAGACCGTGGTTCCTTTGCTTGCGCAATGGCTCTATTGTTGTCACAATATAAAGGAATTGGATCAACAATGCTAGGCACCACTCCTAATTTAGTTTTGAACTTTTTGATCCAGATTGCTTCTTTGGCTGCTTCTGAAGCAGCAATGTACTCAGCTTCCATTGTGGAATCAGCAGTTGTTTCTTGTTTGGAACTTTTTCAACTAACTGCTCCTCCTCCCATTATGAACACATAACCAGATTGTGATTTACAATCATCTTTGTCAGATTGGAAGCTGGCATCTGTATACCTATTTACTTCCAAACTGCCCTCTCCATATACCAAGAATATATCCTTAGTCCTTCTCAAGTACTTAAGAATATTCTTGACAGCTGCCCAGTGTTCCTTACCAAAATTGGATTGGAATCTGCTTGTGACACTCAAAGCAAATGCTACATCTGGACGTGTACATAACATAGCATACATGATAGAACCAATTGCAGATGCATATGGTATTCTATTCATGCTCTCTCTATCCTCTAGTGTCTATGGACACATAGACTTAGAAAGGTGTTTCCCATGCACCATGGGTATAAACCCTTTCTTAGAGAGATCCATATTAAACCTCTTCAATACTTTATCTATATATGTACTCTGAGAAAGACCTAGCAACTTATTGGATCTATCTCTATAGATCCTTATTCCCAAAATATAGGATGCTTCTCCAAGGTCTTTCGTGGAGAATTGCTTGGATAACCATATTTTAACAGATTGGAGAAGAGAAATGTCATTTCCCATGATTAATATGTCATCTACATATAGAACTAGGAAGATAATTGCACTCCCACTGACTTTTTTATACACACAAGGTTCATCTTCATTCTGTGAGAAACCAAACTCTTTGATTGTCTCATTGAATCGTATGTTCCAACTCCTAGAGGCTTGCTTCAATCCATAAATGGATCTTTGAAGCTTGCATACCTTTTCGCCATTTCCTGATGTGAATCCTTCTGGTTGTGTCATATACACATCCTCGGTTAGATTTCCATTAAGGAAAGTTGTCTTCACATCCATTTGCCAAATCTCATAATCATAATGAGCTGCAATGGCTAAAAGTATTCTTATAGACTTAAGCATCGCTACAGGAGAAAAAGTTTCGTCATAGTCAATACCTTCTTTTTGACGATAACCTTTTGCTACTAAGCGAGCTTTATAGGTAACTATATTACCTTCCATGTCAGTCTTCTTTTTGAAGACCCATTTGCACCCTATGGGTTTTATCCCTTCAGGTGGTTGAGTTAAAGTCCATACTTTGTTCTCATACATGGAGTCCATTTCAGACTGCATAGCCTTAAGCCATAAATCACGTTCTGAACTGTTCAAAACTTCTTGATAGCTTGTAGGCTCATTGTCCTCTACTACAGTTATGCCTCTATCCGAATCAATGTGAAATCCATATCTCACAGGGATAGAACGCATCCTAGTAGATCTTCTAGGATTTTGTGTATAATCAGGTTCAACTGTAATCTCATCATTATGAAATTCAGTTTCGGGTTCAATCGGTTGATCATCTTCTATTTGTGGGTCTTGAACTTCACCAAGTTCAATTTTACTCCCACTGTCCTCTCGTAGGAGAAATTCTCTTTCCAAGAAGATAGCATGCCTTGAAACAAACACCTTTTGTTCTAAGGGATGATAGAAATAATATCCAAACGTTTCTTTTGGATATCCCACAAATAAACATTTGTCAGACTTAACATCCAGTTTGTCTGACATTGTCCTCTTCACATAAGCAGGACAACCCCATACTTTCATATGAGAAAGCGTGGGTTTCTTGTTATTCCACATCTCATATGGAGTAACATCAACCGATTTACTAGGAACTCTGTTTAACACATAAACAGCAGTTTCTAGTGCATATCCCCAAAAGGACTTAGGCAAGTCTTCTCGGCTCATCATTGATCGAACCATATCTAATAGTGTTCGATTTCTCCTTTCAGATACACCATTATGTTGTGGTGTATATGGAGGAGTCCATTGAGATAAAATCCCATTATCTCTAAGATAATCCTGAAACTCTTGACTTAAGTATTCTCCACCTCGATCTGATCTAAGTGTTTTAATACTTTTGCCAAGTTGTTTCTCAACTTCATTTCTAAACTCTTTGAACTTTTCAAATGCTTCAGACTTATATTTCATTAGATAGATGTATCCAAACCTGGAATAATCATCAATGAAAGTAATGAAGTAGGAGTAACCTCCTCTAGCATGTGTAGTCATTCGACCACATACATCTAAATGTATTAAGTCCAAAACCATTTTAGCTCATTCTCCTTTACCAATAAAGGGAGCTTTTGTCATTTTTCCCAATAAACAAGATTCACATGTATCAAATGATTCATAATCAAATGATCCCAAATCACCTGACTTGTGTAATTTGGTCATGCGCTTTTCATTTATATGGCCTAAACGACAATGCCATTGTTGGATTTTAACGGTTACATGCATCACATACATGAGCGGAATTTTAAAATTTTTTAACCATTAGATCTGATCTTGCCATGAATACACAATATAACTATATGAGAATAAGAAAAATCACCTTTGATTTTTGTTGAACAGTTGATTTTACTTCGCACCGGGTTGTCGCA
Source organism: Excoecaria agallocha (assembly GCA_037975025.1). Classification (NCBI taxonomy): domain Eukaryota; kingdom Viridiplantae; phylum Streptophyta; class Magnoliopsida; order Malpighiales; family Euphorbiaceae; genus Excoecaria; species Excoecaria agallocha. The sequence continues at coordinate 988,733 of CM075820.1, read as the reverse complement.
AACCACAGTGTCCAAAATCGAACACCTCCAATGAGTAATCCACACTAGAGAGGGGTAAATTGAACCAACAAATTGGTGTTCAACTAGGGCTGGCCGAAATCCAAGAGGCTAGCAATGGAAGTGGCGCAAAAGGGAGAGAGAATTAAGAGAAAAAGACTTTCCTTTTGTTTTAATCACTTAACCCTAATTCTCATTAGTTGGCCTTTTATAGTTAGGTTAAAATTCCAACTCCTTAATGAGATTGGGCTCTTTAAAATTGCTGGAGAATTATTAATTGGGCCTGTGGAATTAATTATAATCATTTGGGCTTAATTAAATCCAATTTAAACCTTTTCATAAAAGTCTATGCACAAAACCCACAAACTAGGCCCTTTGTGCAACTAATTGGATTTAAATACCCAAATGGATTCCAAATCCAACCAAATTAAATATGTGGGTTCCATAACACTTATGTAAGATATGTAAATTAATTTAGTCCATTAAATAGGCCATTAAGGCCTTCTGTTCTGAGGTAGGTGTGTGGCCCTTACAGAAGGGCTTCCGCCAACTGCTTCATTCCTCTGGCCCTTAATAATTGCTCCAATGGACAATTATTATACCAGTCCTATAACACTTATAGTAGTCCTAAAACACTTATAAGACAATAATAATTTATCATGAAATACATTATTTCAATTAGGTCCAATTTTGCAGAACATTTCTCAAAAGTTCCGCGGATAATTTTATTTGATCATAATTAATTAAACTCTTTAATTAATTATTATCATATTCTCTTCTCAACCTTTATAATAATATCAAATATTATTATCCTTGTCATTTTACCATTTTACCCTTTTCTCTATATGTGTGTGACCTATTGGGTTCCCGTCTATGTTGGCAGTATAATAAGTAATTGTGAGTTATATTCAAAACTCACATGATTTAAACTCCTTTAAATCATCTTATCAATCCCTATTGATACTTTTGATACATCATTATACAAGTCATGATTGGCCTCTAGCTAGGCATCATGACTACCCAAATGTCAGGAAAGTCATGTGGTTTGACTGTACCCTTCCATAGAAATAGTTACCGTGCAATTACTCATTTCACCACTCTTATCTCAATTAGATTCTAAGTATGGATTTCTATCAACTCATATAAATCTAATTATGTATGTTCTATTAATTTAACCATTGTTCCTAAAATGCCCTTCATGGATCTCCATCCATCTCGGCATATTACTCTGGCCAGAGATTCTCTGAACAAGGCAATTATAGAATTATGCGAGATAACTTCGCTTGTTAAATCTAGGATGGTGAATCGTTTGTTAATCACTCAACTATCTTCAAGTAGGTCATGATATACCCAATCTCCTAACTATGTTCACTCCCAGTTGGAAGTAATCAGTTGTGGAGTCAAAGTATACCACTTGCTACTTAAGATAACTTTGGTGATCTCAAGTCTAAGGATACTTGCACAACCGCTATGAAGAGATTCCTCACTGACATAGATTTAATATCCATGTGAGGATTCTCTTTGCAGGTCTCCAATGAACTTGTTCTTCTGACGAGGATCCATATGTTAGCTTTGATTATCTTCCATAATCACAGTTATGAGAACCACTGCTTGAACCATTCAAGAAGCATAACATGTGCTAGTCTGTCCGAATTAACAATGTCTTATCTTGTTAATTCTATGACTAGGGATATTTAGATATTATCACATTTGCATGCAATAGACATCTCTCATCATGAACACCTTCATGATTGCCTTTGCACTGTGTTTATACTATCTAGGACTTCATTTATTAATTTAAGATTTACAAACTCATGTATTCAAACATAGCATTAATAAATGAATGATGCCTTTCATTAAGAATATAAATTTCATACATATGAAAAACATCCCTATTACATGGGCTCTAGGGCATACTTTCTAACAATCTCCCACTTGCACTAGAGCCAATCACTCATATGTCTCAGACCCATGCTATTTATATGGTGATCATGCTTAATCTGGGAAAGTGCTTTAGTGAGGGGATCCGCCACATTGTCATCTGTGGGAACCCTTTCTATTTTCACATCATTTCTAGCTACTATTTCCCTTATGAGGTGGTAGCGTTTGAGAACATGCTTGGATCGCTGATGAGACCGTGGTTCCTTTGCTTGCGCAATGGCTCTATTGTTGTCACAATATAAAGGAATCAGATCAACAATGCTAGGCACCACTCCTAATTTAGTTTTGAACTTTTTGATCCAGATTGCTTCTTTGGCTGCTTCTGAAGCAGCAATGTACTCAGCTTCCATTGTGGAATCAGCAGTTGTTTCTTGTTTGGAACTTTTTCAACTAACTGCTCCTCCTCCCATTATGAACACATAACTAGATTGTGATTTACAATCATCTTTGTCAGATTGGAAGCTGGCATCTGTATACCTATTTACTTCCAAATTGCCCTCTTCATATACCAAGAATATATCCTTAGTCCTTCTCAAGTACTTAAGAATATTCTTGACAGCTGCCCAGTGTTCCTTACCAAAATTGGATTGGAATCTGCTTGTGACACTCAAAGCAAATGCTACATCTGGACGTGTACATAACATAGCATACATGATAGAACCAATTACAGATGCATATGGTATTCTATTCATGCTCTCTCTATCCTCTAGTGTCTATGGACACATAGACTTAGAAAGGTGTTTCCCATGCACCATGGGTATAAACCCTTTCTTAGAGAGATCCATATTAAACCTCTTCAATACTTTATCTATATATGTACTCTGAGAAAGACCTAGCAACCTATTGGATCTATCTCTATAAATCCTTATTCCCAAAATATAGGATGCTTCTCCAAGGTCTTTCGTGGAGAATTGCTTGGATAACCATATTTTAACAGATTGGAGAAGAGAAATGTCATTTCCCATGATTAATATGTCATCTACATATAGAACTAGGAAGATAATTGCACTCCCACTGACTTTTTTATACACACAAGGTTCATCTTCATTCTGTGAGAAACCAAACTCTTTGATTGTCTCATTGAATCATATGTTCCAACTCCTAGAGGCTTGCTTCAATCCATAAATGGATCTTTGAAGCTTGCATACCTTTTCGCCATTTCCTGATGTGAATCCTTCTGGTTGTGTCATATACACATCCTCGGTTAGATTTCCATTAAGGATAGTTGTCTTCACATCCATTTGCCAAATCTCATAATCATAATGAGCTGCAATGGCTAAAAGTATTCTTATAGACTTAAGCATCGCTACAGGAGAAAAAGTTTCGTCATAGTCAATACCTTCTTTTTGACGATAACCTTTTGCTACTAAGCGAGCTTTATAGGTAACTATATTACTTTCCATGTCAGTCTTCTTTTTGAAGACCCATTTGCACCCTATGGGTTTTATCCCTTCAGGTGGTTGAGTTAAAGTCCATACTTTGTTCTCATACATGGAGTCCATTTCAGACTGCATAGCCTTAAGCAATAAATCATGTTCTGAACTGTTCAAAACTTCTTGATAGCTTTTAAGCTCATTGTCCTCTACTACAGTTATGCCTCTATCCGAATCAATGTGAAATCCATATCTCACAGGGATAGAACGCATACTAGTAGATCTTCTAGGATTTTGTGTATAATCAGGTTCAACTGTAATCTCATCATTATGAAATTCAGTTTCGGGTTCAATCGGTTGATCATCTTCTATTTGTGGGTCTTGAACTTCACCAAGTTCAATTTTACTCCCACTGTCCTCTCGTAGGAGAAATTCTCTTTCCAAGAAGATAGCATGCCTTGAAACAAACACCTTTTGTTCTAAGGGATGATAGAAATAATATCCAAACGTTTCTTTTGGATATCCCATAAATAAACATTTGTCAGACTTAACATCCAGTTTGTCTGACATTGTCCTCTTCACATAAGCAGGACAACCCCATACTTTCATATGAGAAAGCGTGGGTTTCTTGTTATTCCACATCTCATATGGAGTAACATCAACCGATTTACTAGGAACTCTGTTTAACACATAAACAGCAGTTTCTAGGGCATATCCCCAAAAGGACTTAGGCAAGTCTTCTCGGCTCATCATTGATCGAACCATATCTAATAGTGTTCGATTTCTCCTTTCAGATACACCATTATGTTGTGGTGTATATGGAGGAGTCCATTGAGATAAAATCCCATTATCTCTAAGATAATCCTGAAACTCTTGACTTAAGTATTCTCCACCTCGATCTGATCTAAGTGTTTTAATACTTTTGCCAAGTTGTTTCTCAACTTCATTTCTAAACTCTTTGAACTTTTCAAATGCTTCAGACTTATATTTCATTAGATAGATGTATCCAAACCTAGAATAATCATCAATGAAAGTAATGAAGTAGGAGTAACCTCCTCTAGCATGTGTAGTCATTCGACCACATACATCTAAATGTATTAAGTCCAAAACCATTTTAGCTCATTCTCCTTTACCAATAAAGGGAGCTTTTGTCATTTTTCCCAATAAACAAGATTCACATGTATCAAATGATTCATAATCAAATGATCCCAAATCACCTGACTTGTGTAATTTGGTCATGCGCTTTTCATTTATATGGCCTAAATGACAATGCCATTGTTGGATTTTAACGGTTACATGCATCACATACATGAGCGGAATTTTAAAATTTTTTAACCATTAGATCTGATCTTGCCATGAATACACAATATAACTATATGAGAATAAGAAAAATCACCTTTGATTTTTGTTGAACAATTGATTTTACTTCGCACCGGGTTGTCGCAAACCACAGTGTCCAAAATCGAACACCTCCAATGAGCAATCCACACTAGAGAGGGGTAAATTGAAACAACAAATTGGTGTTCAACTAGGGCTGGCCGAAATCCAAGAGGCTAGCAATGGAAGTGGCGCAAAAGGGAGAGAGAATTAAGAGAAAAAGACTTTCCTTTTGTTTTAATCACTTAACCCTAATTCTCATTAGTTGGCCTTTTATAGTTAGGTTAAAATTCCAACTCCTTAATGAGATTGGGCTCTTTAAAATTGCTGGAGAATTATTAATTGGGCCTCTGGAATTAATTATAATCATTTGGGCTTAATTAAATCCAAATTAAATCTTTTCATAAAAGACCATCCACAAAATCCACAAACTAGGCCCTTTGTGCATTTAATTGGATTTAAATACCCAAATGGATTCCAAATCCAACCAAATTAAATATGTGAGTTCCATAACACTTATGTAACATATATAAATTAATTTGGTCCAAGAAAAAGCCCTCTAAGCCCTTCTGTATGGAGTTGGCGTGTAGCCCTCTTCTGGAGGGCTTCCTCCAACTTCTTCATTCCTTTGGCCCTTTATAATTTCTTCAATGGTCCTATTAATTATTATATCAGTCCTATAACACTTATAGTAGTCTTATAACACTTATAAGACAATAATAATTAATCATAAAATATATTATTTCATTTAGGTCCAATTTACAGAACATTTCTCAAAAGTTCCGCGGACAATTTTATTTGATCATAATTAATTAAACTCTTTAATTAATTATTATCATATTCTCCTCTCTACCTTTATAATAATATCAAATATTATTATCCTTGTCATTTTACCATTTTACCCTTTTCTCTATATGTGTGTGACCTATTGGGTTCCTGTCCATATTGGCAGTATAATATGTAATCGTGAGTTCTATTCAAAACTCACATGATTTAAACTCCTTTAAATCAATTTATCAATCTCTATTGATATTATGATACATCATTATACAAGTCATGATTGGCCTCTAGCTAGGCATCATGACTACCCAAATTTCAGGAAAGTCATGTGGTTTGACTGTACCCTTCCATAGAAACAGTTACCGTGCAATTACTCCTTTCACCACTCTTATCTCAATTAGATTCTGAGTATGGATTTCTGTCAACTCATATAAATCTAATTATGTATGTTCTATTAATTTAACCATTGTTCCTAAAATGCCCTTCATGGATCTCCATCCATCTCGGCATATTACTCTGGCCAGAGATTCTCTGAACAAGGTAATTATAGATTCATGCGAGATAACTTCCCTTGTTAAATATGGGATGGTGAATCCTTTGTCAATCACTCAACTATCTTCAAGTAGGTCATGATATACCCAATCTCCTAACTATGTTCACTCCCAGTTGGAAGTAATCAGTTATTGAGTCAAAGTATACCACTTGCTACTTAAGATAACTTTGGTGATCTCAAGTCTAAGGATACTTGCACAACCGCTATGAAGAGACTCCTCACTGACATAGATTTAATATCCATATGAGGATTCTCTTTGCAGGTCTCCAATGAACTTGTTCCTCTAACAAGCATCCACATGTTAGCTTTGATTATCATCCATAATCACAATTATGAGAACCATTGCTTGAACCATTCAAGAAGCATAACATGTGCTAGTCTGTCCGAATTAACAATGTCCTATCTTGTTAATTCTATGACTAGGGATATTTAGATATTAACACATTTGCATGCGATAGACATCTCACATCATGAACACCTTCATGATTGCCTTTGCACTGTGTTTATAATATCTAGGACTTCATTTATTAATTTAAGATTTACAAACTCATGTATTAAAACACAGCATTAATAAATGAATGATGCCTTTTATTAAGAATATAAATTTCATACATATGAAAAACATCCCTATTACATGGGCTCTAGGGCATACTCTCTAACAATCTCCCACTTGCACTAGAGCCAATCACTCATATGTCTCAGACCCATGCTATTTATATGGTGATCATGCTTTATCTGGGAAAGTGCTTTAGTGAGGGGATCCGCCACATTGTCATCTGTGGGAACCCTTTCTATTTTCACATCATTTCTAGCTACTATTTCCCTTATGAGATGGTAGCGTCTGAGAACATGTTTTGATCGCTGATGAGACCGTGGTTCCTTTGCTTGCGTAATGGCTCCATTGTTGTCACAATATAAAGGAATCGGATCAACAATGCTAGGCACCACTCCTAGTTCGGTTATGAACTTTTTGATCCAGACTGCTTCTTTGGCTGCTTCTGAAGCAGCAATGTACTCAGCTTCTGTCATGGAATCAGCAGTTGTTTCTTGTTTGGAACTTTTCCAACTAACTGCTCCTCCTCCCATTATGAACACATAACCAGATTATGATTTACAATCATCTTTGTCAGATTGGAAGCTGGCATCTGTATACCCGTTTACTTCCAAACTGCCCTCTCCATATACCAAGAATATATCCTTAGTCCTTCTCAAGTACATAAGAATATTCTTGACAGCTGCCCAGTGTTCCTCTCCAAAATTAGATTGGAATCTGCTTGTGACACTCAAAGCAAATGCTACATCTGGACGTGTACATAACATAGCATACATGATAGAACCAATTGCAGATGCATATGGTATTCTATTCATGCTCTCTCTATCCTCTAGTGTTTGCGGACACATAGACTTAGAAAGGTGTTTCCCATGCACCATGGGTATAAACCCTTTCTTAGAGAGATCCATATTGAGCCTCTTCAATACTTTATCTATATATGTACTCTGAGAAAGACCTAGCAACCTATTGGATCTATCTCTATAGATCCTTATTCCCAGAATATAGGATGCTTCTCCAAGGTCTTTCATGGAGAATTGCTTGGATAACCATATTTTAACAGATTGGAGAAGAGAAATGTCATTTTCCATGATTAATATGTCATCTACATATAGAACTAGGAAGACAATTGCACTCCCACTGACCCTTTTATACACACAAGGTTCATCTTCATTCTGTGAGAAACCAAACTCTTTGATTGTCTAATTGAATCGTATGTTCCAGCTCCTAGAGGCTTGCTTCAATCCATAAATGGATCTTTGAAGCTTGCATACCTTTTCGCCATTTCCAGATGTGAATCCTTCTGGTTGTGTCATATACACATCCTCAGAAAGATTTCCATTAAGGAAAGCTGTCTTCACATCCATTTGCCAAATCTCATAATCATAATGAGCTGCAATGGCTAAAAGTATTCTTATAGACTTAAGCATCGCTACAGGAGAAAAAGTTTCGTCATAGTCAATACCTTCTTTTTGACGATAACCTTTTGCTACTAAGCGAGCTTTATAGGTAACTATATTACCTTCCATGTCAGTCTTCTTTTTGAAGACCCATTTGCACCCTATGGGCTTTATCCCTTCAGGTGGTTGAGTTAAAGTCCATACTTTATTCTCATACATGGAGTCCATTTCGGACTGCATAGCCTTAAGTCATAAATCACGTTCTGAACTGTTCAAAACTTCTTGATAGCTTGTAGGCTCATTGTCCTCTACTACAGTTATGCCTCTATCCGAATCAACATGAAATCCATATCTCACAGGGATAGAACGCATCCTAGTAGATCTTCTAGGATTTTGTGTATAATCAGGCTTAACTGTAATCTCATTTTTATGAAATTCAGTTTCGGGTTCAATCGATTGATCATCTTCTATTTGTGGGTCTTGAACTTCACCAAGCTCAATTTTACTCCGACTGTCCTCTCGTAGGAGAAATTCTCTTTCCAAGAAGACAGCATGCCTTGAAACAAACACCTTTTGTTCTAAGGGATGATAGAAATAATATCCAAATGTTTCTTTTGGATATCCCGCAAATAAACATTTATCAGACTTAACATCCAGTTTGTCTGACATTGTCCTCTTCACATAAGCAGGACAGCCCCATACTTTCATATGAGAAAGCGTGGGTTTCTTGTTATTCCACATCTCATATGGAGTAACATCAACCGATTTACTAGGAACTCTATTTAACACATAAACAGCAGTTTCAAGTGCATATCCCCAAAAGGACTTAGGCAAGTCCGCTCGGCTCATCATTGATCGAACCATATCTAATAGTGTTCGATTCCTCCTTTCGGATACACCATTGTGTTGTGGTGTATATGGAGGAGTCCATTGAGATAAAATCCCATTATCTCTAAGATAATCCTGAAACTCTTGACTTAAGTATTCTCCACCTCGATCTGATCTAAGTGTTTTAATACTTTTGCCAAGTTGTTTCTCTACTTCATTTCTGAATTCTTTGAACTTTTCAAATGCTTCAGACTTATATTTCATTAGATAGATGTATCCAAACCTGGAATAATCATCTATGAAAGTAATGAAGTAGGAGTAACCTCCTCTGGCATGTGTAGTCATTGGACCACATACATCTGAATGTATTAAGTCCAAAACCATTTTAGCTCGTTCTCCTTTACCAATAAAGGGAGCTTTTGTCATTTTTCCCAATAAACAAGATTTACATGTATCAAATGATTCATAATCAAATGATCCCAAATCACCTGACTTGTGTAACTTGGTCATGCGTTTTTCATTTATATGGCCTAAACGACAATGCCATAAGTATGAGGTATTAAGATTATCATGTTTCATTCTCTTGGTATTCACATTATGTACTTCTTTAATTAAATCAAGAACAAATATACCATTCTCAATGATAGCTTTTGCATAAAATATATTGTTCTTAAAAATGTAACAACATTTGTCCTTCAAAGAAATATCATAATCGTTCATCAAATGACTGAACGAAATAATACTTTTGGAGAAGGCTGGAACATAATAACAATTATTCAATTCCAGTACTAATCCACTAGGAAGAGGCAAATAGTAAGTCCCTACAACTGTTGTAGAGATGTTCTGTCCAGTAGCTGACTGCAAACATATCTCTGCCTTTCCAACTCTTCTAAAGCTTCTAAGCCCCTGTAGATCATTACATAAATGAGATCCACATCCGGTATCCAATACCCAAGATTGTTTTGAAGCAATAGAATAAGTATTAATTTCAATCATATGAATACCTGAAGTAGATGCAACAGCTTGCTTCTTCTCCTTAAGAGAATTTAGATAGGCCTTGCAGTTACGCTTCCAATGACCATCTTTTCCACAATGGAAGCAAGTTCCTTTGGGATTCTCTTTCTTGGCAACCTTCTTCTTGGAGATCCCACCATTCTTTGGCTGTGCCTTGGTTATCTTTTTCTTCTTCTTCTGCTTCTTGCCTTTAGCAGAAGTGACAACCATGACACCTTTTGGATCTTTCTTAAATGATCCATCAGCTGTCTTGAGCATGTTGATTAACTCAGGAATGGATACTTGGATCTTGTTCATGTTGAAGTTAAGCACAAAAGGTGCATAACTTGGAGCCAACGAGTACAAGATTAAATCTATGTATAGATCATTATCCATAACATAGCCAAGTCTACTCAAATGCTCAATATACCCATACATCTTCAATGCATGAGCAGCAGCTGAAGTGCCTTCCACCATTTTGCAACTAAATAGAGCTCGAGCAATCTCATATTGCTCAGTTCTAGCCTGAGAAGAATAAAGCTCCTCTAGATGCAAAACGATGGTTCTAGCATCCATCATTTCATGTTGCTTCTGAAGCTCCGAGGACATAGCACCCAGCATCAGACATGCTGCTGCTTCACTATCCTCCATGTATTTCCGATAAATGCCTTTGATCTCATCAATGGCATCATCTGATGGAAGTGGTGGTGGATCTTTATCCAAGACATAATGGATCTTTTCAGCCTTGAGAACAATTCTCACTTGCCTGATCCAGTCAGAATAGTTGTTACCAACTAGCTTGTTATCTAAGATTGATCGTATATTAATGTTTGATGTGCTCATGATGATGACCTACATGTGAAAAAGAAAAGATATGAGAGTATGTTCATATATATGTATGCATTAATAAGGTCTTTAATTAATCCATTTACTCCCACTATTTTATTGCGAATTAATAGCCCTTACTATATAATCCGAGAAAAACCGATGGTTTTCTTAGTGGGCCAATATCCAATCCTTGATATGTAATTTGACCTTGATTGTGGTCAACAAGCCAAATTCCATACCCTTGAAAGGTAGGTATCCATATACCAATTGTGTCTCTACACAACTATTGGATCATTAGGTTATCAACTCTTGATGCATGCATATCATATATGCATTCCCTAATCTTGCCTCTAGAACCATTAGCCTTGACTGTGGTCAACAAACTAATGGGCTAGCTAAGATGACCCATTTAATTAGATTTGAACATATTCGATATAATGTGAGCTTGACTATGGTCAACAACCCACACTATAAAGAATTCTGGTTCTCCTCAAATTAATGGAAGGCTTATATACCTTAGTATTTGTTTGAGGGTTTTAGTTAATTAAGTCTCATCATACATGGTTGGCATACATTGGTATGCATCCTATATCTATCACATAAATATAAGCATACAAATATGGTATAGTTATGGACTTCACTACATTGATTTCCCCAAGCCAAGAGAGAAATCAAAAGGTCACACCTAGGTAGTATGCATGATTCAAACAAGAAAAATAATTACATTATCTTCAAGCTTGTTGGATCTCCATCCGGCCCATCTTGCTCCTTGAAAATGGTCTCCATATCTATTTCTAATTCTAATCTAAGTAATCTAATTACATATTACAATTTGAAATGAAATACAAACCAAAAACAAGTGGCCAGGACATGAAAGTCCTCATTCGGCCAAAACATGCATAATGCTCAATCACATTGGGCTTTGTCCATAACTATCCATCATGCCAATCATACACCCTTATATGCCTTTCTAATGCATAAAGAAATGGATTACTAACTTTGTTTCAACCTTTGAAACTATATTTTGAGTTATTTTAATGATGTGATCAAATTAGGAAACTTTTTCCATTTTGGAAACTTTCATTTTAGGAAACCTTTTTGCATGAATGTGTTCTTGCCTTAATAATCAATCAAATTGATTATTAATTAATTATAAATTGATTATTTAATTAATTAATCATATTAAATAATCAAAAGAATCAATTTTGGGCTTAAAACAAGTGTAGGCCGAAACCCACAGAAGAAAAACCCTAAGTGTGTTCACACACAAACTAGTTTTGTGTCATTTGGACCATTTGGGCCTTTTGGAATGAGCCAAGCCCACTCCAGCCCTTAAAACCCATTAATAAACTTAATTAATGTTTATAATAGTTAATTTAAATCAGCTCCTTGGGCCCACCAAGTCATTCACTAATTTAAACCAAGTCCGTAAACATAATTAAGCCCATTAAGTGGTTTTAATGAATTAAAATTAATCAAATTAATTTAAGGCCCATTTTAATTAATCCAATTAATTAAAAACACTTTAATATATCATATATATCAGATTTAGAAGATCAAAAGTCGTTCTAACCATGAACACATCAAGAACACACGAAGAACACCAATTTATCGAACTTTTCGACAAAACTAGTTTTCATGCAAAACTTGTTCGATTTTAATTCCGTTCGATCCTACGGCTTAATATCACATACTAAAGACATAAAATATCATCTAAATGATTTTTAAATGGATCCATAAGAAATTAAATTAGAACAGCCCCTACATTACCTAGGGTTTCACGCCAAACCCTAATGGGTTTCACGCCAAACCTAAATCATAATGCTTCAAAAATTTCGTTTTTGTTTCCACCAAATTTATTTGATCACACATACAACCAGAAATCAATATTTCTCATTCATGAACAATCAAATCTAATATTTTAAAGTTCATGAAATAAATAACTCAAAACAAAACAAAACTTATTCCGCAGAAAAAATATAGAATTGTATATCCATGGCAAAACCTGGCTCTGATACCATGTTGGATTTTAACGGTTACATGCATCACATACATGAGCGGAATTTTAAAATTTTTTAACCATTAGATCTGATCTTGCCATGAATACACAATATAACTATATGAGAATAAGAAAAATCACCTTTGATTTTTGTTGAACAGTTGATTTTACTTCGCACCGGGTTGTCGCAAACCACAGTGTCCAAAATCGAACACCTCCAATGAGTAATCCACACTAGAGAGGGGTAAATTGAAACAACAAATTGGTGTTCAACTAGGGCTGGCCGAAATCCAAGAGGCTAGCAATGGAAGTGGCGCAAAAGGGAGAGAGAATTAAGAGAAAAAGACTTTCCTTTTGTTTTAATCACTTAACCCTAATTCTCATTAGTTGGCCTTTTATAGTTAGGTTAAAATTCCAACTCCTTAATGAGATTGGGCTCTTTAAAATTCCTGGAGAATTATTAATTGGGCCTCTAGAATTAATTATAATCATTTGGGCTTAATTAAATCCAAATTAAATCTTTTCATAAAAGACCATGCACAAAATCCACAAACTAGGCCCTTTGTGCATTTAATTGGATTTAAATACCCAAATGGATTCCAAATCCAACCAAATTAAATATGTGAGTTCCATAACACTTATGTAACATATATAAATCAATTTGGTCCAAGAAAAAGCCCTCTAAGCCCTTCTGTATGGAGTTGGCGTGTAGCCCTCTTCTGGAGGGCTTCCTCTAACTTCTTCATTCCTTTGGCCCTTTATAATTTCTCCAATGGTCCTATTAATTATTATATCAGTCCTATAACACTTATAGTAGTCTTATAGCACTTATAAGATAATAATAATTAATCATGAAATACATTATTTTATTTAGGTCCAATTTACAGAACATTTCTCAAAAGTTCCGCGGACAATTTTATTTGATCATAATTAATTAAACTCTTTAATTAATTATTATCATATTCTCCTCTCTACCATTATAATAATATCAAATATTATTATCCTTGTCATTTTACCATTTTACCCTTTTCTCTGTATGTGTGTGACCTATTGGGTTCCTGTCCATATTGGCAGTATAATATGTAATCGTGAGTTCTTTTCAAAACTCACATGATTTAAACTCCTTTAAATCAATTTATCAATCTCTATTGATATTATGATACATCATTATACAAGTCATGATTGGCCTCTAGCTAGGCATCATGACTACCCCAATGTCAGGAAAGTCATGTGGTTTGACTGTACCCTTCCATAGAAACAGTTACCGTGCAATTACTCCTTTCACCACTCTTATCTCAATTAGATTTTGAGTATGGATTTCTGTCAACTCATATAAATCTAATTATGTATGTTCTATTAATTTAACCATTGTTCCTAAAATGCCCTTCATGGATCTCCATCCATCTCGGCATATTACTCTGGCAAGAGATTCTCTGAACAAGGCAATTATAGAATCATGCGAGATAACTTCCCTTGTTAAATCTGGGATGGTGAATCCTTTGTCAATCACTCAACTATCTTCAAGTAGGTGATGATATACCCAATCTCCTAACTATGTTCACTCCCAGTTGGAAGTAATCAGTTATGGAGTCAAAGTATACCACTTGCTACTTAAGATAACTTTGGTGATCTCAAGTCTAAGGATACTTGCACAACCGCTATGAAGAGACTCCTCACTGACATAGATTTAATATCCATATGAGGATTCTCTTTGCAGGTCTCCAATGAACTTGTTCCTCTAACAAGCATCCACATTTTAGCTTTGATTATCATCCATAATCACAATTATGAGAACCATTGCTTGAACCATTCAAGAAGCATAACATGTGCTAGTCTGTCCGAATTAACAATGTCCTATCTTGTTAATTCTATGACTAGGGATATTTAGATATTAACACATTTGCATGCGATAGACATCTCACATCATGAACACCTTCATGATTGCCTTTGCACTGTGTTTATAATATCTAGGACTTCATTTATTAATTTAAGATTTACAAACTCATGTATTCAAACACAGCATTAATAAATGAATGATGCCTTTTATTAAGAATATAAATTTCATACATATGAAAAACATCCCTATTACATGGGCTCTAGGGCATACTCTCTAACAGCCATAAGTATGAGGTATTTAGATTATCATATTTCATTCTCTTGGTATTCACATTATGTACTTCTTTAATTAAATCAAGAACAAATATACCATTCTTAATGATAGGTTTTGCATAAAACACATTGTTCTTAAAAATGTAAAAAAATTTGTTCTTTAAAGAAATATCATAATCGTTCATCAAACGACTGAAAGAAATAATACTTTTGGATAAAGATGGAACATAATAACATTTATTTAATTCTAGTACTAATCCACTAGGAAGAGGCAAATAGTAAGTCCCCACAACTGTTGTAGAGACGTTCTGTCCAGTAGCTGACTGCAAACATATCTCTGCCTTTCCAACTCTTCTAAAGCTTCTAAGCCCCTGTAGATCATTACATAAATGAGATCCACATCTGGTATCTAATACCCAAGATTGTTTTGAAACAATAGAATAAGTATTAATTTCAATCATATGAATACCTGAAGTAGAAGCATTAGCTTGCTTCTTTTCCTTGAGAGAATCTAGATAGGCCTTGCAGTTACGCTTCCAATGACCATCCTTTCCACAATGGAAGCAAGTTCCTTTGGGATTCTCTTTCTTGGCAACCTTCTTCTTGGAGATCCCACCATTCTTTGGCTGCGCCTTGGTTATCTTCTTCTTCTTCTGCTTCTTGCCTTGAGCAGAAGTGACAACCATGACACTTTTTGGATCCTTCTTAAATGATCCATCAGCTGTCTTGAGCATATTGATTAACTCAGGAATGGATACTTGGATCTTGTTCATGTTGAAGTTAAGCACGAAAGGTGCATAACTTGGAGCCAACGAGTACAAGATTAAATCTATGTATAGATCATTATCCATAACATAGCCAAGTCTACTCAAATGCTCAATATACCCATACATCTTCAATGCATGAGTAGCAGTTGAAGTGCCTTCCACCATTTTGCAGCTAAATAGAGCTCGAGCAATCTCATATTGCTCAGTTCTAGCCTGAGAAGAATAAAGCTCCTCTAGATGCAAAATGATGGTTCTAGCATCCATCATTTCATGTTGCTTCTGAGGCTCCGAGGACATAGCACCCAGCATCAGACATGTTGCTGCTTCACTATCCTCTATGTATTTTTGATAAATGCCTTTGATCTCATCAATGGCATCATCTGATGGAAGTGGTGGTGGATCTTTATCCGAGACATAATGGATCTTTTCAGCTCTGAGAACAATTCTCACTTGCCTGATCGAGTCAGAATAGTTGTTGCCAACCAGCTTGTTATCCAAGATTGATCGTATGTTAATGTTTGATGTGCTCATGATGATGACCTAGATGTGAAAAAGAAAAGATATGAGAGTATGTTCATATATATGTATGCATTAATAAGGTCTTTAATTAATCCATTTACTCCCACTATTTTATTATGAATTAATAGCCCTCACTATATAATCCGAGAAAACCCGATGGTTTTCTTAGTGGGCCAATATCCAATCCTTGATATGTAATTTGACCTTGACTCTGGTCAACAAGACAAACTCCATATCCTTGAAAGGTAGGTATCCCTATACCAATTGTGTCTCTACACAACTATTGGATCATTAGGTTATCAACTCTTGATGCATGCATATCATATATGCATTCCCTAATCTTGTCTCTAGAACCATTAGCCTTAACTGTGGTCAACAAACTAATGGGCTAGCTAAGATGACCCATTTAATTAGATTTGAACATATTTGATATAATGTGAGCTTGACTGTGGTCAACAACCCACACTATAAAGAACTCTGGTTCTCCTGAAATTAATGGAAGGCTTATATACCTTAGTATTTGTTTGAGGGTTTTAGTTAATTAAGTCTCATCATACATGGTTGGCATACATTGGTATGCATCCTATATCTATCACATAAATATAAGCATACAAATATGGTATAGTTATGGACTTCACTACATTGATTTCCCCAAGCCAAGAGGGAAATCAAAAGGTCACACCTAGGTAGTATGCATGATTCAAACAAGAAAATAATTACATTATCTTCAAGCTTGTTGGATCTCCATCCGGCCCATCTTGCTCTTTGATATTGGTCTCCATCTCTATTTCTAATTCTAATCTAAGTAATCTAATTACATATTACAATTTGAAATTAAATACAAACCAAAAATAAGTGGCTGGGACATGAAAGTCCTCATTGGGCCAAAGCATGCATTATGCTCAATCACATTGGGCTTTGTCCATAACTAACCATCATGCCAATCATACACCTCATATGCCTCTCTAATGAATAAAGAAATGGATTACTAACTTTGTTTCAACCTTTGAAACTATATTTTGAGTTATTTTAATGATGTGATCAAATTAGGAAACTTTTTCCATTTTGGAAACTTTCATTTTAGGAAACCTTTTTGCATTCATTTGTTCTTGTCTTAATAATCAATCCAATTGATTATTAATTAATTATAAATTGATTAATTAATTAATTAATTATATTAAATAATTAAAAGAATCAATTTTGGGCTTAAAACAAATGTAGGCCGAAACCCACAGAAGAAAAACCCTAACTGTATTCACACACAAACTAGTTTTGTGTCTTTTGGACCATTTGAGCCTTTTGGAATGAGCCAAGCCCACTCCAGCCCTTAAAACCCATTAATAAACTTAATTAATGTTTATAATTTTTAATTTAAATCAGCTCCTTGGGCCCACCAAGTCATTCACTAATTTAAATCAAGTCCGTAAACATAATTAAGCCCATTAAGTGGTTTTAATAAATTAAAATTAATCAAATTAATTTAAGGCCCATTTTAATTAATCCAATTAATTAAAAACACTTTAATATATCATATATATCAGATTTAGAAGATCAAAAGTCGTTCTAACCAAGAACACACAAAGAACACTAATTTATCGAACTTTTTGACTAAACTAGTTTTCATGTAAAACTTGTTCGATTTTAATTTTGTTCGATCTTATGGCTTAATATCACATATTAAATACATAAAATATCATCTAAATGATTTTTAAATGGATCCATAAGAAATTAAATTAGAACAGCCCCTACATCACCTAGGGTTTCACGCCAAACCCTAATCACAATCCTTCAAAAGTTTCATTTTTGTTTCCACTAAATTTATTTGATCACACATACAACCAAAAATCAATATTTCTCATTCATGAACAATCAAATCTAATATTTTAAAGTTCATGAAATAAATAACTCAAAACAAAACAAAACTTATTCTGCATAAAAATATAGAATTGTATATCTATGGCCAAACCGTGGCTCTGATACCATGTTGGATTTTAATGGTTACATGCATCACATACATGAGCAAAATTTTAAAATTTTTTAACCATTAGATCTGATCCTACCATGAATACACAATATAACTATATAAGAATAAGAAAAATCACCTTTGATTTTTGTTGAACAGTTGATTTTACTTCACACCGGGTTGTCGCAAACCACAGTGTCAAAAATCGAACACCTCCAATGAGTAATCCACACTAGAGAGGGGTAAATTGAACAAACAAATTGGTGTTTAACTAGAGCTGGCCGAAATTCCCAAGAGCTAGCTTAGGAGTTGGTGCAAAAGGGAGAGAGAGATTAAGAGAAAAGACTTTCTTTTTGTTTTAATCACTTAACCCTAATTCTCATTAGTTGGCCTTTTATAGTTAGGTTAAAATTCCAACTCCTTAATGGGATTGGGCTCTTTCAAATTGCTGGAGAATTATTAATTGGGCCTCTGGAATTAATTATAATCATTTGGGCTTAATTAAATCCAATTTAAACCTTTTCATAAAAGTCTATGCACAAAACCCACAAACTAGGCCCTTTGTGCAACTAATTGGATTTAACTACCCAAATGGATTCCAAATCCAACCAAATTAAATATGTGGGTTCCATAACACTTATGCAACATATATAAATTAATTTGGTCCATTAAATAGACCATTAAGGCCTTATGTTCTGAGGTAGGCGTGTTGCCCTTACAGAAGGGCTTTCGCCAACTGCTTCATTCCTCTAGCCCTTAATAATTACTCCAATGGACTTATTAATTATTATACCAGTCCTATAACACTTATAGTAGTCCTAAAACACTTATAAGACAATAATAATTTATCATGAAATACATTATTTCAATTAGGTCCAATTTTGCAGAACATTTCTCAAAAGTTCCGCGGACAATTTTATTTGATCATAATTAATTAAACTCTTTAATTAATTATTATCATATTCTCTTCTCTACCTTTATAATAATATCAAATATTATTATCATTGTCATTTTACCACTTTATCCTTTTCTTTATATGTGTGTGACCTATTGGGTTCCTGTCCATGTTGGCAGTATAATAAGTAATTGTGAGTTATATTCAAAACTCACATGATTTAAACTCCTTTAAATCATCTTATCAATCCCTATTGATACTTTTGATACATCATTATACAAGTCATGATTGGCCTCTAGCTAGGCATCATGACTACCCAAATGTCAGGAAAGTCATGTGGTTTGACTGTACCCTTCCATAGAAACAGTTACCATGCAATTACTCCTTTCACCACTCTTATCTCAATTAGATTCTAAGTATGGATTTATATCAACTCATATAAATCTAATTATGTATGTTCTATTAATTTAACCATTGTTCCTAAAATGCCCTTCATGGATCTCCATCCATCTCGGCATATTACTCTGGCTAGAGATTCTCTAAACAAGGCAATTATAGAATCATGCGAGATAACTTCCCTTGTTAAATCTGGGATGGTGAATCCTTTGTTAATCACTCAACTATCTTCAAGTAGGTCATGATATACCTAGTCTCCTAACTATGTTCACTCCCAGTTGGAAGTAATCAATTGTGGAGTCAAAGTATACCACTTGCTACTTAAGATAACTTTGGTGATCTCAAGTCTAAGGATACTTGCACAACCGTTATGAAGAGATTCCTTACTGATATAGATTTAATATCCATGTGAGGATTCTCTTTGCAGGTCTCCAATGAACTTGTTCTTCTAACAAGCTTCCACATGTTAGCTTTGATTATCTTTCATAATCACAGTTATGAGAACCACTGTTTGAACCATTCAAGAAGCATAACATGTGCTAGTCTGTCCGAATTAACAATGTCCTATCTTGTTAATTCTATGACTAGGGATATTTAGATATTAACACATTTGCATGTAATAGACATCTCACATCATGAACACCTTCATGATTGCCTTTGCACTGTGTTTATAATATCTGGGACTTCATTTATTAATTTAAGATTTACAAACTCATGTATTCAAACATAGTATTAATAAATAAATGATGCCTTTTATTAAGAATATAAATTTCATGCATATGAAAAACATCCCTATTACATGGGCTCTAGGGCATACTCTCTAACACAATTTTAATCAATTTAGCTAAGCCAATTACTGAAAATTATGTACTTGAACTTTGAAGAGAAGACCCCATAATGGGCCTAGGCCAAAGCCCAATGGACTAAATCCTCATTTTGAATAAGTTCTCTTAAAAGCCTAAAATACTAACTAGTTAGATTTGTGCCATAAATCAACTCTAGTGTAATTTCTAATTTTGCCATTTTTAATTTTATATCGTACAGCCCATAAACATTAAAAATATATATATATATGTACCAACATGAATTAAAACATAAAATCATGATGAACATATATCATACATGGCATTCATACTAAAACAAACAAACAACAACGAAACTAGTTGTTTAATGCTCATGTAATGCCACAAAAATGCACAAACACTTAAAACAATTTTATGAGTCATTTAATAATTTAAATAAGGTCATAAATATTGAGTTAATGTTCTGTACTGATCTAATCTAAATGCGTTTTTATCATTTTAATCAAAACAAAACAAACAATGTTAGTTAAACTTGTAACAAACACAAAGTAGTCATAGTTTTAAGTGATTTTAAAATTAATCAATTAAATTGTCATGGACCAGAATTAAAAACAAATTTAAATATGTCTATACCTAATATTTAATATTAAAAATCACTTACAAACATGCCAAAATAATTTTTACATTTAATTTTGAAAACTAGTTGTTAAACAAACACTTATCATGCCAATTAGCACCTAGTTTCAAGATTAACATATACCATCAGGTATTTATAATTAAATCCGATCGTGAACAGCACTAAGAACATCTTAGGACATTATATTAACATGTCATGATAATTATAATAACTATATAATCATTTAAAATCATTTTTATACCAAAACAGTGCAAAAAACCCAAAACATAAAATTTCAGCATTGCATGTTTTTAAACGAACGAATTTTGATTAAATATTAATGCATCTAAAGCACTAAAATAAGCATGTCTAGGGCCTGATACCACTGATGGAATATAACATGGCATATATATGATGATCACGCAGCGGAAAAATAATAAAATTGATCATACATACCATGCAATCCGTAAACAAGAATCGAAAACATGCAATTTTAGGGTTTTAAAACTTACAACTTTAGGTGCACTTCAAGACTTGATTTTGATGATGACCAGCAATTAGGATGAACTCATATGCTTCAGTTCTTGATCACCAATGCCAAAGAAACAACCTTTACGCTACTCCTCTCTATGTTCACACACACAATTGTAATGAAGGCTTAAAATTGAGAGGCTAGCTCTATGTATAAATAATTCACAATGGTAATGGATTGAAGCTACAAGATCTAATATTGTACTTCCTTTAGGTTGCTATTACTGCCCAAGAACACAAGAGAACAGGAAAGAATCCTTTCCCCTTGTGTATTTCGGCCAAGAGTGTGTGAGAGAGAGAGAATCATGCCTAGGGTTTTTATTTTGTTCACAAACTATATATCATTTATTTTAGTAAGTATTAATTCCGAAATTTACTACCTAAAGATAGTAAATTCAGCCTCAATCACTTCCTAAAATCAAGTGATATATATTAATTCAAACTCTTTTGAATTTTAAATTCAAATTAATTTGAAATAAACATAAGACATTTAATCAAAATAAATCACTTAATTTTGGGATGTGGTTGCCGAAATTCCTATTGAATTTATCCTTTGATTTTTGGTTACCTTATCTCCATTTAATTAATTTATTTTGATTTAAATGCCATTAGAATTTAATACTCAATTAACTTAATTAATCCAAGATAATTAATTAATTGAAATTAATCCTGTTGGGCCAAATTTATCTTTCTCATGGACCAAGGTCCAATAGCAATTTTAATACCCATTACATACATTAATTTGACTTTAATTAAAAGCCCAAATTAATTCCCAATCTTCAATTTAAATATTTTAAGCCCAATTCTTTGTGTGCGATCTAATAGGTCCATTTAATATTGGCAATGAATTAATAAATTAATTCAAAGGCTATATATACTCTCTAGCAAGATATTATAGCATTCCAAATTAAATGAAAATGCAAATGGCATTTAGTGACCTAATGCAATTTTGCATTGTCCCTTTCCCTTAAATATCAGAATTAATATAAGGCATGGAATTAGTCATCCTTATATATATTAATTCCTTCCTTGATATTCCAGTGACACTAAACTCTCAAATAAATAATAATTACTCATTATTTCATCTCGGTATGGCCATACACTTCTCAGTTCACTGATCAAGTGGCTGGTGATATTTTCTCTCTGATTGAGAGGGGTAATTCCTTCACTTCTCTCATGCTCTCTAACATGGATCAGTGCATACCCATACTTGTTACCCTGTTGCAAGCACGTTACGTGTATGTCAAAGTACACAGTAATTCATAAAGAGTTTCATAGAGATTTTAGATCTAAGAACTCTGATGCAAAACTTAAACTTGAGAAACACTTATGACTTGTACCATATAGTGTTCTCATGAATGGATCGAATCCAGATACCATGTTCTAAACATGTATCTATGATCTCTGATTGACACTCTTGTCCTTATGATTCGTAAGACAGAACTCATCTTATCAGAGAGAGCATACTAGTCTTAATTCATTTGTTATTTCCATAACAATGAATGACTAGGGATATTTTGAATAAAGTCTCATTTGTTTCAAGGTCTTACAACCATGTGCCTCACACATGATAACTTAAACTAATACAACATTCTTGGATAGTTTTATCAATTGATATGCATAGGAATACAATAGATAAAACAAATGCCTCATTTATTAATTTAATGCTTTATAACAATGCATTGGGGATAGGGCTTACACTAACAGTTTTCAACCTTAACCATTGATGCCATCATTACCAAATCCAAAAACATTGCATAAACTTATCTTATCCCTATAACTTGTTAGTTAACGATCATCTTTAACCCTCTCTTATTACATAGAAGATTCATGCATCTTATAATTCTTATATTCAAGAATATTGATATCCTCGTTATATTCGTACAACCATCAACTTAATACCATTAACCAATTTGGTTACCTAACATGTGCATTTAACATTTATTCATAGCCAAAAAGAAGTGCTCATGTTATATAATATTTGCAAGAGATATTGCTAGGCATGATTTCGTTACATATATACAAACTTATCATTTTCGTTTTGGATTCTACACATGTCTTCCTTAGTGCTATATTATCATGACACTTTAAACATCATACAAATTAATATCATATCCTGCTTTACACTTTAATTTATATTAGAATTATACATATACATATACACATACATATATATAAATGTTTATATACACACAAACTTGCATGCCATTCCAATGAATAGTTATTACACCTCATGATTAACTGACACGGTCTCCATACCACATGCAAACATTTTCTAATTTTCCCATACATGAATGTTATTATGCATGTTATAGTTCATATAACATTTAATTCAATCTTGTAAGCTTGTGGCCCATACAACCCAACTATTCACAGTGAAACCAACTTACACTGGCAGTCACACGACAACCTTTCTCATGGTTGATGTAAGACATTACAATCAAGTAATACATAACATGGCATTTCATTTCATAGCAATAGTTTATAGCTAACTAAAATTTAGAGTAAAGCAATATAATATATCATTATCATGATTCTAATATATATAAGTTATGCGATTGATACATATGTTACTTTGCTTCTTGAACCATTTACATCTTTAATAGCCTACCTAAGTACTAGTTCGAAAGGTGGATAATGGAAGCAATGGATACCTAAAGGTATCAAACTATGGATATTCGAAGATATCAATCAATGGACCTAAATGGGGTCAAGCAATGGTTCCAACAAGGAACAAACTATGGACCCAAACGGGGTCAAACGATGGTTCCATTAAGGAACGAGACCCAAATGGGCTCAACATATAGCAGCTGTGAATGTATCCCTCTAGGCATGCCTATCTAATCCATAACTGAACTAAGACCCGTAGGCTTAACTTTTTTAGACATCTCTTAATTTAACATATTCTTCTTTACTTAGCACATCATTTGGCTTAAAGGCACTTTTCATAAAAGAATGCATATCATTCTTTTCATACATCAATGTTGAGCTTTAAGCTCCATTATATATGGATGATGTCATATGATTGTATGCTTGCATCAATTTTCTTTCGTTCATATCATAATAGTTACATGTTTATGCAACAATAACAACACATCATCTTTCATGGTTATCATTATGCATACCCACATGCACACGTACATATATGTGTAGTTTAAACATAGTAATACATGATTTCATTACTCATACTTGTTCGCATCTAAAATAAAGCTACTCTTTATAGCATGCTCGAATCAATTCTACCACATATACTTACGTAACTCAAGAATATTTCTCAAGGACGTACCTTGTTATTGCTTGCCGTGAGTAGTTTCCCTATTCTCATAATTAATCACATCGCAACATAATCATATATAGCAACACTTAAGCATTCATAATTCATATGATAGAATAACTATGTTCTCATATGGCTTAAGGTCAACACTTCTTCATCTATAACCTCTTTAGCTCACTTTTATAGTCTATTATATCATAGGCAATAGATTATCTACCTTAACATTATCACATATATCATGATCATCTTATTTGTACTTTCTATTTTAAAACATTATTTTCTTAGAGGAGTTGTATAAGATAATATCATCTTAATCATTAAAACATTACTTGTAGACTTGTAACTTTCATTTTACATCATAGGGTATGAATAACAGATGAGCATGATCCTTTACATCAAGGTTCACCAGAGTAGAAACAACAAGTTATACACTTTAACATAGTCATATATACTTCAATCATCTTACTTGTATTTTTCATCTTATAACATTTTATGCTTAGGTAAGTTGTGTGAGGTCATTTCATCTTAGTCATTAACACACTACGGATACTCTTGTGCTAACCATATTGTATTATAGGCATGAACAAACAATGAGCAGATAATTACACATTACTGCTAATCATTAATTCTTCTTGTGATTCTGAGTGTAATCAAGCTTCTACGGTTTCATAATTTAACATAAGTTGTGATGTCCCACTCCTTTTAACTTGGAAAAGCAACCTTGCAACTATCATATTATTGTCATTAGGTTATGTCCTAATATTCTCATGTCATTGTAGAGGAATATCGATGTACAATATTTTTTTAAGGCAATGCCAAAACCACATTCGTATACTCATTATAATACAATTGCGTAAAATTAAACATTTTAATGTAGTCTAATGTTAGTGTTCATTTACTAACTTTATTCTCATATATCATTTAATTTAATCATTTTTAGTGTCACATCTTATCCTTATTTTATGCTTAAAATGCTTTAAAGTTACTTAAAAGGGTTTTAGACCAACTTTGGTGACATAAAAGGGCTTAAAAATCATATTTTGGTGAAGTAGGGAAGTATCACGAGTTGTGAAGGGTGTCACTACTCGTGAAAGGTAGCAAACTTCATGACTCGTGCACTTGTTCACGAGTCACACATGTCACGAGTTGTGAATAGTTATAGATAGTTTTCTGAGTTCGACTTGTAAGCAGTTTTTCACATATTAAAAGACATTTTTAGCAAAAATGGTCTCTACAAACTTGTTCCATTATGTTTCTAGTTTCTAAAACATCAAAAATCATCTTGATATCATTTCTATGTTTGCAGATATTTACAAAACACTGAGGTCTTCTCCTAGTGATTGGGTAGCAAACTGTTCCAGGATTCAAGCTAAAATATGGCCTAGCTAGAAATAGATTTAGGAATTGGTTTCTTCATATGAAATATAGGTATGGAAGTCTATTTTCAAACGCAAAAACAAATCATTCAATTTGGAGTTCTCTAGCTCAACTTATAAGCAAAACATTCCAGATAGGTCTGAAGAGACATTTGACTCGTGAAGGGGTTTCATGAGTGTAGTAAAGGAATGAGGTTCACGAGTGAAGAAAAATGGCTAACTTTCATGACTCGTGAAGGGCTCACGAGTGAAGAAGAAAGGGTACATTTCACGACTCGTGAAGGGATTCATGAGTCGAACAAAAATTCATGACTCGTGAAGGTATTCACGAGTGAGAAGCCAACATTCCTGAGTGACCCAGGGGCAAATAGTTCATGACTCGTGTAGGCATTTACGAGTCAAAAAAATATTCATGACTCATGAAGGCATTCACGAGTCAACAAGTAATGAAGGCCAAAATCATGAGTCATGAGGAAAATAAGGCAAAGTTCACGACTCATGAAGGTGTTCACGACTCGGCATCTTAAAGCAAACAATCTTCCCTTTTTATCCCAATTTACATATTTATAAAACCTAACCCTAATTCCTTTAATTTCATTTACAGGCAACACTTATCAACAACACTCCAATTTATAAAATCATCATAATAGCCCTATACCTCATTGAAGCTTTAACTCTTTCTTTGATCCTCTTGATCCATCTCTTTTGCTCATAAATTCTTCCTTCTCCTTCACTTGATCTATCTACTTCTCTCTCTTCTCCTTACACATGGTGATAACAATAAGATCTTGTAATCCCTCATCAAACATCACAAATTAAAAGAAAAGAAAAAGAAATCTTTAAGGGAAATATTACCTTTAAGGTTAGCTCACAAACCCTAGCTCCTTTTCTCCAAACCGTGACCAGAGAGAGAGAGAAAGATCCCTCAAAATGCCCCTCTCCATCTCTCCCCAAACCCCTAATTTATAGTGGGATAAATATCTCACCAAGGAAATTCCCACTATACCCTTATACACAAACAAACCCCCAAGACTTTCTAATTCACTTCAAATACATCCTTTTCTTTAATTATAATTTAACTTAACTCATACACTTATATTCTAAAATTACCAAAATACCCCTCTTAGGACTTAACCTTGATAATTGCAAAATAATCCAATTTTGCCTTAATTAATGGTAATCCTCATTAATTAACGATAATTTGATTAGGGCCATGATTGGGTCCTTACAATTCTCTCCTCCTTAAAAGAATTTCATCCTTGAAATTCAAAACTGATAATCTTTATCTTTATTGCTATCAAATCTTACTATTCTCTAGCTATAAGTAACTATAACCATAAGCATTCTCTATATCCATAATAAACTTATCCATCTATAATCCTTGGTATCTGTCTCTAATTTCCAAATACTCTTATGCTCGTATTTCTTATCTAGAGTATCTTAATAACCTTAACATCTTACATCATCATCTATGCCAAAGATCAAGTTCTCTTATAGTCATATGAACTTTTCCTCAAACATCTTAATAAACAATCTAGATATACGTATAATCAAACTTACGCTATACTTTAATCATAGAAAATCAAGACTTTTAAGCACTTCCAACATCAAGAAGTGAGAGGTATTGATAATTCTTTAGATGTCATCTCACAATTTCGGAATCAAAATCCTACTAATACTCCAATATCCATCAATCGCAAGTCAATCATCACTCGAAATTCTCAAAATTTGCATCTCAATAACAATAACACCAAATATGGCTATTTGGTCTAGACCAGCATCATCTTAATCTTCCAGAACAATTCCTTAATTCCTTATTACCCAGAAAAGACTCAACCTGGGCTCTGATACCACTAACTATAACACCCAAATCCCTTAACCATAGATAATCATCAATCATCATCATCATCATCATCACAAACCTAGTAAAGCTCAAGCATAAATAATAATAGCAATTATAGGACAGGCCATAATTACATGCCATAATAAATTAAATCAAACTTATAAATAAGAAGGCCTAACATAATTGGCCAACAGCATATAATGAAATTCCCAAAGGCAACTTTCATCCGCCCAATCTTCTCTTTATAGGTTGTTTAGGCACTAGCCATTGATCCACCAGAGCTTAACCTCAAACCTACACGAATAAACAAACTCGTGCTATGCTATAAAGTTTAGTAGGGAACTAAAAACTATGGACAAGCTCATACAATTTCTTCATTAAACCAAACTCAGCCATCACAATAACATATGATAACATATGAGAATTACATTATTTATCTTGCCACATTGGACATTCCGGGGAGCTTTCAACCTTAACCATTGATATTAAATGTAGGGTTACATTGTTGTTTAAAATATTATATTTTATCGTATACTTATTTCTAATATGTTATTTTTAATGTTTTCAATTTATGTATGATTAAATGATTCTGATGATGATTGTGAGTGGTTGTCTTTCATATTTAGTATCCCCGCTAAGCTTTATAGCTTAGCACAGATTATTTTATCCGTGTAGGTTCTGTAGTCAAAGCTTTTGTACAGGAACATTCTCTGCATCAGGACTGACCAACACCAGTTCATAGAAGTTGATGTAGGGATTTTTGGTTAATTTTGTATAAGTTTCTTTAATATGTTTAATATGTATAAAAGGTTTTATAGTAATGTATATCATATAGAAGATGATGTTGTATTAAGCTCATCATGAGAATGTTAGTATGTGCATACATATAGGAGCTAGAATTCTTATATATATATATATATATATATATATGATGGAATACTGAATGCTATGCATGACAATGAATATAAAACTAAGATAGTTGTATCTAGCATGAATATGATAAGTGGTTTGCATGATGAGTGCTTGTGTATATGTAATTAAAGTAATTGAAGTTGTGAGAGACACCTAATTACTAGACAGGTTGACTGATTAAATGGATGATTAGAATGATTAATGTTGGTTTATTGGTTTAACATCCTACTATAATATAACTGAAATGTATGGTATAATATATGATAAAGGCACTAGATTTAGGGTGTTTCATTGCAGATTTCTAGGTCTTTATATCAACCTAGTTAAGTTAAAAGCCATCTCAGTCGGGTCACTTGTGTTCTGGTCACGTAGAATGCCTTAACTCGGCTGAGTCAAAAGCTATCTCAACTAGGCCACTTGTATGTTGTCCCCAAGTATAGCTGAACTTTGCTGAAAAGTTACCGAACCTAACCCGAACTTTTTCGGATGATAATATAACTTTCTAAACACATGTATAACGTTATAATATGACTATATATATCAAGATTACATGATTATATATATAATATAGGATTAAGCCAAACACTTATAAGGTGAATTAAAAGTATGTAAGTAGTGTCTGTATACATATGAATTTGACTATGAATTATATAACTATAATTGATATATTATGATGTACCTAGGATATCAAAGTCATGGAGCAATCGAGTGAATATGTATTGTGTGAAAATACATCAATTGTATAATGTTAATAGGTGCAAGCAAAAATCGTATGCAAGTATCATTTATGCATTTCTATCGGTTAAGAATTGTTGTCATATGTATAAGGATGTGCATAATGATACATATCGTTAGTGTGAATGAAAATTGACATTATTGATTTTTCAAGTGCATGAAATGAAAAATGAATTAGTAAATATCTATTATATGATCATTGTCATGCCCTAATACCACTTGGAAGAGTATAGGGGTGCAAGAACCAAACTATTGACATATAATTATTTACTCGACAACAATTGATAAGTCTTTATACACTATACATGGTTTATTCATGGAGGAACAATTCAAGTTGAATTATAAACTCCTAAGTTAGCTGACGGTTGTTGTCCCGACTCTAGTCTTCACATCAAAATAAATAATCACCTGCACAGATGAAAAGCTAATTTTCCAAGCATATGGCTTAATATAAGCCAAAATTGTAATCACTGAAGAACAAAAAATATATAAGAAAAGATAATATGAAATAATTTAAGGACATTAATGGCCCAAAATATGTAATTCTTCAAACAAAGGAATATAGCTTGAAATATGGTAATTATTCGACTTTTTATTAACATAATTAGAGCTTGAATGGAGTATTAACATGTCATGATAGAAAAAATTAAGAGTAAAAAATTAACAAGTTTCCTATTATTATTTGAGGTAGTAGAGCAGGGAGTTTTAAATAAGAAATATCAAATAGAAGCCTCATCATCTCAAAATTAGGTCAAGATAGTTACAAAGCATAAGATTCTTTAACTGAGCATTAAATAAAAGAGGTAATAACCTCAAATGTCATACATCAGATCAAAAGGTGCCATAGCACCAATGCTCAAAAGATACCATAGTGCCACAAAAGTAGTTGTGAAAGTTCTCTTACATGCCTAACTATTTGACAAAGGAACTTATAGAACTAACCCTATTTCGGTGACTTGTAAATGTTCAAAATTCTAGTCAGGAAGGATATATATATAAAGCTCCAAATAGATGAATATTTCATAGGGCAAGAATAAGTCACCAATTAATCAATGTGACATGGAAAGTATGTAATAAAATTAGAAAATCAAAAGCTGAAACTTGAAATAAATGAAGAAAAGGTAACTTGGTTGAAATGAGGTTCAACTTAGCAAGGTCATGTAATTTTGGATTAAAAACATCCACTTGACCCAGATAAGATGATTTTGTCTTAGCCGTGTCACACCATTCTAGACCGGTAGAATCCCCATGATCCAACTGAGATAATGGTCTTCTCAGTCGGGTTGATAGAAATTCCTAAAATTCCTGCAGAGAGTTCCCAATATAATTTGAAGCATTCAACACATATTCATAGCATATCTAGGACAAATATTTTGCTAGCCTAAGTCTTAGCATAGTTTAAGATCTGGAACTATATATATATATATATATATATATATATATATATATATATATATATTAATCTCTTTTCAATTGATTAACCACTAGATGAACTTATACTCTAAAAATTATTTAACACTAGTAAATGGCCAACATTCTTCTTCACAATAATTCAAGATTTATATACCAAATCTCCATTGGTTCTCTACTTAGTCCCAGCATCTATATCCTATCTTACTCACTCTTAATATCCAGAAAATGAGAGAGCAACCCAAAGATGTCCTAACATTAACTCTAATAGGTTAGAAACTTACAATAGAATCATATAACTTGAATCTTTGTATATACATTTCTAGCATTCACAATTCATTTCCAGTCATCCACACTATTTAAAAATAGTTGCCTAGTAGCCATAAGACTTTAAATAGCATCAAATCAATTGTTCATTTACTCATCTTTTACTTTAAAAAGAGCAACCCAACTTCTTTACTTGATCCTTTCCTTTTATTTCCCCTTTTTTCACAACTTATTTCTTCAAGTAGTACTTTTTATTTTTCCCTTGATAATTTCTAGTAATTCTCAAGATTTAAGGTAGGAATATGAGAATAGAAGGGAAAAACGCCTATTAAAAATAATGGTTTACAAAATCATCAAACTAAGAACACTATTAATTCTTACACTACATGCTATTAAAATCATTCCCAAAGCATTCATCCAACGAATATTTCCAAATTACAGAATTATGGGATTATCAATGCATTTACATGACTTAGATACTCTGAAGTAGTTTCAAAAATTAGAAGCAGGGAATTCAATTGCATAAATAAAGTAAGCGGGTACCCGACTGAATTGA
Source organism: Excoecaria agallocha (assembly GCA_037975025.1). NCBI lineage: Eukaryota > Viridiplantae > Streptophyta > Magnoliopsida > Malpighiales > Euphorbiaceae > Excoecaria > Excoecaria agallocha. The sequence continues at coordinate 957,142 of CM075820.1, read as the reverse complement.
GTTCCAAATCAGTCAAGGAAAAGGAGTTCTATTCCCAACCAACCAATCAACTTGGCTAAGTCATACCCAACCCATTTGGGTAAGTTGTCTAGCATACATATAGAATTTAATGATCCAACTGAGATAGAAACCATCTCATCCACGTTGATTGTAGGGTTTCCAATTCTGTAAGAAACCCCTTGCTCAATCCCATAACCATTCCTTGTTTTATCATCCCAACCAATGCAAGCTTTTGATTAATTACTAATTCCCACATTTAACTCTCTCTATTTCATAAATTAACTCAGACTAACATATTAAAACAAGGTTACTCTTTATTGCATTTCATTACTATTTGCATAAACTTCCATGTTACTCATTACTATCTGCACTTCCTAAATTTTAAAACCTTTAGGAATCAATTCATACGTTGAATTCTTCCTACCATTAAGTCTCATATGTCTAGTTTCTACTTTAGTTAAATTTATTCCACTTAAACTTCTAATTTTCCAGTTAAGCTAAAGAAAACATGTTCAATAGGATTAAATGGTCTCAAGCTAACCTTTCCTTCAATTCCAAAATTTTCGTACAATAATTCCATTAATTGTAATATTATATCTCTATTCATTCTTCTCCATTAGTTTCTAGGATGCATAAGATTCATTCACCATTTCTAACATAATTCACATATATATATAAGTGAGAAGAATTTCCAAACACATAAATGTTCCCTTACATAACTGCTAGTATAACTTAAGTTCTTGGGTCACAATCCACTCAATCTTAATTCTAATTTCCACAAGTTAGACCTATACTTAAAATGCTATTAAATACTAATAATTATTAAACATTCATCTTCTTAGTAACTTAAAAATTATTCAACAAATTTCAAATTGGTTTCCTGCTAAAAAGTTTTTGGTATTTATGTTTTACTTAATCCACTTCCAAACTCCAAAGTAAGGAGAGAAAACCTAAAGGATTGCTCAATATTAATTCCAGTAGATTTTAGATAATTTACAACAGAAATTCATAGCATTAGCTCTAATTTGTACATATTTAATATCCCCAATTTATTCTCAAATCAACACCATTGCAATTGAAATTCAGTAGCTTGAAACTTTAGTTAAACATAAATTTAATTTCCCACTTACCTTAGAGAGGAGGTGTAGCTCTACACTCCCATTCCTCTTTCTGGTTCATCAGCTAAAATTACAATTACTTACATTAATTTACACCATTTAATTTCATTACAAGATCAATCTCATGAATTTTTAGAATATAAAAAGAAGATAATAGAAATCCCTCCTTACCCGTAGTTTTGATCATCTAATTCTTTAACTAATAATCTTTATCGTGTTTCTCACAAATTTCTAGTTGGAGTTTAAGAATCAAACACAAGGAAAAGGAGAAGCAAAGACGAATGATAGTTGATATGGGAATTTCTTCCCTAATTGATGGCCGACCTATCCAATAAGAGGTAAATTCTACCTCCAAGAGTTTAATAGGATTCTGGAAGCTTAGGTGTTAATTTCTTATTAGTAATCTCATAAAAATCTTGAAACAAATGTTATTTTAGTCCCTTATTAATAATTAGATTACAATTTACCAACTTAACACCAACTTCTATTTTTAATTAAAGCTCCCAAATATAGATTCATAATCAATTCCTAATTTTGGCAATATGTTACATATCCTAAATAATTTTTTAATTGCCAATTATATCCCCAAATCTACCGAAATTTAATTTGGGCCATTACAATCATGAATATAGTGAATATAGAATTCAAAAGCATTTGAAATGTAAAGTGAAATAGTGAGTGAATTCTTAATTTTTTGCTTGAATTGGACATGGTCATGGATACAAACATGGGATAGTGATTTGATAACTTTTTGGTATCTAGTGTTGGCATCATAATGGTATCTAGTGATCCAACATCTTTTGGTATCTAGTGTGGCACCGTGATGGTGTTTAGTGATTTGATATCATATGGTATCTAGTGTTGCCATTGTCCACGCCTATGTTGAGTTCAAGTTATAAAGTTATTATAGTGTAATTAAGTGATGTGGGTACGTTAGTGGAAATAATGGTATATTAATAAATGTCATTGTTAACTAGGGCATTGTATTCAACTATTTTATATGTGACACTTAAAAAGATAGTGATGGTAATGTAAAAGTAAGTGAGATTGATGTGCATAGTTTTTATGTTATGCGCTAGCTAATGGAAAGGATGAGTTGAACGTTTAGAACTACGTGGTTTTGATTCCTAATTTTGGGATACGTAGGAAGCTTGGGATACTAATTTTGAGTTTGGACCAAATATTAGATGTATTGATAAGCATTTTAGTGTTAGTGACAAGTTAGGGAAGTAACATGCAAAAGAGTTTTAGATGTTGTTGGCAACTTCAAGGTAGTAACTTTATAGGAAAATTCTAAGTGATCTTGCCTCGAATAGAGTGGAATAAATGTCTACTAGAGGTAGTTGAACATGAATGAATAGACAATTTGTTTGTACACTTAAGTATAATTCTAGTTAGTAAAGGCTAGTGTTAGTTAAGTTTGGGAAGAAGAAAGTAAAGTTTAGTGGTAAGCATAGTAGAATGAAAAATTAAAATGATAAATTAATTGTGTTTTTAATCGTACCTAGTGAATTATTATTATTATTATTATTATTATTATTATTATTATTATTATTATTATTATTATTATTATTATTATTATTATTATTATGTATAACTTAGTATAAAATGTTGCTTGATTAGTTTTGGAGTTGAAGACATTTTTGGAGGCTGGCAACCAAGAAGAGCTTCTTATGAGATATCGTGTAGTTAAAAGGAATTTTTATATATTGTATTATTATTTATCATGTATACTAAATTGAGAATTGTAAAATTTGACAATAAAGATTTAATGTTATTGATACACAGTTCCAAATTATGGTTAACTAAGTTATTTATTTATAGACCATGGCATTTGATAGCTAGCTGTAGCACCCGAAAATACTCCCAAGGGGTATTAGAGGGTTACAAAAGAGGTGGATCAGCTCCTTAAAGTTGGAGTCATTTCAGTAGTGTGATATCCTGACTAGCTCAAAAACATAGTGCTAGTAAAGAAGAAGAACGAAAAGTTGAAAATGTGTGTAGACTTTATAGATCTGAATCGAACATGTGCCAAGGATAGCTATCCTTTGCCCAGCATAGATCAGCTTGTCGATGCTACAGCCTATCATGAAATCTATTTGCTTCTTGATGCATATGCTCATCAAATCTTAATATGGCTATTTGACTAGGGGAAAACAATCTTCATCACTAATGAGGGCATATATGGCTATGATATAATGCCCTTTGGTTTGAAAAATGTTGGTGAAACTTATCAATGGCTATGAATAAGATATTCAAGGATCAAATTGGGCAAAATTTGGAGATTTATATAGATGATATCATCATCAAAATCAAAAGCCGATCGGATCATAAAATTGATTTAGCCAAGGTATTTGCCACCCTAAACCAATTTTAGATGAAGCTTAATACCAGAAAATGCACATTTGGGGTATCTTTTGGAAAATTTATTGTCTTCATCGTGTCACAACGGCGTATTGAGGCAAGACCCCGACAAAATCCATGCAATCCTAGATTTGCAACCACTCCAAAAGCATTAAAGAAGTGCAGAAATTGAATGGAAAGCTAACTGTCTTAGGTAAATTCATTTCTTCCTTAGCCAACTAATAATTGTGAATTATACAATGTTTTTAGTGTGTTTTTATATGTTTAAGTTAATTAATTTAGTTAATTTCATGTTTAATTATTTAATTTGTATGTTTGTAGGTTTAATTGCAAGTTTTGGTGTTTTTATAGGATAAATTGAAGAAAATGAGGATTTAATTAAAGAAAGGAGAAGATTTGGGGCAATTTTGTAATTGTGTAATTTTGAAGCAAGAGTCTCATGAATTATAGAGAAGAAGTACTTGGAAGAGTGCTAAAACCACTCACCTGAGTAAGTAAAAGCACTCTTTTTAGTTAAAAATACCCACCCGAGCTCTGAGCCACTCACCCAAGTAAGAAAAGCACTCATCCAAGCTAATAAACCACTCACCCAAGTTCGTTAAAGCCTCTATCAATTAAAGATTTCCTATTTCACTAAAAATCAGTTCATATCTAGTTTAGGAAGTTTTAAAGCACCAAAACTTCTTGTTTTGGCAGTATAATCCAGCTATAAAAGTAAGATAAAGCACTAAAACTTGGAGAGTAGTTAGTTAGACCTAGAGTAGCTTTATTATTATGAATTTTCTTTAGTTTTAACTTAGTTTTCTTTAGTTAATTTTGCATAGTATTTTTTAGCTTAATTTTTCTTGTTTTCTTAGTTTGCAATTTTCTTAAAAATTTAAGCTTTCTACTGTCGTTCTGGCAAATCTTTAAGAGCAAGTTTGAAGCATCATAAGTATTGTATCTCTTTATTTTAGTTTTTTCTTTCATTTTACTCATATTTGGTAAGTAGTTTTCCTTACTTTTTTCGGGGGAAATTTGAACCTTCATACTTTTATCGTAATGACATAGGTTGAACTTTAATTCAATGCAAGTTTGATTGTTTCGTAGTTCTTGAGCAGCTTCTAATCTTTAATTGTTATTGGATTGATTATGAACTTATTTGATAAATGGTTGATGATTGATTTTAAGTATGATCTATGATATTCATGTTCTTAGATTAGTTCATTAGTATTGATGCATAATTATATTCAGAATATGAGATAGTTGTGTGTTGGTAAGAGTGGATTAAGACTAAGAAAAGTTGAACTAAGAATATATTTAAGTTAAGTTTATTTGAAAAAGAGTTTAATGGATATTTAGGAGTTTAAAACCAGATCTTATTGCTAGGTGTTAGATTATTCTTAAACAGAAGATTTAATGCTTAGAATGATAGTCTAAATATGATATCTATTTTTATTTAATTGGTTTTGCCATAATCACTTGTGTTACTTTTGATTTGAATCATTGCAATGGAAGTTGAGGTGGATAGTTCCTTTAGCAGAAGTATTTTAGTTATTTCTTTGCGTTTAATTTATGTTAGTCTAATTTTTGTTTTTTTTTTTGCTTTACTGTTAGTTTAGTTCTTGCTTTCAATTCAAAAACCTGGGAAATAATCTCAGAATAATTTAACTCAAATATAGATATTTTACTTAGCAATCTATGTTCCCTTGGGTATAATATTCAGGGTCTTAATCTTATTTCCCTATATTACTAGTCAATCTAGTACACTTGTTAGAAACCGGTCAAGTTTTTGGTGTCGTTGTTGAGGAATAGCGGTGTTGTTAATGTAATGGCCTTAACATCGGGTCAGCCATAAATAGTATTTTTCAATAGTAAACAATGCTTAGGTGAAAAATATTTTATTTGATCATGAGAAAATATTGATAATGGTTAGTTCAGGGTTGAAATTTGAAGTGAAATCGAGGTCAAATATGTCTCTAAAAGTAAAAAATATGAAAAATGGAGCGATTCAATTTAAAGGTTAACTAGATTAATCGAGGTTTGACCGAACCTTTAAAAATAGCAAATGAGTTTTAAAAATTTCCAAAATTTACAAATCTTTCTAAGATGATGTGTAGAATATTTTGGCTGTAAAAAGTTAATTTTTTGGTGACACCGATAATTATCGAATCGAACCGATATGATTGAATCAAACTGGAAACGGACTCTGATTGGGCTAAAATTTTGTGTACAGCCTCTTTTTGACATCATAAGAATTATGGAATCAAATTTGGGCTGATTTTTATTTAGAAAGGGAGAGAATTACATGAAAATGACATAATGGGCTTAATTTAAGCTTTTAGGCCTTAAGTGAGTAGGCCTTGGTTGAACCAAAGCCCAACTCATTCAGCCCTTATAAGAGACAAATGGAGCAAATTTGTTAGGTGTCTTATACTTATCTCCTCAACCCTCTCTTCTTCTTCTTTGGCTGAACCACCATTGCCATTTTCTCTCTCAAATTTCTTCAAGCTTTGTCTCTCTTTCTCACCCAAATTCAAGCATCCTAGGTGAAATTCTATCTCCCTAGAAGACTCTTAAGACCTCTACTCTTTGATTAAAGTAAGAAAAGTAGGAAAAAACAAGTGTGAAAGTATAAGGTATCAATTTGAGGTAAGAGAAAATCAAGGCTATACTTTTGTTTAAGGGTGCCTATAAGTGTTTTGAGGTGCTTAGAGTTCATTTATGTGGTTAATTTAAGCATTTGAGATAAAAAAAAGTGGTGTTCTTTATGTTAACAAATTTGGGCCCTTGTAGATTCTCAAGGTGGTGGATAACCTTCCGAGGCTAAGGGCAAGAAAAGGGAGGCCTAAGAAGAGTATAGCAAGTGAGCAAGGTTAGTGACTATTAAATCCATTTATTTCCCTTAAATTGGCATGATTTTCCTTTATGTAACTTAGGAAAATTAGGGAAAATGTATTTATAATTGAAATTAAGCTTAGAATAATGATTTAGGATCTTGAATATGACTAATTGAATGCTTAATTTGATTAAAAAGGAAGTGTAAGGTGGATATCCTTTGATGGTCGAATGGTACCCTAAAGGAAATCAAAGTGTATTTTGTGTATTTTTGGTGATCTATGCCATAAAATGACTTTAGTGATGAAATATTGTACCCGTGAGTTTTTGTGAAATTTATGGGAATTATTTAAATATTTTTTAGAAGGAAATTAAGTTATGTTATAGGTGAAATTGTGAATTATTGAGAAATAATTCCTTAATTAAGTGAAAAATGGTTAATTATTGCAAAATAATTCACAAACTGTGGAAAAGTAGTGAAAAAGTTGACTGATTGATTTATTGAAATGATAAAGTTACTAAAACTATAAAAATCTAAAAAGTGAAATAAGAAATAATTGAATTTTGCCCTTAGTAGTGGTCAGGTGGTCAAAATCTAGCTTAGGATATAATTGGCTAGCCATAGGGACACCTATACCACAGTGTAAGTCATAGCAACTGGCTTTGCTATGTTAGGATCATATGATCTCCCATAGTATTTGATCTGTTCTGTATTTTTTTCTATAAGAAATTATCTTTTGGGGTCATTTCTTAGTTTGTATTGTGCTCCTATAGGGTCCACATCCCCGTGTATTCGGTCTGATGATTTTTGCCAGGATTGCATTAGGGGTATAAATGTGAAAATGAGCTAAAAGTGTAAAAAGGAATGTAAATATGAAGTTTAGAATGAAAAAGGACCTAATGAAAAGTTTAGGGGTAAAATAATATTTTTCTCAAATGTTGAGATTAATAAGTAAAAATGTCAAAGTAATGATTAAAAATGGTAAAATGGTAATTTAGTGAACAAACAACCTAAAAATGAACTTTTATAATTTTGGAGGACCAAAATGTAATTTTACATGAAAATGATAAAATAAGGGTCAATTGGTAAATTGTATGCCAATTAATAGATTGAAAATGAAAAATAAGTGACTGGTGGTAATTTTGTAATTAAATGAAGAAATAAGGACTAAATTGAAAAGTTTTTCAAAGTAATGGTTTTAATCTGTATTGAATGTAAATTACATGGATAACTATGATTTGATAGAAATTTAATGAATTTTGTATAATTATTGCAATTGTGCAAGTTTGGGAAATTCTTTGATTTATAGTCACCACTGAGCATATTTAATGCTTAGCACGTAGTTGTTATTGTGTGTAGGTTCTGAAGATGAAGTGCAGCGATAGTATGCAAGGGAGAAAAGTTTGAAGGAAAAAAAGAGGTAGTTAAGAGCTATTTTTGTATTGGCATGTATATGTATATATATTTTGTAAGTATGTACCTAGACAGGAAGTGGATGTTGTATGGGTGTATATTATGATGGGAATGGATGTTTAGATTGTATTTATAAACTATTTATAAATTGTTGTGCCCCTGAAAGGCTACAGATTGTCTGCTTTTCAGGTTAGGTAGGCAAGTTTTAAGACGTTTTATTGCCAGATTTTTAATTGGTAAATAGTAAATTGAACAGTTATGGGTCAATCGACAAATTTAATTTGTAATTATCTTTTTATAGAAAATAAATAGGTAGTTAATGAATTAATTAGTTGAAAAAAAAAATTTCAGCTTATCGCTTAAGTCAATAGTCAAAGATATAGTAAGGGTGTTACAGTTAATTTGCTATCTTTGATTGAGTTAGTCTGAGATTTTTATTTATTTTTATTTTATTTTTTATTTGGTGTTATTCTTTTTAGGAAGATTTTTAAGCATTTACAATATGATGCATGATTATGTTCAAGACTATGAATTGGTTCTTTTGAGAGCACAAATGGAAGATTTGAGGAGAGAGATGCAAGAAATACAATATTCGCAAAAGGCTAGTGTCTCCAAAATTCAAGTTCTTCTTGTCTTGCTTGTGAGTAAGGAGAAGCAATTTTATGCTAGAAAAGAAGAATGGATGGCTACAATTAATTCTCGAGAGGAGAAGATCAAATACCAAGAGGCTATGTTAAGGACTCAAGAGCATTTATTGAGATATCAAGAATTGGGAATTAAAAATCTAGAATCTAAGTTGGAGTTCATGAAAATTTTATGGAAAGTCAAGATGGTGGAGATAACAAGGAGAAATTGAGTCATATGCCATTGGTGGACAACAAAGAAATTGAAAATGGGGTGCATGAATCAATAGAGGAACCAATCATGGTTAAAGACAAGTCTTGTATCTTGGAAGATGAATTTAGATCTTTTGTGAAGGATTTTACATCAAAAGAGCAAGAAGTGTTCAATGTTCAGGTGGAAGCACCGAATTAGGTCCACTTAAAGAATTTATTAAGGCTAAAAGAGCCAAAATAGTTCATTTTTTAAGAGCCAAAAAAAGAGTCGCCCTTTATTGAGGATATGGAATTTCCAGCTTTTGTGAACTTTGACGAGTTTCTCTTATTGAGGGGAGAAAATGAGGAGTAAATTTCTGAGAGACCCGTATTTGGATCACAAGCTCGGCCTCTAGAGAGTAACATGATTTGGGTTGGGACTTAATAAATTATAACTTTTCTAACCCTTCTCTTCAAATTTTCATCAAAATTTTTTATGAGTTGTGTTTTGTCTGTTATTTTCAATAAGTTGCTATTCTGTCTTTAGTTTAATTTCATAGGTTTTTATAGTTTAATTTATGTAATTCATGTTTTCTTAATTTTATCATGTTTTTGTCATACAATTCATGAGTTAAGTGTTAAAGGTTGAAAAAGAAGTTACTAATGATTTTTGTGCTTAATGATTTTATTTGGATTAGTAAGTGCTTCTAGATCATTATAGAATTCATATGGGTTTTGAGGTAAGGGAATTCCAATTTGGTTGAACTTAAGATGGATTTATGCTTTTTGAGTATTTTTTTTATTGGTGAAGTATAATATTTCATTGTCTTTGTGTGCTTTATGAAATAAAGGGAGAATTATTCATTTACTGAATTAAGAGGGGATTTGATATGCACTTCAACCAATTTATAAGTTTGCATATTGCTTTGGAATGGTTTTAATTGAGTTTGAGAGAAAATAGATTGATTGTTCAAAATAGAGCTTTAATTGAGTGAGTATGATTCATATTCACTTGATATGTCTATAACTGGTTTTTGGACTTTCCTACTGTTTATTTACGGTTTTAGCATAAATTTGAATGAGAATTGATTAATTTGAGTGAGTTGTAAATCATAGATTGATGATGTTTTATAAGGGTTGATTAAGTTTATGGAGGTTGAATTAAGGTAGGAATGGAAATAACTAAGTGAAAATTTATTATTTGGAAGTGTTGAGCTTTAAAAACTGCAAGTGCAAAGTAATATTTGTGAGTGCCAAGTGGTACCAGTTAGGAGAGTATTAAAACCACTCATCCGAGTACATATCCACTCTCCCGAGTAGTTTTTCCGCTCACCTAAGTGCCTATCCACTCTCCTGAGTAAATTTCCACTCTCTCGAGTGCCTATCCACTCTCTTGAGTAAATTTTCACTCTCCTAAGTATTTGATATCTTGTAATTTGCCTTCAAGTTAGCTTTATTTCCAGCATTTAAGCACTCACCCGAGTGTTATATGTCACTCACCCAAACTCTATAACACCCAGTACCTGACTGAACTAAGGGTTGGTTACTGAATGATACCCTAGCAAACTATCCCAAAATCTAAATTATCTTAATATTATAATTCATGAAGGAAATTTGAACTACCAAGACCTCCACAAAAAAATGGTGTAACACCCTAAACCTCTCACCATGCATAAACACAATCATCATCATAAACCTAGCAAAGATCAGGCATAGATAATAATAAATAGCGCAGGCCATAATAATTACATGCCACAATAACTTAAAACATACTTGTAAATAAAAGGCCTAACATAATGCCCACAACACATAATGGAATCCGCAAAGGCAACTACACTCTGACAGATCTTCTCTTGAAAGGTTGACTAGCCACCAGCTATCGATTCACAAGAGCTTAACCAGAACCTACACGGATAACAAACCCGTGCTAAGCTATAGAGCTTATAGTGGGAAAACCAACTTTAAGGATAAACTCTACTATAATATCATAAAATCATTACACCCGTTAATTTTATGTAAACATATAAGTCTACAATATTAAATGATCTCACCTTAAGCTATACCAAAAGAATCAGCAATCTTAAACATAAATATTATTCTTACAATAATCTAGACCTCATAGTAATTGATAGTACAACTTCCAACGAATACATTTAATCACATTGATTATGTATGATATGCCTTAAATGTTCAATCCAAGCATAAGGAAGTGCATATATCATATAACATCTATAAGAGATATTTTAGGCGTCATAACTCCACCTATGTCATGAAATCTTAATTATATAATATAGAACAGAGAACTACATTCCATTGAAATCATTTTAGCCAAAAAGGAATTTAAACCAAGCAATGTAGTAGGCCATTTATCATTTTCACATTATATAGGTGAAGCAAATGATATATATATATATTTCTTTATTTCGAATATATTGCTTAATCTTTTAAACTTTTAATAGCCTGCCTAAGTACTAGTTCAAAGGGTGGATAATGGGAGCAATGGATACCGAAGGTATCAAACGGTGGACCAAAAGGGCCGAACTATGGTTCTAGAAAGGAACAAAACAATAAACCCAAACGGGGTCAACAATGGTTCCAGTAAGGAACAATAGACCCAAAAGGGCCGAACAATGATTTCACAAAGGAACAAGACCCAAACGGGGTCAACTATAGCAGCTGTTAAATCCCTCTAGGCATGCCTATCTAATCCACAACTGAACTAAGACCCGCCGGCTTATCACTTTAAGAACATCTTTAATTCATCATATTTTTCCTTATTTAATATAACATTTACTTAAAACCGTTTTCCACAAATGAACACATATTATTCATTTACATAGCAATACTTGTTTAAAGCCCTGCTATTTAAGAATACATATCACCTGTTTATATACTTGCATAGCTATTGGATAACTTATATCTTGCCCTAGAATGCTTTAACATAATAGTAACTGAGTATCATGCAACACCAACTCAAAATTAATGATTTAGAACCTAATGCAATACACATCATTAAACCTAAGATCATCGGGTAACAATGTGATTTTTGAATTCCTAATTGACTATGCTTAAATTGGTCATGATAGTTCATGAGAATGAAACAATACATATAGCGCATGACCTAACACGTAAAACATATTCATTTAAGAAGAATGTACCTTTGTGGTTCTTCATAACCATTTTTCCTGCTTCATTATACTCAATTTAATCATCGTACATTCAATTTATCCAATACATTATATACATGCATTCGATATCATATGATTGGTGAAAGTGTTCAAATATGAGATTAACAGCTACCTATGTTATTTTGTTTTGTCTTGGAAAGACTTTATAACTCAATTGTTTCATTAGAAATCATATAGCCTACTAACCACCACTCTAATAAATATAATCATCATGTACATTACTTATGGTCAGTTTAATTCTCTCCAACTATATATTACAATATGGGGTTCATAATTCATGAAGGATTTATAGCTTGGAATGTGAAGTAAAACCATTAAAAGAAAGCATGCAAGTGGCCGTGCAAAAGAAAGAGGAAAAGCCTACACGGCCAGGCAAAGAGGAAAGCTGTATGCACTGTCGTGCACAAGAAAGAGGGTTACAATGCATGGCCATGCATAGGAGGGAAGCTAACATGCGTGGCTGGGCATGGGTGACAAGCAAACCATGCGTGGACGTGTATGTGAGGCATGCAATGATGCGTGGCCGTGCATAGGTGAGAAGCAAACCGTGCATGGCTATGTATGTGAGGGAAGCAAAGATGCGTGATCATGCATGGGTGAGAAGCAAACCATGCGTGGCCATATATGTGAGGGAATCAAAGATGCATGGTCATGTATGGGTGAGAAGCAAACCGTGCATGGCCGTGTATGTGAGGGAATCCAAGATGTGTAGCCGTGCATGGGTGAAAAGCAAATAGTGTGTGGCCATGTATGGGTTCTCGGCAGATATGGACACCCAAAAGCCCAATTATGAAGAAACCCCCAGATCTCAGCTCACCCCCTTCCATGATCATCAAAGCTTAAGAACATTTTAAACTCGTCTAAATCACTAGATTTAGCCTATACTTTCTCAAGAGAGCCACAGACAGAAAGAGAGGAAAGATTCCTAAAATTTATCATATGAACATTGCAGTAACCCTAATTCCCGTACCTGGCATTGAGGCTTCAAATCTTCCTGCAATCATCTAGATCCTATTTTAGTGTTGTTAATTTCCTTCATCTCTTACACATAGAGACAACAACAGGGTTCTTAATCCCTCAAAACCAGAAATCAAATCAAGAAATGAAGAGAGGATAGATCTATAAGGGATAACATTACCTTTTAATGTTAACCTAAAAACCCTGAGCTTCTTCCATGAAAGAAGAAGAAGAAGATTGGATCCCCCCTTTCTCCCTATGCCGATCTTCACTTCCTAATGCCAGAGAGTTCCTTCTCCAAGAAGCTATAAAAGGGAGTTAGTGGGGTAAATATCTCCATAAGTGAATTTCCAAAATTACCCTCATCCAATTTAACCCCAACAACTTATATTTCTTAACATTTAACACTCAAACTTCTAATTTACTTCAACTATATCCCTCTTGTATCTTAATTTTAACCATACTCAATTTACATACATGTTGAAATTACCAAAATACACCTACTGGGATTTAACCTTAACAATGCAAAGAAATCAATCAATCTTTTTTTTCTCATTAAGCCATAATCCTCCTTAATTAACCATAATCCGGTTAGGGCCATGATTAGGTCCTTACGAATGGATAGAGTTTCCCCTATACAGGTCTCTAACCTCCTGTATAAAAAGAAAATGGTTTGCACTTCTATAATGTTTAACACGATTCTTAACTTCTTTGGCAACCAAAATAATACATGTTTTCATCGTAACCTCCTCAATCCAACACATGCAACACCAAATCCATCCAATATATATAATTAAGTGTTATAATATATGTCATTACAACAATAACAAAATAACTACTTAATTACGAAAATTATCTCAGGAAGCCATTAAAACCTCTATAAATATTCAATCTCCCAAAATACCAAAAACAAAACCAACATCCAAGCCAAAGCATCAATCCTAAAGCAAAGAAAAACCTCCTTACTTTCTAGTAGATCCCTAGTCTGTTAAGTGTCCAAAAGTTCAATATACTTGCGCACAGAAACAAAATTTTCACACGCTAAGCATAATGCTTAGTGGCAACCACTAAATTTATTTTTCCATTATCATATCAGAATCTCAATCAAAATTCTTAAATTATAATTTTTAATGCATACATATATATATATATATATGAAAATAAAGGTAGATAGTTAATCAAATAAATAAACCAATAAACAGTCAATCAAATAATTGTCTAGCATCATGTGCTTTCATAGTCATATAATCAAACACACTCTATTCATCAAATATATTCTCAAAACATATTAAATTTCCACCATCATTTGAAAAGATGTACTCTACTGCCTAAAGTAATTAATGTAATTTATCCTAGGTATACGTGGGACTAAGGCCTTTTTAGGCCTGCTGACCCAAATTAGGCACAATACACATTTCTTTTCTATAGATCCTCATTAACCTACAGTACAAATCACAATCAATATAACACTACCATAACATCACCCAACCCACCGCTACCCATCACACTGACATACCACCCAACACATCATCTTACCATCCATCACACCAAATCAGAATTTCATCCCTATGGCCGCCTAACGGTATCCTACCTAGAAATTTCCATCATTTACTAAGGGCAAAAAGATATTCTCTTTAATGTTGCAATTAATGTCTCATAAAAATGCATAAGAATCAACATATTTAAAATAAATTCCATTCCCTAAAGAGCTATATTTTTAGAATTTCATTTTGATATCATTGTAAATAAAACTTATATCTAAATACTCTTCTTATTTGTCTACTATCACATCCTATTTGCTTATGATAACATCTAATATTCCCACTTCATATTTGTGTACATACATATGTAGTAGTGAATTTAATTATCAATTAATTACATTTACATTTTAAATAAAATTTACATATACATGTATTTTCACAAAGTAGTTCCCACATCAACATGTTTATTTTCATTTTAATAACATGCATTTTCAATTATAATCATGTAAAGAAAAATAGGCCACTCAACCTTAATATTTTTCATATTGAAACACTTTATTAAGTTCAAATATATCCCAATTTTATGCATCTTAAGTTAATTTCAACAAAATTTTATCATACTAGCATTATTGTATTAAACATAAAAGATAAAATTTATGAAGAAAATTAAATTTAGCGATTGCAAACCTCAAATGGTGACAAAATAATTTTAATGGCTTTAAAAACTCCCTTTTAAGATCAAAATTAAGCTCCCACTTCCTTTCCTTTCTCTTTCTTCCTCAAATCTTATTCTTCTTTATAACAACATTCATTAATTCAAACCAAATAACTGAAATAAAAATAACATATACAATTTAGGAGAAAATTTAACTAATAGGCATGCAATTTAAGTAAATTTAATGTTAATTTCCCCAAAGAAATGATAAAAATAAAGAAAATTAAATTCAAATCCCTAACCCCTTGAAATTTTCTTATTTATACTTTTTTTAAGATCTTTAGATATCAGTGCCTTCTAGGTGTCGTTCATAGAGGAAGAGGCCGAAAGGAGCGACTGCGGTAAGGAAAGGCAGCAAAAATGACGTGAGGAAGGATGAAGAAAGAAGGAGGTGAGGCTCTTGCTGGCTAACCCATGCACGCTAGAGAGAGGTGTCAGGAACCGGCGGTTGCTACTGGTGGGGAGAGGAAGGGTCGATGGTTGCTAGTGGCTGAGGAGTGTGAAGAGATCGGGAAATAAAGGGTAGATCTAGGGAAAGAAGAGAAAGGCGAAAGATAAATATTTTAGGTGCTAAAATTCCTAGTTGGTCCCTTCTAAAAATCTCTTCAAATCCTTCTCTATTACCTTTTAAATCCCTCCTTATAGTTATAAATACTAGGATCTCCCATTGAAAATTTATTTCTTTTTTTTTTCTCTCAACCCATTTGTTTAAATTCTCATATATATATGACCTCATCTATTTATCATCAATTTGATTATTAGTATTGTTATTTAAGTGTTACAAAATTGAGCTAAATTAATAATCTAAATTTCATTAACAATTAATTTCAGAACATAATACTCAGGCGTTACTTTTGTTCCTCTCTAAAAAAAATTTATCCTCGAAATTACCTGGTCTAAATAGCTATGGGCACATCTTTCTCATTGTTTCTTCTGGCTCCCACATAAAAATCTATTGCTCCTAACTTTTTCATTCTTTCAAAATTACCACCCTATGGAGGAGGTGGTGGTTGGGGCTGGAATTGTGACATAGCCTCCATTATTCTCTTGAATGCCTCAATCATAGCTTGGTAGACTTCCATTTGAGCTTGGTGTATGGTTGGAATAGGTGGGGTAAGCGGAACTATTAAGGCAGGCGAGGTCCCTGATGGGGAACCTATCCCTACAGTACCCTCGACAGTGGTAGAGGCATAACTCTCTACCTCTTCTTTACTAGCCCTACTTGAATCTGGTTCTATAGCCAATCTAAAATAATAAATGAAAATGTATCTTCATAAGATATATGCATTACTTCTCAAATCTCCAATATTCTATATACTCATGATTAGACAATTCATTCGCATTCTGTTTACACCAAGAAATCAAAATTTTCATATTCCTCTAATATGCCCAATGCACCACCTATCAAATCCTTCAAAAATGGGGAAATTTCTTTTTCAATAAACAATTTATGAATGTGTATGTGCAAATAAGGGTGTGCATGCTCAATAGTAGTTATATGCAATTTATGAAAATGCACATGCATCATGTATGTTTTCATGAATTTTGCCTTGCCCAAATGTTCACACTTTATATATATAAAAAATTACTCGTATCAAGAAGGATCATTTGACAAGTACACCAAGCATATTTTTCCCATTCATTACTCCCTTTACTCTTATCTAGGTCTAGAACCACCTAAACCTAGCTCTGATACCATTAAAGGTAACACCCAGTACCCAACTCAACTAAGGGTCGATTACCGAATGATATCCCAACAAGCTATCCCAAAATCTAATTTATCTTAATACTATAATTCATAAAGAAAATTCGAACTACCAAGATCTTCGCAAAAAAATGGATAGAGTTTCCCCTATACGAGTCTCTAACCTCCTGTATAAAAAGAAAATGATTCGTTCTTCTATAATGTTTAACACAATACTCAACTTCTTTGACAACTAAAATAATACAAGTTTTCATCCCATCCTCCTCAATCCAAAACATGTAACACTAAGTCCTTCTAATATATATATATATATATAAATAAGCGTTCTAATATATGCCATTACAACAATAGCAAAATAACTCCTTAAATACAAAAATTATCTTAGAAAGACAATAAAATCTCTATAAATATCCCAAAATACCAAAAACAAAACAAACTTTTAAGACAAAACATCCATCCTAAAGTAGAGGAAGACATCCTTACTTTCTAGTAAATCCTCGGTCTGTTAAGTGTCCAAAAATCTTGTATACCTACACAAAGAAACAAAATTTCCATGCGCTAAGCATAATGCTTAGTGGCAACCATTAAATTTATTTTTCCATTATTATATCAGAATCTCAATCAAAATTCTTAAATGATAGTTTTTAATGCATATATATATATATATATATATATATATATAATCAAATAAATAAACTAATAAATAATAAATCAAATAATTGTCTAGCATCATGTGCTTTCATAGTCATATAAGCAAACACACTCTATTCATCAAATATATCCTCAAAAAATATTAAATTTCCACCATCATTTGACATTTAAAATTTACTCAATTTAAAAAGATGTACTCTAATGCCCAAAGTAATCAATGGAATTTATCCTAGGGATATGCAAGACTAAGGCCCCTTTAGGCCTGGTGACCCAAACCAAGCACAATACACATTTCTTTTTTGTAGGTCCTCATTAACCTACAATACAAATCATAATCGATATAACACTACCGTAATACCGCCCATCACACCGACATACCACCTAACATACTGTGAGGACCCAAATTAGGCCCTAATATAATTTAAGGGCAATTAAATGTTATTAAAGTCTAATTGAGCATTATTGGGTAAATTATTAAGAGTTAAGATATTAATTGGGGCAAAAATGTTATTAATTTATCAATAATATTCAAGGGTGTAATTAAAGTATAAAGTATTAGTTTAGGGCTCAATTTGTAAATTCAGCATCTTAAGGGTCAAATGTGAATAAAATAATGATTTGAGAGATTGATTTAAGAGAAGTATAAAATATATGGGTCAATGTTAAGTATGTAAGAAGATGAGAGGCATTGGTGTAACATGCAAAAAGGTGAGGGTTTTAGTGAGACATGCAAAAAGAGGAAGGATCAAAAAGGAAAATTTACCTTGTTATTATAAATAGTGAATTACATAAGTGAGAGAGAGGGGAAAGAGGAGAAGGGGACGCCATTCCTAGTGGGAATTGCAAAATTTTATTTCTTCTCAACCTTTCATTCTTTGATGAATCTCTCTAAGAAATCTTTGAAGAAATTCTTGCATGTGATGATTAATCAAGAGAAATTGTGCATCAAATTAAGGTAATAACTTCAATTAAATGACATCTTCTTCTTCTCCTTCTTCTTTTCATTTTGATGAGGTAATGGTAGAGTAATATGCTGGAATTTTATTTGAATGATGATGATGTTTGTGAAGGAGAAGAGGAGGGTAGATAGAGTAAAGGAAAGGAAATTATAATGGGTTGAAGACAAGAGATTTTCAGCCAAGGTATGGGAACTTAGTGCTATTCATAATTGCATGTGAAATTTGCTGGAACATGTTGTGGTTGACAGAAATTTAGGGTTGTGTTTTTCTAGGTTTTATCGGGGGTTTTATCGAAATGAGGTTGAACAACATAATACATTATTGCCGAGTCGTGAATACCTTCACAAGTTGTGAATTATTGTCCGACTCTTGAAGCTCTTCACGAGTTGCGCATCTTTCTCCTCTGGGTCACTCGTGAATGTTGGTCTAACTCGTGAATACCTTCACGAGTCGTGAATTATAATCTGACTCGTGAAGCCCTTCATGAGTCGTGAAATATAGCCTTTTTCTTCACTCATGAGCCCCTTCATGAGTCGTGAAATGTAACCTAGAGGGATACAGTCGCAGCAACCATAGTTGACCCCGTTTGTATCTTGTTCCTTAACGGAACCATCAATTGACCCCATTTGGGTCCATAGTTTGTTCCTTGCTGGAACCATTGCTTAACCCCATTTAAGTCCATAGTTTGATATCTTCGAATATCCATAGTTTAATACCTTCGGGTATCCATTGCTCCCATTATCCACCTTTTGAACTAGTATTTAAGCAGGCTATTAAAGATGATAAAAAGTATAAGAAATAAAGTGATATATATATATATATATATATTTAAGCAGGCTATTAAAGATGATAAAAAGTATAAGAAATAAAGTGATATATATATATATATATGTAAATATTTATGTAATGATTTCTTCACGTAGTTAACATAAGCATGATGAATGTCTTATTGTATTGTGTTGTTTTATCTTAAATTCCTTTTGGTTATAACTGTCTTTATGAAATGGGATGCCATGTTCATTATTTCATGATTATGAGATATGTATTTCACCTCGACCATGAGCAAGGTTTCCGTGTGAGTAGAACTCCATCGGTGGGTTCCACAGAGAATATATGGACCCCAAATGTACAATATTGTACTAGAACTTACATGGACTATAACATGTACACTAAGTTTCATGTGCTCTATTTATAAAATGCATACATGTGACATCGAAACCCTGTTTTATAATCATGATATGTAATGCTTGTTCTTTGTAATCACATGCAACTCTGCTCGTCAGTTTAAATATATAGAAATGTTTACACAAATGTAAGTTTAAAGATAACATAAAGGATGTAAAGTTTATGAACCGAATATGAGAATTGTACTATATATGTGAGTAAATATGCTTACTAGGACTACTTGTAGATGTTATATGACTTAAATACACCCTTATATTATGAATTAATGTCGAATGTCTATCTTAGGTGAGCAAAGTGATTTAATGTGGTAAGTGGAAATCTTGTACCATTAATAACTATAATGTGTAGCCTATTGATAAAAAGGATTATAAGATGTACATGAAGGTTTGCACTCACATATGCATAATGATAACATTGACCTAACTAAATTTAACTTATGAGATAAATGGGTGTTGTAAGAGGTTTAAGTTACCATGTTAGGATAATATTAAGGAACATATATGCATGGAACAAGAGTAAGAATTAAGTTGTGATAAGAATAAATCATGCCTAACAATGAGAAAAAGGGATGTTGCATGGCATAAGCACTTTCTTAAGCATGACATATCGGTTAATTGAAGGAAGTTGAGCTTGTACGAGCGATAATCATGATTTATTGAGTTGTAAGAAGAAAGAATTATAAAATACATAAATGATAATAGTTTGATGTGAATAGTATGCTATGATGATGTTAGTGAATTAACTAGTCTAAGCAGGATCGAGCTAAGTCAAGTAAATATTCTAGATTAATGTAGCATAGTATTCGTTGTTGAGGTTGAAGTCTTTCTCAAATGATTAGTATAATAAACTCATATGTTAATTGGTATTATTCAAAAGGTTATGTATATTTATGCATGATTATATGACCTAGGGAAAGAGGTTATCTATAGAATTTTGTTCCCCACTAAGCTTTCTAGCTTAGCACGGGTTTGTTTATCCATGTAGGTTTGAGTTAAGCTCTAAAGGATCAGGCAAGAAGTGATTGCATCGAGGATTTCATGATTCTTGAAGACCATTCATGTTATGATTATTTATTTATGTGCTAATTATTTTATTATGGTATGTCTTATTATTAGTAGTAGTATTTCTGCCTGATCTCTATATTAGGTATGATGATGATTGATGATTATCCATGATTAGGAGACTAGGGTGTTACAAGAACCTTATCCTCATACCATTCATAAGTATAAAGTTTTTACATTGTGTAAAGATTGCTTTAGTGTTCTTCAAGATCTGGCCTGCTATTGGGACATGCTTCCAAATGTTCCACTTTACACACTAAGAGCTATGTCTATTATTCAAGGAATTAACTGCCATTGCAGGTGTTGTTAGGAGTATGCCTAAGAGCCCATGTATATTAGGAATATTTTTCATGTATACAAACTTATTATTATTTAGGCCAAAGGAACAATTCACCCCCTAAGATTTGACAAAAAGAGCAATTAACCCCTTAATATTTATTTTGGTGTAATGTCCTTTCTAAAGTTTACAAATTGGGGTAATATCACCCTAAAACTGATGGATCCATTATTTTAATTATTTTTCATCAGTTGAATGCTGATGTGGCATCAAAATTGACACCTGTCAAGCTAGCTCATGACATATGGCAAGGCTATAGGTGTAAAAAAGCCCTTAAAGTATTCTAAATTGAGGTAATTTTCCCTTTAAAGTTTGTAAATAGGGGAAATTTAACCCCTGTTGATGTGTATCACTTATGTCATGTTAGTAGTCAGTCAACTAATGAAAAATAGTCAAAATAACAGATTCGTCAGTTTTGGGGTGTCATTGCCCTAATTTGTAAAATTTAAGGAACACATTGCACCAAAACAAATAATAGGGGGCTTAATTTTTCTTTTTGTAAGACTTCAGGGGCTGAATTGCACTTTTAGGCTATTATTTATGAGTAGGCATAATTCATTTATTAATGCTATGTTTAATTACAGCTTGCTTGCTAATGTCTTAAATTAATAATTCAATTCCTTAGTAGTAGAAACACAATATAGAGGTAATAATAAAATAGTTCATGATGTGGGATGCCTAATATATGCAAATGTGTTAATACCCTAATATCCCTAGTCATAGTATTAACAAGATAGGACATTGTTAATATGAATAGACTAGCACATGTTATACTTCTTGAAAGATTTGAGCAGTGGTTCTCGTAGGTATAGTCATAGAAATTATTGAAGTTAATATATGGACGCTTGTTAGAGGAATAAGTACGTTAGAGACCTAGTATGGATATTAAATCTATGTCAATGAGGAATCTCATTATAGTAGTAGTGCAAGTATCTTTATACTTGAGATCAACAAAGTTATATTAAGTAGTAAGTAGTATACTTTGACTCCATAACTGCTTACCTATATTTAGGAGTGAACATAATTAAGAGGTTGGGTATGTTATGATCTACTTAAAGATAGTTGAGTGATTAATAAAGGGTTCACCATCCTATATTTATTAAGGGATTTATCTCATAAGTTCTAAAATCTCCTTATTCAGAGAATCTTTAGTCAGAGTTAATTACCAAAGTGGATAAAATTCATAAGGGGCATTTTGGGAATAAAGATTAAATATTATTATCATAGATATATTTAACTTTATAAGAGTTGACATTAATCCATACTCAAAATCTAAATTAGATAAATTAAAGTGAAAAGAGTAATTACATGGTAACTATTATATGGAAGGACATAGTTAAAGTACTTGACTTTTTTATTGCTAGGGTAGTCATGATACTTGGCTAAAACTCTATCGTAATTTGTACATCTACATATGCTTATATATTAATTGGAGAATTAATATAATGATTTAAAAGAGTTTAAATCATGTGATTCCGTAATTGCTTTTATGTTCATCTTACTAGGTAGACCAAAAAACTTAATGGGTCACATGCTTATAAAAAAGGGCATTTTGGTAAAAATAAATTATTAATAATATTAGATATTATTTGATGGAATATGACATGGTATGATGGTGATGATAACACAGCAGAAAAACAAAAATTTTATCATACATACCATACAATTCCAAAGCAAGAAACGAAACATGCAATTTTAGGGTTGTAAAACTTACAACTTTAGATGCACTTCAATATTTGGTTTTGGTGATGACCAGCAATCAAGAGTGATTTATCAACCTTTGATCTTCTTTTCCGATGCCTAAAGAACAGCCTTATCACAAGCGAATGAGGAACAATCCTTTCTCCTTGTGAAAAATTAGCCAAAATAAAATTGTGAGAGAGAGTTACTATTCACGAGTTACTATTCATGCATTACTATTCACGCCACACACAAAATTAGGTTTTTTTTTCTCTCTCTCATCCAATATATATATTATCTTATTTATTATGTGATAAATCTCAAATATACTACCTTAGGATAATTAATATTTGCCTTAATCATTTAGTTAAAATAAGTAATATTTATTGATAAAAAACTCTTTTAATTTATCCAAGATAAAAACAAAAGACATATTAATCAAATTAACCACTTAATTAAATAGGAATATACAAGACATATTAATCAAATAAACTACTTAATTAATATAAAGGATATGCCGAAACAAGCGAATGAGGAACAATCCTTTCTCCTTGTGAAAAATTAGCCAAAATAAAATTGTGAGAGAGAGTTACTATTCACGAGTTACTATTCATGCATTACTATTCACGCCACACACAAAATTAGGTTTTTTTTTCTCTCTCTCATCCAATATATATATTATCTTATTTATTATGTGATAAATCTCAAATATACTACCTTAGGATAATTAATATTTGCCTTAATCATTTAATTAAAATAAGTAATATTTATTGATAAAAAACTCTTTTAATTTATCCAAGATAAAAACAAAAGACATATTAATCAAATTAACCACTTAATTAAATAGGAATATACAAGACATATTAATCAAATAAACTACTTAATTAATATAAAGGATATGCCGAAATTCCTTGATTTCTCTCTAGGAATTTCGACCAATAGTATTCCTATTTAAGTGATTTATTTGATCCTAATTCTTTTAGGCTTTAAAACTCAATTAATTAAATTAATACAAGACATTTAATTAATTGAAATTAAACCTTGTGGGCTGAATTTCTCTCTCTTATGGGCCAAGGTCCAATAGAAATCTAATAATCCATTACACACATTAATTTGACTTTAATTAAAAGCCCAAATTAATGCCCAATACTTAATTTAAATATTTTAAGCCCAATGCTTTATGTGTGATCCTATAGGTCCATTTAATGTTGGCAATGAATTAATAAATTAATTCAAAGGGTATAAATATTCTCTAGCAAGATATTATAGCATTCCAAATTAAATGAAAATGCATATGGCATTTTGTGACCTAATGCAATTTTGCATAGTCCCTTACCTAAAAATATCAGAATTAATATAAGGCATGGAACTAGTCACCCTTATATAAATTAATTCCTTTCTTGATATTCTAGTGACACTAAACTCTCATATAAATAATGATTACTCATTATTTCATCTCGGTATGGCCATACACTTCTCAGTTCACTGATCAAGTGGCCAATGATATTTTCTCTTATTGAGAGGGGTAATCCCTTCACTTCTCCCATGCTCTCTAACATGAATCAATGTGAACCCAAGCATACCCATACTTGTCACTCTGTTACGAGCACGTTAGGTGTATGTCAAAGTATACAGTAATACATAAAGGGTTTCATAGAGATTTTAGGTCTAAGAACTCCAATGCAAAACTTGCATATGAGAAACACTTATGACTTATACCATGTAGTGTTCTCATAAATGGATCGAATCCAGATACCATGTTCTAAACATGTATCTATGATCTCTGATTGACACTCTTGTCTTTATGATCCGTAAGACAGAACTCAACTTATCAGAGAGAGCATACTAGTCTTAATTCATTGTTATTCCCGTAACAATGACTGACTAGGGATATTTAGAATGATGTCTCTTTTGTTACAAGGTCTTACAACCATGTGCCTCACACATGATAACTTAAATTGAAACAACATTCTTGGATAGTTCTATCAATTGATATGTGCAAGAATACAAAAGATAAAACAAATGCCTCATTTATTAACTCAAATGTTTTATTACAATCTATTGGGGCTAGGGCATACACTAACATTATTATGGACTAAGGAAAAATGAATAAAATAATTAAATAAAAGGGTTTAATTAATTATTCATACGTAGAGGCCGACTAGAAGGAGTTTGCGTATGATATGGAGAAATGGGCTAGAATGGTCCATTTTGGTCCTGAATAAAACATCATTGGACTATAAATATTATAGGCCTAATATAATAATATTGGGTCACTTAAAGCATTGATGTTGGGGTTAAAATAAAAGTGGTATGTGCATAAGCCCTCTGGAGAAAAAATCTGCATATATCATTAATAGAAGGCCTCAGAGGCCTAGTTTTTAGACCAAATCAAATTAATATATTATAATTTTTATTGAGCTCATATATTTAATTTGAGTGTATTTGGTTTTTTAAAGCCGAGTATGTATAGAAAAGCCCACTAGAGAGCCTTCTGCATATAAGCCTTTCTAAAAGGGACTAAAATGGATTTTAGTGAAGCCTAAATTAATTAAATAATTTAATAAGCCCAAATGAATTATTTCTCTATAATTTTAATCATCCTAAACCAATTAGATTTAGGTTTGTAACTTAGGGTATAAAAGTCTAAGTTTGGTGGAATTAGGTAGAAGACTTTTCTTTACCTTCTTTCTTTTTCTATTTAGCCAAATTTCACAACAAGCACCTATTGAATTTTGGCTAGTGTTACTCCAAAATATCTTGATTCTTTTGCCTTTCTTTATTGTGGATCATTCATTGATGGTGTTCTAAGTTGTACATTAAGGTTTACAACAAACTAGCGTGGTGAAAATAAATTGTTCAACCACCCTAAGGTGATTTTTGAATTTTTTCTGATAAGAAACAATACTTTCATGGAAAGATCTTAAATTTAATAGGATTTGATTATTTTTTTTCCTTTTATATGGTGTATAAATCCATTAAATCCCAACATGGTATCTGAGCCTAGGTTTTGCCATGAAATTATTTGTCAATTTTCATCTATAGTAAACCTATAAAATTTAGCTATATAGATTATTGCCCATAAATGAATTTTTAAAATTTTGATTTGAAGGGTCATGATTCATATATTAAGAAATATTTATTTTTGGCCATTTTCAATTGAAATGAAAAATAAAAAAGTAGGAAGTTGAATTGAATCAAGCTAGAGAAACATTCTCTACATAGTAGAATAGTTCTTTGTGTAGAAGAATATTTCCAAGGGACCTTTCATATATCTATCTTTTTTTAATCCATATAAAAATTATTTTAATGATAATTTATATTTTTAATATCAGATATTAAGTCATAAGATCAAACAAAATTAAATTCAGATTGATTATGGACGAAAACCTAGTCTAGCCGAATTATTAAGTAGACTAGGGTTTGTTCGCAACCTCAACCAGTGCATTGAATTGACAAGTAGTATAATGGAGTATATTTAAAAGCCAAAAGAATATCGTACCCTAGGGACTCGTCTTATGCAATATTACTTGATTGGTTACAAATATGTGTTAAAGAATTTTCTAGGTAAATATTAGTGTGAGTTATATCTAACAAGTTTTAACAAGTAAAATAAAATTGAGCTACCAAAAATTGTAAGACAAACAAGTGTAGTGAAAATAGGGTATATAAGTATGGATAAAAACAATAATTAAAAATGTTTTTTAGAAATCAAATCCTCCCCATACCCAATGTAAGATTTATTTTAACATAAAATTTATATATTTTAAATGTGGATGAGCTAACTAAACCCAAGTTTCCCTTTTCGGAGCCAACTATTTTAACTACTTGATTTCCCATTTCAGAGCCAATCTGATAGCTAGCTTAAACACAGGTTTAATAAATCCTAGATATGAATTAATTTGCCATTTCAGAGGCAATCAATCCAATACCCATTCATTTTTCTCCTTATTTCCAAATCTATAAAACATTAACTGTAGATTTAATAGCCCTCATTCAAGAATCACCATCAAATACATAATAAATGCATGTAAAAATAGAGCAGACATGATATCTATTTCAAACAAGCCTAAATCAATTAACTTTAATAAGAATAACAGCATAAATACTTAAATAACATCAATATCAAGATAAGTCCAAGGGAAAAGAAACATATGTAAATATATTTAATCAAATAAGTTCATTGTCTTACATAGATATGAGGATTCAAAGATCCCTAAAAAACTAGAAGACTACTCACTATACATAGTATAAAAAGCAAAGACAAAGGAAGAAGAAACTATTAAACCATTTTTAAAGATAGATCTAAAATTGAAGTAGCGAATTCTCTTTAATCCAAGTCAAACTTTATTGGTAAATAAAATTGTATCTACTGTAACTTGGGCTAAATCTATAGTATTTTTGTATTGCCAGTATAAAACCCTAGTAAAAATGTAGCTTTTACAAGTAAAAACAAAGCATAAAAACCTAGATTTCTCAAGACAAAGCTAAAACTATGTACTAAAGCTAAAAATTATTGAAAAATAATTTAAAATGCCTTATTGAACCAAACAAAACTTAGCTTTTATAGTGTTTGTAGAGGCATATAGCGGAGACACTTTTGTCTTAGCTGTGGGGTTAAAATAGTAATATAGCAGTGGTACATGATGGAGACACTTTGGTCTCAGCCATGTACAACATTCTGGACTGAAGTTCATCGAGTTTTTCTTGGCACATGGAAGAGACACTTTTGTCTCTACTATGCGCTTTAATAAACTAGTGCAAATTGGTGATTTTGCAGGGCACATGGTTGAGACACTTTGTTGTCTATCATGTGCAAGTCAAAATTCTATAAAAAAAAGTCAAAAATTCACCATTTAGCAGACTAAAAATTCATAAATCTCAATATTATCCTATTTGGCACAAAAAGAGGAATTTAATACACAAAACATGAAAAACATGCAAAATGAGACACAAACATAGACAAAAATATACTGAAAATAAATACTAAATTAGAGTTATCAAATACCCCACACTTAAATTTTACTCAACCTCGAGCAAACAAATAGTCCACATTCCCACGCACACAAACTTAAAGAGAGAAATCACTAATTCAGAGAAGTCTAAACAACACTATAGTAAAAGTTGCTAAATGAAATCCTAAACCGAAAAAAATTCAATGTAAATCATACTAGCTAGTCTCCCAGTGTGTGTGTGTGTGTGTGTTAGACCTAAATGGGGCTGTTCATGATCCAAATGGGATTAATTATACTGTAGACCCAATCAGCCTAAACTGTGACAGTTGCAATTATCCCTATAGGTGCCTATCTATCCATAATTGAACTCTATTTGCAGGTAATACCGTGTTCATGTTCATTTCATATATCAAGACTATACTTATATTATTCAATTTTCATGTGTACATAATTGTGTAAAAATATACCTTCTCTAGTGCATAAACATATATGCACAATTCATATAATAATTTATACAATTTGACTCAAGTAAGTAACCAATGGAAAACTATACCATCTCTAGTGTATATACTTGTATACACATTCTCATTTAACAAAGAGTTCATGTACTTTACCAGATTATTTATAATTAACATGCTTATACATCATCATGCTTTATCATATATTCATGTGATATCAAAAAGACATATAGTCCTTAATATATAGGCATGTATTGTCATCTTCATATAACAATATGATTAACTTGTACTTAATGCATTTATCCCGGTAGTCATACAAATATACATTGACATTTTTAACTTATAAACATGTCATATAACTATAACATATAAGTATGCGTATGTTATGTTAATGATGTGAATAATAACTTACCTTTATCATAAATATGCTTCAATAAGTAGTCATGCTTACAATATGATATTATTTTATGTACTCATGACTTATCTCTCCCAATGTGTTAGTTTTCCATTATAAATGTGCTTAAAACACTTAAGATAAATTCTACATATAGTCAAAATGATGTTCTAGAAATAATTAAATTTATTTAAATGCATGAGAATATTCCAAAAATGCATATCAACAATGGTGATATATTCTCACAAATCCTTCATAGAAATAGATTATTAAGCTTATATTTAAAGCTATTTTTGACCTATCAAAAGCAATTTTTGTCTAAACTGACCTTATACAAACATGATCCTATATGTTTCTAGTTTCAAGAACATTAGAAACCTTTACAATATCATTTCTAAAACTCATGTTAATTGGAAATTACTGATGATTGTTCAATGTGACAAGCAACATATGATTTCAATTTTCATCCTAAATTTAGACAAGTTTAGAGGCATAATTAGACTTTATTTTTTCATATAAAAATGTAGATATGAAAATATATTTTATAACCCAACTTGAATTACCTAATTATTATTTTTAAATTTCAAGATATTACAAAAACATTAAGGACTGTTCTTGAAAACAATGCTGCCAACAGTTTTGAATTCAAGTCATTTTTTGACATATTTAGAAATAGAAAAAAAAATCAAGATTTCTTCATATAAATTATAGAAATATAATTCTAGTTTAACTAGATATTAGATTCATAGAATTGCAATGTCTATATCAAGAGATACAATCAAATTACTAAAATCTGTTCCTGTTCTCTAAATGATAGTTTACTGTACCCCATTCAGTTTTTATTATTCTTTAGAAAATTCATAGTATAAAATGGGTAAATAATTTTAACAATATACCTTATTTAAGTTGTGCTCATATGAATCTATTTTAACCATAATATTTTTCAAAGGATTTTGACTTCTTTACAAAACTTTAAAGCAAAAATATAGCAATATCATCATAACAACTGGGCAACAGCTTAAAATGAACTTCAAGTTAGATTTAGGGGCATTTAGAAGAAGAATAAAAGATGGGATCCTTCAAAAAAATTTTAGATCTAAATCGTAGGAAGAAGTACCAACTAGATTTAAGTCAATTGAAGGTCTATAGCTGGAGATATCCAAAAATTACAGAAGCTAGTTTTAGCAATTCTTTAGCTGTATTGTTTCTTTACAAGTCCTATATTAAATATTTGGCTTAATTCTTTTAGGTTTATTAACTCATGCCATAAACCACCTCTTTGTAGAAATTCTTATCTTGAAATACACAAAAAAAAAATACAAAACACCCATTCCCATGCCTTGGCCGAACACACCTAGTTAAAATCTTTAGCTACCTCTTTGCCTTTCTTCTTCTTCTTAGCTTCCTCTTCTACAAATCATGTTTTCAAACCATCATGTATCAAAATTACATAATTTACTCTCCTTAATAAATCCATCCAACAAGATAAAAGAGGAAGAAGAAGTGATAAATTAAAATCTTGAATCCATACCTTGATGATTCCACAAAAAACTTCTAAGTCATCCACTTGAAAGAGATTTTATCTTAAAGAATTGAGAGGACTAAAGATGAAAGACTTTGTAGAGAGAGATGAGAGATAAGCAAGAGATGAGAGATGGGGATAATATGAGTTTTCCCTTCCCTAAGCCATCCCCCTTATCCCTAAAGTCTCTCTCCACTTCATACAACTAATGAGAGAATAAAGTGTATTGTAAAAAATCCCTTTAGCTCCTTTTTGTTTTTGCATGTTATGAAATATCCCCTCTCATTTATTCTTCTCATAGATTCAACCCCATCTTTTTATTTTTTAATTTCTAATTAACCCCAACTAGTTTTCACTTTTTAAAATTTACCCCACATGAGCCAACTTTACAATTTGACCCCAAACTTTTTATTCTATACTTTAATTGCACCCTTAAATATTTTTATGCCAAATAATTCACATTCAATTCATATAATAAAATAAAATTTTCACTAGTCCAATAACTCTTGTCCAAAATTCACTTATTTAATTTAATATTAATCAAATGTAATTCTATAAAATCATGCCTTTTCGACTAGGGTCATAATATTGGGGTCTTATAACTCTCTCCCCCTTAAAGAATTTCATCCCCAAAATTCATACCTATTTTAAACAGTTAATGATACAGCTCTTTCATAGCTGCTTCTAGTTCCTAAGTTACTTCTTGTATACCATGGTGTTGCCAAAGTACTTTGATAAGAGAAATTTGCTTGTTCCTCAATTTTCTAATTTCCCTTAACAAAATCTCTTTAGGTTCTTCATCATAAGAGAAGTCTGGCGAACTTGAATATCTTGTACTAGTAGAACTTGGGATTCATCCGAACAGTATCTTCGAAGCATCGACATATGAAACATATCATGTAATTTGGCTAATTCCATAGGAAGAGCCAATCTGTATGCTATTGGTCTAACTCTTTGTAGTATTTCATATAGACCAATATACCTCAGGCTCAATTTACCTTTCTTCCTAAATCTTAATACTTTTGTCCATAGGGACACTTTCAGAAACACTTTCTCACCAACTTGATACTCAATGTCCTTTCTTTTTAAATTAGCATAGGACTTCTATCTGCCATAGTTTTCTTTCAATCTCTGCTTAATAACCTGTACCTTCTCTTTCATGTTTTTAACTAGATCAGGACCAATTATTTTGCATTTAGATAACTCAATCTAACAAACTAGAGTTTTACATTTCCTACCATACAAAGCATCATATGTTACCATACCAATACTCCTTTGATAACTATTATTATAAGCAAACTCCATTAAAGCCAAATATCTATCCTAATTTCCTATGAAATCCAAGACACAACCTCTCAACATATCCTTTAAAATTTGGATAACCCTTTCAGATTGTCTATCCGTTTGAGGATGGAAAGCTGTACTATATCGAAGTTGTATTCCCAATGCTTTCTATAGGCTTTGCCAAAATCTAGATGTGAACCTCGGATCTCTATTAGAAATTATAGACATCGGTATACCATGTAACCGAACAATCTCATTAACATAAAGTTCTGCCAACTTATCCATAGGATAATCTGTACGAACCGGTAAATAATGAGCTATTTTAGTTAACTTATCAACTATAACCTATCCTACATCATACTTCTTCTGTGTGAGAGGTAGACCTACCACAAAATCCATTGTAATGTCTTCCCATTTCCATTGTTGTATTGGAATGGGATTCAACAATCCCGAGGGTAACTGATTTTCCGCCATCACTTGTTGACAAGTTAAACACTTTGAAACATAGTGTACTATATCTTTTTTCATACCAGACCACCAATAGAATTGTTTCTGTAACATCCTAATTCCTTAACCATGGATAATCATCAATCATACTTAATCATCATCAATCATCATCAATCATACCTAATCAATAACAAGCATAAATACTAATAGTAATAATAATAACACAAGCCCTAATTACATGCCATAAATAAATAAACTTATGGATAAATAATAATAACATAAAATGGCCTTCAAGTATCCCGAAAACCACAATGCAACTGTATCTTGCCCGATCCTCTTAAGTTCTTTTGAAACCACACAGATAAACAAACCCGTGCTAAGCTATAAAGCTTAGTGGGGAACAAAATATATGGACAAGCTCTTATAAAATTTTTCATCAAACCAAATACAATTATCATAATAGCATAAAATAAATATGAGGTTACAATTATATATCATGCCATAATGAGCATTCTGAGGAGCTTTCAACCTTAACCATTGATGCCATCATTGCTAAAATCGAAAAACATTAGATAATCTTATCTTATCCCAGAACATGTTAATTAACGATCATTTTTCTAATACTCTTTTATTTCTTAGAATAATTCATGCACCTTATAATTCTTCTATTCCAGAAGACTGATATTATCATTATATTCTTATAACCTTCAACTCAATACCATTATCCAATTTGGTTAACCTAACATGGGCATTTATTGCTTATTCCTATTCAAAAGAAAGTGCTCATGTTATATAACGTTGCAATAGATATTGCTAGGCATGCTTTCATTACATATATTACAAACTTATCATTTTGTTAGGGTTTTCTGCACATGTCTTACTTATTGCTATATTATCATGGCACTTTAAACATCATAAAGATTAATATCATTGTTGGAATTTATCGGTTACATGCATCTCATACATAAGTAGAATTTAAAATTTTTAACCAATATTACGGATCTTGCCATGAATATACAATATAACTATATGAGAATAAGAAAAATCACCTTTGATTTTGATGAATAGTTGATTTTACTTCACACCTAGTTGTCGAAAACCACAATATCCAAAATCGAACACCTCTAATGAGTAATCCACACTAGAAAAGGATAAATTGAACCAACTAATTGGTGTGTAACTAGGGCTGGCCGAAATTCCCAAGAGCTAGCTTAGGAGTTGGCGCAAAAGGGAGAGAGAGTTAGAATAAAAGACTTTCTTGTGTGTTTAATCACTTAACCCTAATTCCTCATTAGTTGGACTTTTATAGTCAGGTTAAAATTCCAACTTCTAATGAGATTGGGCTCTTTAAAATTGTTGGAGAATTATTAATTGGGCCTCTGGAATTAATTATAATTATTTGGGCTTAATTAAATCCAAATTAAACCTTTTCGTAAAAGACTATGCACAAAACCCAAAAACTAGGCCATTTGTGCAACTAATTGGATTTAAATACCCAAATGGATTCCAAATCCAACCAAATTAAATATGTAGGTTCCATAACACTTATGTAACATATATAAATTAATTTGGTCTAAGAAATAGGCCATTAAGGCCTTCTGTATGGAGTTGGCGTGTGGCCCTCTATAGAAGGGCTTCCACACCAGCTCCATTCCTCTAGCCCCTTTATAACATCTCCAATGGACTTATTAATTATTATATTAGTCTAATAACACTTATAGCAGTCCTATAACACTTATAAGACAATAATAATTAATCATGAAATACATTATTTCAATTAGATCCAATTTACAGAACATTTCTCAAAAGTTCCGCAGACAATTTTACTTGATCATAATTAATTAAGCTCTTTAATTAATTATTATCTTATTCACTTCTCTACCCTTATAATAATATCAAATATTATTATCCTTATCATTTTACCATTTTATCCTTTTCTCTATATGTGTGTAACCTATTGGGTTCCTGTCTATGTTGGCAGTATAATATGTAATTGTGAGTTCTATCCAAAACTCACATGATTTAAACTCCTTCAAATCATTTTATCAATCCCCATTGATATTTTTGATACATCATTATACAAGTCATGATTGGCCTCTAGCTAGGCATCATGACTACCCAAATGTTAGGAAAGTCATGTGGTTTGACTATACCCTTCCATAGAAACAGTTACTGTGCAATTACTCCTTTCACCACTCTTATCTCAATTAGATTCTGAGTATGGATTTCTGTCAACTCATATAAATCTAATTATCTATGCTCTATTAATTTAACCATTGTTTCAAAAATGCCCTTCATGGATCTCTATCCATCTTGGCATTTGACTCTGGCCAGAGATTCTCTGAACAAGGTAATTATAAAATCATGCGAGATAACTTCCCTTATTAAATCTGGGATGGTGAATCTTTTGTCAATCACTCAACTATCTTCAAGTAGGTCATGATATACCCAATCTCCTAACCATGTTCACTCCCAGTTGGAAGTAATCAGTTATGGAGTCAAAGTATACCACTTGTTACTTAAGATAACTTTGGTGATCTCAAGTCTAAGGATGTTTGCACAATCGCTATGAAGAGATTCCTCACTGACATCGATTTATTATCCATGTGAGGATTCTCTTTCCAGATCTCTAATGAACTTGTTCTTCTAACAAGCATCCACATGTTAGCTTTGATTATCTTCCATAATCACAGTTATGAGAACCACTGCTTAAGCCATTCAAAAAGCATAACATATGTTAGTCTGTCCGAATTAACAATGTCCTATCTTGTTAATTCTATGACTAGGGATATTTAGATATTAACACATTTGCATGCAATAGACATCTCACATCATGAACACCTTTATGATTGCCTTCGCACTGTGTTTATAATATCTAGGACTTTATTTATTAATTTAAGATTTACAAACTAATATTTTTAAACATAGCATTAATAAATGAATGATGCCTTTTATTAAGAATATAAATTTTACACAGATGAAAAAAATCCCTATTACTTAAGCTCTAGGGCATACTCTCTAACAATCTCCCACTTGCACTAGAGCCAATCACTCATATGTCTCAGACCCATGCTATTTATATGGTGATCATGCTTAATCTGGGAAAGTGCTTTAGTAAGGGGATCCACCACATTGTCATATGTGGGAACCCTTTCTATTTTCACATCATTTCTAGCTACTATTTCCCTTATAAGATGGTAGCATCTGAGAACATGCTTGGATCGTTGATGAGACCGTGGTTCCTTTGCTTGCGCAATGGCTCTATTGTTGTCACAATATAAAGGAATCAGATCAATAATGCTAGGCACCACTCTTAGTTCAGTTATGAACTTTTTGATCCAGACTGCTTCTTTGGCTGCTTCTGAAGCAACAATGTACTCAGCTTTTGCATGGAATCAGCAGTTGTTTCTTGTTTGGAACTTTTCCAACTAACTGCTCCTCCTTCCATTATGAACACATAACCAGACTGTGATTTACAATCATATTTTTCAGATTGGAAGCTGGCATCTGTATACCCATTTACTTCCAAAATGCCCTCTCCATATACCAAGAATATATCCTTAGTCCTTCTTAAGTTCTTAAGGATATTCTTGACAGCTACCCAGTGTTCCTCTCCAAAATTGGATTGGAATCTGCTTGTGACACTCAAAGCAAATGCTATATCTGGACGTGTACATAACATAGCATACATTATATAACAAATTGCAGATGCATATGGTATTATATTCATGCTCTCTCTATCCTCTAGTGTCTACGGACACATAGACTTAGAAAGGTGTTTCCCATGTACCATGGGTATAAACCCTTTCTTAGAGAGATCCATATTGAACCTTTTCAATACTTTATCTATATATGTACTCTGAGAAAGACCTAACAACCTATTGGATCTATCTCTATAGATCCTTATTCCCAGAATATAGGATGCTTCTCTAAGGTCTTTCATGGAGAATTACTTGGATAACCATATTTTAACAGATTGGAGAAGAGAAATGTCATTTCCCATGATCAATATGTCATCCACATATAGAACTAGGAAGACAATTGTACTCCCACTGACCCTTTTATACACACAAGGTTCATCTTCATTCTGTGAGAAACCAAACTCTTTGATTGTCTCATTGAATCGTATTTTCCAGCTCCTAGAGGCTTGCTTCAATCCATAAATGGATCTTTGAAGCTTGCATACCTTTTTTCCATTTCCATTAAGGAAAGCTGTCTTCACAACCATTTGCCAAATCTCATAATCATAATGAGCTGCAATGGCTAAAAGTATTCTTATAGACTTAAGCATTGCTACAGGAGAAAAAATTTCGTTATAGTCAATACCTTCTTTTTGATGATAACCTTTTGCTACTAAGCGAGCTTTATAGGTAACTATATTACCTTCCATGTCGATTTTCTTTTTGAAGACCCATTTGCACCATATGGGTTTTATCCCTTTAGGTGATTGAGTTAAAGTCCATACTTTATTCTCATACATGGAGTCCATTTCAGACTACATAGCCTTAAGCCATAAATCACATTCTGAACTGTTCAAAACTTCTTGATAGCCTGTAGGCTCATTTACCTCTACTAAAGTTATGCCTCTATCTGAATCAATGTGAAATCCATATCTCACAGGGATAGAACGCATCCTAGTAGATCTTCTAAGATTTTGTGTATAATCAGGTTCAACTGCAATCTCATCATTATGAAATTCAGTTCCAGGTTCAATCGGTTGATCATCTTCTATTTATGGGTCTTGAACTTCACCAAGTTTAATTTTACTCCCACTGTCCTCTCGTAGGAGAAATTATCTTTCCAAGAAGATAGCATGCCTTGAAACAAACACCTTTTGTTCAAAGGGATGATAGAAATAATATCCAAATGTTTTTTTGGATATCTCACAAATAAGCATTTGTCAGACTTAACATCCAGTTTGTCTGACATTGTCCTTTTCACATAAGCAGGACAACCCCATACTTTCATATGAGAAAGAGTGGGTTTCTTATTATTCCACATCTCATATGGAGTAACATCAACCGATTTACTAGGAACTCTGTTTAACACATAAACAGCAGTTTTTAGTGCATATCCCCAAAAGGACTTAGGCAAGTCCGCTCGGCTCATCATTGATCGAACCATATCTAATAGTGTTCGATTTCTCCTTTTAGATACACCATTGTGTTGTGGTGTATATGGTGGAGTCCATTGAGATAAAATCCCATTATCTCTAAGATAATCCTGAAACTCTTGGCTTAAGTTTTCTCCACCTCGATCTGATATAAGTGTTTTAATACTTTTGCCAAGTTGTTTTTCTACTTCATTTCTGAATTCTTTGAACTTTTCAAATGCTTATGATTTATATTTCATTAGATAGATATATCCAAACCTGGAATAATCATCTATGAAAGTAATGAAGTAGGAGTAACCTCCTCTGGCATGTGTAGTCATTGGACTACATACATCTGAATGTATTAAGTCCAAAACCATTTTAGGTCGTTCTCCTTTACCAATAAAGGGAGCTTTTGTCATTTTTCCCAATAAACAAGATTCGTAAGTATCAAATGATTCATAATCAATTGATCCCAAATCACCTGACTTGTGCAATTTGGTCATGCATTTTTCATTTATATGGCCTAAACGACAATGCCATAAGTATGAGGTACTTAGATTATCATATTTTATTCTCTTGGTATCCATATTATGTACTTCTTTAATTAAATCAAGAACAAATATACCATTCTCAATGATAGCTTTTGCATAAAACATATTGTTCTTAAAAATGTAACAAAATTTGTCCTTTAAAGAAATATCATAATCGTTCATCAAACAACTGAAATAAATAATACTTTTGGACAAAGCTGGAACATAATAACAATTATTTAATTCCAGTACTAGTCCAATAGGAAGAGGTAAATAGTAAGTCCCCACAATTGTTTTAGAGATGTTCTGTCCAGTAGCTGACTGCAAACATATCTCTGCCTTTCCAACTCTTTTAAAGCTTCTAAGCCCCTGTAGATCATTACATATGTGACATCCACATTCGGTATCTAATACCCAAGATTTTTTTAAAGCAATAGAATAAGTATTAATTTCAATCATATGAATACCTGAAGTAGAAGCATCAGCTTGTTTCTTCTCCTTGAGAGAATCTAGATAGGCCTTGCAGTTACGCTTCCAATGACCATCCTTTCGACATTGGAAGCAAGTTCCTTTGGGATTCTTTTTCTTGGAAACCTTCTCCTTAGAGATCCCACAATTCTTTGGCTACGCCTTGGTTATCTTCTTCTTCTGCTTCTTGCCTTTAGCAGAAGTGACAACCATGACACTTTTTGGATCCTTCTTAAATGATCCATTAGCTGTCTTGAGCATATTAATTAACTCAGGAATGGATACTTGGATCTTGTACATGTTGAAGTTAAGCAAGAAAGGTGCATAACTTGGAGCCAACGAGTATAAGATTAAATCTATGTATAGATCATTATCCATAACATAGCCAAGTCTACTCAAATGCTCAATATACCCATACATCTTCAATGAATGAGTAACAGCTGAAGTGCCTTCCACCATTTTGCACCTAAATAGAGCTCGAGCAATCTCATATTGCTCAGTTCTAGCCTGAGAAGAATATGGCTCCTCTAGATGCAAAACGATGGTTTTAGCATCTATCATTTAATATTGCTTCTGAAGCTCCGAGGATATAGCACCCAGCATCAGACATGCTGCTGCTTCACTATCCTCCATGTATTTTCGATAATTGCCTTTGATCTCATCAACGGCATCATCTGATGGAAGTGGTGGTGGATCTTTATCCAAGACATAGTGGATCTTTTCAGCTCTGAGAATAATTCTCACTTGCCTGATCCAGTCAGAATAGTTGCTGCCAACCAGCTTGTTATCCAAGATTGATCGTATATTAATGTTTGATGTGCTCATGAAGATGACCTAGATGTGAAAAAGAAAAGATATGATACTATGTTCATATATATGTATTCATTAATAAGGTCTTTAATTAATCCATTTACTACCACTATTTTATTGCGAATCAATAGCCCTCACTATATAATCTGAGAAAACCTGATGGTTTTCTTAGTGGGCCAATATCCAATCCTTGATATGTAATTTGACCTTGACTGTGGTCAACAAGCCAAACTCCATACCCTTGAAAGGTAGGTATCTCTATACCAATTGTGTCTCTACACAACTATTGGATCATTAGGTTATCAACTCTTAATGCATGCATATCATATATGCATTCCCTAATCTTGCCTCTAAAACCAATAGCCTTGACTGTGGTCAACAAGATAATGGGCTAGCTAAGATGACCCATTTAATTAGATTTGAACATATTCGATATAATGTGAGCTTGACTATGGTCAACAACCCACACTATAAAGAACTCTGATTCTCCTCAAATTAATGGAAGGCTTATATAACTTAGTATTTGTTTTGAGGGTTTTAGTTAATTAAGTCTCATCATACATGGTTGGCATACATTGGTATGCATCCTATATCTATCACATAAATATAAGCATACAAATATGGTATAGTTATGGACTTTACTACAATGATTTCCCCGAGCCATGAGGGAAATCAAAAGGTCACACCTAGGTAGTATCTATGATTCAAACAAGAAAAATAATTACATTATCTTCAAGCTTGTTGGATCTCCATCCGACCTATCTTGCTCCTTGAAAATGGTCTCCATCTCTATTTCTAATTATAATCTAAGTAATCTAATTATATATTACAATTTGAAATTAAATACAAACCAAAAACTAATGGCTGGGACATAAAAGTCCTCATTGGGCCAAAACATGCATAATGCTCAATCACATTGGGCTTTGTCCATAACTATCCATCATGCCAATCATACACCCTTATATGCCTTTCTCATGTATAAATAAATGGATTAATAACTTTGTTTCAACCTTTGAAACAATATTTTGAGTTATTTTAATGATGTGATCAAATTAGGAAACTTTTTTCCATTTTGGAAACTATCATTTTAAGAAACCTTTTTGCATGCATGTGTTCTTGCCTTAATAATCAATCCAATTAATTATTAATTAATTATAAATTGATTATTTAATTAATCAATCATATTAAATAATTAAAACAATCAATTTTGGGCTTATAATCAAGTGTAGGCTGAAACCCACAAAAGAAAACTCTAAATGTGTTCACACACAAACTAGTTTTATGTCTTTTGGACCATTTGGGTCTTTTGGAATGAGCCAAGCCCACTCCAGCCCTTAAAACCCATTAATAAGCTTAATTAATGTTTATAATATTTAATTTAAATCAGCTCATTGGGCCCACCAAGTCATTTACTAATTTAAACCAAGTCTGTAAACATAATTAAACCCATTAAGTGGTTTTAATGAATTAAAATTAATCAAATTAATTTAAGGCTCATTTTAATTAATCCAATTTATTAAAAACACTTTAATATATCATATATATCAGATTTAAAAGATTAAAATTTGTTCTAAATAAGAAAACATCAAGAACACACGAAGAACAACAATTTATCGAACTTTTCGACTAAACTTGTTTTCATGCAAAACTTATTCGATTTTAATTCCGTTCGATCCTATGGCTTAATATCACATATTAGACACATATAATATCATCTAAATTAAGTTTTAATGGACCCATAAGAAATTAAATTAGAGCATCCCCTTAAAATTACATGGGTTTCACGCAAAACCCTAATGGGTTTCACGCAAAACCCTAGTTACTTATCTTCAAAAGTTCCATTTTTGTTTTCGTCAAATTTATTTGATCACACATACAACCAGAAATCAATATTTCTCATTCTTGAAAAATTAAATCTGATATTTTAAAGTTCATGAAATAAATAACTCAAAATAAAACAAAACTTATTCCGCAGAAAAATATAGAATTGTATATCGATGGCAAAATCGAGGCTCTGATATCATGTTGGAATATATCGGTTACATGCATCTCATACATAAGTAGAATTTAAAATTTTTAACCAATATTACTGATCTTTCCAGGAATATACAATATAACTATATGAGAATAAGAAAATCACCTTTGATTTTTGTTGAATAGTTGATTTTACTTCGCACCGGGTTGTCGCAAACCACAGTGTCCACAATTGAACACCTCTAATGAGTAATCCACACTTGAGAAGGATAAATTGAACTAACTAATTGGTGTGTAACTAGGGATGACCAAAATTACCAAGAGCTAGCTAAGGAGTTGGTGCAAAAGGGAGAGAGAGTTAGAATAAAAGACTTTCTTGTGTGTTCAATCACTTAACCCTAATTCCTCATTAGTTGGACTTTTATAGTCAGGTTAAAATTCCAACTTCTAATGAGATTGGGCTCTTCCAAATTGCTGGAGAATTATTAATTAGGCCTCTGGAATTAATTATAATTATTTGGGCTTAATTAAATCCAAATTAAACCTTTTCATAAAAGACTATGCAAAAAACCCAAAAACTAGGCCCTATGTACAACTAATTAGATTTAAATACCCAAATGGATTCCAAATCCAACCAAATTAAATATGTAGGTTCCATAACACTTATGTAACATATATAAATTACTTTGGTCCAAGAAATAGGCCATTAAGGCCTTCTTTATGGAGTTGGCATGTGGCCCTCTACAGAAGGGCTTCCACACCAGCTCCATTCCTCTGGCCCCTTTATAACTTCTCTAATGGACTTATTAATTATTACATTAGTCATATAACACTTATAAGACAATAATAATTAATCATGAAATACATTATTTTAATTAGGTCCAATTTACAGAACATTTCTCAAAAGTTTCGCGGACAATTTTACTTGATCATAATTAATTAAACTCTTTAATTAATTATTATCTTATTCACTTCTATACCCTCATAATAATATCAAATATTATTATCCTTGTCATTTTACCATTTTATCCTTTTCTCTATTTGTGTGTGACCTATTGGGTTCTTGTCTATGTTGGCAGTATAATATGTAATTATGAGTTCTAACCAAAACTCACATGATTTAAACTCCTTCAAATCATTTTATCAATCCCCATTGATATTTTTGATACATCATTATACAAGTCATGATTGGCCTCTAGCTAGGCATCATGACTACCCAAATGTTAGGAAAGTCATATGGTTTGACTATACCCTTCCATAGAAACAGTTACCGTGCAATTACTCCTTTTACCACACTTATTTCAATTAGATTTTGAGTATGGATTTATGTCAACTTATATAAATCTAATTATGTATGTTTTATTAATTTAACCATTGTTCCCAAAATGCCCTCCATGGATCTCTATCCATCTTGGCATTTTACTCTGGCCAGAGATTCTCTAAATAAGGTAATTATAGAATCATGCGAGATAACTTCCCTTATTAAATCTGGGATGGTGAATCCTTTGTCAATCACTCAACTATCTTAAAGTAGGTCATGATATACCCAATCTCCTAACTATGTTCACTCCCAGTTGGAAGTAATCAGTTTTGGAGTCAAAGTATACCACTTGCTACTTAAGATAACTTTGGTGATCTCAAGTCTAAGGATACTTGCACAACTGCTATGAAGAGATTCCTCACTAACATAGATTTAATATCCATGTGAGGATTCTCTTTGCAGGTCTCCAATGAACTTGTTCTTCTAACAAACATCCACATGTTAGCTTTGATTATCTTTCATAATCACAGTTATGAGAACCACTGCTTGAACCATTCAAGAAGCATAACATGTGCTAGTCTGTTCGAATTAACAATGTCCTATCTTGTTAATTCTATGACTAGGGATATTTAGATATTAACACATTTGCATGCAATAGACATCTCACATCATGAACACCTTCATGATTGCCTTTGCACAATGTTTATAATATCTAGGACTTCATTTATTAATTTAAGATTTTCAAACTTATGTATTTAAACATAGCATTAATAAATGAATGATGCCATTTATTAAGAATATAAATTTTATACATATGAAAAACATCCCTATTACATGGGCTCTAAGGCATACTCTCTAACAATCATATCATGCTTTGCACTTTGATTTATATTAGAATTGTACCTATACACGCAAATATATATAAATGTTCATATACACACAAACTTGCATGCCATTCCAATGAATAAGTATTACACCTCATGATTAACTGACATGGTCTCCATACCACCTGTGAACATTTTCTAATTTTCCCATACATGAATGTTATTATGTATGTCATAGTTCATATAACATTTAATTCAGTCTTGTAAGCTTGTGGCCTATGCAGCCCTACTATTCATCGTGAAGCCAACATAAACTGGCAGTCACACGACGACCTTCCTCATGATTGATGTAAGACATCACAATCAAGTAATGCATAACATGGCATTTCATTTCATAGCAATAGTTTATAACTAACTAAAATTTAGAGTAAAGCTATAGAATAGATCATTATCATCATTCCAATATATATATAAGTGATGCAATCGTTACATACGTCACTTTGTTTCTTGAATCATTTATATCTCTAATAGCCTACCTAAGTACTAGTTCGAAAGGTGGATAATGGGAGCAATGGATATGTGAAGGTATCAAACTATGGATATCCGAAGATATCAAACAATGGACCCAAACGGGGTCAAGCAATGGTTCCAACAAGGAACAAACTATGGACCCAAACGGGGTCAAACGATGGTTCCATTAGGGAACAAGACCTAAACAGGGTCAATATATAGCAGCTGCAACTGTATCCCTCTAGGCATGCCTATCTAATCCACAAATGAACTAAGACCTATAGGCTTAACTTTTTAAGAAATCTCTTAATTTAACATATTCTTCTTTACTTAGTACATCATTTGGCTTAAAGCCACTTTTCATAAAAGAATGCAAATCATTCTTTTCATACATCAATGCTAAGCTTTAGGCTCCATTACATATGGATGCTGTCATATGATCGTATGCTTGCATCAATTTCTTTAATTCATATCATAATAGTTACATGTTTATACAACAATAACAACACATCATCTTTCCCGGTTAGCATTAAGTGTATCCACATGCACTCGTACATATATGTGTAGTTTAAACATGGCAATACATGATTTCATTACTCATACTTGTTCACATATTAAATCAAGCTACTCTTCATAGCATGCTCGAATCAATTCTACCACATATACTTACATAACTAAAGAATAGTTCTCAAGGATGTACCTTGTTATTGCTTGCCGTGAGTAGTTTCCTTATTCCGATAATTAATCACATTAAACATAATCATATATAGCAGCACTCAAGGATTCATGATTCATATGATAGAATAACTATGTTCTCATATGGCTTAAAGTTAACACTTCTTCATCTATGGCCTCTTTAGCTCACTTTTATAGTCTATTATATCATAGGCAATAGATTATTTACCTTAACATTATCACATATATCATTATCATCTCATTTGTACTTTCTA
Organism: Excoecaria agallocha; assembly: GCA_037975025.1. Lineage (NCBI taxonomy): Eukaryota > Viridiplantae > Streptophyta > Magnoliopsida > Malpighiales > Euphorbiaceae > Excoecaria > Excoecaria agallocha. The sequence continues at coordinate 913,213 of CM075820.1, read as the reverse complement.
TTTTATAACATTATTTTCTTAGAGGAGTTGTATAAGATTATATCATCTTAATCATTAGAACATTACTTGCAGACTTGTAACTTTCATTTTACTTCATAAGGTATGAATAACATATGAGTATGATCCTTAACATCAAAGTTCACCATCAATTCCCATTATGACTTGAAGTATAATTAAGCTTCTATAGTTTTATAATATCCCTTAAAAACATTCCTTTTCTTTTAACTTAGGCATATTACATACCTTATACCTCTATAAAATACATTAATTAGCATGTATATTTACAGTTACTAGATTACATACAACATTACAACTATCTTCTTATCAAATAGACTAAATCATTTTATTCCCATGCTGTTGAAAAGGATTACCAAAGTATAGTATCTAGGTAGAACCGTTCGCTTGGCCGAACATATACTTTATACTACACTATAAAGGGCATATCAATTAACATACTCTTATGATTCTTATATTTCCTTTCACTCTTTATAGTTTTATGCCATTATGCACTAAAACACATTTTAACAGCCTAATTATTTTAGCATTATCATATGTAAGTCTTCCTAATTAGAGTTCAAGTGGACTCCAATTCATAACTTTATAGGATTATTGTCCTAAAGCTTTTCACTCTACTGTGTGTATATCAAGGTATATATATAGGTATATATATAAATAGATAGGTCTTCATATTAAGCAATCATACATTGATTCACTTGACAGGTGACTTGGATAACTTATAGCTTAATTCACTATTCTTCCTCTTATTATAACATTTATATCTTTTAAATTTTCATAATAATTCATGTCTTTCTAAAATGTATTTTTCGTAGACTTTAGCCTTAAGGATAGACTTTCATAATCTATTACTCTAATAAGTAACATATCAAACTTCACTTTTTAGCCATTATCCTCCGTCTCACTTATTACTAGTCATTTCACCTCAATTCTTATTGTCTGAATGATTTTATGGACCACATAATATGGTATTCCATATCAAATTACAAGGCTTAAATCTTAGGTGTGAATATACTGTGGAGGGGAGAAAACATGCTTGGCAATGCATTTAATGAATGAAGTGTACAAGTGGCCACGCATTATCAAAGAGAAAGAGTGAGTGGCCGAATACATCAAGGAGAAAATGCATGTTTGGCCATATATGAGGAAGATGAACATGACAAGTGGTTGTGCCTTCCCATGAATAAAAGCATAAGTGGCCGTTTGCAAGGAGAAAAGAAAGTCACATTGTCGTGTGTTACCAAAGAGAAAATACAAGCGTGGCCATGTACAAGGAGAAGAAGAAATGCACGTGGTTGTGCATCCTTAAGGCAAAACAGTGGGTGGCCATGTGTGAGAAGACGAACATCATCACATGGCCATGCATGGAGAATTAGGAAACCACACGTGGCCATGCATAGGAAAGAAGAAAAACCTGCATGGTTGTGTACAAGAAGAAAAGGAACTTCACGTGGCCATGCATGGGGAAGAAGAAAGCAACATGTGGCCATGCATAGGAAAGAAGAGAAACAGACATCGCTGTGTGTGAGAAGGAATGAAGAAAATCCAGAATTCTGATCATGAAAAACATAAATTTAAAACCCAAATCTTACTTCCCCTCTTACTTATGTGATCATTTAAGTTACTAGTCATGTTATAATTATCAACACCTACTATATTTACCCTTAACCTCTCAAAGAAAACACATAAAACATGAGATGGGAAATATATACAGTAACTTTCCCAAATAAATCCCGTACCTCAAAATCAAGCTTCACCTCCTTTACACATAATTCCTTTATTCTCTTTCACTTGATTTACATGCTTATCTCTCATTTCTTTATACATAATGACAACAAGATCTTGTAATCTCTCATCACCAAAGAAATCACAAATGAAAAGAAAAGAATGAAGGTATCTTAAAGGAAAAATATTACCTTTCATGTTAACTCTCAAACCTTAGCATCCTTCTCCAAACTGTGACCATAAAGAGAGAGAGAAAGAGATCCTTCAAATGCCGATCTCCATCTCCCTCAAAACCCTAGTTTATAGTGGGATAAATATCTTACCAAGGGAAATTCCCACTATACCCTTATACACAACTAAACCCCCATTATTTCAATTTCTTTCAACTAAACTCTAAGACTTTCTAATTCACTTCAATTATATCTTTGTATTTCGTTATAATTTAACTTAACTCATATACTTATATGCTGAAATAACTAAAATACCCCTTTTGACACTTAACCTCGGTAATTGCAAAATAATCAAATTTTACCATAATTGATGGTAATCCTCATTAATAAACAATAACCATCTTAGGGTCATGGTTGGGTCCTTTCAAATCACTTCTCCTTAAAAGAATTTTGCCCTCAAAATTCAAAACTGGTAATCTTTATCTTTATTGCTAGAAATTCTTAACTGTGCTTTAGCTATAAACAACTATAACCATAAGCATTCCCTATATGCATAATAAACTCATCATCTATAATCATTTGTATCTATCTCTAATTTCCAAATGCTCTTATACTCATTGTATTTCTTATCCTGGGTGTTTTAATAATTTAACATCTTGCATCATCATCTTTACGAGAGATCAAGTTCTCTTCTATTCATATGAACTTTTCCTTAAACATCTTAAATATATAATCTAGATATACTTATAATCAATCTCATGCTATACTTCAAGCATAAAACATTAACGCATTTAAGCACTTCCAATACCAGGAGGCTAGAAATATTGATAATATCTCTGATATCATCACATAATTTCTACCAAAATCTTGCTACTGGTCCACTATATCAATCCTAAGTTAAAAACCTAACATAATCATCAAAATGTATGCCGTTAACAATAACACCATGGTCTAGACCAATATCATCTTAATCTTCCAGAACAATTTCTTAATTCCTTATTTCTCAGAAAAGACTCAACCTGGGCTTTGATACCACTAACTGTAACACCCTAATTCCTTAACCATGGATAATCATCAACCATCCTCAATCATTATCAATCATCATCAATCATACCTAATTAATAATAGGCATAAATACTAATAGTAGTAATAATAACATAGGCCTTGATTACATGCCATAAATAAATAAACTTATGGATAAATAATCATAACATAAAAAGGCCTTCAAGCATCCCGAAAACCACAATGCAACTGCATCTTGCCCGATCCTTTGAAGTTCTCTTGAAACCTACACGGATAAACAAACCTGTGCTAAGCTATAAAGCTTAGTGGGGAGCAAAATCTATAGATAAGCTCTGACAATATTTTACATCAAACTAAATACAATTATCATAATAGCATAAAATAACATATGAGGTTACAATTATTTATCATGCCATATTGAGCATTCCAAGGAGCTTTCAACCTTAACCATTGATGCCATCATTGCTAAAGTGGAAAGCACTAGATAATCTTATCTTATCCCAGAACTTGTTAATTAACGATCATTTTTTTAATACTCTTTTATTTCCTAGAACAATTCATGCACCTTATAATTCTACTATTCCAGAAGACTGATATTATCATTATATTCTTATAACCTTCAAATCAATACCATTAACCAATTTGGTTACCTAACATTGGGCATTTATTGATTATTCCTATCCAAAAGAAAGTGCTCATGTTGTATAACGTTGAAATAGATATTGCTAGGCATGCTTTCATTACATATATTACAAACTTATCATTTTGTTCGGGTTTTCTGCACATGTCTTCCTTATTTCTATATTATCATGGCACTTTAAACATCATAAAGATTAATATCATATCATTCTTTGCACTTTGATTTATATTAGAATTGGACCTATACACGTACATATATATAAATGTTCATATAAACACAAAATTGCATGCCATTCTAATGAATAGGTATTACACCTTATGATTAACTGACACGGTCTCCATACCACGTGTAAACATTTTCTAATTTTCCTATACATGAATGTTATTATGCATGTCATAGTTCATATAACATTTAATTCAGTCTTGTAAGCTTGTGGCCTATGCAGCCCAACTATTCACCGTGAAACCAACTTACACTGGTAGTCACACGGCGACCTTCCTCATGGTTGATGTAAGACATCACAATCAAGTAATACATAACATGGCATTTCATTTCATAGCAATAGTTTATAGCTAACTAAAATTTAGAGTAAAGTAATAAAATGGATTATTATCATGATTCCAATATATTTATAAGTGATGCAATTGATACATAAGTCACTTTGTTTCTTGAACCATTTATATCTTTAATAGCCTACCGAAGTACTAGTTCGAAAGGTAGATAATAGGAGCAATGGATACCCGAAGGTATCAAACTATGGATATCCAAAGATATCAAACAATGGACCCAAATGGGGTCAAGCAATGGTTCCAGCAAGGAACAAACTATGAACCCAAATGGAGTCAAACGATGGTTCTATTAAGGAACAAGACCCAAATGGAGTCAACATATAGCAGCTGCGACTATATTCCTCTAGGCATGCCTATCTAATCCACAACTAAACTAAGACTTGCAGGCTTAACTTTTTAAGACATCTCTTAATTTAACATATTCTTCTTTACTTAGCATATCATTTGGCTTAAAGCCACTTTTCATAAAAGAATGCATATCATTCTTTTCATAAATCAATGCTGAGCTTTAGGCTCCATTACATATGGATGTTGTCATATGATCATATGCTTGCATCAATTTCTTTCCTTCATATCATAATAGTTACATGTTTATGCAACAATAACAATACATCATCTTTCATGGTTAGCATTATGCGTACCCAAATGCACTCATACATATATGCGTAGTTTAAGCATGGCAATACATGATTTCATTACTCATACTTGTTCACGTATTAAATCAAGATACTCTTCATAGCATGCTCGAATCAATTTTACCACATATACTTACATAACTCAAGAATAGTTCTCAAGGATGTACCTTGTTATTGCTTGCCATGAGTAGTTTCCTTATTCCCATAATTAATTAGATTAAACATAATCATATATAGCAGCACTCAAGCATTCATGATTCATATGATAGAATAACTATGTTCTCATATGGCTTAAGGTTAACACTTCTTCATCTATGGCCTCTTTAGCTCACTTTTATAGTCTATTATATTATAGGCAATAGATTATTTACCTTAACATTATCACATATATCATGATCATCTTATTTGTACTTTCTATTTTATAACATTATTTTCTTAGAGGAGTTGTATAAGATTATATCATCTTAATCGTTAGAACATTACTTGCAGACTTGTAACTTACATTTTACATCGTAGGGTATGAATAACATATGAGTATGATCCTTTACATCAAAGTTCACCATCAACTCCCATTATGACTTGAAGTATAATTAAGCTTCTATAGTTTTATAATATCCCTTATAAACATTCCTTTTCTTTTAACTTAGGCATATTACATACCTTATACCCGTATAAAATACATAAATTAGCATGTATATTTATAGTTACTAGATTACATGCAACATTACAACTATCTTCTTATCAACTAAACTAAATCATATTATTCCCATGCCGTTGAAAAGGATTACCAAAGTATAGTATCTAGGTAGAACCGTTCGCTTGGCCAAGCGTATACTTTATACTATACTATAAAGGGTATATCAATTAGCATACTCTTATGATTCTTATATTTCATTTCACTCTTTATTGTTTCATGCCATTATGCACTAAAACACATTTTAGCAGCCTAATTATTTTAGCATTATCATATGCAAGTCTTCCTAATTGGAGTTCAAGTGGACTCCAATTTATAACTTTATAGGATAATTGTCCTAAAGCTTTTCACTTTACTGTGTGTATATCAAGGTATATATATAGGTATATATATAAACAAATAGGTCTTCATATTAAGCGATCATACATTGATTCACCTAATAGGTGACTTGGATAACTTATAGCTTAATTCACTCTTCTTCCTCTTATTATAGCATTTATGTCTTTTAAATTTTCATAATAATTAATGTCTTTCCAAAATGTATTTTTTGTAGACTTTAGCCTTAAGGATAGACTTTCATAATCTATTACTCTAATAAGTAACATATCAAACTTCACTTTTTAGCCATTATCCTCCGTCTCACTTATTACTAGTCATTTCACCTCAATTTTTACTCTCTGAATGATTTTATAGACCATATAATATGTTATTTCATATCTAATTACAAGGCTTAAATCTTAGGTTTGAATATACTATGGAGGGGAGAAAACATGCTTGGTAATGCCTTCAATGAATGAAGTGTAGAAGTGGTTGTGCATTCTCGAAAAGAATGAGTGAGTGGCAAAATACATCAAGGAGAAAATGCATGTTTGGTCGTGTATGAGGAAGAAGAACAAGACAAGTGGCCATGCCTTCCCATGAATAAAAGCATAAGTGGCCGTGTGCAAGGAGAAAAGAAAGTAATGCTGCCGTGTGTTTCCAAAGAGAAAACACAAGCGTGGCCGTGTACAAGGAGAAGAACAAATGCACATGGCCGTGTATCCTCAAGGCAAAACAGTGCATGGCCATGTTTGAGAAGAAGAACATCATCACGTGGCCACACATGGAGAAGTAGGAAACCACACATGGCCATGCATAGGAAAGCAGAAAAACCTACATGGCTGTGTGCAAGAAGAAAAGGAAATTTACGTGGCCATCCATGGGGAAGAAGAAAGCAATATGTGGCCATGCATAGGAAAGAAGAGAAACAGGTGTGGCCGTTTGTGAGAAGGAACGAAGAAAATCCAGAATCCCGATCATGAAAAACATAAATTTAAAACCTAGATCTCATTTCTCCACTTACTTATGTGATCATTTAAGTTAATAATCATGTTATAATCATCAACACCTACTATATTTACCCTTAATCTCTGAAAGAAAACACATGCAACATGAGATGGGAAATGTATATAATAACTTTTCCAAATAAATCTCGTACCTCAAAATCAAGCTTCACCTTCTTTACACATGATTCCTTTCTTCTCTTTCACTTGATTTACATGCTTCTCTCTCAGCTCCTTACACATGATGACAACAAGATCTTGTAATCTCTCATCACCAAAGAAATCACAAATTAAAAGAAAAGAAGGAAGGTATCTTAAAGGAAAAATATTACCTTTAATGTTAACTCCCAAACCCTAGTATCCTTCTCTAAATCGTGACCATAGAGAGAGAGAGAGAGAGAGAGAGAGAGAGAGATCCTTCAAATGCCGATCTCCATCTCCCTGAAAACCCTAGTTTATAGTGGGGTAAATATCTTACCTAGGGAAATTCCCACTATACCCTTATACACAATTAAACCCCCATTATTTCAATTTCTTTCAACTAAACTCTAAGACTTTCTAATTCACTTCAATTATATCCTTGTATTTAGTTATAATTTAACTTAACTCATATACTTACATGCTGAAATAACCAAAATACCCTCTTGAGACTTAACCTCGATAATTGTAAAATAATCAATTTTTTCTGTAATTAATGGTAATCCTCATTAATTAGTAGTAATCATCTTAGGGTCATGGTTTGGTCCTTACAGTTTCAAATCCTAATACATCTTGTTCCCACTAGGGTGTATAGTGACCACTGTATTGTGAGCTTCATGCAACAAAGTTCTTTTCAATTCCCTATCATCAGGAACACGTAATCTATTCTGGTAGTACACACCCCTATCTTCTTTTACTATGTACTTAGGTTGATTTCCTTCTTGAGATGATTACATAATCTGTTGAAATTTTCCATCTCCTTTCTAAGCATCTAACACTAATTGCTTCACACAAGGTCTAGCCTTCAACTGAGATATCAAAGCACCATCCGATGCAAATTTCCATCTATCATAGTGTAACATCATAGCTGCCATTGTCTTACGACTTAAGGCATCAGCTACAACATTAGCTTTGCCTAGATGATAATCTATTATACAATCATAATCCTTAAATAGTTATAGCTATCTTTGCTATCTCAAGTTGGGTTCCTTTTGAGTAAGGAAATACTTGAGGCTTTTGTGATTTGTATAGATTTTGCATCTTTCCCCATACAAATAATGCTACCAAATCTTCAAAGTAAACACTACTGCTGCCAACTCTAGGTCATGGGTTGGGTAATTTTGCTAATGTTGTTTCAATTGTCTAAATGAATAAGCCACTACCTTGCCATCTTACATTAACACACAACCTAAACCCACTTTAGAAGCATCACTATACATGGTATACTCCTTTCTCGAAATTGGCTGTGTCAAAATTGGAGCCTCTATTAACATCTTCTTTAATTGGTCAAAGCTTGCCTAACATCGATAAGTCCACTCAAATTTGATACCCTTTCTCAACAATTTAATGAGTGGTGAAGCTATAACTAAAAGGCCTTTTACAAAGTGACAGTAGTACCCTACTAAACCCAAAAAACTTCTGTCACATTTTGAAGCAATCTCCGATTCATTATAGCCTTAATTTTGACGGGATCCACTTTAATATCTTCAGAAGACATTATATGCCCAAGGAAAGAGACTTTTATAAGTTAGAAATTGCATTTGCTCAATTTAGCAAATAGTTGATTCTCCCTTAGAGTTTGCAACACAATTTTCAAATGTTCAGCATGCTTTGCTTCATTTCTTGAATAGACCAATATGTTATTTATAAACACAACCACAAATTGGTCCAAGTAGGGTTTAAATACCTTATTCATAAGATCCATAAAAGCATCCAGTGATTTTGTTAACCCAAATGACATTACTAGAAATTCGTAATGACATATCGACTTCTAAATGAAGTTTTGGGAACATCCACATCCTTTACTCGAAGTTGATAGTACGCCAATCACAAATCATTCTTAGAAAACACTCCAACACCTTTCAACTATTCAAACAAATCTTTATTTCTTGGAAATGGATACTTGTTCTTCACTATCACTTTATTCAGTTGATAATAGTCTATATACATTCTTATAGTTCCATCTTTCTTTTTCATAAACAAAATCAGTGCACCCCAAGGCGATGCACTAGGCCTAATAAAGCCTTTGTCAAGCAATTGTTGTAATTGAACATTTAACTCCTTTAATTTTATTGGGACCATTCTATACGGTGCCTTAAAAATAAAAGTTATACCTGATAAAACTTCTATAGACAACTTTACATCTCTTTCAGGTGGAAGACTTGGTAATTATTTAGGAAATACATAAGGAAACTCATTTATAATGAAGATTTCTTAAAGTTTAACCTTTTCCCTTTTTGAATCAAGTACCAAGGCTAAATATGCTTCACATCTTTTTCTCAGAAATCGCCTAGCTTGCATAGCTAATATCACATTTGCCAAAGGTTTAGTTCGAATACCCTGTACTAGTACGTCCTCATCATTTTTATCTCTTAGTGTTACTATTTTAGCCATACAGTTTACCACTGCATGATGCTTTGATAGCCAATCCATGCCTAAAATCAGATCAAACTCCCAAAATGGCAACTCAATGAGATTAGCCAAAAATTCCTTCCCTTGGATCATAATGGGACATTCTTTATTAACTTTGTTAACACAAATACTATGCTCTAAAGGGTTGGTTACACAAATATCATATTATAGTTCAGGTGTGATTGACGTATTTCTACCCATAAGCAAACATAAGAATGAGTGGAACCAGGATTAATGAGTGTATGAATATTAGAATCAAAGAGAGAGAAAACACCAGCTATCACTTCTGAAGCATCCTAATCCTCTCGAGCTTTCATTACATAAGCCCGACTAGAAATAATTAGAGCTGTGGGTCAATCAATTGATTTAAACATATTTTTGGATTAGGATCTATGATAATTTGATCCACCATGCCCTCTACCTCTGCCTCTGCTAGAGGAGGACGCATTAGAAGCTCTCTTTTACCCTATTGTCCATAACCTTATTCCCGCTTCGATGGATAGTTTTCCATAACGTGGTGAGTACTACCACATTTGGAAGATGCTCCAGCCAATTTTTTGCACTCACTTTAGTGCCGCCTAGCACAATGGGGACATTCTGGTGGCTGACCCCCACTCTATCTATCTAAAGCTTCTCTACCTTTTTTTAGACCTTGCAGATGAGTCGTGTCTTTTATACCTTTTCTCAGAACTATACCCAAACTCAGTTGGCTAATTCCCTTGAGCTCCTCTAACTCTCTTTCCAAAGAAAAATCCACCTCTAGACCCACTTCTTTTCTGTTTTCTTGCTCTTTTAGCTACCTCATTTTTTTCTACCCTCATAGCTGCTAAAATAAGTTGATGCAAATCTGCCAATTACAAGGATGTAGGTCCAATTAGCTTTTCTCTAATCTGATCATTAAAGCCATCTTCAAACTGTCATCACTTAAAAGCTCCTGTCAGCATTGGGTCAGAAACATATTTACATAGACTATTGAATTCTTCTCATACTCAGCCATAGTAATGGCTTTCTTTCTTAGATTCAAAAATTGCTTCAATTTCTCTTCTTTATAAGACTTAATAACATATTTCTTTCTAAATTTAACTTCAAAAAATTCCCATGTAAGGGGATCTAGTAATTTTTACCAATTAATATTTTCAATTGTCTTGGTGGTCTTAGTACAGTGAATTCTAAGGAGGTTATGCTGTTATGATTCATGGTCGAAGGCATTCCCATTAATGGTTCATTGGTTATTGAACAAAAGATCAAGGACCTACAGAAGAAACCACTCACTGTTAAGGATATCTCCATTGGTTGGATAGCCACCATTATGGCAAATGTAGTCCACCATATTGATTTAGGACATCCACTTGCAGGAGAACTTGAGTACATCGATTATTTTATGCTGAAGCGCATGAAGATTTTGTCTTTTACACCTCGGTGACACTGGATTACTAGAGAAGAATACTTAAATGACAATGGGATTCAAGTTCATGACCACTAAGAGGAAGAAATTGAGGTAGAAAAGGACCCTTAGATAGCACCACAAACCGAAGTTGCTGCTACCAGTCAGGTGATTGATCTTTTAAACCAAATTAATATTCGTTTAGATAACCTACAAGGCAAAATGGGTATAATGCAAGAAAGCATCGATAAACAGAGATAAGATTTTGAGCATTTTGTTGATAGCTTTTGGCGGAGATTTCCACCACCACCTCTAGCACCAGAGTAATTTACTGAGGACAACAAGATTTTGAAAAGGGGGGTGGAGCTTACTCAAGTTCAATTTTGTCCGGGAAGTAGAAAAATTTTCACTCCTCTTTTATACATGGAATTTCTTGTATTTTTTTTAGTTCTTGTTTTTGTTTGTAGCTTTGTTCTTATGTTTAAATTTTATTATCATAATAGTTTATATAAAGACCTTTTAACTTAGTTTCTAGTTGTTAGTTGCTTGGTTGAACTAAGAATGTAGTCAGTTCTAATTTGTCATTTATCTGCACTAAACTTAGTTTGCCCTAGTTCATCCTCAAAATTTGAACTTATTAAACTTAAACTTAGAATGTACATTGTTCAAAATTCTGGTTCAACACTAAGGCAAGCATGTTGTTTAATGAACTTTTAGCTAGTATAACATTCAACTTGACTTATATTTGTCAGTTTCCACATTCTAAGCATAAAAGACAAGTTTTTGGACCTAAAGAAAAACCAATGCATTAATGTCATTAAGGGAGGAATTTTAGAATACTAGAACCTTCCTCATCACCCTTTGAAGCATAAAAGCAACTCAAAGTAACTTAGAAAGTGATATAGGTACAATTATTTTTGTTGAGCTATAAAAAGATTATTTACGCACCTTTTTTGATATAATTAACCCTTGTTAGTCATTTTAAGCCTAATAAATCATACTTAATGCATGTCATCTTTATTTTTCTTGTTACACTAAACTATTAACCATATAGCCTAAAGAGCTTTTATCTTCCCTTCTAGAATTGGCCACTCTAAGATTGGACGGATTAATTTTGTTAGGTATTTTGAAGGGTGCAGTAAGACATTTTTGGTACTATTGTCAAGAGCTATTGATGAAGTCATGGAAATTGTGAGAATTTACCTTGTAATTACTCAATTTATTATTATATTGCCAACATCAAAGCTAGAAAAAGAGAGAGAGAGAAAAAGAAAAGAAAAGAAAGAAAAAGCAATAAAGCTAGCATATATGGAAAAAATCTTAGGTGTGTGATTTTTACAAGGGAAAGCATGTGTGACTTGCAGAAAAGGGGTGAATTGTAAAGAAAATTTTCATTGATATTTTCTCAAAAGTACTTAACATGTGTATGAGTTTGAGCAAACAAGTATGGAAAAGGGGTTTGTGCTTAGAAATTTAAAATTTTGAATCTTAGTCTATCTTAATCATAGAGTGGTTATTCTTTTTTATTATCTTTATCCATTCTTTGATAACCAATACCTTAACCCCATTACAATCGAATTAAGACCTAAGTGATTTTATGTTTGCTTTTGAATTGTGTAGCAGAGATAACCTTCGGGTTCTGGTGCTAAAGGAGAGGCTTATGGTGTTTCTAGAGTTTCAAATGTAAAACTGTATGTACACTTGTTATACATCAATTGTCAAGCTTAACTAAGAATTTGCATTGGTATTTTGAGTTTTAAATATATTTAAAAATTTTTGGTCTTGCACACACACAGAGGAAACTAACTCATATTGTCTCGTTTGAATTTATTACTAGTTGGAATTTGGTTGACTGCTCTTGCTAATTGCTAAACTTGGTTTTGAACTGCATAATTATTTGTTGAAGTTTGTTAATTTTTAGGAGTTGGTTTGTTCAAGTTTGCTCGGAGGCAAATAAAGACTAAGTGTGGGGTATTTGATAAGTGTGAATTATATTATATTTTTAGTGTATTTTTATGTGTTTAATTGAGTCAAGTTAGTTTTAATTTAGTTGGTTTTAGGTTTAATTAGTTAGTTTATGTGTTTTTAGGTCTAATTGTAAGTTTTGGTGTTTTTTAGGGCCAAATTGAAGAGAAAATAGTCTAAAGTGCAAAAGGGGAAAGTTAGGGGCAGAATTGTAATTAAGGAAATTGGCTTTCATTCATGGGAGGCAGCCATGAATCACTTAGGTGAGTGATTCCCTCACTCGGCTGAGTGATTTGGCACTCTCCAGAGTGAAATTGGCACTCACCCAAGCTGAAGTTACATGAAATGTAATAGGAAATCACTCTCCCGAGCACAATGGCCACTCTCCTAAGTACAAGATTCAGTCTCCCAAGTAAATGTCCTAATTATGTTATTAAAGGCTACATATTTCAATTAAACACAGAGTCTTCCAAGATAGGAAGTCAATTGAGGCGTAAACTCTTCATTGGGAGGCTATAAAAAGGGTTGAAGACATTAAGACTAGAGAGCACTTTTAATTACTAATTTTCTTTGATTAGTTCACATTAGTTTTGATTCAATTTTGTAAGATATAAACACTTGGAGTTTAGAAGCCTTACTTGGAGTTGCATAGAATTGTTAAGGGAGTTTCTTGCTTCTATGAGTTTGTATCAACTTTATTTACTTTGTTTTATTTTTAATATGAAGTGTGAGTAGTGTTCTTAACTTTTGCTCAAGGATACTTGAATCCTTAACTCTTATTGTAATGGTTTAGTTGTGCTTTCATTTAATACAAGTTGATTATTTCTTAGTTCTTGGACAATTTCTTATCTTTAGGTTGTATTGAGTTATTAATTAACATATTGAATAAATGGTTGATGATTGATTTCAATTACAATCTATGATATGCATGTTATTAGGTTAATTCATTAGTGTTGATATATATCCACACACTCTTTATATTATTTTTCTTAAGTCTTGTATTAAGTCTACATCTTTCTATAAGAGTGTGTGGATATGGCCGATACATGATACCTGAAGATACGAAAGGATACCCAAAGGTATTAAATATGAAACATGGACTCAATAGGGCCAAATATGTAACATAGACCTAGTAGGGTCAAATTTGTATCATGGATAGAATAGGTCCAAATCTATATCATGGATCCATATAGGACCAAATCTATATTGTGGACCTATATAGGGCCAAATCTATATCATGGGCCCATATAGGGCCAAATCTATATCATGGACCCAACAAGGTCAAATCGATTAGCAGTTACAATATACCTTTATAGGCATGCCTATCTGTCCATAACCTACACACAAACGCAAGCAGTTGTAACTTTTTACTTAATTATCTTTACTTTTCTCTTATTGTGTTATATGCCTTTGACTCGATTGCAACATATCTTTAAACATAGCATCATATACAGGTTCATACGTTTCTGTATGTTATTATAATCAAGTTACCTTCATATACATATGAACATATGTTACTATCCTTTTGTAATCATAGCAGCATAGCTTCGAGCATCAATGTATAATCTCAAGCTTATAAGCATTATGTAGTTTACATGCTCTAATTATAACATCTTTAGTCATGCATGATCATTACCATGACTATATGACATACTTATAAGAGTTACATCTATATAGAGACTATTATGTATATATGTATGGCTGCACATACATGTATGATTCATCCTGTACATATACTATTCATACTTATATCTGAGCCTTTTCATCTAATGCATCACAATAATATATATATATATATATATATATATATATATATATATATATATATATATATATATATATATATATATATATAATATCCAATGCATCACAATACACATACACACACCTACACACACACATATATACATATATCAATACCCATATCTGTCTATAATAATGTGGTTGGAACTTAAATGTATAATCCTAAAAGTATAAATATCCTTATTGTTATTCTTACACTCTACTCACATTAGTTTACATACATATGATTTTATATATAAGTTTGGTAATAGCTTGATTTAACTTATGCATTCCAATTTCTTTATAAAATATCTAAATGTCCTATTATTTATTACCCCATGTTTCATAACCTATTATGTCCTTATACATACATACATATAGGCTTATAGGTCTTCTTTTGTACTGTCATATTCTAATTTCATTGGTTACTTGCATAAGGTTGATGTTTAGTCCCAAGTAATGGCCTAAACAATCCATATACTTATGTTTTCTTCATATTTGGGTTTATTTTAAATTATTTCTCAATCTCTAAATCATATATTACATGTGATTTATGATGTGGTATATTCCTCTTTATGTGTTTAAGGTGTCTAGAAAGGTTTGAGCAACTTTCGATGACTTTTCGGGCCTAAAAACCATGTATAAGCTGTAAATGGGGTAGCACTTAGCTGAGACGAATTGCTCCTAGCCAAGTGTAATGTTCAAATAGGTATAGAGGGGTCCACTCATCTGAGACAAATTGGTCTCAGTTGAGTGCCCCAATCTAGCCTATGAATTCTGCAGATAGTTTTACTATGTCTCCATACACATCATTTTAAGCTTACCAAATGACATTTTCTAACCAAGTGTTCTTCTATAAAGTTGTTTTTCTATATTTCTAGTTTCTGAAACATTAAAAATAACTTCATTTAACCTTCTCAATCTCATGATATTCAGCAAACAACATGGAATACTCTTAATGGCAAGGCAGCAGACATGGTCTTAGTTTAAGCTAAATTTTACCTATCATAGGAGAAGAAACAAACACTGGTGTCTTCTTATGAAACTTATTTTATGAGTATAGTTTCTATTCCAATTTGAATTACAAAATTTAAACCTCTCAAACTCCAGATATAGGCAAAAACGTTCAGATAGGTCTAATGAACCTAAGGACATATTTTGCTAACTAGAAGAGATATGTTTTTATTTCGGTTTTTATGCCCAACTAACCATTATATTCATACATTCATTAATTATAACCCTCAATTTAACATCTCTAATCACTAAGTACATATATATAACACCTAAAAAAATACCAAAGTTCCCATACCTCTTTGATGAACACTTCTTTTAAGCTTTTCCTCCTTTTACTCATTACCTTTGCTTCTCTCTTTTCTTCATAATAAATCACAAATTATTATGCTTCAAGATTCAACTAATCCCTCAAATTCATATTTAGTTATGAGAAACAAAATAAAAGGAGAAGAGAGGATACTTACCTTAAGAAGCTAACCAATAATTTTCTCCAAAAGCTATGGTTGGATTTTAGGGGTTAAAGTAGTCGAGGTTTGAGAGAAAATGGTAGCCTTGAAGACCCTTTAAGTGGCTAGCCAATCCTATAAAAATCTTGGGTTTTAGAAAGCTAGGTGTCATGCTCCCATTAAACCATTTGTTGACTTTGCAAAAAATTACACTTAGCTCCCTACTTTCTTCAATTTCATATTTCTTTCCCTAAATTCTCTCTTTCACTTTTCAATTGGGTCCCTTAACTTACATTATATCAAAATTAATCACACACATAACTTAATTTAAAATGACCATTTTACCCTTCATCCTTTTAAGCAATTACCTTTATATCCCTAACCTAAAATTCATTGACTAATCCAGCATATAAATAATATTATCTTTGAAATGCATATACATTCTCTTAGGGCCTTAATAGGGGTGTCACACTCACCTTGCATAATTTCTCTCATGGGAACTTTATCGAATTATCCATTATTTAAAGTAATCTCATGATCAACTTAGATGCATGGAGTCTATTTGCATTTTTCCTTGCAAAAAATTACTCATGTGAGCATGTGCAGGAAATTATATACGTGCGGCATATGTGTAAAATCCACATGTATACATTTAATTGCATGCATGAACTATCTATGATGAGTGCCACACGTGGTATGTGCAAAGAATCGTTTGCCAACAAATGTCTAAAGTTTAAAGTAACTATAACATATCAAATGCCTTAAACTTGAATTTTATTCATCCTTAATTAAGTTGAATGGACCGTATTCTTAACTAGTTTAATTTCAAAGAGAGAAATTAAGGGATCATCCTGTTAGTGAGCTATGCCCTAGAGCCTATGTATATGGGGATGTATTTCATATGTATTGAACTCATATTCTTAATAAAAGGCATCATTCATTTATTAATGCTATGTTTAAATAGATGATTTTGTAAATCTTAAATTAATAAATGAAGTCCTATATATTATAAACACAGTGCAAAGGTAATCATGAAAGTATTCATCATGTGAGATGTCTATTGCATGCAAATTGTGATAATATCTAAATATCCCTAGCCATAGAATTAACAAGATAGGACATTGTTAATTCGGACAGACTAGCCATATGTTATGCTTCTTGAATAGTTCAAGCAGTGGTTCTCATAACTTGTGATTATGGAAGATGATCAAAGCTAACATGTGGATATTTGTTAGAAGAACAAGTTTCATTGGAGAACCTGCAAAGAGAATCCTCACATGGATATTAAATTTATGTCAGTTAAGGAATCTCTTCATAGCGGTTGTGCAAGTATCCTTAGACTTGAGATCACCAAAGTTATCTTAAGTAGCAAGTGATAATACTTTGACTCTATAACTGATTAATTCCAACTGGGGGTTAACATAGTCAGGAGGTTGGGTATATCATGACCTACTTAAAGATGGTTAAACTGATTGACAAAGGATTCACCATCCTAGATTTATTAAGGTAAGTTATCCCACATGATTCTATAATTACCTTATTCTGAGAATCTCTGGCCAGAGTAATATGCTAAGATGGATAGAGATCCACGAAGGGCATTTTGGGAACAATGGTTAAATTAATAGAACATACATAATTAGATTTTATATGAATTGACAGAAAATCCATACTCAGAATCTAATTGAGATAAGAGTGGTGAAAGGAGTAATTGCACGGTAACTGTTTCTATGGAAGGGTATAGTCAAACCACTTGACTTTCTTAACATTTGGGTAGTCATTATGCCTAGATAGAGGCCACTCATGACTTGTATAATAATATATCATAAATATCAATAAGAATTGATAAAATGATTTAAAGAAGTTTAAATCATGTGAGTTTTGAATAGAACTCATAATTACATATTATACTGCCAATATGGACAGGAACCCAATAGGTCACATGCATATAGAGTAAAGGATTAAAATGGTAAAATAACAATGATAATAATATTTGATATCATTATGGAAGGGAGAAATAAATAAGAGAATAATTAATTAAAGAGTTTAATTAATTATGATCAAGTAGAATTATTCGTAGAACTTTTTAGAAATGTTCTGTAAAATAAATCTAATTGAAATATTGTATTTAATAATTAATTATTATTGGACAATAAGTGTTATTAGGGCTGATATAATAATTCATAGATCCATTGGAGGAATTAAAAAGAGGCCCAAGAGAATTGGTTTTGGCGTAGAAACCCTCTAGACGAAGGGTTACACGCCAAACCCATATAGAAGGCCTTAGAGACCTAATTCTTAGACCAAAATATATTAGTCGATAATTTCCAACATGGTATCAGAGTCACGGTTTTGCCATGAATCTATAATTCAATATAATTCGCGGAATAGCTTTTCTTTTTATTTTTGAGTTATTTATTTCATGAACTTCAAAATATCAAATTTGATTGTTCATGAATGAGAAATATTGATTTCTGGATGTATGTGACCAAATATATAAAATGAAAATTAAAAACGATTCTTTTGAGAAAAGAATAAATGTTTTTGGCGAGTAGAGTTTTTATTTTTCAATAAAGTTTAGGGGCTGTTCTAAATTAAATTTTAATTGATCCACTATTAAACTATTTTGATGATAATTTATGTATTTAATATGTGATATTAAGCCATAGGATCAAACAAAATTTAAAATCGAACAAGTTTTGCATGAAAACTAGTTTAATCGAAAAGTTCGATAAATTTTCATGTGTTCTTGGTGAGTTCATATTTAGAACGATTTTTAATCTTCTAAATTTGATATATCTGATATATTAATGTGTTTTTAATTAATTGGATTAATTTTAATTCATTAAAACCACTTAATGGGCTTAATTATGTTTACGGACTTGATTTAAATTAGTGAATGACTTGGTAGGCCCAAAGATCTTATTTAAATTAAATATTATAGACTTTAATTAAGTTTATTAATGGGTTTTAGGGGTTGGAGTAGGTTTGGCTCATTCTAGAAGGCCCAATTGGTCCAAAACACATAAAACTAGTTTGTGCGTGAATACACTTTAGGGTTTAAATTTGTGTGTTTCAGCCTACCCTTTGTTTTAAGCCCAAAATTGATTCTTTAATTATTTAATATGATTAATTAATTAAATAATCAATTAATAATTAATTAATAATCAATTAGATTGATAATTAAGGCAAAAACACATGCATGCAAAAGGATTTCCCAAAATGAAAGTTTCCAAAATGGAAAAGGTTTCCTAATTTGATCACATTATTAAAATAACTCAAAAGTAAGTTTTAAGAGTTGAAACATAGCTTGTATTCCATTATATGGTTTTACCTTATGCATTGGAAATTCATATAAGGGTGTACGATTGGCATGATGGATAGTTATGGACAAAGGCCCAATGTGATTGAGCATAATGCATGTTTCGGCCCAATGATGACTTTCATGTCCCGTCCACTTGTTTTTGGTTTGTATTTATTTTTCAAATTATGATATGTAATTAGATTACTTAGATTAGAATTAGAGATATAAATGGAGACCACTATCAAGAAGCAAGATGGGCCGGATGGAGATCCAACAAGATTGAAGATAATGTAATTATTTTTCTTGTTTGAATCGTGCATATTACCTAGGTTTGACCTTTTGATTTCCATTTTGGCTCAGGGAGATCAATGTAGTAAAGTCCATAACTATACCATATTTGTATGCTTATATTTATGTGATAGATATAGGATGCATACCAATGTATGCCAACCATGTATGATGAGACTTAATTAACTAAAATCCCTTAAACTAATACTAAGGTACATAAGCCTTCCATTAATTTTTTGAGAACCAAAGTTCTTTATAGTGTGGGTTGTTGACCACAGTCAAGCTCACATTATATTGAATATGTTTGAATCTAATTAAATGGATCATCTTAGCTAGCCCATTAGCTTGTTGACCACAGTCAAGGCTCATGGTTCTAGAGGCAAGATTAGGGAATGCATATATGATATGCATGTATCAAGAGTTGATAACCTAATGATCCAATAGTTTTGTAGAGACACAATTGGTATAGAGATACCTACCTTTCAAGGGTATGGAGTTTTGAATTGTTAACCACAGTCAAGGTCAAATTTCATATCAAAGATTAGATATTGGCCCACAAAAAAAACCATCGAGTTTTCTCGGATTAAATAGTGAGGGCTATTAATTCATAATAAAATAGTGGGAGTAAATGGATTAATTAAAGACCTAATTAATACATACATATATATGATCATACTCTCATATGTTTTCTTTTCGCATCTAGATCATCATTATGAGCACATCGAACATTAATATATGATCAATCTTGTATAACAAATTGGTTGGCAACAACTATTCTGACTGGATCAGACAAGTGAAAATTGTTCTCAGAGCTGAAAAGATCCATTATTTCTTGGATAAAGATCAACCACCACTTCCATCAGATGATGCCATTGATGTGGTCAAGGGCACTTATCGAAAATACATGGAGGATAGTGAAGCAGCGACATGTCTGATGCTGGGTGCTATGTCCTCAAAGCTTCAGAAGCAACATGAAATGATGGATGCTGGAGCCATCATTTTACATCTAAATGAGCTTTATTCTTCTTAGGATATAACTGAGTAATATGAGATTGCTCGAGCTCTATTTAGCTGCAAAATGGTGGAAGGCACTTTGGCTGCTACTCATGCATTAAAGATGTATAGGTATATTGAGCATTTAAGTAGACTTACCTATGTAATGGATAATGATCTATACATAGATTTAATCTTGTACTCATTGGCTCCAAGTTATGCATCTTTCTTGCTTAACTTGAACATGAACAAGATCCAAGTAATCATTCCTGAGTTAATCAACATGCTTAAAATAGCTGATGAATCCTTTATGAAGGATTCAAAAAGTGTCATTGTTACCACTTCTACTAAAGGCAAGAAGCAAAAGAAGAAGAAGATGACCAAGGCATTGCCAAAGAATGGTGGGGTTTCCAAGAAGAAGGCTGCCAAGAAAGAGAATCCCAAAGGAGCTTGCTTCCATTGTGGAAAAGATGGTTATTGGAAGTGTAACTGTAAGGCCTATCTAGATTCTCTCATAGAGAAGAAGCAAGCTGATGCTTCTACTTTAGGTATTCATATGATTGAAATTAATACTTATTATATTACTTCAAAATATTCTTTGGTATTAGATACCGGATGTGGATCTCATTTGTGTAATGATCTATAGGGGCTTAAAAGCAATAGAAGAGTTGGAAAGGCAAAAATATGTCTACAGTCAGCTATTGGACAAAACATCTCTATAACAGTTGTGAGGACTTATCATTTGCCTCTTCCAAGTGGATTAATACTAGAATTAAATAATTTTTATTATGTTCCAGCTTTATCCAAAAGTATTATTTCTTTCAGTTGTTTATTGAACGATTATGACATTTCTTTAAAAGACAAATGTTGTTACATTTTTAAGAACAATATATTTTATGCTAAAGCTATCATTGAGAATGGTATATTTGTTCTAGATTTAATTAAAAAAGTGCATAATGTAGATACCATGAGAATGAAATAAGATAATCTAAATACCTCATATTTATGGTATTGTCGTTTAGGCCATATAAATGAGAAAAGAATGACCAAATTACAAAAATCAGGTGATTTAGGGTCATTTGATACATGTGAATCTTGTTTATTAGGAAAATGACAAAAGCTCCCTTTATTGGTAAAAAAGAATGAGCTAAAATGGTTTTGGACTTAATATATTCAGATGTATATGGTCCAATGACTACACATGCCAGAAGAGGTTACTCCGACTTCATTACTTTCATAGATGATTATTCCAAGTTTAGATATATCTATCTAATGAAATATAAATCAGAAGCATTTGAAAAGTTCAAACAATTCAGAAATGAAGTAGAGAAGCAACTTGGCAAGAGTATTAAGACACTTAGATTAGATCGAGGTAGAGAGTACTTAAGTCAAGGATTTCAAGATTATGTTAGAGATAATATGATTTTATCTCAATGGACTCTACCATCTACACCACAACATAATGGTTTATTTAAAAGGAGAAATCGAACACTATTAGATATGGTTCGATCCATGATGAGTCGAGCAGACTTACCTAAGTCCTTTTAGGGATATGCACTAGAAACTGTTATTTATGTGTTAAACAGAGTTCCTAGTAAATCGATTAATGTTACTCCATATGAGATATGGAATAACAAGAAACCCACACTTTCTCATATGAAATTATGGGATTGTCTTGCTTATGTGAAGAGGACAATGTCAAACAGACAGGATGTTAAGTCTGATAAATGTTTATTTATGGGATATCCAAAAGAAACATTTGGATATTATTTCTATCATCCCTTAGAACAAAAGGTGTTTGTGTCAAGGCATGTTGTCTTCTTGGAAAGAGAATTTCTCCTACGAGAGGACAATGGGAGAAAAATTAAACTTGGTGAAGTTCAAGACCCACAAATAGAAGTAGATCAATCGATTGAACCCAAGACTAAATTTTATATTGATGAGATTATAATTGAACCTAATTATACACAAAATCCTAGAAGATCCACTAGGATGTGTTCTATCCCTGTGAGATATGGATTTCACATTAATTCAGATAGAGGCATAACTGTAGTAGAGGATAATGAGCCTACAAGCTATCAAGAAGTTTAAAATAGTTTATAATGTGATTTATGGCTTAAGGCTATACATTCTGAAATGGACTCCATGCATGAGAACAAAGTATGGACTTTAACTCAACCACCTGAAGGGATAAAACACATAGGGTGCAAATGGGTCTTCAAAAAGAAGACCGACATGAAAGGTAATATAGTTACCTATAAAGCTCACTTAGTAGCAAAAGGCTATCATTAAAAAGAAGGCATTGACTATGATGAAACCTTTTCTCCTGTAGCGATGCTAAAGTCTACAAGAAAACTTTAGCCATTGTAGCTCATTATGATTATGAGATTTGGCAAATGGATGTGAAGACAACTTTCCTAAAGGGAAATATGACTAAGGATATGTATATGACACAACCAAAAGGGTTCACATTAGGAGATGGCAAAAAGGTATACAAGCTTCAAAGATCCATTTATGGATTGAAGCAAGCCTCTAGAAGCTGGAACATATGATTCAACGAGACAATCAAAGAGTTTGGTTTCTCCCATAATGAAGATGAACCTTATGTGTATAAAAGGGTCAGTAGGAGTGCAATTGTCTTCCTAGTTCTATATGTGTATGACATATTAATCATGGGAAACGGCATTCTGCTTCTCTAATCTTTCAAAATATGGTTATTGATATGAGCTTGAAAAGCTCATAAATAGTGTTTTTTAATGTGTAGTTTTGTTTACTATTGTGTTTATTACTTTGATATTTTATCTATATTTTGTTGCTTTTATGTGTTTTGTGTGTTTGTGGTTGTTTTAGTTGTCTTGTAAGAGAAAGGAAATTATTTGAGGCTTAAAGAAGTCAATTGGAGAAGGAGGAGGAGAATGAGAGCTACAAGGGCATTATCGCGAGCACAACAATGCAAGAGAGCTCGCGACAGAAAATGAGGAAGAAAGCCAGACCAGCAGAAGTGTGTTTTTTTGTGAGGGCGATAATGAAGGAAAGGTTGTGATAGCTAGCAGAGCCAGCCAAAGTATGAGCGTGTCTTGCCGCGAGCACGACAAGCGTCGTGAGCACAACACAGGACGGATGAGCAGTTGTATTTTTAAAGAGATGCAATTTTTCACCACCAAGTGCAACTTTTGTGAAGAGTTATTTTGAAGAGCCATATCTTTTAGGGAGGCATATATATCCCAAGTGAACAAAATTGTTAGAGGATGAATATTTGGAATTTGATATTATGATCTTAAGAACAATATTTTTCTTTAGTACTTTTGTTTAATTTTTATGATTTGAAGAAGGAGACAAGCAAGGGAGAAGACATCTTTTGTGAAGGGAAAAGGGTTGAGAGATCCCCTTCTTCTTGTTCTTAATTTTATTTCTTCCTTGTAAACTTTCAATTAATGTTGTTTCTGCATTTGATTATATATGAACAATTTCCTATTTTCCATTTACTTAATTGATCTCTGAATGTAGAATTTGCTATTAAAATTTTATTAGTATCATTATAGGTTGAGGAAAAAGACCTTAGATGGCAATTCCTTTTCTGAAAATCAACATAACGGTTATAAATAAGGGAGTTAGCGAGAGCAATGTCTTATTGAAAGTTAATAGGAAATTCATTATCAAAGCATAGTTAGAGAGATCACATGTGGAGATAATTGCTATAGGTTGGTAGTTAATCTTAAAATATGTAATTAAAATCAACTAGTTCATTAACGAGAGTTAAGAATTAGCACTTTAATTGCATGTCTTAGGCAATCTAATTCATGTCGAGAGAGTGGATTGGAAATTTATTCCAACTTGGCTTACTAATAAGATTAAAACATATTAATTAAAATAATGGTATCAAGTGCATGATTATTTAATTTCATTATATTTATTGTCTTCTTTGATTGTATTTAACTAGGATTTTATTAATTAATGTAATAGAGTAGTTTAGAGTTAATTTCTACTTACAAACATCGTAAACAAGATTAAAATTGAGTAGTAATAGTGGGTAATTTAAATCAACATTTCCTTGTGGGATCGATATCTGAAGTACTATAACCGGTACACCGTATACTTGCGATATTTAAGCTTCTAGAAAAAGCATAACAAGTTTTTGGCGCTGTTGCTGGGGACATGTTTGATTTAATTATTGCATTATGAATCTTGATTTAAGATTTTGGATTACGATATTTAATTATTTTTTGTTTGTTTGTTTTATTGTGTAATTTCAGGATTTGACAATTCATGCCGCGTACACGAAGTTCACAAGAAGAACTTAAGCCGTTGAATCTAGAGATAGAGAGATTTATTTCGAGTAACCGTAAGTCTAATAAGAAGAAGAATCGGACTAGAAGATTGACCATGGCTGATGAAGAGAATCCACCGTGATTGATGGACTTTGCCACACTGGCATTAGGTGTTGCTCAACAAGGTGTGGTGAGACCAACGGTAAATGCAAAAAAATTTGAGATAAAACCATCATTGTTACAAATGATTCAAAATAGTATACAATTCTATGGTTTGGCAAATGAGGATCCCAATGCTCATTTGGCAAACTTCTTAGAAATGTATGATACCTTTAAAATTAATGGGGTTTTAGTGGATGCAATTAAGCTTAGGATTTTTCCTTTTACATTGAAGGACAAAGCAAAAGCTTGGCTGAATTCCCTTACTAGGGGTTCAATAACAACTTGGGACCAATTAGCCCAAGCCTTTTTATCAAAATATTTTCCCCTAGCAAAAACTGCAAAAATTATAAAAGATATCACCACTTTTGTTCAATATGACACTGAATCTTTGTATAAGGCATGGGAGAGATTCAAAGAATTGCAGCAAAGTTGCCCACACCATAACTTACCAAGGGAGTTGCGGATGCAAACATTCTATAATGGTGTGAATCCAATTACTCGAGGCACCATTGATGCTGCAGCTGGGGGATCTCTTATGAGGAAAACAACAAAAGCTGCATTTGAGTTATTAGAGGAAATGTCCATGAATAATTGTATGTGGCCAACCGAGAGAGTAAGAAACCCTAATTCTAATTCCAATGCTAATACTAGGGGGGTCAATTCAATAGATTCTGTTGTGGCCTTGCAAGCCTAAGTAGCTACATTAACCCAAAAGAATAATAGTTTAGGAGTGGGAGGAACTACACAAATTAAGTGCACTATTTGTGGACAATTAGGCCATGAAAGTGAAAGGTGTAATTTGGGTATGGCTAGTACGGAAGAACAAGTTAGTTTCATTAAGGAGCAAGGAAGAGGAAACCCGTATTCAAACACTTACAACCCCGATTGGAGAAACCACCCAAATTTTTATTGGGGGAATAGTAGCAACCAAAATAGGGCTGTGGGGTTTCAACAACCTCAAGATAGGTTTGTTTCCTTGGAAGTTAAGATGGATAGGTTTTTGGAGGGCATAAATATGAAGTTTAATGCTCAAGAGGAGGCCCAGAAGAGGATGGAAACTAAGTTTGAACAAATAACCAAGAATCAAGCCTCTTCCATTCATAATTTGGAAGTTCAATTGGGGCAAATTACAAAGGCTCCTCCGTCAAACTTGTAAGGAAATTTACCAAGTAATATGGAGGACAATCCAATAGAACATTTAAAGGCAATAAATTTGAGGTCAGGGAAGTCTTACACTAGTGAATTGGTTACCACTAACAAGTTTGGTAATGTGTAGGAAAGTAATAAGCAAGATGAGCTTGGTGTCGCGAGCGTGACAGGAGAGGAAGCCACCATCATCGCGAGTGAGGAAGTTATTACGAGTGCGCCAGTTACAATGGTAAAGCCTTTTGTCGCGAGCACAACACCTGTGATGAGCGCAACGAAAAGGGAAACACAAGGAAAAATTTCAAAGGTTTTCCAACAACGAGCACCATTTCCAAAACGGTTGAAGCAAGAGAACCAAGATAAGCAATTTCAATATTTTCTTGATAAATTGAAGCATGTGCATATAAATTTAAATTTTGTGGAAGCTATAACACAAATTCCTAATTATGCAAAGTTTCTTAAAGATTTAATTGCTAAGAAAAGAAGTTGGGAAGATGTTTCAACTATTGAATTGACTGAGGCATGTACTTCTATTATCACAAATAACTTGCCTACTAAGCTAAAAGATAATGGTAGTTTTACCATTCCATGCATTTTAGGAGATGTAGAGTTTCCTAAGTGTTTATGTGATTTTGGGGCTAGCATTAACCTTATGCCATTATCTATTTTCAAAAAGTTAGGGTTAGATTATGTTAAGCCTACTTCAATGGTTTTACAACTAGCTGACCAATCCCTTAAAAAACCATATGGCATAGTGGAATATGTGTTAGTTAAAGTTGACAAATTTATTTTGCTTGGTAATTTTGTTATACTAGATTTTACTTATGATGTGAAGTGCCCATTGATATTAGGGAGACCTTTTATGAGAACAGGTAGGGCATTGGTTGATGTCTATGAGGGTTCATTAATTTTGAGAGTGGGGGATGATAGTGTAGAATATCACATGGATAGGGCATTAAGGTACCCCATGGAGGAAAATATATGCATGAGAATGGATATCATTAATACTTGTGTTGCAGCAATTTTTAATGAAGCAGGTTAAGATGAGGTGATTCTTAAGGAGGAGCAAGAGGGTGCAAGGCTAGAACGCTTATATCGAAATGATGCACCTATACCACCTTCAATAGTAAGTCCTCATAGGTAGAATTGAAAGAGCTACCTAGTCATTTGAGGTATGCATTTCTTGGTTTAAATCATACTTTACCTATCATTGTGTCGAATTAACTTACTAGTAATCAGGAAGCTTTGCTAGTAGAGGTGGTTAAAAAGAGAATAAAGAGTATAGGCTGGCAAATTTCAAATTTAAAAGTAATTAGTCCTAATGTTGTCATGCATAGGATTAATATGATCGATGATTGTCAACCTAAGGCAGATAGGCAAAGGAGACTTAACCCGAATATGAAGGAGGTAGTTAAGAAAGAGGTCATAAAGTTGTTAGATGCTGGAATTATCTATCCTATTTCAGATAGTGCTTAGGTGAGCCCAATACATTGTATACCTAAGAAAGAAGGTATGAAGGTAGTTAGGAATGAGAGTGGCGAATTGATTCCTACTAGAACCACCACGGGTTGAAGGGTGTGTATTGATTATAGGAAGTTAAATTCAGCTACTAGGAAGGATCACTTCCCTTTACCCTTCATTGATCAAATGTTGGAAAGGGTAGCTGAGCGTTCTTATTATTGCTTTTTGGATGGGTATTTGGGCTATTTTCAGATTTTTATATACCCTAGTGACCAAGAAAAGACTACTTATACTTGTCCATATGGCACTTTTGCCTATAGACGTATGCCTTTTGGATTATGTAATGCACCTGTAACTTTTCAAAGGTGCATGACCTCTATCTTTGGGGATATGATTGAGAGCATCATGGAAGTTTTCATGGATGATTTTTCTATCTATGGAGACTCATTTGAGTTATGTTTAAATAATTTAGATAGAGTGTTGGTTAGGTGTGAGGAGACTAACCTAGTGCTTAATTGGGAAAAGGGTATAGTTATTGGCCATAAGATTTTCAGTAGGGGCATTAAAGTGGATAGAACAAAGGTTGAATTGATTAAAAAATTACCTCCACCCACTACACTTATGGGTATTAGATCATTCTTAAGACATGCTGGTTTCTATAGACGATTCATTAAGGATTTTTCACTAATAGCTAAGGCTTTAACTAATTTGTTGGTTAAGTAAGTGCCTTTTGAATTTTCTGATGATTGTATGCATGCTTTTAAAACTTTAAAGGAAGCCTTTACAAGTGCACCTATAATCACTTCTCCTAATTGGCAGCTACCTTTTGAGATTATGTGCGATGCAAGTGACTTAGCAGTAGGTTGTGTGTTGGGTCAAAGGATTGATAAGCATTTGCATGTGATTTACTATGCCAGTCATACTTTGTCACCACCTCAAGTGAATTGTACTACCACTAAAAAAGAGATGTTGGTGGTTGTCTATGCGTGTGATAAGTTTAGGTCTTATTTGTTAGGATTTAAAGTCATAATCTATACGAATCATGCAACGTTGAGATATTTGTTTGCTAAGAAAGATGCTAAACCTAGGTTGATTTGTTGGGTTCTTCTATTGCAAGAATTTGATTTAGAAATTAAAGATAAGAAAGGCTCTAAAAATTTAGTAGCTGATCACTTATCTAGGTTAGAAAATGCTAAAGGACCACTAGGGGATAGTCATGAACTCAATGAATCTTTTGTGGATGAATCTCTTATGTCAATAAATTATAAGCATGTACCTTGGTTTGCAAATTTTGCTAACTTTCTTGTTACAGGTATTATACCTTATGGATTAACATGGCAATAGAAAAAGAAGTTTTTTAGTGATGTTAAAAACTATTTTTGGGAGGAACCTTATTTATTTAGGATAAGTGGGGATTGTGTTATAAGAAGGTGTGTGAGTGAGGAGGAAACTGTGGATATTTTAGCTTATTGCCATTCATCATTATATTCGGGGCATAATGGTGGAGCAAAAACTACTTTTAGGGTGCTAGAGTGTGGTTTTTATTGGCCTACCCTTTTTAATGATGCTAGGACTTTTGTAGCTAGATGTGATAAGTGTCAAAGGGCAGGTAACATAGGGAAGAGAGATGAGATGCCCTTGAGTAATATTTTAGAGGTTGAAATTTTTGATGTGTGGGGAATAGACTTTATGGGTCCATTTCCTGTATCTTTTGGGAAATCTTATATATTGGTTGGGGTAGACTATGTCTCAAAATGGGTTGAAGTTGAAGCTTTACCAACCAACGATTCAAAGGTGGTGATTACGTTTTTGAAGAAACTCTTTTCATGGTTTGGAGTGCCATGGGCTATCATAAGAGATGGAGGTAGGCATTTCCTTAATCGGTCTTTTGCATCTTTATTGCATAAATATGGTGTCCATCATAGAGTAGCTACTCCATATAACCCACAAACCAGCAATCAAGTAGAGGTGTCCAATAGAGAACTTAAATGGATTTTAGAAAAAATTGTTTCTAATTCTAGAAAAGATTGGGCGCATAAGCTTGATAATGCATTATGGGCATATAGGACTGCTTTCAAAGAACCTATTGGAATGACTCCATATAGGTTAGTGTATGGGAAAGCATGTCATCTTCCTATTGAGTTAGAACATAGGGCATATTGGGCAATCAAGACTTTGAATTGTGATATGAAAGATGATGGTTTAAAAAGATGTTTGCAATTAAATCAACTTGATGAATTGCGTCTTCTTGCCTACGAAAATGCACATTTGTATAAGGAAAGGTCTAAGAAATGGCATGATGTTCATATTAAGTATAAAAGCTTTAAGAGTGGGGATAAGTGTAAGGCCCCTAACATGACCCTAATCCAATTTGCATATTTGAATGGGATTTTTTATTTGATTAAGATTAAATTAAATGAGAAATTTGTATAAGTATGGGTCAAGAGGGGGTAAATTATCATGTTATTATGTTATTTGAATGAAAATAAAATTTTAAAGCATGGTTTAATGTTAATTAAAGGTGCAATTGAAGTAAAAAAAAATATTAATTTGGGGTAAATGTATTGTTTTGGAAACTCAAGGGTCAAATGTGGATAGAAATGTATGTTTAAAGGTCAATTTGAGAGAAGGAATGAATTGCAAGGTAAAAGTAAGACATGCAAATTTTCAAGGGACTAAAGAGGGGATTTTCTTTGTTGTTATAAAAGGCTTGAGTTAGTGGAGATGGAGGTGGCATGTAGTTAAGAGCTGATCGGTATTTGAGGGAGAGAAAACCAGAAAATCTTCATCTCTTCTTTCTCTCATTCCCATTGATTCATCTCAAGCAATTAGATGATAATTTTAGTCGGTTAATCAAGAGTACAATGCATTAAACTTAAGGTAATTAAATTGTTAATTGAACCCCTCATCATCATCTTCTTCTTCTTTTCATTTTGACTGAAGAGAATGATAACTGTGTGATGGAACTTGAATGTCGATGATTTTTGTGAAGGAGAAGAGGAAGGAAGGATGAGCAAAGGAAAGGGTATTGCTAGAGCTTGAAGACATTGGGTTTTTCAGCCAAGGTATAGGAATTTAGGTTGTTCTTGTTGCATGTGGAATTGATTGCTGGAATTGGGAATGATTTACAGAATTTAAAGTTATGTTTTGCTGGATTTTAATGATGTGAGGTTGAAGAACAGATTGTGTCCTTGCTGAGTTATGAATATCTTCACGAGTCATGAACGATTATCCGACTCATGAAGCTCTTTATGAGTCGTGCATCTTCTTCCTCTAGGAATGTTGGGTTCATTCGTGAAGCTCTTCACGAGTCGTGAATTTTAGTCCGAGTCGTGAATTTTAGTCCAGCTCGTGAAACTCTTCACGAGTCTTGAGGTGTAGCTTTTCTTCTCCACTTGTGAACCTCTTCACGAGAAGTGAGTATTGGCCTTATTAGCTTCACTCGTGAATCTCTTCACGAGTCGAACATTTCGTCATGACTAAATGACCTGTATAAATTGTTTTGCTCATACATTGAGCTATAGAGCAGCAAATTGAATGATTCTTTTGGCATTAGAAAATAGACTTCTATACCTATATTTCATGTGAAGGAACCTGGACTTAAATCTGTCTTTAATTACATGGAATTTAGGATTGAATCCGGACTAGTTCCTTAGACTGCACACAGAAATAAAATTTACAGTAATGGACATATCTTTTTGTAGAGATGTTGAAATGTTACAAAATGAAATTCTAGAAAAATTAGAGACATGAAAGTCCAACTTTGATGAAGAAATTTTGGTTTAAGTCCTTCTAAATTTTACATTAGAAATTGTTCTAAATGACAGTCCACAAGATTTGGTTTTAAAATAGCCTATAGTATTTTTCAAATAACTCAAGCTATAGGTCAGATATGGAGATGAATTTTGATGCTCTAGAAACTAGACACATAGGGGGATAAAATTATGGAAGATCATCATGAATAAAAATGACTTTTTCCTTTCCAAATCTGGCTCACAAGTTGAGTCTGGAATGCTGCCCTATACAGATTGTTGCTGCACTTGACTTTATGATTACTAATTTAATTGAGACAATTAGTTGTTTTTATGATAGTAAAATAAATTGGACAAGGCATGTAATATGACTGTCAATGAAATATTTATATGCATACATGTACATTCGTTGTGTATATGAATAAAGATTAGTGATGAAATATCCAACCTATACATGTAATTAGACTTGTACATGATTGTCATATGCCTAATTGATGTGTACATATGTAATCCTATGACATGAATATCTGAATGATGATAAATTCATATTTATATTGGTAAACATGATTATAGGAATAAGCCTACTATATGCGAATGTACCTACAGGTATGTACATTTACGATTATGTACATGAGTGTATGAGCATGTAATTGCCCTATGAGATAGAAGATGTTGTAGCATGACTATGAACATGTGAGATGCTTAATGAGAACATGATCAAGTATATGATATGATGATTATATTTCATGCCTATATGTCATGATGCAAACTTATAGTCATACGAAATGGATGAGCTAATTGTGTAACTTGGCTCATGAAATGTGCATATATCTGTTTATGCACCAGAGAACTTATAGTTTTACAAGACTCTATATATGTACAAATAGTATACTATGAATATAGTCTTAATATGTGAATTGAACATGAATATAGTTCTGCCTGCGATAGGGTTTTAGATGTGGATAGATAGGCGGCTATAGGGAAATTGCAGCTGCCATAGTTTGGCCCAATTGGGTCCATAATATGTATGATCCCGTTTGGATCATGAACAACCCCGTTTGGGTTGATAGGCGACCCCATTTGGGTCTGCTTGACTGGTCCACAGTATATTTTGGCCCCATTTGGGTCTATAGATCTGATATCTTCGGATATCTTTCATTTTGATACCGATGTGTATCCATAGTTCCCGTTATCCACTGATAAAGCTAAGGCAGGCCAAACGTTATTCATGGTAATGATCAAAATTAAAAGGTTAAAGTTATTTGACTAAAGATTGATATTGTGGATTATATTATTGGTTTGCCCACAGGAATTATGTTTTATTTGAATATGTTCACATGGGAAATTGCTGTCTATATGAATTATGAATATGAGAATATTTGTTACTCTTTTGGGTACAATGTTTAGGTATATGAGGATATGTTTTATGCTTTAAAGTATTTGTTATTAATGACATGATATGTTGTACATGTTATTTATAATACACATTGTATGTATATTTTGATGACCGTTGTGAGTGGTCATCCATCTATAGATATTCCCCACTAAGCTTTATAGCTTAGCACGGGTTATTTATCTGTGTAGGTACTGTTAACAAGACTTTTGCTCAGGGACGATCTCTGCATCAGGAAGGGCCAACTACCGACTGTTAATCTTGATATAGGATGTTTTTGTATTAGTAATATCATATGTTTTGCTTTATGGCCAGTTATGTTATAAAATGTATATAACCTATGAGAAGTGCTGTAACTCACAAGTAGTAAAGCTAAGAAGAGTATGTGTGCATGTGATATGCATAAAGTAATATTCATATAGTATAGTATGCATGATACTAAGTATAAAATACAATACAGGAATAAACTTGTAGCACATACATTAGTATATGAAACCGTATTACATGATTAAGGGTAAAATGATAGTTAAATGAATAAATTGTATAAGCATGATTAATAGTAATTAAATTATCAGATAAATAGGGCTTTTCATAGAGGGTGTTACAATAAGGTTCTACTTTTCAATTCTTGCTTGAAATTATTCCCTGGAAAATTGAGTTCTAGATGGAGTAGACCTTTTGAAGTAACTCAAGTTTTCAACCATGGATATCTAGAACTAAAAAATAGTAAAGGAGACTTGTTTAAAGTTAATGGGCATCGATATAAAATATATTTTGATGGTGCATATAAGGGTAAAGAGGTATCTTTTATCTCTTTAAAATTGGCTTAGTGTTATTCATATATTTTTACTTTCTATTATTTTTTTGTGAATAATTTTATTTTTCTTTGTTCATTTATTAACTTATTTAGAATACTTACACATTTTTTATTTTTATTTTATAGGTATTTATGTATCATTTATTTGTTTTTTCTATTATTTACTGTTTCATAATAAAAAAAAGTTTAAGTCATGAAGTATCATCATTGCCGCGAGCGCGACATGGATGTATGGGACGGATCACAGGACTCTATTGCGAGCACGCCCTCTTTGCCCTTGTGACTGTTTCATCATGATAGTGGGCTTAGGGTTCTGTCGCGAGCGCGCCCTCTTTGCCCTCGTGACTGTTTCATCATGATAGTGGGCTTAGGGTTCTATCGGGAGCACGATGGTATTGCCCTCGTAACTGATGCATAGGGAGATTTGGCATTTAGGATCTGTTGTGAGCACAACTTTCCTAGCGAGCTCGCTAGGTTCAAATAATGTGTATTGTCGCGAGCGCGACAATGTCATGAGGTCGCGACAGGACACGGGATTTGAATTTTTGAGGTCGCGACAGGACACGGGATTTGAATTTTTAAGGTTTTTAGCTGCCTTTTCACCTTTTCTATAAATAGCTAAAACCCTAACCTAAACCCTTCAAATTCCTCATTCAGTCATTCTCCGATTTTCTGCTTTGGGAGCTCTCTCAAACCTTTCTTCTTCTCCTTCTCTCTTCTTTTTACTTGATTTTGTGGGAGTTTTTTTTGGGATTCACTGTTGTTTCTTCTTTCTCCCTCACTTATTTTTGTGATTTTAGCTTAGGTTACACAAGATTTTCATCATGGTATGCACTAAGTCCATAGGCCATAAGGATAAGCAACCCATCGTAGAACCAAGTTCTCCGCCATCGCCGTCGGTTGAGTATCTTCAAGCCAGGTTTGAGTGTCCCTTTCCTATATACTCTGAAGATGAAAGAAAGAAATTTAAATTTTTTGCTACCAAAACTTATGTGGGCATGTTACACATAGACACTGAATTGCTCAAAGATCTAGGTCTCACTGGACCATTTGATAAATTTATCAAATATATGAAATGGGAGAAATTTTCTTGTATGAATTTGCCTATTAGGAAGGATTGGGCTATGGAATTTTTTGTCACATTGTCATATGTAGACAATAAAAGACTCAATTTAAATTTAGACACTAAGGTGCTAAATTTATTTTTTGTTTTGAAGACATGCATATTTGGTTTGGTTTTCCTTTGAATGGAAAATGTTTTAATGCCAATTTGTTTTATCACCGGCCTATTTGGACTACAATAACTAGCTTAAATGAATTCAATAACAAAAATGCCTCCAATAGACTTATTAAGGATAATGCTATGTTCTTATTTTATTAGTATCTTTGTCATGCATTATTTGGATGAGTCAAAAGCACAAAGGTTCAAACTAAAGATTTGTTTGTGCTTGATTTGTTGTTATCATGTAAAACACCATGTTCTATAGATTTTATCTTTGATGGGTTATATCATGCGTCTATTGCTAAAACTAAAACGGTAGGAATGTGTCACATGGTAACATGCATCATTCTAGGGTGTTTAGGTGACTTAGGCAATTTTGTTTTTGGATGAAAATAAGCATATTACTTTAATGGATATCCATTATTTGTGTAATTCACATGTTTTGGATAGAGGCAATTGGCCTCTGCAGTTTCTTTCACATTTTGCGTAGGAAGCGAGTCCTCGTCGTGCTAAGGGCAAAGGGAAAGCACCTGAATCTTCGACTGCTGTAGCATTTGGTGATTCAGATGGTGATGATGATGAAGATGAAGCTATCAATGCTAGTGACTCAGGTGCTGGATGTGGTGATAGTGATGCGCCAAGTGTTGGTGCTGAGCAAGGTGAAGTTGCTAGATTGCAGCAAGTCATGTCCCGTTTAGATGGCATTAAAGCTGCAAAACAAAGCATGGCGGCCCGAATGGATTCTCTTGAGGCGAATGTGAGACAAATGCATAAAATTCATAAGAGCCTCAGCCGCAAGTTGCTTTCTTTCTTCTGCCATTAAAACATTCCATTCACTTCTTCTTCGTCGGGGTCCCCAAGTGGACCAGCTGAGTAATGTTTCTCTCTCCTATTTTTAATTTTTCTTATAATTGTGTTTCTTTGTATTGCATGCTTGTTTGTGTGGTATGTGTTATTTTTGTGGTGTCTTCCTTACACAATAAGGACATTGTGTCCTTTAAGTGTGGGGAAGCTAGTTGCTAGTTTGTCTATAGGATTAGTTTCAAATTTTTATGTTTTGTTCTGTTGTGTTATGGAGTTATTCTTTTCAAGGTACTTACTTGGTGGCATATGTAGGAAATCTTTGCATAGTTAATTATGAGTCTATTAGATACATTTACTAAAATGGAATTAAGGATTTCTTTTATTTTAATATGATTATGCTTCTATGGATAGGCATGTTCAGGTAAAGTACTTTGGTATACATTTCTTTTAATCCAAGTTTCTTTAAGCATGTTCTTTAACATAGTGAGTTTTGCATGATGTACAGTTTTATCATAACCATGGTGAGCTTTTGAGCCTTAACGACATTAAAAATTCTTTGTTGAGAGAATTCCTCTTGTATTCATTACTCTAGAACTTGTGTTAGATAATTTTTGAGATCACATTTAGTATACAATATGCATGAGAAATGATAAGGGCATTAGAAATAACCTCTTTTAGCTTGCTTAAATAACTAACCTTTTTGACTTTAGGTAGCCATTTTGAGCCTAAACCATTTTATTCATGAGCTTATTTTTAGCCATATGCCAATTTCTAATGAATTAAGCTTTTCTTTTTGAACCCTTGTGTGGAAAAGGTAGTAATGATTTGATGAGTAAGGATAAAGTATTGATATTTTGTAAGCATGAATTATTTATGAATCACTTTTGATCCCTTAAGGTCCACTAGTTTTTGAGAAAAAAAACTAGAAAAGAAAAGAAAGAAAGAATAAGAAGAAAATTACTACACTAGTTTGCTTTAAAAAGAATGAAAACAAAAGTAAGAGAAGCAACTAGTTGAAGTTGAGCATGATGTAAAAGCTAGTGGGAATTAAAGAATGTTGTAAGGGGATATGTAAATTTCATTAGGAAAGATAGATATCATACTTTAGTTTTTTCAATATGAAGTCTTTCTTGTTTTAGTAATTGCTATATTCTTTCACATAAATTAGCTACTTAACCAAAATTGTTCCTACCTTAACCTAAGCCAAGCTATAACCCTTTAAAGACCCTTTTGATTTTGTGCATTATTTTATGCTAGTGATGGAGATTTTTATTTAATACAAGCTTATGGTATGTGGTGGTACAAGAGGAGATATGAGTTAAACACAATCCATTAAACACTTGAGTGATGTAAGGTAGAAATTATGAGAGCATAGCTCTACATTTTGTAATACTTGCTAGGTTAGAGTATACATTGTAAGAAATTATGAGCTTTATATGTATGTACTTTACGTTCTCTTGTTTATCTTATTGGGGGCATATGAGTATTAAACCTTATAGATCCAAGATTTTGTTTTGGTATTTGTTGACATTGACTTCATAATTAATATGTTAAAGAAACCTTGCATGTGTTAACTTGTGAGAATCTCAAGAAAGATGAACTCCATATTCCATGTTTTATGTTTTATTTATTTGTTTGTTTGAGCTATAATCTTTTCTTGCATTTTAAAGTTTTGCTTAAGGACAAGCAAAAGTTCAAGTGTGGGGATTGATATGAGCTTGAAAAGCTCATAAATAGTGTGTTTTAATGTGTATTTTTGTTTAGTATTGTGTTTATTATTTTGATATTTTATCTATATTTTGTTGCTTTTATGTGTTTTGTGTGTTTATGGTTGTTTTAGTTGCCTTGTAGGAGAAAGGAAATTATTTGAGGCTTAAAGGAGTTAATTGGAGAAGGAGGAGGAGAATGAGAGATACAAGGGCATTATCGCGAGCACGACAATTCAAGAGAGCTTGTGACAAAAAGCGAGGAAGAAAGCCATACCTACAAAAGTGTGTTTTGTTGCGAGGGTGACAATGAAGGAAAGGTCACGACAGCTAGTAGAGCCAGCCAAAGCATGAGCATGTCTTATCACGAGCGCGACACAGGATGGATGAGCAGTTGTATTTTTGAAGAGATGCAATTTTTCACCACCAAGTGTAACCTTTATGAAGAGTTATTTTGAAGAACCATATCTTTTAGGTTAGAGGATGAATTTTTGAATTTGATATTGTGATCTTAAGAACAATATTTTTCTTTAGTACTTTTGTTTAATTTTCATGACTTAAAGAAGGAGACAAACAAGGGAGAAGGCATCTTTTGTGAAGGGAAAAGGGTTGATGGATCCCCTTCTTCTTGTTCTTAATTTTATTTCTTCCTTGTAAACTTTAAATGAATGTTGTTTCTGCATTTGATTATATATGAACAATTTCCTATTTTTCATTTACTTAATTGATCTCTGAAT
This sequence comes from Excoecaria agallocha, assembly GCA_037975025.1. NCBI lineage: Eukaryota > Viridiplantae > Streptophyta > Magnoliopsida > Malpighiales > Euphorbiaceae > Excoecaria > Excoecaria agallocha. The sequence goes on along the minus strand of CM075820.1, from coordinate 875,169 downwards.
GTAGAATTTGCTATTAAAATTTTATTAGTATCATTATAGGTTGGGGAAAAAGACCTTAGATGGCAATTCCTTTTTTGAAAATCAACATAATGGTCATAAATAAGGGATTTAGCGAGAGCAACATCTTATTGAATGTTAATAAGAAATTCATTATCAAAGCATAGTTAGAGAGATCACATGTGGAGATAATTGCTATATGTTTGTAGTTAATCTTAAAATATGTAATTAAAATCAACTAGTTCATTAACGAGAGTTGAGAATTAGCACTTTAATTACATGTCTTAGGCAATCTAATTCATGTCGAAAGAGTGGATTGGAAATTTATTCCAACTTGGCTTACTAATAAGATTAAAACATATTAATTAAAATAATTGTATCAAGTGCATGATTATTTAATTTCATTATATTTATTGTCTTCTTTGGTTATATTTAACTAGGATTTAATTAATTAATGCAATAGAGTGGTTTAGAGTTAATTTCTACTTACAAACATCGGAAAAAAGATTAAAATTGAGTAGTAATAGTGGGATCAATATCTGAAGTACTATAACCTGTACACCGTATACTTGTGGTATTTAAGCTTCTAGAAAAAGTATAACATTTATCCCAGCAATTCTCCACAAAAGACCTTAGAGAAGCATCCTATATTCCGGGAATAAGGATCTATAGAGATAGATCCAATAGGTTGCTAGGTCTTTCTCAAAGTACATATATAGATAAAGTATTGAAGAGGTTCAATATGGATCCCTCTAAGAAAAGGTTTATACCTATGGTGCATGGGAAACACCTTTCTAAGTCTATGTGTCCGCAGACACTAGAGAATGGAGAGAGCATTAATAGAATACCATATGCATCTACAATTGGTTCTATCATGTATCCTATGTTATGTACACGTCCAGATGTAGCATTTGCTTTGAGTGTCACAAGCAGATTCCAATCCAATTTTGGAGAGGAATACTGGGCAGCTGTCAAGAATATCCTTAAGTATTCAAGAAGGACTAAGGATATATTCTTTGTATATAGGGAGGGCATTTTGGAAGTAAATGGGTATATGGATGCCATCTTCCAATTTGATAAAGATGATTGTAAATCACAGTCCGGTTTTATGTTCATAATGGGAGGAGGGGTAGTTAGTTAGAAGAGTCCAAACAAGAAACAACTACTGATTCCACGATAGAAGCTGAGTACATTGCTGCTTTAGAAGCAGCCAAAGAAGTAGTCTGGATCAAAAAGTTCATATCTTAACTAGGAGTGGTGCCTAGCATTATTGATTCGATTCCTTTATATTGTGACAACAATAGAGCCATTGGGCAAGTAAAGGAACCATGGTCTCATCAGCAATCCAAGCATGTTCTCAAACACTACCATCTCATAAGGGAAATAGTAGCTAGAAATGATGTGAAAATAAAAAGGGTCCCCACAGATGATAATGTGGCGGATCCCCTCACTAAAGCACTTTCCTAGATAAAGCATGATCACCATATAAATAACATGGGTTTAAGACATAAGAGTGATTGGCTCTAGTACAAGTAGGAAATTATTAGAGAGTATGCCTTAGAGCCCATGTAATGGGGATGTATTTCATATGTATGAAATCATATTCTTAATAAAAGGCATCATTCATTTATTAATACTATGTTTAAATACATGAGTTTGTAAATCTTAAATTAATAAATAAAGTCCTAGATATTATAAAAACAGTGCAAAGGCAATCATGAAAGTGTTCATGATGTGAGATGTCTATTGCATGCAAATGTGATAATATCTAAATATCCCTAGCCATAGAATTAACAAGATAGAACATTCTTAATTCGAACAGACTAGCACATGTTATGCTTCTTGAATAGTTCAAGCAGTGGTTCTCATAACTGTGATTATGAAAGATGATCAAAGCTAACATGTGGATGCTTGTTAGAAGAACAAATTAATTAAAGACTTGCAAAGAGAATCCTCACATGGATATTAAATCTATGTTAGTGAGGAATGTTATGTAGAAGGCCTTAACATGTGGATTCTTGTACAAGTATCCTTAGACTTTCATAGCAATGTTATGTAAAATAGACCTAATTGAAATATTGTATTTCATAATTAATTATTATTAGACTATAAGTGTTATATGGCTGATATAATAATCAATAAATCCATTGGAGGAATTAAAAGAGGCCTAGAGAATTGGTTTTGGCGCAGAAACCCTCTAGAGGAAGGGTTAGACGCCAAACCCATATAGAAGGCCTTAAAGGCCTAATTCTTGGATCAAAAGAAATTAAATATATTTCATAAGTGCTATGGAGCCTACATATTTAATTTGGATGGATTTAAAATTAATTTGGGTGATTAAATCCAAGTGTATGCATAAAGGGCCTAGTTTATGGGTTTTGTGCATAGTCCTTTATGAATGGACTTAAATTGGATTTAATTGAGCCCAAATATATTATTAATAATTCCAAAAGCCCATTTAATATTTCTCCAACAATTTAAAGAGCCCAATCCCATTATGAAATTGTATTTTTAACCTAACTATAAAAATCCAAGTGATAGAGATTTTAGGGTTAAGTGAACATTAAGAGAAAAGAAATTCTCTCTCTTTGAAAAACCCTAGCCGCCACTCCCTTGCTAGCATCAAGGAGAATTCTTCCAGCCCTTGTGTTCCATCATTATTGGTTCATTCAATCTTTCTCTGGTGTGGATTACTAATTGGAGGTGTTCAATTTTAGACACTATGGTTTGCGGCAACCCGGTGAGAAGGAAAATCAACTGTTTAACAAAAATCAAAGGTGATTTTTCTTATTCTCATTAATATTTTATAAAGGAATAGGAAAATAGGCATGTTAATATCGAGGCCTACTAAATCAACACTTAAGAACAATGCATACCCAGCCATTTTCTGTGTATGTGTGTTAAAGGCCAAAATATAATTTTTGTCTTTTGAAAACAAATTCTAGATACAAAGTTAAGGATGAGACTTAACTCGAATGCATAAATGTATTCATGGATTCCCACCTAAAGCTCAAGAAGCACCATATGTCTCTTCTTATATACCAAACCAGTCTAGAAAGTCATCTCTACTAGGTTAGATAAGATCAAACCCAAAATTAAGAGGTCTTATATTGTTGTAACGTTAGGCTTAAGTGAATGGCTAACAAAGAGGGGTTAGGTTACTAGAGGAAAATGACCATTACGTTTTCTTAATTGGTGAGAGGATTATTCTCTACCCATTTTTTGCTCTAAAAGCATTCTCACATTTGGCCTTGATGATTTTTTATTAATCAAATCTATTAAAAGGGTGCTAACTCAAGGTCTCCCTTTTCTTTTTCTTCCTTTTTTTTATCGTGTTATCCTCAAGGTTTTCCCTTTCCTTCATCTTTCTTTTTTTCATTTCATTTTCCAAATTTATTTCATCAAATAAACCCAATTCTTTGTGAATAAAATTTATACAAAAGATTGGCAGAAATTAATTTTCCCTGTTCTTGAGATGTGAAATTGGTTTTACCACAGTGGTCATCTTTTTAAGGCAAAGCCAAAATCATTTTGGGTTATGGGTCATTTCAATATGTGTAGTAATAAATGAGCATGCATTTAGCATGCTTGAAATAAAGGCTCAATGGACTGGCAAGTGATATGAAATTTGGGTAAGAGAAAGTTATTGAGAGGCCTATACGAATAAGGATTGTTTGAATCATTTTCTAGGTTATGTCTAATTTCGAGGTCACTTTGATGAATAATTAGAAAGGTTCTAGTGCTCTTAATGAGTTTTACCCCATCCACTCGATTGTAAACAATTTTTTCTTATTTTTAAAACTAGCCTAAAGTGTTCAAAATTTGGAAATTGCCCAGTATGGTCAAGGCTTTTATGCAATTTAGCGAACATAGATAAAACATGACTATCTCCTACAGAGCTTATATTTTAATGAAGCATAAATTTCTATGATTGAGGTCAAATTCATTTATAGTTGAGAATTACCATAATGAAGTAAAATTTCAATTTAGAAATAAATTGATGAGAAACAATTATGTCAAAACTTTGGACGTAACTTGACAAGATGAATTGAACTTAAGGCAAAAATTATTTTAATTAAGAATATGCCCGATATTTGGGAAAAGGACAATGTTGTGGTGATAATTTTGGATGCGTTAGGGAGGCAGTAATCTTCGAATCTACATTTAGGAAGAGGATAATGCCATGGTCATCTTGATTGCATCAGGGAGGCATTGCTCCTCGAATTTGTAAATTAAAAAATATTATGTCAAAATCTTGGATATAACTTGGCAAGATAAATTAATCATAAAGCACAAACTATTTTAATAAGAATACTCCTTAAAATTGCCAAAAGGATGGTGCTACAATGGTCATTGTATTAACAGGAGAAATCATTAAATCTCCTTACTTTGTAATTAGTGCATCACACATGATGGACCATGAGGATTGTTGAGATAGAGTATGCTTTCACTTTGCCTATAGGGTTATATTTATAGCAACATATACAAAATATCGTGTGTGTATAAGGAATTATGTGTGAAAAAACATGCACAAAATTATATAAGAGATACACACAAAAAATTATACATGCAAGGCAAACTTGTGTAGAGTATATGCAAAAGGATTATGTGTACATGTAGAAAATTTATATGAAATAGTTACAAAATGTGAACAAAGGGGAATGTGTATCTGTGCAAACAGATGCAAAATGGTTACATGCATCAAAATACTTGTGTTAAAAAGAAGGCATGTGGAAATGAAAAAAATGTAAAAACAGATGTAGAAATGCAAGAATGCATGCAGAAATGCAAAGATGTATGCATGAAATGCATGGGCCTATACCATAGCTGGTTAAGGCAAATTTGTCTTTGATGCGAGCTAGCTGATGATCCATGCGTGCCTTGCTCAGAACTCCTGGTCTTCACACAAACATCCTCTAGTAATCTTTTTTAGTTTTTTCTGCCTTGCCTTATTTCTAAGTTCTCTTATTATTTTCAAAGTGGATAATCTATTATTGTTATACTCCTACCAAAAGAAAATCTTTTTCCCTATAAACTATAATCTATTCATCCCATTAAGTGTTATACCATACTGAGCTTGCAATGCCCTACTTTTACTTAGACCTGTGCCCCCTACTTAAAGGGTTTGTTGTAACTAAGGATACATTTTCTGTCCCTGGAACTTTAGCTTGCATCTCAGGCTATGTGTTAAGTTTTCTAAGGGAATTGAATTAAGTATGAGGGAGTTTCCATCAGCATTCACCAAATAGGTATCTTAAGGTAGTTCCTTATTTTTAAGAGACCCATATGATGTACTGGATGACCTTTTGCTGACATACTCATCTTTCCTAATGGTTTTTTTTCACTAATCTATCTTATCTGGCATTTTCCATTATCCTGAAAAACCTAGCCGATGGCTACCATCTTCTCGGCACAATCAAAAGCATTCATAACAAGCTAACCTCATTTCCTTTCCATGTGTCCCTAGCTAAGATTTTTGCCTACCACCCTAGATGGGCAATTTGGATGCCTGCCTTTACGTAGGCTATGCAAGGCTACATTTTGGATTATAATTCACTACTTAAGGAACCACAAGTCATAGTGAGAAATCCCTATCCTTCAAAAGTTATCTTCTACTAACTGCATCTTATTAGGCTTTATCATCTCCTTTAGAAAGAGCTACCTATAAGGTTTAGCATATAAAGACTTAAGGAGTGTGATCTTACTGTCTTGTTCAAGCATAAGGCATAGGTGACTAGCCTCGCAGTTAATTAGAGCAACTTGATGAAAGTGCACAAGGTTCTATCTAACTCTAAGCCTTATCCCGAAAGCATCTAATTCCAATCAAGAACAAAAGCTTAACTCTTGCTAACAATGCTGCTCCTACTTCATATACCAAGGATGATAGCATGACTCAAGTTGAAATTCCAATGATCACTTTACACTCACAAAATGCAGGTGGAACTTCTTAGCCCAAACCTTTTCAAGGAACAATTTTGGTGCTTTGATTACTCCTTTAGCTAGGGAAAGACTCGTGTTGTTGAGTATCTTTTCTTCTTTCTTTTTTTGTCTCCTTTTTTGGCCTAGAATTGGGTATAACAAGAGAGTCCATGTCTGAATCAAACTCTGCTTTAGTAATCCTAGCCAGTTCCCTAAGGGCCTAATTGGCTTTAAGGATTTAACTTTTACATACCATGTGATGGCAGTACAAAACTCTAGACCTTCTAAAACTATCGAGTGTACTTCCCTATGATATCTGCTCCTTAGATCAAAAAAGTCTATGTCTATGGCAAGCTAAGAGGACTTTTGACATATAACCCTTTTAGATAGCACCAAGCCATTCAAGTGAGACATATAAATGCCATTGTAAGTTTCTTTCATAACTTTATGGCTTTTTACTCATCTATACACCTTAAGTGCATGCCATTAGGGTTGCTTCCTTATTCAAAACCTTGTCTATACTGATGAACTATGTAAAGATCTTATGGATCTTTCTTGATATTTTCTAAAAGCTTCCTCTTAGAGCATTAGTCTTTCCTAAACAAGTTTGAGTGTTGTAACACTGTTGTTTCTCATCAACAGTTTGCACAGCTTCAAAACACAACCTATCCAAAATAATTAGCTTCATAATCACCCAGGTTATAATGTCTCACATAGTAACCAAGGTTATCAAAGTGCTAGCCAACCAATTCTCATCCCTGGACATAAGACTGGAAGACAAGATAGTTGCCTATTCTTCTCAAGCACCTCCCACAAGATATTAGGTATTTCTCTCTGATAGAGCATTCATGATGAGCCTGGTAACTACTAGTTATGAGCCTCTAAGAACTTCTCTATGATAGAGCATTCATGATTATCTAGATTTCCCACATTTTTCCAATTTTGAAAAATAGAGATAAGGATGATTTGATTGGATTTTGGATTTGAAGGTGATTTCATCCTTCCATATCTGGAGAATCAAAGTTAGAGTGAGTCTTTTAACTCTTCTCCTGATATAAAAAGCCAAAAATTAGTGTTTTGAAAAAGGAGGAAAATAGAGACAATTTTTTTTAAAAAAGGAAAATGGTGTTTTGAGAGAGAAAAATTAATTTTCTTCTCTCTAAAAAAAAGACTCTATACAGATTGTTGACACCACAAAAGAATACATGAAAAATCTCTTTGTTTTTTAGCACAAAATTTGAGGATCGAAGTGGAGATCAGCATCTCTAACCTTGTAGAATTAGAAGATTCTAAGGGTAATATTCTAGGTTGAGCTCTCTCACTCCAATTCATTATGATAATCTTAAGAATGCGTACTATTTTATGACAATATGATATGTTTGTTTATTTAAATCTATATGATTCGGTGATGCCATCATGATTTGAGATTATGTAATGTGTTAGAATAACATGCTAGGAGTTATTTTCCTTCACAAATATGTATGTGATTTCTTGTGTTAAAATTCTATTTTGCATGATGTTTATCATTGTTATTTGGTTCAAATTATGCTTTAAATGTAATGGTTAGATTCAGTATGTATTAGGACCATAAAGTTGTATGTTTAGGGCTTATTTAGATTTTCTTTTATTTTGAGCTTAAAAAATTGACCTCTGTGTCTATTTCTAGTGACAAATGAGAAGAAAACATCATAGACGGCCATTTGTCAATGCAATAGATGGGATGTCATGATACTTTCTCCTAGTCCCATCCCTCCTCCTGCCTAGGGTGTTCGTCGGTTCCTAGAAGCATCCATGGCTTGGTTTCTTCTTATTTTAATATGTTTTAATATCCCTTTTTATCTTGATTTAAGCCATTTTCTTAATATTTATTTTAGCTCATTTCAGTATTTTTATGTTTGTATTTTCTGTTCTGTATTTGTGTTTATTTTTATGATTATTTCGTTCATCATTATTTTTAAGTTTTTTTCATATATTAATTTTCTTTTAATATGCATTAATCAATTGGTTTTATTGTGTTTTGTGCAAGCAAATTATTTTATGCATTTTTTCGAAGTTCTCGAGGTCGATTATGCATCAAGAGTCATGCTTAACTCAGTTCTTTCACTCTCTCTCTCTTTTATTTTGCATTTAGGTCATTTTATTTATTTTTTCTTTATTTTTTTTTTAATTTTGGTATTTTCAGTACTCTTAGATGTATTTCTTTTGAGGATGTAATAATGTAGTAAAAAAGTAGTTTTTTTCTTGGCATGTTAACTTAACTCAGCCACTTAAAAAGTTTTATACTTAATTAATTTTATTTTTCTTAATAAATATGGACCAATATCCAATTTTAATTTAAAATCACACTACATAAGGAAGCCTTATTTTTTCCAAAATTAGGATCATTCATCCACATTTTCATTAAAATTAAGTAAAGGCTATTTACTCGTTTTGTAATTGTCATGTATGAGGGAACTAATGTTACTAAAACTCAATTTACTCCCCGTTTTATGTATATCATTTCATTTTGTACATCATTCTTCTCTTTGAGATGATTTGCTTATGTAATAATTAAGTAGGTTTATTTTATCGCTTTTTACCATTTTATCTAATTGATTAAATGTTTAAATTTATGGAAATACATTGTGTCAGAAGGGAGGTAGTAGATTAATGATAAAAACTTGTTTATAAGACACCTAACCAAGATGTGAACTAAGAGTGATGTCCTGAACACAATTCTCCATTTGGGCATTAAAAGTTTGAGAATTATTTTCCAATGTTTTGTTGGTGCCGAATCCATATCACCTATCTCTTTTAACCCACTTTAGATGCCTTTATAGGTTGACCATCAATAATGGATTTGTAAGGACCCAATCATGGCCCAAACCAGATTATAGTAAAGTGATGAGAATTATGGTTAATTAATGCAAATATTGAATTATTGTGCATTATTAAGGTTAAGTCCCATTAGGGGTATTTTGATAATTTCAACATGTATGTAAATTGAGTATGGTTAAAATTAAGATAAAAGAGGGATATAGTTGAAGCAAATAAGAAGTTTGAGTGTTAAAGGTTAAGAAAACTAAGTTGATGGGGTTAAGTGTAATGAGGGTAAATTTGGAAATTCATATAATGAGATATTTCAATAGCTTCTTGGAGAATGAAAGCAAGGGTTTTGAGATGGGGGGATCGGCATTTTAAGGGATACTTCTCTCTCTCTCTCTGCTGGGTACAGGTTGGAAAAGGGGAGCTAGGGTTTGCAAGTTAAGATTTAATGTAATGTCTTCCTTTGAAAATCTCTTATTCCTCTTCTTTTCTTTATTTATGATTTTTGGTCATGAGGGATTGTAAGATCATGTTGTTGTTCCTGTGTATAAGGAGAGAGGAGAAGCAGATATATCAAGACTAGGAGAAGGAAGAAAGGGCTAGATTTGTGGATTTTTGAAGGAGATGAAGCTAATTTTTAGGTATGGGACTCTATATAAATGGTTACTTGATGATTTTTCTATATTGTTGTATGTGTTCCCTTAGTTGAAGTGAAGGTTAAATTTTAGTGTTTAGATGAACAAAGAATGATCTAAATCTAAGTATTTGAGGTGAGTATTGGGTTTCAAAATCATTTGAGCTGGAAATCGGGATTCTTAACCAATTTGCCAAAATGCCTTGCATGGCCATACAGCTTGTCCCTTCTTCCTCTGCATGGCCATGCATGCCTTTGTTTCCCCTTAGCTATCTTTTTAAGTGGCCACATGATTTACTTTGATTTTGCATGAGTGGTTGTGTGATTGCTTTGAGTGGCCACGTGATTTCCTTTGGATTTCTATGCGCGGTTGTGTGTTTTCTTTGGTTCTTCATGCATGGCCATGTGATCGCTTGTTTCTCTCCCTGCATGGCCACGCACTGCAAGCCTTTCTCCTTGCTTGGCCACATGAATGGTTCCTTTTGTAAGGCCCCAAGAATTACCATAGTCGAAATTATCCGATTTATTGAATTGTTATTTGATTAAAACTAATTGAAATGCATGAATTCAGTGATAGAGTGGTAAAGGTAAGTGATAATTTCACTTGATTCATAAGTTTCTTGGTATAAAATTGTTTAAAGGTGTAATTGAGGTAAATAATATAAATTATGGGTGAACTTATAAAAGAATATATATATATATATATATATATATATATATATATATATATAGGTGGGGTTGATTTCCTAAAGATTTAAAATGTGTGGGAAATCTTTTATTGCATGCAAATAATTAGAGGATTGATATGGGAATTTTCTTTAGAGTATATATATTGGCAAAATAATTGAGGAGGAAGAATGAAGGGAGAGAGGGATCGGAGAACGAAAAGAGAGGGTCCTAAAATCCGACCAATGCACACCACCACCGGCCTCATCCACCGTTTGTTCCATCGGTCCACCCTTTGTTTTTTAATTTTTATTTTTGTTTGGAATCTCTCTCTCTCCAATCGACACCTCCTCCTCGAGATTCTAGCCACCTCCAGTGTTGAATGGCGAAATGCACACTAACGGAAGACTTCTGGTTGTCCGATGCTCCTTCCTACACTCATCGATCATCCTCAAGCATCAGCAATGAGTAGATCGAAGAGAAAGATGCCAATGGGTCTTGAGGTAGATCCTGACCAAATGGAGAGGAGTTGGGGTGTGTGAACACCACCAAGGGACTACTGGTGACTCTAGCTACAAGTGGATAGCATCGATGCACCTTCGGCGAAGCTCCAACAAAACTCCAGTGAGATTCCGGTGGGCACAAAAATAGGTATGGGAACTATGTTAAAATTGGATTGCATGTGTTAAATTGAATCAAAATTTGGTTAATCTTTCTGAGATTATGGTATTAATAGAGTATATGTTCTTACATGCAAGTTTTTAAGATGATGTTGAGTAATAGCAGAGTTAATACAGTAAATTATAATTGAAATTGCAGTTGATTGATGTTTAAACCATGAGAAGGCTGAGTTTGTTGCTCTGTCATAAGATTTTCTTGAAATTAAAGCCATATTACATAATAAATTTAGGAAATTATGGTGATTTACAAATGAATTTAGCCATAGTTTATCAGAGTACATGGTGGGAGTTAAGATGTTTTTGAAACTTGGGATACATGCTAGGAAAGATATTGGGTTTATTATAAAATTGCAGGGTTGGGTTCTCTTGGGCCGAGTGGATGATCACAGTTTGTCTAGTTCATCCTCTCTTATTGCCCTATTAACTCAATTATAATATAGACACATTAATTTGCTTCTGAACAATTTTCAATGTAGCATTACGAATAAAGTTTGTTCAATTATTCAAGTTTGAAATGGTTAGTATAAGAAGATGTGGGGATATAGTGAGTTATGAGTAATCGACAGTGAAGTTGTATTATAGAATTAGTTGAAAAAAGATTAAATCTTAATATTAACTATATAAGGATTTTATTTGATCTTTATATAAGTTTTGACAATTGGATAATATAGTATGTATAATCATTGATTTGTTATGTTTATAGGGAATTTTAGAGTATCTATTTCAGAAAGTAAATAAGCATCTAATAAGTATATTCTAAGGTAATTCTCATCAAAGATATGAGTACATACTTTTCTGAGATTTATATGTATTGGGTTTTGAACATCATTGTTAACTATAATTTAATTTAGAAAGTAAGTCCATTATAAAGCATGATTTTTGATATAACTCTTAATTGCTTATATATATATATATATATATATGGATGTAAGGTTATATTATATGAACAACTTATGATTTGCTTGTAACGCCATAATCATATAAGAGTTTCAAAGTCTTTATAGATAATAGAGATTATATATTTATATACTCACTATTCATTCCAATATTAATTCAGTAAAAGCAGGTGTAAATGAGAAACTATCACAATTGATGAGTAAATGGTAGTGAAGAGTTGCTATTATATATATATATATATAAGTGTAGAATACTTTTCTATATAATTAAGCGAGATTACAAAAACACATTTAAGTAGCAAGTATAATTTATTGTAAAGGCTTAGCGTATAAAGTGTGATTGTGGGTAAATTTAATCTTGATTACTTATTTTACTTTATGAATATTCATAGCCATTATTGTGTTGTATGATTTTGTCGTGTTGGTCAAAAGTTAAGGAATTACATTATTACATGAGGTTAAGTATAGTGAGAGTTGTTGAGGTGAGTTATGAAATGTCGATATTCATTTCTACCACAGTCAATTGCCATAAACCATGGAAAAATATTGAACAAGTATGTTAATGAAATATATATATAAACATGATGATTAATATTACTGCTAATATATGATAAGTTATTTAATCGTGTATTTATGATTAATAAGGACATTCTTGGTTAAATATGCTGGTATTACTATGAACCTTAAAATAATTTTGTTGGCTATATTACCCTAATTAGAAGAGATTAACATGTTAAGCCAACGTAAATATGTAATGCATGCTTAATTATTATTATTATTATTATTATTATTATTATTATTATTATTATTATTATTATTATTATTATTATTATTATTATTATTATTATAGTATAAATAAACTTGAAAGTGAATTGATAATTTGTATAAATGATGAGTAACATACATGTAATTTATTAGATTTCTTTTTAAATGTAAAAATGATGAGTAACATACATGTAATTTATTAGATTTCTTTTTAAATGTAAAAAGAGCCATAATGCTTAAGTAAACTTGACTTAAATATATTAAGTGCTCTCAATTGATGTTTTTGAGAAATTAATGTCTATAGTTATAAGGAGTAGTGTTTATGTTATCCTATTAGTTTGTCTAGGAACTACCTTATGTGTTGTTAAAGAACATATAGTTTGTTCTCTATAATCTAATAGGTTATAAAAGTGGATCAAGGAAATAAAATATAAATTAAGTGAAGATTAATACATTTGGTTGATGTGGCCATAACCCGGTGAGCATTATATTACAGTATTTAAATAAGTAAGAACAATATAAGTACCTTTGTATAAAAATTGGTTTATAGTATAGTATAAGGCCTATTCTTGATCAAATATAATGATCATAACTTATATATATATATAGAACATGGATATTTCTATATTACTTGTTAGAAAGGGTATGACTATGGTATTATATCTGTATTCCTACGATGTTATAGAGGAACCTATGTCATGCAAATACATGAATTTGCCTAAGCCTGTGTGTACGTAAAATTGTATAACTATATGTAATTATGGTATTGAACTTATATGCATGAAGAGACACTTGAACAATATGGATTGGTAAGAGTAGGTATTAATTCCAGAATTAAAATATATGTATTAAGTGTAATACGTTGATTACATGTAGCTATTATAGTAATTGAGTATGAGGTTGTGATAATATAATTAAGTACATAGGTGCTTGGAGGATAGTCATGATGAATCGTAAAGGTAAATTTTTATACAATGATAATATGCTTAAGAGATGATACCTGCACATGTAATTTATATGATTACATTTTCATAAATATAATATTATGATGTTTGAGCAAGATTGATTATTATTAAGCATATCTAGCATATGCCTTTATATGGCCATCGAGTATTGAATACTTATACTGCGTAAGTATAAACTATTTGATTGACGTGACATTGACATATAGGCAAGTAGTACATGATACTTTACTCATTGCTATACAGTAACATGTGTATGAGTATCAATACTCGATACATGATTATGCATGTACATATATGTGTATGATTGAATAGAGTAAAGCAAAGTAACATCAAATAAAGTAAAGGAAATTAACTGCCTTCTTAGTGTTTAGAATGTGGATAGATAGGTGCCTATAGAGATATTGCAGCTGCCATCGTTCACCATTTTAGGTCTAAAGTATAGTTGATCCTACTGGATCATGCACAACCCCGTTTAGGTTCTTGACTGGTCCACCGTACAGTTGGCCCTGATTGGGTCCATAGTTTTGATATCTTCGGATATCCACCATTTGATACCCTTGGGTATCCACCGTTTCCGTTATCCACCTTTAGAACTTAAGCAGGCTAAGTTACAGTATAATTGCATCATAGTCTATTTTAGAATAGTAAAACATATGCTTATGGAATATCATGTTTAAATGGATTTTACTAATACATGTACTATATATTTATGCATACACTTATATATATGTATGTAGATCAATATATGAAACATAGAGAGTTATGGATACCATATTGAATGTAGGATTACATTGCTAATTGAAAACATTATATTTTTTTAAAGTACAGGTGCAACATAAGCATTAAGGTATAATTAACCTGTATTATTGATGGTGCTCATGATTGGTTTTAATCATAGAAATTGTTTCATAAGTTTAAATGTATAGAATATATCGAGAAATTATATGATATATGTATGCTAAATGAATTGATGAGCTATGATAATTCATTGTTTTTATATATACAACGTGTGGTGACTAAGAGTATTATCGCGGTATTCTCATGATAAATCTATATTTCATTTGCTGCATTTTGAGTGTATGTATCGATGACTGCTGTGAGTAGTCGTTCACATGTTTTTATTCCCTACTAAGCTTTATAGCTTAGCACAAATGTTTTATTCGTGTAGGTTGCCAGAAAGGATTGTATTCGTTAGGGTTATATCTGAGCGGGATGGCTAATACGAAAGAGAACCACAAGTATAGCTGATGATGTTGAATTGTATTATGTTTATCCATGATGTTTTGTACCTATCTGTATTAGTTGCAAAGTTTGTATTGATCAAAGAAACTTAGTTATGTGTAAAAGTTTTATTGTAGAATCCCTATGTTGGTTTTATAAATTTAAAAAAAAATTAGGCTTGAAAATGTAGCTAAGTGAGTTTAATATTTCAGGTTAAGACACTTCAGTTAAATACTGGTTTAGGATGTTACACCTTTCTTCTTTTGCGTGGTCATGTATTTGGCCCTTGTTCTCCTTGTGTGGCCACGTAAATGGCTTACTTCTCCTTCTGCTTGGCCACGCGTTTGACCTTTGTTCTCCTTCCGTGGCCATGTATGCCTTCTCTTCTTTCTTGGGCACGACCACTCGTATGTTTTCTTTTAATGGTTCTACTTTACACTCTAAGCTATAAATTCTTCATGAATCATGAATTCCGTATTACAAAATATAATTAGAGAGAATTAAATGGACCATAAGTAATGTACATGATGATTAAGTTAATTAAAGTGGTGGTTGATAAGCCTTATGATTTCTAAACGAAATAATTGAGCTGTGAAGTCTTTTAAGTCATTATGAATGACATAGGTAGATGTTAATCTCAATGTGAGTACTTTCACTATTTATGAGACACCGAATGTATGTATATAAATATATAGGATGAACTAAATGTATGAAGATTAAATTAAGTATAATAAAGCAAAGGAAATGGTTTTGAAGAACCACTCAGGTACGTTCTTCTTCAGTGAATATGATTTTACATATGGAGTCATGTGATCATGGTTTATGTGACTATATGTATGGTCTCATTTTCATGAACTATCACCGGGTATTACCAGAGTTAACCTTGAAATTCAAATCATGTTGTTACTTCATGATTTTATGTTCAGTGATGTGTATTGCATTAGGTTCTTAAAACATTATTTTGAGCTAGTACTGTATAATACTCAGTTACCATCATGCTAAAGCATCCTAGTGCATGATATAAGTTATCTGGTAGCTATGCAAGTATATGAACAGGCAATATGTATCATTGATTATCCAGGCTTTAAGCCAGTATTTCTACTAAAATGAATAATATGTGTTCAATTATGGAAAATGGCTTTAAGTAAATGTTATATTAATTAAGAAAGAATATGATGAATGAAAGATGTTTTTTAAGTGATAAAGCCTGTAGGTCTTAGTTCGGATGTGGATTAGATAGGCATGCCTAGAGGGATTTTACAACTTTCATAGTTGACCCTGTTTGGGTCTTGTTCCTTTACGGAACCATCGTTCGGCCCTTTTGGGTCTATTATTTGTTCCTTGCTGGAACCATTGATGACCCCGTTTGGGACTAGTATTTTGTTCCTTTATAGAACTATAGTTCGGCCCTTAGGGTTCATCGTTTGATACCTTCGGTATCCATTGTTCCTGTTATCCACCCTTTGAACTAGTACTTGGCAGGCTATTAAAAGTTTAAAAGACTCAACAATTTACTCAAAATGAAGAAATATATATATATCATTTGCTTCACCTATATAATGTGAAAATGATAATGGCCTACTATATTGCTTGGTTTAAATTTCTTTTTGGCTAGAACGATTTCAATGAACTATAGTTCTCTGTTCTGTATTATATAACTAAGATTGCATGACATATGTGAATTATCAACGCCTAAAATAACTCTTATAGATAATGTATGATATATATATACACCCTTATGCTTTGATTAAACATTGAAGGCATATCATACATAATAAATTTGTTTAAATGCTTACAATGAAAGATGTACTATCAATTACTATGGAATCTAGATTATTGTAAGAATAATGTTAATGTTTAAGATTATAATTCATTTGGTATAGCAAGGGTGAGATTGTTTAATATTGTTGACTTATATGTTTTCCTTAATTTAAAATGTGTAGTGATTTCATGATATTTTATTAGAGTTTATCCTTGGAGTTGGTTTCCCCACTAAGCTTTATAGCTTAGCACAGGTTTGTTATCCGTGTAGGTACTAGTTAAGATCTAGTGAATCGATAGCTGGTGGCTAGTCAGCCTTTGAAGAGAAGATCCGACTGAGTGCAGTTGCTTGAGGATTTCATTATGTATTTTCTTTGGCATTATGTTAGGCCTTTTAATTATAAGTTTGTTTTAATTTATTGTGGCATGTAATTATTATGGCCTGTGCTGTTTATTATTATCTATGCCTTATCTTGCTAGGTTAGGATGGTGATTGATGGTTATGCTTGGTTAGTGGACTAAGGTGTTACAATTATAGTAAAGTGACGAGAATTATTGTTAATTAAGGCAAATATTGAATTATTTTTCATTGTTAAGGTTAAGTCCCATTACAGGTATTTTGGTAATTTCAACATGTATGTAAATTGAGTGTGGTTAAAATTAAGATAACATAGGGATATAGTTGAAGCAAACAAGAAGTTTGAGTGTTAGAGGTTAAGAAAAATAAGATGATGGGGTTAAGTGTAATGAGGGTAAATTTGGAAATTCACATAATGAGATATTTCAATAGCTTCTTGGAGAAGGAAAGCAAGGGTTTTGAGAGGGTGGATCGACATGTTGAGGGATAACTCTCTCTCTCTCTCTCTCTGCTGGTAACGGGTTCGAGAAGATTTCATGATATTTTATTAGAGTTTATCCTTGGAGTTGTTTCCCCACTAAGCTTTATAGCTTAGCACGGGTTTGTTATCCGTGTAGGTACTGGTTAAGCTCTAGTGGATCCATAGCTGGTGGCTAGTCAACCTTTGAATAGAATATCCGATTGAGTGCAGTTGCTTGAGGATTTCATTATGTATTTTCTTTGGCATTTTGTTAGGCCTTTTAATTATAAGTTTGTTTTAAGTTATTGTGGCATGTAATTATTATTTCCTGTGATGTTTATTATTATCTATGCCTTATCTTGCTAGGTTATGATGGTGATTGATGGTTATGCTTGGTTAGTGGATTAGGGTGTTACAATTAGTGTCATCAGAACCCAGGTTTAGTCTTTTTTGGGCAGTACGAAATTAAGAATGGTTCTTGGAGGTAGAGATGATATTGGTCTAGACCAAATACTTGTACTAGATGTTATTGTCATTGAGACACAAATTTTGATGATTGCGAGGAATGATTAACTTAAGATTGATGGATATTAGAGTACTAATAGGATGTTAATTCAAAAAAATTGTGAGATGACATCTAAGAAATTATCGGTATCTCTCACTCCCTGATATTGGAAGTTCATAAAAGCCTTGATTATCTACAATTAAAGTATAGCATTAGTTGATTATAAGTATATCTAGATTGTTTATTAAGATGTTTGAGGAAAAAGTTTATATGATATAAAGATAATTGAGTTCTGGCATTGCTGAGCATCAAAGATGTTGAGGTTAATAGGATGCTCGATATGGTCTATATGTATATATGATTGTCAGGATTTTCCTAATTAGCTTGGGCAATTGAGCATGTTTCATTATATCAGGATTGGATAAGACATGTACAGTTTATGAGAATTCCCATTGGTATTCTATTGCATACTGAAGTCATTAACGCATTGTATAACATCCCATATCACATGAAAAGCATTGCATCGCATATTTGGCCCAACTAAAAGGGGAAAATTGATAGGAAATGTAATGAGCATAGGAGTATCTAAAAATCAGAGGCAGATACTAATGATAGGTAGATGAGTTTGTTATGGTTATAATTATTTGTAGATAAGATTGAGTTTAAAAATTTATAGCATTAAAGATAAAGATGATGTGTTTGAATTTTGAGGACGAAATTCTTTTAAGGAGGAGAGAATTGTCAAGACCCAATCATGGCCCTAACCGGATTATAGTAAAGTGACGATAATTATAGTTAATTAAGGCAAATATAGAATTATTTTGCATTGTTAAGGTTAAGTCCCATTAGGGGTACTTTGGTAATTTCAACATGTATGTAAATTGAGTATGGTTAAAATTAAGATAAAAGAGGGATACAGTTGAAGTAAATAAGAAGTTTGAGTGTTAGAGGTTAAGAAAAATAAGTTGATGGGGTTAAGTGTAATGAGGATAAATTTGGAAATTCATGTAATGAGATATTTCAATAGATTTTTGGAGAAGGAAAGAAAGGGTTTTGAGAGGGGGGATCGACATGTTGAGGGATATCTCTCTCTCTCTGTCTCTCTTTGCTGGTTACGGGTTGGAGAAGGGGAGCTAGGGTTTATGAGTTAAGATTTAAGGTAATGTCTTCCCTTGAAAATCTCTTCTTCCTCTTCTTTTCTTCATTTATGATTTTTGGTCATGAGGGATTGTAAGATCATGTTGTTGTTCCTGTGTATAAGGAGAAAGGAGAAGCAGATAGATCAAGACTAGGAGAAGGAATAAAAGCTGGATCTGTGGATTTTTGAAGGAGATGAAGCTGATATTGAGGTACGGGACTCTATATAAATGGTTACTTGATGATTTTCCTATGTTCTTGTATGTGTTCCTTTAGTTGAAGTGGAGGTTAAATTTTAGTGTTTAGATGAACAAAGAATGATTTAAATCTAAGTATTTGAGGTGAGTCTTGAGTTTCAAAATCATTTGAGCTGGAAATTGGGATTTTTAACCCAGTCTGCTGAAATGCCTTGCATGGTAGTGCAGTTTGTCTCTTCTTCCTTTGCATGGCCACATATGCCTTTGTTTCCCCTTAGCTATCTCTTTGAGTGGCCACGTGATTTCCTTTGATTTTGCATGAGTAGCCATGTGATTGCTTTGAGTGTTCACGTGATTTCCTTTGGATTTCCATGCGTGGCTGTGTGTTTTCTTTGGTTCTTCATGCATGGCCACATGATGGCTTGTTTCTCTCCCTGCGTGGCCACGCACTGCATGCCTTTCTCCTTGCTTGGCCATGTGAATGGCTCATTTCGTCACCTGCATAGCCATCTATTTGCCCTTGTTCTCCGTGAATGGCTTACTTCTCCTTCTGCTTGGCCACGTGTTTGGCCTTTATTCTCCTTGCATGGTCGTGCATGCCTTCTCTTCTTTCTTGGGCATGGCCACTCGTATGTTTTCTTTTAATGGTTTTGCTTCACACTCTAAGCTACATATTCTTCATGAATCATGAATTCCATATTATAAAATATAATTAGAGAGAATTAAATGGACCATATGTAATGTACATGATGATTAAGTTAATTAAAGTGCTGGTTGACAAGCCTTATGATTTCTAAATGAAATAATTAAGCTGTGAAGTCTTTTAAGGCATTATGAATGACATAGGTAGATGTTAATCTCAATGTTAGTACTTTCACTATTTGTGAGACACTGAATGTATGTATATAATATTTATAGGATGAACTAAATGTACGAATATTAAATTAAGTATAATGAAGCAAAGGAAATGGTTTTGATGAACCACTCAGGTATGTTCTTCTCACTACAAGAAAAAGATTTATTAAAGACCACAGTTTATGGACCGGTCAGTTTTCTGGTCTTTAAAAATATACCAATAAGGACCAGTTTTTTTATATGGTCTTTAATTTTTAATTCAGTCCATATTATTTGTGATGGTATAAAAACCGGTCCTAAAAATTATTAATTTCTGGTCCTTAAAATAACCAAATTTGGGTGGGATAGACTCGCGCACTCCTAAAATGTCAAAAGAAAAAACCATCCCTTCTCTCACGAAACCCATTTGCTCATTTGCTTTGTTTTTTGTTTTCTTTTTCTAATAAAACTTTCTCTGCCCTAACAGATGGGTTTCACTTGATTGAGACTCCATACCGGCATTGCATCAATGGATACTTCTTCCTCACTTCACTCTCGACACCTCCGATACAACTTGCTCCCCCATAGACAGCCCCAAGATGATGTGCTCTACCATCGACAGCTGCTGCGAAGACGTTCCTCGCTAGAAAAGAATGACCATATTAGGGTTCTTGATTCCAATTATACACAAATCAGAGTGAAAGCAAGCATTTTGTAAGGTTTGAGATTTGAATTTCGTTTTCTTATTTTTAATTAGTCATAAAACATAGGTTCGTTTTTCTCCTTGTATTTCCTTGTACTTCTAGTCTTGCTTTTGTGTTTTGGAGACTCTGTAAACCTTTTCTGCATAATCGTTCTCACTTCTGTGTATCGAGCAATTTGGCTTATGGTTCTAGTAGTCAACCTCAGATTTCTGGTGCATTTCTTTTCGTTGGATTAGGAGCTTATTTAGCAAATGGTTGTTGGTTGGTCCCTTAATCTTCATGATTTCAGCTTTGTTTCCTGGGTTTTTCTCTTGGTGTTTTTGATAAGGGGCTCTATTTACGGTGGTTTTTCTGCTACATAAGGGCGCCATTGTTTGATTGTTTCCTGCTGCAAATTGGTTTCTTCTACCTAAGGATTGCTTTGTGTATCTGATGATGGGAATTTTTCTTCGGCCACTGTTCGTGTTATTTTGCCTACCACTCTGTTTTTATGGGTTTTTTTGGTTTTATCTATGTTCTGGTTCTCTTCAAGTTACTAGTTCTCTTATTTGGTCTGTTACTTTATTTTTGCTAGGGATGGTTGTTTTTATCATGTTCTATAGTAATTATAGGAATTCTCTATTCTTACACCTATATTTTAGTGTGTATATGCACAAAGCATTCCTTGTTGCTCATGATTTGACTATGAGATAGCTGTGTATATCTGCGCATCTAACCATGGCCCATTTGACTTCCTCATTGCAAAGCTTGATTTCTGCTTCTTGGATGAAGCACCTAACGTACAAATTCATCAAGAAGCCAATTAATTGTGATGGCAAAGGTTATTTATTAAATACTCCTATATGTATCTCTATTCAATTTTATATATGTATTAGTTCTGTGATTATGAAGCCACTAAAAGTTGGTGTTGTAGTGCCTCGACAAAGGATCTATGGGGTATGCTTCTAGGAAGATTATTTGTTGGAACAGGAATGGGTATCAGTCCACTCGGTAAATAAATTTGATGCTTTATGAGTTTTTTTTTGTTTGATTCTAATTGGCAGCAGGTGCCAATGGGGAATGCTTTTTGTATCCCTCATCTGTCTTCTTTTCCTTTTTTTTCCGTCGCTCTCTTTCTCTCTCTCATCTGCTACTTGTATCTATGTTTTGTTTTGGCCTACAAATCAGTGGACAATTAAAATCTTTGTAGATTGTTGCAAGCTTAACAGCTGAACAAGATGGTGAAACTAGGAAAGCTGCTTCAAATACGCTTGGTACTAGTTATAAGATTCTTTGTATGTCATGGGTTATTTATGATTGTAAATTTAGAAATGAAATCCTCTTTTATACTCTTTGTTTTCATTTATTTTTTATTTCTTTCTTGTGCGAATCAAGATCTGGTTTCTGTTATTTGGTGGAATTCTTAACATTGAAATTGATTTCATGGGTGCGGGGCTTAACCTGACAAAGAGTTAACAGATTTCATGGAATCATTTTGGTTCAAATGATTCATAATCGATACTATTTATTTGGCCTCAATTTTACACATGCTATGATTGAACCTATACTTATGAATGTTGGCATGGGAATTGAAGATGCCAAGAATTTTTGTCTGGGCATGACATGTGAAGGGTTGGCATGTGAAGTCTTTGAAATATTTTGCTCCACCGAAAGTGCTTTGGAAGTTTATGGCATGCATTGATTATTTGGCAGGTAATGGCATGCATGAATCACCGAAACTAATTTTGTTTTGCATAATGGCATGCTTTGGAGCAAGTGGCTATATGTTGGAATGGGCGGTTGCGGTAATAATTCTTTTGCATAATCATCGTTAAGTTATACATATAAATGGGCAGTTGCAGTAAGAATTCAAATTAGTTGACTTTAAATGGGCAGTTATGTCACTTTGCTAGTGCATCTTTTGCTTTCATTCAAGTATTTGAGGGTCTGTAGTTGATTCTGTTAATTTAAATTGGTGAATTGAGTAAGGAGTTCTTCAGTTCCATACAATTTCCAATCTGCTAGTAATTTTTACTTTGCTGCAATTGAATTTATATTGCTTTTTACATGGTTAGACACTTGTTCTTTGTTGCCAGGTTTATCTTTGGTACACTCTCAATCTTGTAACAGGTGGAACAACTGCCAAAATCATGGTTTCTACCAAAGATTAAGCACTAGAACTATGGTGAGAATCATTCTTTTTTCTGCATTATGGACGGCTTTTTTCAGACCAAACAAGAATATTAATTGGCAGTTAGCAATTTATGTTTGCTGATATAATACAAAAATGGGATCTTTCCATGCCTAATACGTACTCTATTTTGGTATGTTTAAAGGGCATATAAGATGAGTTTTCAGGTGTACATTACAGTAGGAATCAGCCACAGCAAATGCAGCACATTTTGATAGAATGGAGGGCTGAGATCCTGCCATGTAGGTATGGCCTTGTAATAGGAAACAACACAAGAATAGAGTTAAATGATTGTTAGATAACAGTATATAATATTTCTTGGTAAATATGTTGGTCTGGCTGAGAACTTTCTAAAACTGAAGTTATCATAATGTATAGCTTTCCAAATAGCATTCTTTGTAAAATTTAACGAATTAATTTGCTCTTTCTTTTGAGATTTTACTCTTTGTTACTCCAAAATTAATACAAATCTTCTATTAAATTAAATTTCTCAAACTCTTACAATTTTCACAACTTTTATTTTTTTAAATACTCTATGGAGATGGGAGGATGAAATTCAGAACTAGTCAAATAGAAAAGTAATTACCGTGTTTGAATGAAATTCAGAACTGGTCAAATAGAAAAGTAATTACCGTGTTTGAACTAGTTAGATATAATGTTCCTTATAGTTGGTTAATCTTTATAGAAAGTTATTTTTGAATTTAAAAACCATAGTAATAAAAAAAAAATACCTTTTGTCACAGAAAAAATATGTACTTAAAATACTTTCCACCAGAAACATAAAATGTTCATACTTAAATAATACTACCAAAATGAACAACTTCCCTTTCACCATTAAATAACGACACAGCAGTACAGCACCAAACAAGTAGCAGTGGTAAAGAAACAGAAAATGTTCAAACTTAAATAATATGTTTGGTTGTTACAGCTTTAGATTACTCTAACTAGGTCCTTATCTCTCTTAAGCTTATAGATTTTGCGAGATATGCCTCACATGAAACAGTGTTGCTTATTTTGTGCCATTCTAGTATATGCTCTGCTCTGCAGTGGTAAAGTTGCACCATCACACATGGTTTGAAACTACCATGTTTTTCATGGACTAGGTCCAATGTAGAATTATTATGTTAGAATTAAGTCTCTTGTTACCCATATTATCATAACTGCAGCCCCCCTCTACCCCTCTTCCTTACCCAAGGATGCTTTAGTTATTCCCTCGTGTTCTTAGGTAGCTGCTACTTGTTTGAGGCTACAGATTGACTGCCATTTATGATAGTTAGAGAGTCACCTGCAGATGATTGCGTGTGATTGAGTTGCAGGTCCACTAAGAAGCCGAGCTGCAAAAGCAATTGGTTTTATTGACACGATGATTGAGTATTCATTGGCCAATGCACCCTTGCAAAAAGAACTATCAGCAGGTAATCTAGTAGACTTGCTTAGTGTTAATACTTTTTATCTAATTCATATTTATTACATTTACCGAGTTGTTTAATTAAATGGAACAAATGAAGTGGGGAATACAGCAGCCTTCTTGGCATCTCCACTGGTATCAGCCATCACAGGTGCCGTTATTTATGTAGACAATGGTCTGAATGCGATGGGCATGGGGCTTGATAGTCCAATACTAAAAGACCTCAACATCCCGAAATACTATAGTTGAATAATCGAACTCCAAACTTTTTTATTTAATTACATTCGAATGGCAATTATTCGTGAGGTAACAGCTCTGCTTGCTTGCTAAGACCCCAAAAGACATAAATATTGTTGCTGTGTTTGTTTGCTTTTGCATCTCAACCGCACGATTCCTAATTTTCTGGCTCTGTATTCCATTTTTAAGGTACGGTTTCTCTCTTGATCATCTCGGCTTTGATAATTTGCAATGTTTTTATTTTTTGCTCTTTTGATTGTTTGATCATGAGAATTTGTTGATTTATTTTTTTCTATCTGTTTGTTTGAACACTGTCCTGGACAAGCCGTGTGTAAACTTTTGTTTGAACGCCGTGGATTTCATGTTAACAAGCTTTAGCAGACTAAACTTATCCAAGCATGAGAACTTTTCAACTAAACACTGTTTGTTCTTAAAAAATGTACTGCTCTTGAGAACATTTTGTTGCAGGCTACCAACACAGATATTTCGACCTTGGTTGAAATTGATGTCAAATGTACTGCTGTTAACTTCATCAACCAAACCAGGTCTGTGATTAATCTGACATTACTATACTGTTTTAGCTTGCTTTATGTTTTATGGTTGATATGCCATAGCTCTGATAACTATTGGAGTTTTCTACTTTGTGGGGTATGTTGTGAAGTTTAAACTAGATTACTAGTTAATCACAAACATGTCTTCTTAACACCATTCAGTGAATTAACTTTGAAGCCTTGAAAACAACTCTCTTGTAAACAATATTCACCACTGATAATGATAACACCAGCCACTAATTTTTTTTTTTGCTTTTCCCTTTTTACTTATTTGATCAACTGTTCTCAATGTTGATTACATTACTGCTCATTGAATGATTTAAAATTACATTAAGTTCTTATGCATTGGTGGTGTTTCTCAAAATCTGATTATCAAATTGATTTCAATGTCTTCTTCAGAGGGATTTTGTTCATCAATCTTGTAGCCTTTTTCATATATGTTGACTTTTTGAAGTGTAGATAGTTACACTTGGTGGAATTATATTTTTTTGAGGTTCATATGCTAACTTTTTGAAGTGTATATATTTACACTTGAAGGGCATATACTTTTTCTAAGGTTTGTTCTCAAAATATTTGTAGATTTAATTATTTATAGTAGATTTATATATTTTCTAGCATAATCATTTTTGTTTCCTTATACATTTTGCAGTTTTTGGTATGGACAAAACATTGAAGTACAAAATTGAATACGAAGATTCGAAAGAACATTAGATTTTTGGCTAGATAGAGAAGCATTATCTTATTTTGTTATAGATTTTTTTTTGCAAAGGGGCTGTATAAACAATACATTGATTTTTTGGATGATAATTCTATATACGTATCAATTAGAAATTATCTATGAATGTATTATATTATTAATTGTCTATGCTTTTGAGCAATCTTAATTTGGATGCTCTAGTTGTGATACTAAATTAAAAATACATGGTAAAAAGAATGGTCTCTAATTAAAGTTTTATGGTCTTTAATCTATCATATGGTCCTATAATTATTACTTTTAAGGATGGAATTTCCTTTCCTTATTTATATTTCAACGACCGGATTTTAGTATGGTCCTTAAAAATTTACTGTCAATATTACATTTTTAAGGACCGAATTTCTGGTCCATATTTATTGCAATGACCAGATGACTTACATTATTAAGGACGGTAAAGCCGGTCCTTAATACTAACTGGGACCAGTTTTTATCAGGTCCCTAATGGTTTTACGCGATTGGATTTAAGACTGGTCCTTAAATATTTACGGTCGTTATTATATTTTTGTGGACCATATATCCGGTCCTTATTAACTCTAATGAGCACGTGACTTACATTATTAAGGACGGAAAAATCGGTCCTTAATACTATTTAGGGACCAGCTTTTTACCCGGTCCTTAAAACTTTTAAGGACCGGTAGATGTATCTCGTCCTTAATTATTATTAGCGGTGGAGCCTATAAGGACGGGATAGCGACCGGTTTTTCCCGTCCTTGTTAAGTTTTAGGGACCGGATTGGCACTTTTAAGGACCGTATTTCCCGTCCTTGAAAGCCTTTTTTCTTGTAGTGTCTTCAGTGAATATGTTTTTACGTATGGAGTCATGTGATCATGGTTTATATGACTATATGTATGGTTTCATTTTCATGAACTATCACCGGGTATTACCAGAGTTAACCTTGAAATTCAAATCATGTTGTTACTTCATGATTTTATGTTCAATGATGTGTATTGCATTGGGTTCTCAAAACATTGTTTTGAGCTAGTATTGCATAATACTCAGTTACCATTATGCTAAAGCATCCTAGTGCACGATATAAGTTATCTGGTAGCTATGCAAGTATATGAGCAGGCAATATGTATCATTGAATATCCAGGCTTTAAGCCAGTATTGCTACGAAAATGAATAATATGTGTTTAATTATGGAGAATGGCTTTAAGTACATGTTATATTAATGAAGAAAGAATATGATGAATGAAAGATGTTCTTAAAGTGATAAAGTTTGTGGCTCTTAGTTCGATTGTGGATTAGATAGGCATGCCTAGAGGGATTTTACAGCTACCATAGTTGAACCCGTTTGGGTCTTAATCCTTTATGGAACCATCATTCGGCCCTTTTGGGTCTATTGTTTGTTCCTTGCTAGAACCATTGATGACCTCATTAGGGTATAGTGTTTTGTTCCTTTATGGAACCATAGTTCTGATGGAATATGACATGGTATGAACATGGCAATCACACTGCGAAAAAACAACAAAAACGATCATACATGCCAAACAATTCCATGACAAGAATCGAAACATGCGATTTTAGGGTTTTAAAACTTACAACTTTCGATGCCTTTTAAAACTTGATTTTGGTGATAACTAGTCACCGAGATGACTTTATCCACCTTAGATCTTGATCACCAATGCCAAGGAACAGCCTTTTACGCCACTCCCTCTATTCTCACACACACAATTGCACCGACGGCTTAAAATAGAGGTTGCTAGCTCTCTTTTAATGTATTGTGTAATGGCTATGGTTTGATGCTACAAAATTTGATTTTGTACTTCTCTTAGGGTTCTATTACTACCCAAGATCACAAGAGAATGAGGAACTATCCTTTCTCCTTGTGAAAATTAGCTAAAAAAATTCTTGAGAGAGAGAGAGAGTTTCACGCAAAAACCATAGAAGAAATTAGGGTTTTTTGTTTTCTCTCTCATTCAATATATATCCTTTTATTTTTTTTAAGTGATAAATCTAAAATCAAATACTTAAAGATAATTAATTTCAGCCTTTATCACTTCTTTAAAATAAGAGATATATATTGATTTAAATTCTTTTGAATTAATCCAAGATTAAAACATAAGACATATTAACCAAATAAATCACTTAATAAATAAAAAGCATGTGCCAAAATTCCTTTGATTTTTCTCTAGGAATTTTGGCCACCAATATTCATAATTAAGAGATTTAATTTGATCATAAGTCTTTTAGGCTTTAATACTCAATTAATTAAATTAATACAAGACATTTAATTAATTGAAATTAAACCTTGTGGGCTGAATTTTTTTCTCTCTCATGGGTCAAGGTCCAATAGCAATCTAAAACCCATCACACACATTAATTTGACTTTAATTAAAAGCCCAAATTAATGCCCAATACTTTAATTAAATATTTTAAGCCCAATGCTCTGTGTGCGATCCTATAGGCCCATTTAATGTTGGCAATGAATTAATAAATTAATTCAAAGGCTATATATATTCTCTAGCAAGATATTATAGCATTCCAAATTAAATGAAAATGCATATGGCATTTAGTGACCTAATGCAATTTTGCATAGTCCCTTACCCATAAATATTATAATTAATATAAGGCATGGAACTAGTCATCCTTATACATATTAATTCCTTTCTTGATCTTCTAGTGACATTGAACTCTCAGATAAATAATGATTACTCATTATTTCATCTCGGTATGGCCATACAATTCTCAGTTCACTGATCAAGTGGCCGATGATATTTTTCTCTCTTATCGAGAGGAGTAATCCCTTCACTTCTCTCATGCTCTCTAACATGAATCAATGCATACCCAAGCATACCCGTACTTGTCACTCTATTACGAGCACGTTAGGTGTATGTCAAAGCACACATTAATTCATAAAGAGTTTCATAGAGATTTTAGGTCTAAGAACTCCGATACAAAACTTGCATATGAGAAACACTTATGACTTGTAACATGTAGTGTTCTCATGAGAGGATCGAATCCAGATACCATGTTCTTTAACATGTATCTATGATCTCTGATTGACACTCTTGTCCTAATGATCTGTAAGACAAAACTCATAATATCAGAGAGAGCATACTAGTCTTAATTCATTGTTATTCCCATAACAATGACTAATTAGGGATATTTAGAATGATGTTACATTTGTTTCAAGGTCATACAACCATGTGCCTCTGGTCGGGTTGTCGACGCCCTCCAAAAATAAATACTGATTCACCTAAACTAACTTGTAGAAATAGTGGAACCAAGTCGAATCCCAAGAGAACTATGATGATTAATTTCTCAATGTTAAAACAAAAGTATAAAGTAAATGGGGGGTTTTGAATCTTTTGAATTGAAACTAAAAGTAAATTAACAAGAAATTAACAGAGAACAAAAATATTGAATTAAATGAAAATTAATCTTACCAAATTTCCAATTCAAAGGCGTAAATCTCATCCAATTGTAACTTTGATCATAGGCTTAAAGATTAATTTCTCAATCCAAGAACTTAGTCTACTTAATCGGAAAAGCCGTAGAAAGCAATAATTCTCCTAATGTAATTGACTCAAACAAAGCATTTAAAATCAAATCTTACCATTGATTTAACTGGGCATGATAGCGTTCCATTTTATTTCAATGATAGCATTAAGAGTTAATGAGAATGAATAAGACAAAGATTAATTGATTGAGATAGCTACAAGTCAATTAATTTTTCATCTTATTTCCCTAGAATTTATTATGCAAGCTATGTAAATCGGAAAGCCGAAATCACACACACATAAGCCAATTCTTTGCTACTAGAATCAATCATTCATGACAATTACGGATCACAAACTCATGGATAGCAATTGAAAAATTCATATTGAATTAAGGCGTCAAGTTAATCAATACAAATAATTCATAGAAATTAAGAACAAGGAAATAAGAATTACTTAGATTGAAGAAATCCTTGTTGAGTTCGAAGCCTCACAAAATTACAATTGGAATCGAATCACCCTTGAATCGGAATTAGAAACTTAGTTGCTCATGCTAAACATCAAAAGCATTGTAAAAGAGAAAGAAAATAGAACTCAAGAACTCAAAAATAAATCAAAGCCTTCTCCAGTCCAAAAAATGCTCCTTTAAAATCTTTAAAAGGAAGAGTTTTAGCCTAACTCTACTTCCTTTTCATCCGTCTCCTATAGAAACAAAAATCTTCTTATTTAAGAGTTTTAGGAATCCTCGTGCCCTTTGGAGAATCAACACACTCGGTAGAGTAGGATCATACTCGGTGGATCAAGGCAAGCTTCCTCTTCACACACTCGGTAGAGCAAGAGCCAAAACAATAAGGCAATTTACACACTCGGTAGAGTATGTTCTCCACTCGGTGGAATAAGATAGATTCTTCTTGTTCTTCACTAGGTAGAGTATTATTTTACTCTACCTAGTGTTTTGCCTCTGCCTTATAATGTGAATTGCTTCCCTTTGCCAAGCTATCCCAAAGCCAAATTTTATTCAAATCCTTCAAACTTTCTTTTATTCTTTCAATTAAGTCCTAAAAACACCAAAATACTTAATTAGACAATTAAATAATCAATTAAAGAAACCAACTATTAAAACAACTAAATTAACACAAAACTATCCTAAAAATATAGTAAAAACACATTAAAAACATAGATAAATTTGCATTTATCAAATACCCCACACTTAGCTTTTGCTCGTCCTCGAGCAAATTTGAACAAACCAACTTCTCAGAATAATCAAACTCAAAATTAGATTTAAACAATTCAATATTAAATTCAACAATTAACAAGAGCACTCAATAAAATCATGGCTAAAACAAACTCAAACAAGGAGATAAGAACCAGTTTCCATATGTGAAAGACCAAAATAATTTAAGCAATTTTCAAAAACAAAACACCAATGCATCTCACAGTCAAGCTTAAGAATTCAAGTATACTAAGTACACTTAAGGTTTCGCACTTGAAACTCTAGAAACACTATAGGCCTCTCCTTTAGCACCGGAACCCGAAGGTCATCTCCGCTAAACAACTCAAAGCAAAACATAGAATCACTTAGGTCTTAATTAGGTTGTAATGAGGTTTAAGGTATTGGCTATTAAAGAATGGTCAAAGGATAATCAAAGAGAATTAGCCACTCTTTACTTGAATAAATTACATTTCTACCTTTTTAAAATATTAAGCACAATTCCCTTGTAAAGCTTACTTATTGACGTTCTTAAACATTGAACAATCCCAAAATAGAAGTAATATGACTGAAATCCCTTTTTTTATGAGAAGTCCCAATTTCTTTCCCTTTTTAACTACTCCACACTTAAAATTTTGCCATATGTTAGCTTTATTTATTTTTTTCTTTCTTTTTTTTTCTTCTTTTAGCTTCTTTTGCTGGCAAACTACAGAAATAGGGGTAAAACAAGGATATTTATACAAGCACTTGACTTCATCACACAATTCTTGCCCCAAATGATTCAATCATTCTCATTACACTTAATTTAAATGCCCAATAAATGTAAATCTATCTAGAGGGTAGATAAAAGCTTTTAGGCTATATGGTTTATGATGAGTGTAACAAGAATAATAAACACGGTACGCTTTAAGCATACCTCATTAAGCTCAAATTGGCTAACAAAGGTCGATTATATCAAAGGGTAGGAAAACAGTCTTTTCATTAGCTTAACAAGAAAAAAATCTACCTAGATCACTTTCTAAGTTGCTTGAGTTGCTTTTATGCTTCAAAGGGTGATGAGGAAGGTTCTAATGTCCTAAAATTCCTTGCTCAACTATTTCAATGCACTAGTTTTTCTAAAGTTCAAAAACTGGTCTTTATTCTTTAAATATGCGAAAACTAATAATTATAAACCAAGCTGAGTAATAGATTAGCTCAAAATTTCAGTGAACAACCTACTTGCCTTACTGCTAAATCATAATCTTGATTATTGCACAATCTAAATTCAAGTTCAATTTGTTCTAATTCGGAGAAGAACTGGGGCAAACTAAGCTTTATGTAAGCTAAGTGATACATGCTAATTAACTATGTATTCGAAGGACAAAAACAACTAAGTAACCAAGACTAGCAACTATTCATATCATTACTGAGTTAGTTACAACACCAAGTTGCTCCTAACATTACTATTACACACCAAAAAGTAAACTAAAAATTAAAAACAAAACATAAAACAAAAGAACACAAGTGTTTTCATGATATAAAGAATAAAGAAAAAGGAAAAGTAGACTTCCTGGATTTCAGCAACATTCTAGATCTCAGAGAAGCGCTACCGCCCTCACAAAAGGTGATGTTGTCCTCAGCAACCCAAACTGGATTTACTCGGATGGCGGTGGTGGTGGTGGTGGAAAGCGCCTCCAAAACTCAACATTGAATCGTTCAAAGTCTTTGCGCAGGTCACCAATGTCATCACGCATATTGTCTAGCCTTCCTATGACCTGATTCATGAAAGTCATAAGTATTGGGGAAACTTCTGGCTGTGCATGAGCCGGAGCAGGAGGCTGTTGTGCTGGACCAGTTGGCTCGGGTACATCATCTTCTGGTTCCTCGTCTCGATTCCAGCCAATAGTAATTAAATGCAAATACTCATCTCGAGTAGACCAGTGCCTCCTGGGTTTCAACACTAAAATTTTCATACGAGTTAGCATGCTATATTCAATGAATTTGATCTCACCGAGGGATTTCTGCCTATCCATGTGTCCTACATGGTCAGCCATAATTGTTGTGATCCATCCTAAAGATGTTATTCTGATTTTGGGATTCTTCTTTTGTAATTCCTCAATTTTGCGGGACAGAAGCACAACACCATTGATCTTGACTCCTTCTACCATACACCTTAGAAGCATACATTCTTCAGCATTAATTGCACCCGTACTGCCAAGACAACTAAAGAATGTGATGGATAAAAATCTATGTAAAATTCGCAATGCATGGCTGCCTAAAGCACGTGCTTTCATCTTGCTTGTCCTGTATTCAACTAGATTGAGGGGATCTCGAATAAACTCCCAGTTCTCCTGATGTGTAGCATTTGGTAACTCTCCTAGGGCAGTATTTGGGAATCCCAATTTCGTAGCAAAATTAGGGAAAGGCAAGGAATAACATCGCCTACCAAGCTTAAAGCGTACAGTGCCCAAATCCTGCTCATCAGCAAATGTTAGCTTAAAAGAAGTGAAAAATTGTATGGCGATATAAGGGTGAACCTCAGGTCGCTTTGAAATGAATTGCTCCCAGCCAATGTTCTGGATAAGGGGTTATATTTCATGCCAAAGGTTACCATCTGCAATATCCAAGTAAAACTCAATGAGGTATACCGGCTTCTCAAATGTCATGTCTTTAAAGTACTCATACAATTCTGCATTTTCTTCATCAATGTAGGCAGGGATAGGCTTTGCTGTAGATGTGGATGCTTCCTCAATTCTTGCTTTTTTCGGAGCCACTACACAAATATAACCATGCCAATTAAATGATAGAGTGAAGGAAACCACAAATGGCATGGTTGTAAAATGGCAATTGTTGTGCAGCGAATGAATTGAATAGATAAATGGTAATGGAATGCAAATGGGATGAGAAAGACAAATGGCAAAATGAAGAAAGGATGACTTAAAATTTATTCAAATTGTTAAGCTTTTTCTTGTTGAAACATTTGATCGAGTAGGTTGTGTGCATGACTTCATAAAGCTCTAACCAATGTAGTTTAAACTATCTCAAACCCAAATTGATATCACAATACTCCATTACATGCACTTAACTCAATGTCAAGCAGAACCATCAAAAACCATAGCAAGAAGAATGCAAAACCTCACTTCAAAATAGGTACGAAGACACAACTTTTGAAGAATAAGTTGAGAACCCAACAAAGAAATAAAACAAGTTAAAGTCACAAGCAAACTTACTTGAGTAATGATGGACTGAAGGATGAAGATCTAAGAAGCAAAAGAGTTGCTCGGTGGAGTAGAAATGAGAGAACCCGAGTAATACACAGCAATCGGGAAAACTTGGCAAATATGAGTGAGTGTGTGAAAAAGTGAAGAGAGGGGCCTTTTAATAAGTTTGGTCAGGCTCGGTGGGATGAGGGACACTCAATGGAGTGTCCTCACACTCTACCGAGTATGACCCCACGGGAAAGCCAATTGTCTAATTGTTTTTTTTTATATATAATTGCCACAGTCCGTAGAGTAAGAACACACTCTACCGAGTGTGATTCCACTCGGTGGAGTGCCGATTCTTACTCCACAGAGTGGTCACACTCTGGACAAATCAACACGAATTTGATGATTTTTTTTATAACAATATTTCACCTAACCCTTACTAAAAACCATTCCCTTAGAAACACTTGAGACTCCTAAAAATTTAAGACAAACTCTAAAATGACAAAAACTTTAAATGACACAACTAAACCTATTGTTAAAATAAAACTTATTACGAATAAAAGAAAGAGAAATAGTTCTGAGTTTTTGTTAGTCCTCAGCTCGACTTTTAAAAATTCCTTACTTGTTAAGAAGTACCAGAGTACTGAGGGTCATTCAAATGCATGCTAATGATACATTGAACAATTTCTCCCTCATGAAAAATCTTCAAGTGATGGCCATTGACTTTGAAAACTTTACCCGTGTCCAAACTTTGAATTTCCACTGCACCATAAGGAAACACATTAGTAACAACAAATGGACCAATCCAGCGAGAGCGAAACTTACCAGGCATAAGCTTCAAACGAGAATTGTATAACAACACCTTTTGACCAATTATGAATTGTTTCCTAATAAGCATGTTATCATGAAACATTTTAGATTTCTCCTTATAAATTTTGGAATTCTCGTAAGCATCCAACTGCAGCTCTTATAATTCTTGTAACTGCAATAATCTTGATTTACCTGCCTTGTCTAAATCCATGTTACATCGGCGTACAGCCCAATAGGCTCTATGCTCGATTTCCACTGGTAGATGACATGCCTTACCAAAAATCAAACGATAAGGAGACATACCTATAGGAGTCTTGTAGGCAGTGCGGTATGCCCAAAGAGCATTGTCTAAACGAAGACTCCAGTCCTTCCTTCCTGGATTGACTGTCTTTTCTAAGATGGATTTAACTTCCCTATTTGAAACCTTGGCTTGTCCATTGGTTTGGGGGTGATATGCAGTAGCGACTCTATGATTTACTCCATACTTTTTCAACAAAGCTTCAATCGATCGATTGCAAAAATGTGTTCCTTGATCACTGATAATTGCCCTTGGAATTCCAAACCTAGCAAAGATGTTAGCCTTGATAAAACCTACAACAGCTTGAGAGTCATCCGTTTTGGTGGCTTTAGCTTCCACCCATTTCGAAACATAATCCACAGCCAAAAGAATGTAAGAAAAACCGCAAGAAGAAGGCAAAGGACCTAGAAAATCAATACCCCATACATCAAATATCTCACAAATAAGAATGGGGATTTGAGGCATTTCATTCCTACGTGATAATGCACCTACCTTTTGGTACTTTTCACAAGTTTTGCAAAATTGATATGCATCTGTAAACAAAGATTCCCAATACAAACCGCTATCTAAAACCTTCCTAGCAGTTCATTTTGGTCCAAAATGTCCTCCACATGCATAATCATGGCAAAATGTTAAAATGGATTGAAACTCATTTTCAGGCACACATCTCCTAATTACTTGATCGGAACAAAATTTCCATAAGTAAGGCTCATCCCAAATATAGTACTTAGAATCACTTTTTATTTTTATCTTCCTAGATTTACTAAGACCACTAGGTAGACTTCCCGTAACCAAATAATTAACTATATCAGCATACCAAGGATTCATACCTTTGAGATGGAATAAGTACTCATCTGGGAAGTTATCATTGAGAGGAATTTCTTCTTCTTCCCTTATTAATCGACTTAAATGGTCCGCAACTAAATTTTCCACTCCTTTTCTGTCCATTATCTTTATGTTAAACTCCTGGAGAAGCAAAATCCATCGAATTAGCCTTGGTTTGGATTCTTTTTTGGCTAGAAGGTATTTCAAAGCTGCATGGACAGAAAACATAATAACTTTAGAGCCGAGCACAAAAGACTGAAATTTTTCTAATGCAAAAACAATTGACAAAAGTTCTTTTTCCGTAGTGGAATAATTACACTGAGCAGGATTTAGAGTCCTAGAAGCATAATAGATGACATGACTTTTCTTTTCCACCCTTTATCCTAGAACTGCTCCCACTGCATAGTTACTCGCATCGCACATGATCTCAAATGGTAAGTCCCATCGAGGTGGTTGAATGATAGGCACACTAGTCAGCAATTCTTTGAGTTTATCAAATGCCTCCTTGCAATCCTTTCCAAACTCAAATTGGGCTTCCTTTTGCAACAAATTTGTCAAAGGCAAAGCAACCTTAGAGAAGTCTTTTATGAACCTGTGATAAAATCCTGCATGTCCAAGAAAAGATTGCACTTCCCTAACATTTTTAGGGTAGGGTAAGTTTGTAATTATATCAACTTTTGCCTTATCAACTTCTATACCACTAGAAGAAATCACATGTCCCAAAACAATGCCTTGAGTAGCCATAAAATGACACTTTCATAATTTAACACCAAATTAGTTTCTATGCATCTTTTCAAAACCTTGGTTAAATTATCTAAGCAATCATCAAATGAATCCCTATATACAGTGAAATCATCCATAAAAACTTCAATGCAATTCTCAATATATTCAGAAAAAATACTCATCATGCATCTTTGAAACGTACCTGGAGCGTTACAGAGTCCAAAAGGCATTCACCTATAAGCATAAGTTCTGAAGGGGCAAGTGAATGTTGTCTTTTCCTGGTCTTCTTACGCAATGGGAATTTGATAGAAACCTGAAAAACCATCAAGAAAATAAAAGAAAGACTTTCCTGCCAATCTCTCTAACATTTGATCAATAAAGGGTAGAGGAAAGTGATCTTTTCTAGTAACTTGATTAAGCTTCCGAAAATCTATACACATCCTCCAACCATTTTGCACACGCATAGGGACAAGTTTATTATTCAAATTTCATACCACAGTTATCCAGTTTTTCTTTGGAACAACATGAATTTGACTTACCCATTCGCTATCCGAGATTGGATATATAATACCTGCATCTAGCAACTTGAGAATCTCTTTCATCACCACCTCTTTCATAGCGGGATTCAACCTCCTTTGTGATTCTCGAGATGGTTTGGCATCTTCTTCAAGTAGGATTCTGTGTATACAAATGGACGGACTAATGCCTTTAATGTCAGCTAAGGTCCAACCAATTGCAACCTTGTACTCCTTCAAAATGCAAACTAAATTTTCCTCTTGCGCTGTCGTGAGGCCTTTAGAGATGATCACCGGTAAAGTTTCACCTTCACTTAAATACATGTATTTGAGGTGTTCTGGTAGAGCTTTCAACTCTAGCTTTGGTGCCTGCACAATTGAAGGTAGCATTTTATTAGTAGTAGAAGAGATTTCAGCATTAGAATTTATTGGTTCCGATAATGTTGCTGAAAATAGTTTTTCTACACCAAGTTCCCCGATGATTCTTTCTAAATTAGGTTGTGCATCCTGTTCTAGCTCATTACCATCACTTTCTTGAGCAAATATGTCTTGCACAATAGAATCTATTTCATCAATTTGACAAAGAGAATGCACATCAGTAGGGTACTTTATAGCATCAAAAATATTAAACTTAACAATCTCTCCATCAAATTCAACGGACAATGTACCCTCATCTACATCGATTTTTGTCTTTGCTATTTTCATAAAAGGTCTTCCTAACAAAATCAAAGCCGATTTTGAAGAAGGATTACCTTCCATCTCTAAAATGTAAAAGTCTACAGGAAATATAAGCTTATTTACTTGCACCAAAACATCTTCAACAATCCCTAAAGGGTGAATATAAGAACGGTTTGCCAATTGAATAACTACATCAGTCCTTTGCAAGTCATTTAATTTCAATTCTTGGTAAACAGAAAATAGCATTACATTAATCGAAGCTCCTAAGTCTAACATAGCATGCTCAACTTTCTTTTCACCAATGACACATGGTAATGAAAACATACCTGGATCCTTGCATTTTTCTGGCATATTTCTCTGCAAAATTGCAGACACATTCTTACTTACCTCAACCTTCCCTTTTTCTTTCATTTTCCTCTTGTTGGTACATAGCTCCTTCAAGAACTTTGCATATTTCGGATTTTGCTTGACAGCATCCAATAAAGGAATGTTGATTTGGACTCTCCTAAATGTATCTAGGATCTGTTTTTCTTGCTCATCTTCCTTTGGTTTAGCTAACCTGCTAGGAAATGGAGGAGTAGGGGTGTGAGAAGAAAGAGATAAAGGAGGATCGAATGTTACCTTTCGCTTCATTTTAGAGGAGGCTTCTTCTTCATCATCTTTGTTGCTTATGTCAGCTCCTTTTGATGGAGTGGATCCTAAAGGAATTTCTTTTCCACTTCTTAGCGAGATTGCACTGCAATTCTCCTTTGGATTCACTTCTAGTTGTGAAGGCAACTTCCCAGAATTTTGAGCTTCCAATTTACTAACTGAAGTGGCCAATTGAGTAATTTGGTTGCCTAAATTCTGAATGCTTGTCCTCGTTTCCTGAATGTTGGTTCTTGTTTCCTGTTGGAATTGAAGAGTATTATTAGCAAGATTTTTAACAATATCTTCCAAAGACATACTTGAAGTTGGAGCTTGAGTTTGCGTAGGAATTGGAGGTGGTCTATTGAAATTTTGAGGGGGTGGCCTTTGTTGTCCTCCTTGATTTCCATAGCTAAAATTAGGATGATCCCTCCATCCAGGATTGTAATGATTAGAATAGGGATCATACTTCCTTTGAGGTAGACCGGGAAATCCTCCTATGGCATTAGCTTCTTGTGTGGAGTCTTCTTGTAATGTAGGGCACATATCAGTAGAATGCCCTTGAAGTGAGCATATTCCATATGCCTTTGCTGTTTGCAATTGTCCTACAGCCATTTGACGAACTAAAGCAGTTAAAACAAAAAGTTGACTTTTAAGTTCACTTACCTCATTGACTTGCTTGGTGGATCCTCCACATCTTGTACCGAATTGCTGGGAATTCTCAGCCATGTTAGAAATCAATAATTTGGCTTCTTGAGGTGTCTTGTTCATTAAGGCTCCACCACTCGCTGTATCTATCATACTCCTATCCATTGGTAGTAATCCTTCATAAAAATATTGAATCAGGAGTTGGTCAGAAATTTGATTGTGGGGAAAACTAGCACACAGCCTCTTAAACCTTTCCCAATATTCATATAATGTTTCTCCTGTAATCTGTGTGATGCCATAAATCTCCTTTCTAATGTTGGCAGCTCGTGATGCAGGAAAAAATTTCTCCAGGAATAACCTTTTCATCTCACTCCATGTAGTGATTGAACCCGACGGAAGATAATAGAGCCAATCTTTAGCTTGATCTTTTAAAGAGAAAGGAAAAGCTCTAAGATTGATTTGCTCCTCAGTCACGCCCTGCGATTTCATTCCAGAGCAAACAATATGGAATTCCTTCAAATGTTTATAGGGATTTTCATCTGCACAGCCACGAAAAGAAGGAAGTAAATGAATCAAACCAGATTTTAATTCAAAATCATTTGCAAGGTTAGGAAAAGTAATGCATAAAGGTTGTTGATTCAAATCTGGTGCAGCTAGCTCCTTGAGAGTTCTGTCGGCCATTTTTTCTTCAAATTCTTCAAATATCGAATTACCACCAATTGTAGATTCTATCTCCAATTCTTCTTTAAGGCGTCTCTTCCTTAATCTAGTTTCTTTTCTTAATCGACGCGCTGTCTTCTCAATTTCAGGATTATATTGCAAATCAAAGATCTGAGAAGAACGAGTCATAAACAAAAATAAACAAATAAATACAACAATGAGAAACTAAAAATATAGCTCCCCGGCAACGGCGCCAAATTTTGGTCGGGTTGTCGACGCCCTCCAAAAATAAATACTGATTCACCTAAACTAACTTGTAGAAATAGTGAAACCAGGTCGAATCCTAAGAGAACTATGATGATTAATTTCTCAATGTTAAAATAAAAGTATAAATTAAATGGGGGGTTTTGAATCTTTTGAATTGAAACTAAAAGTAAATTAACAAGAAATTAACAGAGAGCAAAAATATTGAATTAAATGAAAATCAATCTTATCAAATTTCCAATTCAAAGGCGTAAATCTCATCCAATTGTAACTTTGATCATAGGCTTAAAGATTAATTTCTCAATCCAAGAACTTAGTCTACTTAATCAGAAAAGCCGTAGAAAGCAATAATTCTCCTAATGTAATTGACTCAAACAAAGCATTTAAAATCAAATCTTACCATTGATTTCACTGGGCACGATAGCGTTCCATATTATTTCAATGATAGCATTAAGAGTTAATGAGAATGACTAAGACAAAGATTAATTGATTGAGATAGCTACAAGTCAATTAATTTTGCATCTTATTTCCCTAGAATTTATTATGCAAGCTATGTAAATCGGAAAGCCGAAATCACACACACATAAGCCAATTCTTTGCTACTAGAATCAATCATTCATGACAATTATGGATCACAAACTCATGGATAGCAATTGAAAAATTCATATTGAATTGAGGCGTCAAGTTAATCAATACAAAAAATTCATAGAAATTAAGAACAAGGAAATAAGAATTACATAGATTGAAGAAATCCTTGTTGAGTTCGAAGCCTCACAAAATTACAATTGGAATCAAATCACCCTTGAATCGGAATTAGAAACTTAGCCGCTCATGCTAAACATCAAAAGCATTGTAAAAGAGAAAGAAAATAGAACTCAAGAACTCAGAAATAAATCAAAGCCTTTCCAGTCCAAGCCGCCATCTCCAGTCCAAAAAATGCTCCTTTAAAATCTTTAAAAGGAAGAGTTTTAACCTAACTCTACTTCCTTTTCATCCGTCTCCTATAGAAACAAAAATCTTCTTATTTAAGAGTTTTAGGAATCCTCGTGCCCTTTGGAGAATCAACACACTCGGTAGAGTACGATCATACTCGGTGGATCAAGGCAAGCTTCCTCTTCACACACTCGGTAGAGCAAGAGCCAAAACAATAAGGCAATTTACACACTCGGTAGAGTATGTTCTCCACTCGGTGGAGTAAGATAGATTTTTGTTCTTCACTCGGTAGAGTATTATTTTACTCTACCTAGTGTTTTGCCTCTGCCTTATAACGTGAATTGCTTCTCTTTGCCAAGCTATCCCAAAGCCAAATTTTATTCAAATCCTTCAAACTTTCCTTTATTCTTTCAATTAAGTCCTAAAAACACCAAAATACTTAATTAGACAATTAAAACATCAATTAAAGAAACCAACTATTAAAACAACTAAATTAACACAAAACTATCCTAAAAATATAGTAAAAACACATTAAAAACATAGATAAATTTGCTTTTATCAGCCTCACACATGATAACTTAAACCGAAACAACATTCTTGGATAGTTCTATCAATTGATATGCACAGGAATACAATGGATAAAACAAATGCCTCATTTTATTAATTAAAGTATTTTATTACAATGCATTGGGGCTAGGGCTTTGGGTCCATCATTTGATACCTTTGGTATCTATTGTTCCCGTTATCCACCCTTTGAACTAGTACTTGGAAGGCTATTAAAAGTTTAAAAGACTCAGCAATTTACTCTTAATGAAGAAATATATATATATATCATTTGCTTCACCTATATAATGTGAAAATGGTAATGGCCTACTATATTGCTTGGTTTAAATTTCTTTTTAGCTAGAACGATTTCAATGAAATGTAGTGCTCTGCTCTGTATTATATAACTAAGATTGCATGACATATGTGATGTATCGACGCCTAAAATTACTCTTATAGATGATGTATGATATATATATACTCCCTTATGCTTTGATTGAACATTGAAGGCATATCATACATAATAAATGTGATTAAATGCTTATGATGAAAGCTGTACTATCAATTACTATAGAATGTAGATTATTGTAAGAATAATGTTAATGTTTAGGATTGCAATTCATTTGGTATAGCAAGGGTGAGATCGTTTAATATTGTTGAATTATTAGCCATATCTATGGATACATTGCTATTTCTACTAAAGTAGGATTTGTTGACTCCTAGTCCAGGACTTATTTAGAATATAAATATTGGATCTATAAATTTAATATTTTTTGTTCAATTTAGATTATCACAATTATTTGATTGACTCCATTGGATTTATGGAAAGATATCATTGCATGTCTTTTGACCCCATTTATTATTATTATTATTATTATTATTATTATTATTATTATTATTATTATTATTTATCTTCCTTACCTAAATTCAATGTAGATAAATTGAATTTAATATTGCAGGCTATATGATGTCATGCAAAAATGTCTACCTTTGAGTGTGTGTTTTTCTCTTATTTATGTAGTTAAGTATGTAATATTATATGTATTTTTATGTGTTTATGTTTGTTTTTAGGATAAATTGGTAAAGTGTGAGGAAAATAAAGAAGATGGTGCAATTTCGGACAAGAGTTCACTAGTCGTGAAGGGCTTCACTAGTCGTGAGGAGAATCACGACTCAGGACAAAGCTTCACTAGTCGGCCTGTGTTCACGAGTCAGGAAGAACAGTTGAAGATCACAACTCGTGAAGGCATTCACGAGTCGTGTATGATGCCTGTTCCCAAACGTTGCATCTTTTTCCACATGATTTTTCAGCCAACCATCGTGACCCTCCATGGCAACTTTTCACATTCACAACCATTAAGAAGAGACGTGTTTGTAGAGTTTTCCCTCTATAAATATAGATGGCATTAATTGAAGAAAGGAGGAGATCAATTAATGTTTTGTCTTTAGAAATATAGTTATTATTTTGGATAAACATTTTCACTTAGTTCTTTTAATAGATGATTACAAAGGGAAAAGCCAAAGGAACATGAGATAGTTTTCTTTCTCTTGTTTGTCTTTAATTCAAATATGTATTTGGCTAGTTTCCTTTGTACATTATAAATATGCACTAGTATTTATTTAAGACATGTTTATTATTCTTATTATGCATGAATTATGATTTACATCCATTTGTGTGCTTTGATTTGCTATGTATGATTGGCCACCATATTTGGCATGTTAGTCAATTTGTTCACAACGAGAGTTGGAATTCTTTGATGGAAAAACAAATGAATGTACTTGAAGCATTGAATTCACTTAGAGATAAGAAATTCACTTTGAGGGGTTAAAGAATTGGCATAGAGCTTCATAATTTTTATTTATCTCTATAATGACACGAGAGTGCTTATAGACTCTAAATAAAAACATCTTTACTGACAACGAGAGTTGCTTTAAAGAATCTTGGCTAAATTCTCCAATCACTTTATTTATATAATTATCTAGAACTTGTTCTTAAATGAATTACTATTTCATAATTTTTAATGTATGTTCATACCATCATTTAAGTCATCTTTAATCCAAATTAATTTAATGTATCCAAAGTAGTTTAGATATTTAGTTAAATGCATGATCTTTATTTTATTCGTTACCTATCCATCCAGTCTTTGTGATTTCAATACAAAATTTACCCCATTCCCTTTGGAACGATACCCTACTCATCCTATACGCAGTCTAGTGAGACTAAGGGTTCAATTAAATCCCCATCAGATTTTGGTGCCGTTGCCCGGGGAACGGTTTAAATAAATTTTTATTGATTGATACAAATGAGTGGATGCTTTAGGATTATATGATATATATTAGTTATTTGATGTATGAATTTTTATATTGTGTTTGTTGTATTCTTTGTAATTAGAGTTTTTGTAATGATCTTAGACCAAAAGTATTTGTGATTTTAACAGTTAATTTATTAAATTCATTTCTTGCACAATAATCTTTTTGTTTAGGATTAGTTTTTTTTAGTTTAGATTTTATTTGTTTAGGATTATTCTTGGTCATATTTTCAGTGTTTTATCATTTTCATGTTAATTGATTTATTTTTCTTTTGTAATTTTAACTTTTGGATCGAGGTTGGTATGATTTTGCAGAAAAAAATGAAGCACTGTCATGTTCACGAGTGCATATCGACTCGTGAACATGTTCATGAGTATTCAGAGGCTGCAGCATACCGAGTCGTGAATCTCAGTTCTAGTCGTGAACCTGTTTTCACGTGTAGCACAGAGAAGAATTCTT
Source organism: Excoecaria agallocha (assembly GCA_037975025.1). NCBI lineage: Eukaryota > Viridiplantae > Streptophyta > Magnoliopsida > Malpighiales > Euphorbiaceae > Excoecaria > Excoecaria agallocha. The sequence goes on along the minus strand of CM075820.1, from coordinate 831,417 downwards.
CACGAGTCGTGAAAGGTTGTCCTACTCATGAACCTATTCCTCAGATGCCTACATTTTGTTTTTCACAAGTCGTGATTCTCAAGCCGACTCGTGAACATCTCCTCTTGTGACACAATTGCTTCATTTTTCACGAGTCGTGATGTTTATGCCGACTCGTGATACACTGTTCCCAATCTGCGAGACGTAATTTTTACTTCATGTTCTTATTTTTAATTCTTTTTTATTTCTTTCTTTAACTCTTATTTCTTTTAATTAATCATATTTGCGGTTTTAATTTGGATGAACTGCCCTTAATTAACTTAAATTTAATGGGGGGATCGTTATAAATCACACCTAGGGTTTGTGAAATGACATTTCCTTTCACTTTCTCCCTAATTTTTCTATGAACACTGCAGTTATTCTTTCCTTCCTTTTCACAGTTCTTTTCTTTTCCTTTACTCGTGCACTATCGTGAGTCACTTCACGACTCATTTTGTCTTTCATTTCATTTCTTTAACTTGCTCTTCTCTTTCACTACGACATACATTCACGTTTGTGTCTTTCTTCTTCATCTTGTTCTTCTTTTGCATTTCTATTCCTGCATTACTATTCTTGCATATCTCCTCTTTGTCTTTCTTTCATTTTCCATCAATGGTGAGAACAAAGAACCCATCTTCTTCAAGAAGCCAGCATGGGGGAGATGAACCACCACTTTAGAGTTTACAGACAGACTTTGGTTCACCATTCCCTCTTTCCTCCATCCATGAAGGTAACAGGTTCCTTGTTCTAAAAGATAGAGCAATCTCTCAATGTAAGTATTTTCCTAATTCTTTGCTTGAACAAGTGGGTGTTCTTGATAAAGTTAATGAGATGTTGTCTCAATGTGTCTCTTGCGTTTTGTAAATATGCATGAGCAGTTCTATACTGACTTAGTCTTGGAATTTTACACAAATTTTAAAGAAAATGTTGATAATCCTAGCTTGTAGACTTTCGCTTGAATGGTGTTGATCATACTCTTACTTATTTCATGATGCATCGAATCTTTGGCTTTAGCCCAAACGGTTTATGTGATCCTCCTAAGAGTTATAGGCCTAATGATTTTTGGAACTTTCTTACTGGATTAACTACACCTTATAGGGCTAGAGAGGCCAAATCCATGTTTATTTTAGATTTAAAATATTGGATTTTGCATAAGATTCTTGCCTCCATTGTCTTTAACAAGCCTGAATTTAATAGAGTTTCAAGTCATAAACTTTTCTTGATGTGGTGTGTGCATAACAATAAGTCTATTTGTTGGTCTTATTGGATTTTCAAGCGATTGTTGAATTGTGTTAGTCGCCCGAAGTCCCCTATTACACATGGACATGTTATTGCTGCTATTGCTAGGGGCATTGATATTGATTTGAGCATTTATGATGGTGTACTTCCATGCATATATTTTTCTAAGCATTTATTTGTAAGAGGTGAAGTCACTAACAATTCTTTTCAATACATACCACCTATATATCATTCTTGTTGGAAGGAACTTCCTGGTACTTCTACTCCACAAATGGCTGCTATGGAAAGTACTTCGGAAGAGTCAAGGCCAACGGAGTTAGGGCAAAGTGATGATCTTATGGAGGGTACACCTAGCCATTCACCTGTTTTCACACCAACTGCTAGATCTTCTTCGAATATCACCACTTCCATGTTCAATCAGTTGCTACATGGTCAATCCGCCATCCAAAGTCAATTGGCTTCCTTGGAGCAAACCACCACTCAATTAGTTCATAGTCAACGCCGCCTTGAGCACAAGGTGGACGCTTTCATTGCCCAATCAGGCTATATGGTTCTTTCGCCTTTATTTTTTATTTTCTTTTTGTTTGTGTATTTGTTTTGTTTCTCCACATTGAGGACAATGTGTGTTCTAAGTGTGGGGGAGCACTTGTGTGTGTTGTTGTTTGTTTATCTTTTTCTTTATTTAGACTAACCTTTTTAGTGAGCTTTCTTATAAGTATTGCTCATATTATATGTGATATAGGTTGTTATGAAGATTCATTTACCTTTTATACTCATTTGATTAGTTTTTCAAGGCTTTTGGCATGTATTTTATATTTTTAAGTTATCTCTTTTTACTTATTTTAACATTTTAGGTTGTTTAGTCTCTTCATTAACTATGCTTTAAGGTTAGAATATGCTCATTTAGTTTAAGATTTTAGGATTTTTGTTGCCTCATGGGCTTTTCAATAATGGATGAGGACTAAAAAGAAAGAAAAAAAATGCAAAAAAAATAATAAAATAAAATAAAGCAAGATGCATATCCAAAAGCTTAATAAAGTATGGGATGGAGCGTAAAATGCACCCATTACTACATTCTCTTGCTATTCATGGGATAAAGTTTAAAAGTATACCCATGCAAAAGAAAAAGAAAAAATGAAAAAAAAATATAGTCTAAAAATGCCATGAGATAGGTTTAAAGGTATGTGTGCTTTTTATATGTCCAAAAAGGCAACTACAGTCTTAGGATCTTAGGCTTTATGATCATTATTCTTTCTTGAGCATGGTTAGTCTTGAGACTTTATATTCTTGATGTTGAATTTAGTAAACATAGATGACTTGATGATTTAAGATGCATGTTTTAAGTCTTGATGTACTAATATTTTGAGTGTTTAAGGTATTTTATTTCATCTCAATCTTATCTTTAGTAAAAATTGAGCAATGCTTTATAATTTAACTTACTTAGTTTGACTTGAAATTAGATTTTCTCACTTTTCTCTTGCTTGGGGACAAGCAAGATTTAAGTGTGGGGGAATTTGATGTCATGCAAAAATGTCTACCTTTTAGTGTGTGTTTTTCTCTTATTTATGTAGTTAAGTATGTAATATTATATGTATTTTTATGTGTTTATGTCCAATTATGTGTTTATGTTTGTTTTTAGGATAAATTGGTAAAGTGTGAGGAAAATAAAGAAGATGGTGGAATTTCGGACAAGAGTTCACTAGTCGTGAAGAGTTCACTAGTCGTGAGGAGGCTTGCTAGTCGTGAAGGGCTTCACTAGTCGTGAAGGGCTTCACTAGTCGTGAGGAGAATCACGACTCAGGACAAAGCTTCACTAGTCGGCCTGTGTTCACAAGTCAGGAAGAACAGTTGAAGATCACGACTCGTGAAGGCATTCACGAGTCATGTATGACGCCTGTTCCCAAACGTTGCATCTTTTTCCACATGAATTTTCAGCCAACCATTGTGACCCTCCATGGCAACTTTTCACATTCACAACCATTATGAAGAGACGTGTTTGTAGAGTTTTTCCTCTATAAATATAGATGGCATTAATTGAAGAAAGGAGGAGATCAATCAATGTTTTGTCTTTAGAAATATAGTTATTATTTTGGATAAACATTTTCACTTAGTTCTTTTAATAGATGATTACAAAGGGAAAAGCCAAAGGAACATGAGATAGTTTTCTTTCTCTTGTTTGTCTTTAATTCAAATATGTATTTGGCTAGTTTCCTTTGTACATTATAAATATGCACTAGTATTTATTTAAGACATGTTTATTATTCTTATTATGCATGAATTATGATTTACATCCATTTGTGTGCTTTGATTTGCTATGTATGATTGGCCACCATATTTGGCATGTTAGTCAATTTGTTCGCAACGAGAGTTGGAATTCTTTGATGGAAAAACAAATGAATGTACTTGAAGCATTAAATTCACTTGGAGATAAGAAATTCACTTTGAGGGGTTAAAGAATTGGCATAGAGCTTCATAATTTTTATTTATCTCTATAATGACACGAGAGTGCTTATAGACTCTAAATAAAAACATCTTTACTGACAACGAGAGTTGCTTTAAAGAATCTTGGCTAAATTCTCCAATCACTTTATTTATATAATTATCTAGAACTTGTTCTTAAATGAATTACTATTTCATAATTTTTAATGTATGTTCATACCATCATTTAAGTCATCTTTAATCCAAATTAATTTAATGTATCCAAAGTAGTTTAGATATTTAGTTAAATGCATGATCTTTATTTTATTCGTTACCTATCCATCCAGTCTTTGTGATTTCAATACAAAATTTACCCCGTTCCCTTTGGAACGATACCCTACTCATCCTATACGCAGTCTAGTGAGACTAAGGGTTCAATTAAATCCCCATCAGTATAAAAGTTAAAGAATTTATTGGGTAATAACCCACAAATTAATTCCCTTGTGCAATACAAATTAAGCAACTGACCGTATTAGAATAGATTTGGGTTTTTGGACAAAAGGTGAAAAAATCCGTATCCCTCTCACAAAAGAAACACAACTCGTCCACACTAGCAATCCTTTCACCATAAAATTAACCAATCAGAGACTCACCATATGGATCGAGGACCATTTCAAAAATCTGCAGTTGAAATGTCTCTAGTGAGAACAAGGCCTTCGCTCTTTCTGAAGTTGAGATGGCTTGTACCAAGCAAACTGCTCGTAAATCAACCGGTGGGAAGATTCCGAGGAAGCAGCTCGCCACAAAGGTTTGTTTCATCTTCCTCTAGTATGTTTTGTAATGTGCAATTTTAAGGGGAATACGATATGATTCTCTTATAAAATTGATTTTACATGTTCTTCTCTTTCTCGTTCTAAATCTAGGGTTTCAGATTAGTTTTTACTTTGTTTCATTTTGAGTTTGTTATATTAATATGTGTTAAATAATTCGTTACCGCCCCGGAACTGTGGCTCTCCGGTATGTAATTGCCATGTCATTAATTCTTGTCCTATAATCAACTCTTTTAGTCCTATAACTGATGCTATCTTCTTTTTGTTTGATGAATTTACCAGTGAAATTAGAAAGTATCAAAAGAGCACTGAGCTTTTGATTAGTAAATTGCCATTCCAGCGTCTTGTTCGTGAAATAGCTCAAGATTTTAAGGTATTATTTTATCTATATGTAAGCTGCAAAATGAATCATAATTTGGGAATTTCTGTTGCTAATGTTTTAATCGTTTCTGTTAATCTTGGCAGACAGATTTGAGGTTCCAGAGCCATGCGGTGCTTGCGCTTCAGGAGGCCGCGGAGGCTTATTTGGTTGGGCTATTTGAGGATACTAATCTCTGCACCGTTCATGCTAAGAGGGTAACAATTATGCCCAAGGACATTCAGATAGCCAGGCATATCCGTGGTGAACATGCTTAGGAGTTTTTTTAACATGTGTGTAATTTTAGGTTAAGGATACTTTATTCTCTACATATTATAGAATTGTTCATTTGGATTTGGGGATGTTCATAGTGAAGCTTATATTTTTATTGTAATCGGCAGGAGTTTGGTAAGGAAATGATGGATATTATATTTCTTACAACCCCTTGAATTTGCCTCATTTGGTTTTACATTGTTCTTCTTTTTCATATTTAACTTTCTGTATTTGGTTTTTTCTACAAATTTTAGAAGTTCTTTTAATTTCATTGAAAATTTATTGTGACAATTTCTGAGGTGGAATTGCGGCTTTCGCGAATTTGATTAATTAAGATTGCCCTATCCTACTCATTGACAGCACCTTTAAATTTATATTGTTCATATTAACAATTTTTATTTTTAGCAATGGATTGGCGACAGACAGAACCGTCATTAATTTTTTTACTTATGGGTGAATTTAGCAACGAAAAATGAATTCCGTTGCTATATATATTTTTCCGTTGCTAAATTTAGCAACGGAAGCTTATATTCCATTGCTAAATTTGACCAAGTCATCGAATCTTGCGGCGTTGAATTTAGCAACGGAATTCAATTTTCGTTGCTATATTAGCAACGAAATTCAATATCCGTTGCTATATTTAGCAACGGAATAAAATTTCCGTTGCTAAAAATAGCAACCGTCGAATTACCATCCGAAATTTCCGTTGCAATTTTTGATTAGCAATGGAAAATTGACTTTTTCCATTGCTAAATTGCAATTTTCTTGTAATGGAAGGTCTATCCCGAGCCATAGAAGATATGGGTAACCAAGGGCACCTAAAATTAATATCACTATTTATTAGATGAGCCAACCAGATAACTGTCTCATGGGTTGAATAAAACTCATACCACTTATGCTTAAGATTATAATGCCTCAGTGGATATATGCCTATAGCCTTAGCTTAAGGAGGAGACTCTAATAGCAATTTTAAGCTTCTCATGTAGCCACACCTAAGAAAAAAGATGAAAAGATGAAAAAAAAAAGAAAAAAAAAAGCTATTGGGGTGAGTTAGGGTTTAACTCATGCAAAACTAAGGTAAGGAAATATGTGAAAATTTGAAAGGATGCATTTTTTCAACAAGAAAAGCTAGTGTGAAAACCCACAAAGGGTGCACTACCTTTAAAGTAATGACATACCTAAAGTAACAACGAACTACCAATAAGACGAGCAGTAGGGTCCACATAAATAGCATCTAGGCTAAAAAGCATATCTACTAAGACTAAGGGGAATGGGTTACATCCTTTGTACACACCATCCATAACACTAAATAGTCTATAATCCCCAGTTAGGTTAACCAAGCATACCAACAAGCATCGAGCAAAACAGCATAACAAAATCACACCAGTTTGAAAGGTAAGCACATCATCAAAATCATCCAAGACATCAGTCAGTCACTCCAATAAAAATGTCCTCCCTCGAGGTACTAAACTCTTAGCCTCAAAAGGTAGAACACCTAAAGCTCAGATCACCTCTCTAAGATAATCAAGAATAATAGAAGGCAGACAGGGTTATGCCCTAGGTGCAAATCTCACACAAATAATTTTAGCAAACTCTTTAGGAAGGGGGCATAATTTTTGTTGTGTAAACCTAAATATGTGGATCTGTGGGTCCCAGTATTAGATGGTGGATAAAATCAAGGTTTTGTCAAATTTCACTCTCCTCAAAAATCTCAAATGGGAGTATAGGGTCAAATAGGGTCTTTTCAGGTTTTTAAGTCATCTAACAATCTATGCAATTTTGTCATAGACGAGGTCGACATGGTAAAAATATTCAAGTGGTCTAAACATAGAAATAAATAAAGGAAAAAATAAAGAGAAGGAAAATGACTGCAATTGAAAACCAAAAGGAAAAAGAAGAAGAAAAACTACCTAAAGGAGAGCTCTCTTGGAAGAGGGAGGTTAAAAGGCACAAAGAACAAAAAGAAAATCAAGTATTTATAGAAAAGGTGTGACAAACAACCGTCCTTTGAGAAGCGAGCCATGGCCAACCCATCTGTCACCGTTAGACTGCCTAAGTGAATCTTTTCTACATGTCCCATGTGTTGCATGTACGTATTTTTGCATTTCCCTTGTTATCATTTTGCAAGAAGTTCAAAGGACGCCCTATTAGTATGGAATCTTATAGAAGATTTTTAAAATTCAGAGAATGCAAAAATTCAAATTTTTTTTAATTCAGGGAATATTTTGAAAAAAATAAAAAATAAAAAAAATAAATGATAATGATAATAATAAAGGAAATTAAAATAAATTACTTTATATATATGTGGATATCTATGATAAAATATGTAAGTAATATAATGTAAAAATATAACAATAAAAATGAAAATTCAGAAAAAATAATAATAACAAAAGAAAAAAAATTAGAAAAAGGGTTGATAAATGGGACATATGAGGTGGCTGTCTGTCGCTCGAAAATTTAAAAATGGGGGCTTTTTCTTCTTTATCTTCGTCTCTTCCCCCTTTATAACCGCCATTAGCAATTTTTTTGAGTTCTCTCTTAGTTTTCTTCCCTTTTCTACCTCATTTTTTCCCCATTTTAGGAGTTGTTTGCATGGAAATTCCCTTTGAGTCGATGCACACCTCGGTGTACATTTATTCCATCTTTCGTGGTGGTTTTTGTTTACCCCATTTTCTACACTTTAAGTCAATATTTGTCCACTTATTATCTCCTTTTTTCTATTTTTGCATTGTGAATTTCTTGTAATAATGTTGTCAGGATTAATTTAAAATATATTGTCACCTTTTTCTTTTTTAATTCATATGATTTCTTACTTATGTCCATAACATGCCCTGTAGATTTGCTTAGCGACTATGGGAATTTGATTAAGCCTAAACCTGTAAACTTTGTTGTTTCACAACTCTTTAGTTTTTAATTAGCAACACAAGCATATACAGATGAGCATGTAAATTGCAAAATTTAATATTTAGTTTAGTTTGAATAATGCTCTAATGTAATCTACTTGTTGATTAATTTTAATTTTAAAAATGGGCCTCATAGACATATTGTAATTAAAATTAACTATGTAAAAAGTGTAAATTAACCTCTTGTAAATAGGCCTTCATCGACACATTGTTATTAACTATGAAATAAATCTTTTGCCTTGTAATTTAAACATAACATAGAATCACCATTTGAATTTGATTGCTTATTGGCCATTGATGGCCTATGGTGTTGCCTTCAAAGGTTTTTATGCAGGGGGCAGGCACATTCCCAGCTGAAATGCTGCCAAATTTTTATTAAAATTTCGTAGGTTTTAAATTGCCTTTATTGTCATACATGCATACTAAACTGCTCACTAATGGTCTTAGGATGTTGTAAATCTTTATTGTGGCACTTGATGCACATTTCAGTGTAGGTTGGCCAGCTCTGATTTAAGCCAACATGCTGCTAAAATTTTTCCAAAATTTTCAAGAATTTAATTTTAGCTTACTTGCAACACAAATTAATTTTGAAAAACTAACTCTTAACTTTTGTAGGATACCATGCAGAGATGCACAAGCTACACCCTCTACCCGTCTTGAGATGGATGACCCCTTGATAGGTCGATAGATATTGGACCCTATCTCAAGTACAATTTTGATCTAGCCAATTCATATCCCGATAATTCCTACAGACTGTGGGGATGACCGAAGAGGTTGAATGACTATTGGCCGCTGAGGGTGGACTTCGTTTTTTGCCCCAACCTTCTAGACATACCCTGACATAAACAGAGAGTTCTTAGACACTCTTTAGTATGGAGGCTTTCAGAGGTCTAATACAGAAAAGAGGGTGGTTCAATTCAGGGTGAGGGGTATCCAATACAACATCACTTACTGATGCTTCACAAAGACTATGAGGTTTCCAATGGGACCAGAAGCCAAAGATGGGAGTATATAGAGAGCACTAGACAGCTATTACACTTCCTAAGGCCGTGTACTAGTCAGACGTGGCCAAGAATATGATGTTGGTGACACGGGCTTTTAGGTCCATTCAATAGGTTTTGTTTATATCATATCTCGACCATACTAGCAATCCTGGGTCTGTCAACACAATTAACATTGTCTTTTTATGGGCCATGCACAGAGGTAGGAGGGTAGATATGATGCATGAGATCATTGCCACCTTACTTAGAGTTGCTACACAGTCGATATCGTAGATATGCATTGAGGGAGTGGTGACTCAACTATTACTAGACATGGGGTAGATGAGAGGACATTTAGTAGGCCTATCTTAGAGGATATCTTTAACGATATGCAGGATGCTTATAGGATGAGGATGGTTGAGCCGTTACAGGGTCGAAAGGGCCACTACAAATTATTGTTCGTTCTTAAGACTAGGCAAAGATATGGATTGGATCCCATTATACCAGAGCTGCTAGTAGAGGGGAAGGATTAAGATCAGGCTCAGCCACCTTTAGCACCACCACTACAGCATGATCACTAGCAAAAGAAGCCATAAGAACCTTAAAAGGCTGGTATTGATTTTGATTTTAGGATGGATATGCAGTTAATCTTGATGAGCTTCTTGGTATATCACTCATCCTCTAGTGCATCCATGGTCACTCATCTAGCCATGGCAATCACCCTTCAGAAGATTAGGGAGATATTCACCATATGGCCATCCTAGGGCTTTCACATCTGCTGTTGCCAGGATATATGATCACCCAGGTGTATCTACATCTACCGTTTTACCACCAGCACAATCGGTGTTAGAACCATTACCTAGTGATATCTCAAAGAGGCTATCCACTATAGAGGATACTATCAGCAGGCAGGGCTAGACTCTACAAACTATGCTATCCTTGGTACAGCCCATACAGGCTTAGCATCAGGTCAACGTATAGGGCATTAAGACAGATCTAGTAGTTGCTGGATAGAGATTTGATTCAACCTTATATGTGGTTGATGAGTCCCTAACTTAGATTAGAGAGCAGAAGGGCCGCATCGAGGTAGAGGTTCCCAAAGGAAGGAAGGCAGGCTATGATTAAGATTGATGAGTAGTTGAGGAGGTACATTAGGAATCTGAGAGATGATTTGATGAGATATATAGAGCATCACTCTAGGGTAGTCTCAGTGATGGGCCAGAGCTCAACGGACCTAGCTGAGGTGATAGCATAGATTTTGCAGCTATTGTTTACTGCATTACCTAGATTTGAGTTCAAATTCAGATAACAAGAAGAGTAGCCACTAGTGCCACCATAGGCAGTGGAACCACACAGACCTCCCAAGCCTTTAGCCTTCCATCCTCCATCTAGACCAGCCTACTACAGAGGACCATGACCTTCTCAGTAGTTTTATTTTGTATTTAGGGATTTAAAAAAAACTTTGGATATTTTAATGTATATAAAAGTTATGACATATATTTATGCATTTCCTTTTTTGCTTTATTTATGTTGTGTTTATGTTTGATCTATCTAAAAAAAATGCAGTGTAAAACTAACAACATGATGCATAATCAAAGTAATAACATGAAAGAAGAAAAGAAAGAGAAAAACATAAAATGGCAAAACAAATGACAAAAAATAAATCAACCATAATTATCAAAGAGATTAAGTTCAATGAAACAAGGCACTAATATCACACTTTTTTTCATTGGTACTCAAAACCATCTCAAGTGGTACATATAACACATTTCACAGAATTTAAAAGAGGCATATTTTTTTATCATAAGACAAAAAAAGGATAATGCCCACACAAAATTGGATTAGAAGGTTAAAGTATTTGTGAATAAGGAATGGATAGGAACCTGTGATAGTCCTTAGTTTTGGTCATGGTTCCAAAATACCTATGAAACCACAAGAAGTCACCTGAATAGGTTGAAATCAAAAAAGATGCAAAGCAAAAAGAAGTGTGGATATTTTCCAACTCTAGAAGAATTTAAGGAGATGGTCAAAAGTCATCCATATTCCCTTTTATTAAGGGAATTATTGAACCGATCTAATCCATATGGCTAAAGATAAAGTGAAGAACTTCACCAATGATTGATCCACATGGCTGAAGATAAAGTGAGAGATTTCACCGGTGATTGATCCACATGGCTAAAGAAAAAGTGAGAGACTCCACCAATAATTGATCCACATGGTTGAAGACAAAGTGAAAGACTCTACCAATAATTGATCTAGATGGCTAAAGCCAACATCACAATATAAAACTGAAGCACACTAAAAGAGGGATAGTTTGGAGGGTTGTTTTAACTTACAATGATAAAGGAAAGAATTATGTTGTAGTGTCTCCAAGGTAAACCTACACATATGAAGCAAGCCTATAAACATATGCTGCCAATAACTCTTCACAAATAAATATTTGCCAGAAATTCTTCAATATGAAGATTAATTCAAGGGGGCAAACACAACTACAAATAATGTTAACCACCACAATTACAAGGTTAGGTATGCCTACAGATGGCATCAACCAACCATTCTACAGTCTCATTTGATTTTGCATGTTGATAAACTAGCACTAATCAAATACAACAGTCTAATCTAGTTCTGTATGCTGACAAGTTGGTGTTAATCAGACAGTCATCTAAAGGTTAACACATTGACAAACTGATGGTAACTACCCAACCTAAGGTTAACACATCAACAAACTAATGGTAACTACCTAGCCTAGGGTTCACACATCCACAAACTGGTGGTAAATATCCAACCTAGGGCTAACACATTGATAATATGATGGTAACTACCCACCTAAGGGTTAACACGTCAACTAGGTGAAACTAACTACCCAACCAAGAGACTAGCTACCTAAGATGGTACATGTTTTAAGATAATCAATCATAGACTCGTTGCCTTATGTACACATTTTTTTCCTTCGCTTTGAATTTTGGTTCAGTTTGGCACTAGTGCACTAGTTCCCCAAAATTATGGGCAATTGTAGATATTATGACCCAAGGCAACCTAGATTAAGGTTACCTAATGATGAGGAAATATTATATTTCTAATTAAGACCATGAATCTTGAAGCTCTGACCTTGATTTTCGCATTTTCATACAAACTCTATGGTTTTTGTAAATGTTTCTGAAAGGTTTTAGCAAAAAAGCACTAAAAACCTTGTGGCCTTTGGCAATGGCAAACAGACATCTGCCATAAGAGGAAAGATCGTATGTGGCCACCTCTCACCAGTCCAAGTCAGATTAAGGGAATTTTTATAAATTCTAAAGAATCTTGTAAGGGATGGCCGTATGCCAATGATAGATGCCCATCTATGGGGTTATTTCCAGATTTTGCATGTTTTTTAGTTTTGAAAAATAGAGATAAGGATGATTTGATTGGATTTCACATTTAAAGTTGATTTAATCCTCCCAGATCTAGAGAATGAGAATTGGAGTGAGTCTTCAACTCTTCTCCAAATATAAAAATCCAAAAATTAGGGTTTTAAAAAATGAGGAATAGAGAGACAATTTAAAAAAAAAAGGAAATTTGTTTTTTAGGATAGAAAAATTAATTTTCTTATCTTGAAAACAAAGACACCATAAAAATTGTTGATATCATAAAAGAAAACATTAAAAATCTCTTTGTTTTTAGCACAAAATTTAAGGATTGGAGTAGAGATCGACATTTCTGAGCTTGCAAAATTCCTGAGGATAATATTCTAGGTTAAGCTATGTTTCTCCAATTCATCATGATAATCATGAGAATTCTTACTATCTTATGATGATATGATGCATGCTTTATGTTTGTTTATTTGAATCTATAAGATTCGATGATGCCATGATGATTCAAGATAGTATAATGTGCTAGAATAACATGCTAGGGTTTATTTTCCTTCATAAATATGTATGTGTTTCCTTGTGTTAAAATTTTATTTTGCATGATATTTATCATTATTATTTGATTAAAATTATGCTTTAAATGTCATGGTAGATTTTACATGTATTCGGACCATAAAGTTGCATATTTAGGGCTAATTTAGATTTCCTTTTATTTTGAGCTTGAAAAATTGCCTTCAATGTTTGTTTCGAGTGACAGATAGGAAAAAAGCATCACAAATAGTCGTCTGTCAATGAGACAAATGGCACATCACAATGCTTTCTCCTCATCTCATCCCTCCTCCTTCCTAAGGCACCATCGGTTCCCAAAGGTATTTGTGGCTTGATTTCTTCTTATTTTAATATGTTTTAACGTTTCTATTTTATCTTAATTTGAGCCATTTTCTGAATATTTATTTCAGCTCTTTTTTGTATTTTTATGTGCATATTTTATGTTCTATATTTGTGTTTATTTTTATGATTATTCCGTTCATCGTTATTTTTAAGTTATTTTAACATATTCATTTTCTTTTAAAATGAAATAATTAATTGGTCTTATTGTTTTTTGTGTGAGAAAATTATTTTATGCATTTTTTTCGAGTTCTTGAGGGCAATTATGCATCAGGAGTCATGCCCAACCGGTTATTTTGCACTCTCTCTCTCTCTCTTTTATTTTGCATTTAGGTCATTTTATTTAATTTTGGTATTTTGAGAACTCTTAGATGTATTTCTTCTGAGGATGTAGTAATGTAGTAAATAAGGAGTTTTTTTTTTTGTTTTTGCACTTTAACTTAACTAAGCCACTCAAAAGGTTTTATACTTAATTAATTGGATTTTCCTTAATACAAATAGACCAATGTCCAATTTTAACCTAAAATCATACCACAAAAGGAAGCCTTATTTTCTCCAAAATTAGAATCCCGCATCCCGCATTTTCAATAAAATTAAGCAAAAGTTCTCCACTCTTTTTGTAAATATCATATATGAGGGAACCAATGTTCCCAAAATTCAATTAACTCTCCATTTTATGTGTGTCATTTTATTTTGTATATTATTATTTTCTTTGGGATGATTTCCTTATGTAATAATTAAGTAGGTTAATTTTATCGCTTTTTAGCACTTTATCTAATTGATTAAATGTTTAGATTTATTGCAATGCATCGTGTGAGAAGCGAGGTAGTGGATTAATGATAAAAACTTAATTATAAAACACCTAACGAAGATGTGAACTAAGAGTGATGTCTTGAATATCATTCTCCATTCAGGCATCAAAAGGTTGAGAATCATTTCCTAACATTTTATTGGGGGGGTGACTCCAGGACACCTACCTCTTTGAACACACTTTAGATGCCTTCATGCATTGACCATCAATAATGGATTGGGTTTAAAATTCCCTCTATTTTGAAGTGGCCAATTTATGATTAATATTGAGCCTCATCCGATCTTGGAACCTAAAAGCGAGCCTCTAAGAACCCAATCACGATGCAAGCTGGGCTCTGGTGTGCGTCACATCCTTGCTAATTACTTTACATGCTATATGAATTAGGCATTATATGTCCTCGCTAAAATAGTGAGGACTTGTTATTCCTCGCTAAATTAATATGTTTGCTTGATTGTTGTCCTCACCAAGTTATTGATAAGTATTGCCCCAAAATTTTGGCACCAAAAATAAATGACAAAATGTCAAATTTCTCACTAAATTGTTGCAAATTTTATGTTTGTGTGCATCCACACCAACATTTGCAACAAAATTCATTTTTTATCGTAATTTTGTCGCTATATTAGTGATTTAGCAATGATTTTTTTATTCTCGTTAAATTTCGTCGCTATTCTACATTTTTTTGTTGCTTAATAATAATAATAATAATAGTATTTTTCATTATTTGTCATGTAAAGTACGATGCATACTTAATTAATATATATAGAATATGATGAAATTTTTTTGGACAAACATATCCTCACATTTTATTATAATCAATAAAAATAACATTATTAATTAAGAATTAATAATTAAAAAGTAAAAATGTTTTATTTTCTCTTTAATGCTTTTTTTTTTTAAACTCTTTAACACTTGCTTGATCGTACATATATGTTGGTGTCAAATTGAATTATTTTTATGGTTACTATATTTTTTTATATTATAAATTAATAAATTTTTATTGATTTACGCCCTTTGTAAAAAATAAAATTTTAATGATTAAATTTTTTTTTGTAAATGAACAAACGATTGCATATTTGACTTGGTAAACAAATCGGGTTAGACAAATTTGAGTTCGAATAATTTCGAATAAGTTTTTTTCAGTTTCAAATTTTTTCAATTACTTATTTTTGGATAGATTCGGGTTAGGTATTGAATCTTAGTTAGAATTTAAAACCGGACCAAAATTGAAATTTGAACCATAAGCTATTCGATATATTTGGTTCGATTTTTTATTTAGTTGATTGGATCTTGACTTTTTTGATATTTCGAATCAATTTTGACTTTACGATCTCTCTACTTAAAATGCATGTATAATTGATATTATATATAACTCATTATATTAGTAATTCAACTTTTCTAGTGTCCCGAGTAAACTTTGATCATCGGTCCAACTTGGCCAAAGATATCATTATTCACTACGAAACCATGATCCGAATTTTAATTTTAGTTAAACATCTTAAAAGGACTTATTTTCGACTCAAGTTTGATCATCAGGCTTGTCACAAATGGCACTATTTATAGTCCAAAAAATATTATTCTTGTCCCGAGTGGCACTATTCATCTCGAGAACTCTTATTCACAGTCCAAAATATACTATTCACAAACTAGAAATTTTTAGGGTGTCACATTCTCTTCCAAGTTTGAGATACTATGATTTTAAGAGAAAAAAAATCAAAGAGTACGACTAAGCAATAGTTGTGACACGGGATGATGGATGAGCCATGAGTAACAAAATAATAATGGATAATGGCATAGAGCGAAGAAAGATAAAAACAATGTAAGGAATTTAAATAGGAAAATATTGGATAAATTGTACGCTACTTAATTATTATTTTTCATTTTAATTTTTTATTCTTTTTCTTTTTTCAGTTATAGGTGACAAGTTAAACAAGTTGACTTTTTTCTTTTATTTCAATTAAATATAATTTTTAAATAAAATTGAGATAAGGATATGAATAAAATGGTGCGGTGTTAATATATGTAAATAATTAAACTATAATTTAAAATAAATATGACATAAAATAAAATTTAATTAAAAAAATCGGGTCAAAGGTTTGGATCAGGTCGGATTTAAGGTATTTTTGGATTTTGCATTTATGCCAAGTTCGATCCTAAATTTTTTAGGTCATTCAGTTTTTTTAAGATAGAGATTCAGATCACTATTTTCGGCAATTTGAGTCAATTTTTGAGATCAGATAAAAAATTGCCAAGTCTACTAATATTTATATTTAAGTATTATTATTTATTTTATTGTATTTTCCATATATATCTACAATATTTACAAACATAATTTTATTAAAAAATAACACTAAACTTTATAATAAAAAAATTAAGTAAAATCAAAAGTATATAATTATACACTAATATTGGTACTAAGTTTTGGATTCAAATAAAAATATATTTTTATTATCGTATTAACAATTGATTAAAAGAAAATACTAATAAAGTTAAAAAAAATATTAAAATTGGCAATTTTTGATCCAACCTAAAAATCCAATCTGAATCCATCAGAAAAGTGACTCGAAGCTAGAGAAAATCCAAATGACCCGAAAAATTTAAGATCAAATTCGACTCAAATCTAAAAAATCTACGGAAAACATATAATTTATTTATAAATCATAGTTTGATATATAATAATGTGCATATTTTCATAATCTCAAATTTCTAATCTTTTGATTTTTTTTTCTTCTCTTCTCTATTACTTATCCCACACATTTGATCGCTCAATTTATCTCACTTTATCTCCATTGCCATTGGCCTATAAGTTTTGGCATGAAAATGAAGTAATCTTACTAACAGTTCAGTTGATTTGATTTTAGCGATTTTTCATTCTGAAAAACTAAATTGATATAACATAATTTTTATTTCAAAATCGAATCAAATATATCAAAGTATTTTCGGTTCAATCCTATTTGATATTTGGTCCAATCTGCTATGGCCCAATTCAATTTTCAATTTATTTTCACTACAAAAAAAATATAGAATGGTAACAAAATTTAGCAAGGACAAGAAAAATCATTGCTAAATGTAACACCCTATACCTAGTCTGATAATTGAGCCGAATAAGAATGTTACAAACTATTCTAGGTTTCATAAGTAAATAAATAACATAATATTTTATAAAAAAAACAATACTCAAAATTATTACTATTTATAATTTCAAAATTTCAGTAGAACCTCTACATAATATTGCCTACCCTCCTGTAAAAGCAAGGTATTTTTGACACTTCTAATATCACATATCATACTCTAGAACTTCATGAAAAACTCCAACACAATTTTTCCATCTTCCATTATTTATCAAATAATACAGATAGCAAATCATCAATTTATCGACTTTCGATACCTGTTACAGTCATATAAACACATATACCATAATATCAAATATTTTCATAGTATAATATGGTTATTTCTAAGTTAAGTACGTATATTACAAAAATCTTCTACTTAAACAACATGAAAACATGTTAAACTAATTAACTTCACTACAACTATTCAATACAAAACTCCTAGAAAATGCTCAAACTATCTATTGTGTGCATATGCCAACCAAAAATCAAAATTTCCAAAATAAAAAATAGGAGTCTTCTTAGAGCCTCCATGTTGACATGACTCATGATATTAGCAAATTTCTCTACCTATACCCTCAATTTTAAGAATCCTTTTCTTTAACCTACATGTGGAAAATAACCACGTGCTAAGCTTGAAGTTTAGTAAAAGTGCTCTACAAATTTTACTTTATTATATTTAGTATTTAATTATTATTAGATATTGAACATATATAAACTTAATATAATCAACTCATACAATTAGATTATAATTATAATATCACTTTTAAATTTTGCAAAATAATTAAAGAAACCTAACCAGATATATCATAAATCCACAACCAAAGGAATAATTTAAGCTAATAGTTAGTTAATAATACATTTGATTTTAGTATTAACTTTCTATGCATAAAATATAAACTTATATAAAATTTGACATTCTAAGAATGAACTAAACAACTTTCATTATGTTTATCACTAGGCTAAATTCAAATAATATCACCATCAAGATAAATTTCCTGATGATTCAAGTATTCATCGAGTATAACTAGAAAAGTTTATTTCATTTAATTACTTTGTTATGACTATTACCACTAAAATTCCACTTGGACTTCAAAATTTCAATTTTTTCCACTATTATGTCAACCTTATCATATAATTTCTATTTTTCCACTATCATGTCAATTGGTCACATAATTACAAATTTATCACTATAGTATCACTTATTTTATATAATTAAAATTTTGCCCTTAATATACCAATTTTAGTCAATAATTGTTATTTTGCCAATTTAGCCTCAATTTCATCATATTATTACTATTTTGTCACTAATTTCTTTATTTTCATCTGTTTATTTTTTGTTTCACCCCTAGCATTTCCAATGGAAATTGTATACATAAATCGAATGCACGGGACTTGGACCTTAAAGGTCCATATATGCACTGTTTCACATTTTCTTTTCTTTTTTCTTTTTCGAGATAGATCCATCATTGGTGCACTTTTGTGAGTCACCATGACTCACTATTGCGGTTAGTATCCTTATGGCTAGCCAACTACATCACATACTTTCAGTTTTTCTATTAGATACTAAAGGTAAAACTATTTTATCATCCTATTAATTATATGCATCAATACATTCTCTCCAAGAATGTACATATCACTTTTCATTCATACGTGGATTTAGCCCGAGCATCAAAGCCACCATTGAAGCTTTACTCTTAATTTTCATTATATTTTCCCATAGGATTCATAAGCAAGCATAAACTTTATATTTTAATGCATGTTCACATGGATTTATTAACATGGCATCCCATCTCTTATACTCATTCAAATTCATTTGACATGCTTATCCAATAATTATGATTCCACCACATTATTTTTTTAAATATGAACATACATATAACTGTACACATATATGTATAGTCTGCATCATTTATCATATTATTTTCTCCTTAAATATACTAAAGACTATCTATGCATCAATGTGATTTATTCACATGTCGTATATAATGCATTATTTATCCTTATAAAATAATATTCATTTCTATCTTCTTAATTCATCATATTGTCACACTAAAGCATGCTATAATTTATTTAATCATCTGTAAGCATAATAACATACCTTTATATGCATATTACCTATATACTTTTATTTAGATTAATACATATGAGTTCAAGCATTCTTGGCAACATTTCTATCTCATTTACATGATCATTGGTTGTTTTCTTCACCTTCTACTTTTATTTAGTCTTTGTATAACTCACCTACTAACTTAATCTAAATACATTCACATAATTATTTGGTTATAGTAATTCAAGAATACACATATTGTGAGGACCCAATCATGACCCTAATCGAATTATTGTTAATTAATGAGGATCATCGTTAATTAAGGCAAAATTAGATTATTTTATAATTATCAAGGTTAAGTCCCAAAAGGGGTATTTTGGTAATTTCAGCATGTAAGTATATGAGTTAAGTTAAATTATAATTAAAGACAAGGATATAATTGAAGAGAATTATAAAGTATTGAGGTTAAGTTGAAAGAAATTGAAATAATAAAGGGTTTAATTGTGTATAAGGGTATAGTGGGAATTTCACTTAGTGAGATATTTACCCCACTATAAATTAGTGTTTTGAGGGAGATGGAGATTGGCATTTGAAGGATCTATATATATATATATATGGTCACGGTTTGAAGAAGAAGCTCTAGGGTTTTGGTGTTTTGGCATGAAGGTAATTTCTTCCTTCCTTAGATCTCTTCTTCCATACTTGAGTAATCATCTTAGGGTTGTAGGAAGAGATGATAAGTCATGTTTGTTGTCTCTGTGTATAAGGAAATGAAGGAGAAAGAGAGCTAGATCAATGAATGTTGAAGGAGATGAAGCTTGATGTTGAGGTACGAGATTCATTTTTTGACGGTTACTATACATGTTTTCCCTCTCCTATTTTATGTGCTTTGATAATGAGATTAAGGGTTTAAACTAATAGATTTGATGATTATAACATGATTAGTAACCTAAATGATCATGTAAGCAAGAGGGGAAGTGAGATTTGGGGTTTAAATCTATGTTATGCACGATTTGGATTTTGGTTTTCTCTTGTTTTCTTTCCCACATATGGCCACGTGTGAGATTGTTCTTCCCAACCCGTGGCCACATGTGTTTGTTCTTCATGACACACAACCACGTGATGATTTCTTCCTTCCCCCCGCTGCCACACACCTTGCTTTCTTTCCCACCCACGACCACGTGATGCTTTCCTTCTTCCCACCTGTGGCCACGCACATTGCTTCCTTTATTGGACACAGCCATGCATTGATTGCCTTTGAGGTTGCATGGCCACGTGATGCTCTTTTCTTTGGAAACACGTGAACACGTGATGTTTTCTTCTTCCCACACACGGCCACGCATGTGTTTTCTCTTTGGAAACACATGGCCATGTGATGCTTTCCTTCTTCTCACCCATGGCCATGTGATGTCTCTCTTCTCCTTGTACATGGCTAATTATGCTTTAATCTCTGAAAATACATGGCCAACCCTTCTTTCTCTATATGAAATGCTTGACCAACCATGCTTCATATGTACTCTTTTATTCATTCTAGTATATTCTCACCCCAAGATTTAACCCATGTAATTAGATATTGAACACAACATTATGTGTTCCATAAGATCCTGAAGAGAGTAAGAATTGAGGTAATTGGATTAGTAGTCAGTATGAGCTATGGTAAATAGTTATTAAATGAAGATGGATATGTTATTTGTTTGCTAAGGGAGTAATAGATTATGAAAGTTTGTTCTAATGCTAGAGTCTATAAAGACATGTTTTAGAAAGACATGAATATAGCATGAATTATTATAGAAATTAAAAGATATTATAATAGGATGAAGATTGAATTAAGCAGTAATTCATCCAAAGTCACCTACAAATGAATAAAGCATGATTGCTTAATATGAAAATATATATATATATATATATATACCTTGTTATGCACATATTAGATTAAAAGGCTTTAAAACAATAATCCTATAACGATATGAATTGGAGTCCACTCGAACTCTAATTAGAAGAAGTTACAGGTAATGATGCTAAAATAATTAGGTTTCTAAAATATGTTTTAGTGCCTAATAGCTAGAAACTAAGAAGAGTGAGAAGAAATACAGCAATCATAAGAGTTTATGCTATTTGATATGCCTTTATAGTATAGCATAAAGTATATGCTCGGCCAAAGCAAAAGGGTTCTACCTAGACACTATACTTTGACGATCCTTTCCAAAGACATGAGAATAATATGATTTAGTCTAGCTGATAAGAAAATAGTGGTAATGTTACATGTAATCTAGTAACTGTAAACATACATGCTAATTAATGTATTTAACACATAAGCATAAGGTATGTAATATGCCTAAGTTAAAAAGAGAAGGAACATTTTAAGGGATATTATAACATTATAAAAGCTTGATTATACTTCAAGTCATAATGGGAATTAATGGCGAGCCTTGATGTAAAGGATCATACTAGTCTGTTATTCATACCCTATGATGTAAAAATGAAAGTCACAAGTCTTCAAGTATTGTTATAACGTTTAAGATGAGATAATCTTATACAACTCACCTAAGAAAGTTATGTTATAAAATAGAAAGAACAATTAGATGATCATGATATATATATGTGATAATGTTAAGGTAGATAATCTATTGCCTATGATATAGTAGACTATAGAAGTGAGCTACAGGGGCTAAAGATAAATAAGTGTTGACCTTAATCTATATGAGAGCATAATTATTTTATCATATGGATCATGACTGTTGAGTGCTATGAAATATGATTATGTCATTATGTGATTAATTATGAGAATAGGGAAACTAATCACGGCAAGCAGTAACAGGTATGTCATCGAGAACTATTCATGGGTTATGTATGTGTATGTGGTATAATTGATTCCAGCATGTTGTGATGAGTAGCTTGATTTAATATGTGAACAAGTTTGAGTGATGAAATTATGTATTGCCACATTAAACTGCACATATATGTATGAGTGCATGTGGGTGCGTGCAATGTTAACCATAAGAAATGATGTGTTGTTATTGTTGCATAAACATGTAACCATTATGATATGAATGAAGGAAAATTTATGTAAGCATATGATTTTATGATGACATCTTTTTAGCCTAAAGCTCAACATATATATATATGATAAGAATGATATGCATTCTTTTATGAAAAGTGGCTTTAAGCCAAATGATGTGTTAAGTAAAGAAGAATATGTTAAATTAAGAGATGTCTTAAAAAGTTAAGCTTGCGGGTCTTAGTTCAGTTATGGATTAAATAGGCATGCCTAGAGGGATACAGTCGCAACTGCTATATGTTGACCCCGTTTGGGTCTTATTCCTTAATGGAACCATCATTTGACCCCATTTGGGTCCATAGTTTGTTCCTTGCTGGAACCATTGCTTGACCCTATTTGGGTCCATTGTTTGATATCTTCGAATATCCATAGTTTGATACCTTCAGGTATCAATTGCTCCCGTTATCCACCTTTCGAACTAATACTTAGGCAAGCTATTAAAGATATAAATGGTTTAAGAGACAAAGCAACGTATGTATTGATAGCATCACTTATATATATATTGGAATCATAATAATGATTTATTTTATTACTTTACTCTAAATTTTAGTTAGCAATAAACTATTGCTATGAAATGAAATGCCATGTTATGTTATGTATTACTTGATTATGATGTCTTACATCAACCATGAGAAAGGTCGCCATGTGATGGCCACTGTAAGTTGGTTTCACGATGAAAAGTTGGGCTGCATGGGCCACAAGCTTATAAGATTGAATTAAACGTTATATGAACTATGACATGCATAATAACATTCATGTATGGGAAAATTAGAAAATGTTTGCAGGTGGTATGGAGACCATGTCAGTTAATCATGAGGTGTAATACCTATTCATTGGAATGGCATGCAAGTTTATGTGTATATGAACATTTATATATATGTACGTGTATAGGTATAATTCTAATATAAATCAAAGTGCAAAGCATGAGATGATATTAATCTATATGACATTTAAAGTGCCATGATAATATAGCATTAAGGAAGACATGTTTAGAATCCCGAACAAAAATGATAAGTTGGTATATATGTAATGAAATCATGCCTAGCAATATTTCTTGCTGATAAGTGTGAATTATGTATAGTTTTTAACATGTTTTAAGTATTGTTATTTAGTTAATTTAGCGTAATTTTGGTTAAATTAAAGTTAAATTATTAATTTGTATGTTTTTGGAAGTTAATCCAAAGTTTTGGGTGTTTTCAGGCTTAATTAAAAAAGGGCTTAATTGCAAAAAGGCAAGAGATTGGGGTCAAAATTGTAAAAATGAGAAATTGATGCGAGAAAGTAAGCATGGAGTCCAAAAGGTTTTCACGTGACCACATGAATAATATGAAGAGAGGAACCCGTGGTCACGTGAAGATTGATTAGAAAATGTTACATGGCCACATGAGATTGAATAAAGATGAAGGCGTGGCTATGTGTTCTCAAGAAGCAAAAGATGCATGTCCACGTGAAAGAGATGAAGAAAAATGCTATGGCCACGTGAGAATAAATGAAGAAAAGCATATGGAGAAGGTGTGATCGCGTGAAAATTAAAGAAGGAGTAGACGTGGCTGTGTGTCCCTCTTACTTCTTTAGGCGTGCCCATGTGTGACTCAACGAAGGAATGGCCTGTGGCCACGTGCAAACTCTCCTATTCGACGAAGGATTTTTCAAGGTTCCCGTTTAAGAAAAAATTGCTTCCTATTTTGTTTCTGGAGTTTGAGAAGGATTCTATTGCATCTTTGGGATATAAATAGGAGTCTGAAGCACCAAAGAAGGGCATCAA
Source organism: Excoecaria agallocha (assembly GCA_037975025.1). Taxonomy (NCBI): domain Eukaryota; kingdom Viridiplantae; phylum Streptophyta; class Magnoliopsida; order Malpighiales; family Euphorbiaceae; genus Excoecaria; species Excoecaria agallocha. The sequence continues at coordinate 807,369 of CM075820.1, read as the reverse complement.
TCTTTCAATTAAGCAAATTATCTTTTAGTTTTTTACATAGTTTTCTATTTTTATTATTTTATTCAAAGCTTTGTTTTAGTTTTAAGCATGTCTAGTGAGTAGTTTTCTTTAACTGTTGCTAAAGGATACTTGAATCCTTAACTTTTATTGTCATAACTTAAGCTTATGCTTCACTTTAATGCAAGTTTGATTATTTCTTAGTTCTTAAACAAATTCTTATCTTTATACAATTTAAATTGATTGTTAACTTAATTAAACATTGGTTAAGTCATTGGTTTTAAGTTGATTATTGATATGCAAGTTCTTGGGTTAATTTATTTAGGTTGATGCATGATTATAATTTGAATAAGCTATAATTATCTGTTAAGCAAAGTAAACTAAGATTGAGAAAAGGTGTAACTAAGAATAGGTGGAAATTGAATTACTTGAGAAAGGATTTAATAGACATTTAAGAGGATTAATTTAGATCTTTTTGCTAAGTATTGAATTTATCTGAATAAGAGAATTTTAATGCTTGGAATGATAATCTTGAATAAAGTTATCTAGGTGTATTAATTTGAATTCTTCATAATCACTTGTGTGTTTTCTTTTGATTAAGTCATAACATTATTGGTTAAGGTGGATAGTCCTTTAGTAAAAGTTGCTTTTAATATTGTTTTTTACCTTAATCGCTTGCTTGCTTTTATTTTCTTTTTAATTATTTCAACTCTTTTAACTGTTTTATTTTATCTTTAGTTTTAAAAGTCTATTTTTAGTTTTTAATTTTAATCATCACTATCTTTGGGAGTTATCTTCTTTCTGCTTCACACAAATTTGGTTTTAAAATTAAAATCACTCATACAAATACAAGTTTTCCTTGGGTTTGATATTTTGGGTCATAATTAAATTTTCCTATATTACTTAGCCGATCTAATACACTTGCTAGACATTGATCACTTGCAAATGTTATATAACATGAGCACTTCCTTTTAGCTATGAATAAATGTTAAATGTACATGTTAGGTAACCAAATTGGTTAATGTTATTAAGTTGATGGTTGAACGAATATAATGAAGATATCAGTATTCTTGAATAAAAGAATTATAAGATGCATGAATCTTCTAGGCAATAAAAGAGGGATTAAAGATGATCATTAACTAACAAGTTTCAGGGATAAGATAAGTTTATACAATGCTTTTGGTTTTGGTAATGATGGCATCAATGGTTTAGGTTAAAAACTCCCTGAAATATCCATCATGGCAGGATATAATGTAATCTCGTATATTATGTTATTGTGATAGCTGATTTTGGTTTGATGAAGAAAATTGCATGAGCTTGTCCATAGTTTTGTTCCCCACTAAGCTTTATAGCTTAGCTCAGGTTTGTTTATCCGTGTAGGTTTCAGGATAAGCTCCAGAAGATCAGTCTTGATGCAGTTGCCTTGAGAATATCAGGATACTTGAAGGCCATTTATGTTATGTTTATCTTATTTATAAGTTTAATTATCTTATTATGGCATGTAATGATGACCTATATTATTATTATTATTTTTGCATGACCTTTACTAGGTTTATGATGATGATGATGATTGATGATTATCCATGGCTAAGGAATTAGGGTGTTACACATATATATGTAATATATATTCATTATGACTAATCTTACCTTGTTTCTTATAATTATTTGAATTCTATCATTTCCAAATTTCCATTAGCATATACATTAGTATTATTATGATATATCTCATACTTTTTCTTAATCTCATTATTTCTCAACATTAAGAATTTTATGGGTATTCGTGTCTCATTAGTTTATATATTGTCAATCACGTAAACTCAATTTATAATAAATCAAAAATTCAAACTAATTTGACAATTAATACCTTTACAATTAGGTTAACTAACCATAATCATCAAAGCATCATGCTTATTCATGAAATGTGGTTTAATTTTTTCATGTTGACAACAATTTTTGAAAATTTAAATTTATTTAAACATAGCTCATATATTTGATCATTTCTAGCCCAAGCATAATAAATATAAATTTGGTAAAATCATCAAATTACACTCAATAATCAAGTTAAATATTTTATTAGCTTCAATTTATATTTAATCTCATAAAAAATTCACCCATTTATTCAGTGGCGAAGCCAAGATTTGTAATCAAGGGGGCAAAAATATAAGTCATGCTTAAAAGAAAAAAAATATAACATACATACTATAAATAAACTGTTAAATAAAGAAAAATATCCATTAGCATATTTAAAAAAATTACAATTGTTGTCTACGATTTTTTATGCCCTAATAGCGATAATAATAACTTTATGCCCTATTTTATTTTAAACAACTAGTTGTTTTATTAGTTTTGTTAGCTTTGTTGTTTTATTGTAAACAATTTGTTGTTTTAGTATAAAAGTCAGGCTGTATTGTTCTTTCAGATATATGAAAAATATAATGAACAGAGTTATTTTTTTCATATATCTGAAAGAAGAATATAATATTTCTTTTATACTAAAATAATAAAACTAATAAAACAGCTAGTTGTTTATACTAAAACAACAAAGCTAACAAAACTAACTAAACAAATGAAAAAACACGTGACTAATAAATAAATTGTACAGATACAACAATCCAATGAAGCTAAAATCGAAAGTACTATAAAAAACTAATAAAACAGCTAGATATTCTTGCTTTGTCGAATCTTTTGTTTTGTTTTGTGAGTGTTGTATTGTGTGCAGCTCTGGGTCTTATGGAAATGGTGTTAGAATTAATCCTATCCTAAACATTAACTAAAAGCAAAAAGGCAAATTTCTCATCTTAAAGTTTCAAAAAGAAAAAAAAAATAATTGTGAATATAATGATAAAGTAAATTTGCAGTAATGTTCAATTATTTAAAGATAGAAAAGATGGGAATTGACCTGAGAGAAGAAATCTGAAAACAAAGTTTCTTATGGATTACGAGTAACAAGAGGACAGTTATATAGATTGTAGTTCATAATTATAACCATATTAAATATACAGCCCACAAGATAATTATTTCCATCAACTAGAAAGGAACTTTAGAAATAGCTAGAATAGAACCCACCAAATAATTTTTTATTATCTTAATAGATGAAAGTATATATTATCATGAAATCAAAGGATCGGATCTATAAAATCAAAAAAAAAATTATATGAATTAGACGTAAAAATTGGCAAGGATTGATGTCACTAAAGACTACATAACAGAGGATAGGTGATTGTTGTTGGACCACTAAATATGTGAAGGGTCATATATGGTCTCTTCATTGCAATACTTCCCAAACAAATAGAATAGAAGTAGTCGAGGAATGGGTGTTAAAATATTAAAGAGCCATGGCCATTGGGCCACAAAATATATGAAGGGGATTCATGGATGTTTTGTTAAAAAATAAAATCTTAATTATTTCAGTTTATATTTTTTTTATTTATGTATTTTTAAAAAAATATTTCAACAGTTAAAATAATTTTTATATTAATTAAAATTCAAACATATGCATGCTAATTCTAACTAATTACATCTAGTAATTATAGTAAACTGGTGGGGGTTGAATTTGTTTTTTATGCACTATATTTTGTAAGAAGAAAATGAGAAAAAAAAGAACAATGTAAACTTCAATTATTTTAAACAAATAGCATGGAAAAGATGAATGAATCTCATCAATAACCTCAACAACTGAAAAAATAAAGAGGTAATTAATTAGCTTTAATTGATTAATACCCATCAATAAATGTGTGCTAGTGCTACTTACATTCATATCCATAAATTAATAAATAAATATTCATTAAAATTGGCAGTACTGGTTAGATTTAGCTCACTAGTATGGCATTATATTAATTGCAGCATTACACAAGTCTATAAGAGTATGGTATTTTCAGAAATTAAACTTGAGGTAACTTTTGTTTTGTCCCAACTTCTTGCTTGCTGTAAAAAGATAAAACATAAATTTAAAAAAAATATCATTGTTATTCACATAGATTTAAGGTATTTAATAAATATGTACCCATTATCTTATATTTGTCTTGCAAAATTGTATGTACTATAAAGAACAACTTTCTTTAATCACCTTACAGTCTAATTAATTTGCTTATAATCTTATATGAATTGCTTTTGTGAATATAATGTGTGTGTGTGTGTGTGTGTGTGTGTGTGTAGTTCTTTGTTTTATTTATTTAATTTAGTTCTTATAAAAAATTAATATTTATTTTTTATTTGGAGATTTTCAAAAAATGCATATGGAGTCTAATGTTGATACAGTAAATATTTTTACATTTTAATTTTTTTGTTTTATTTTTTCACAATTTAGTTGAATTTATCTAATTATCATTTGTTTATATGAATACAAGTATAAGATGTTGAATTTGTGAGAAAAATATGTCCAAATTATGTTGTATCAATTTAAATGTATGCCTTTTAAAAAAAAATTGGAGGACATTGAATGTATTTTTAATTATGGGTTATGTTGTATTTATTTTTATTGTATGTTTTTTAGTGTAATTTTTAAGTTATGTTGTATGTATTGTTAATGTATATTTACTTATTATGGAAAATATTTATGTACATTAAATTGTTTTATTTGGTTGGATATATGGGCCCATTTTGGTTAAAAGTCAAATTTAAAAAAGCCCATATTTAATTCAGAACTAGTTGAATCGAACTAAATCGATCGAAATTATTTCGGTCCATTCGATTTTCAGTCCTAAAAATTTCAATTTCAGTTCAGTTCTTATAATTTTTCAATTTCAGTTTGGTTATATCGGTCTAGCCCAAAACCGAACTCAACCGACCATTTGCACACCCCTACACAATTCTAAAATATCTATTATCTTCCATACTATTTATTTCCAAAATCTCTTTTAGTGTAACTTTTAATTTTTATATTAAAATTTTAATTTATTAACAGATCCTGAAAAGTTCTCAATCTCGTGTTAGCTGGCCTCAACCTCAATATTATTCATTGCTTAATTTACCAACAATCATAAATGATACCAATCTTACCTAATCACTTTAGGTAAAATTATTCATAATTCAATTATTTGATCGGTGTTGTTTTTTTACTACTCTAAGTGGACTATGACTTTCAATTAACTCTATATCATTTACTATGAGTCTATTATTTGAATTTGCTTCCTAGGTTATACCTCCATGAAGAACTCATTTCATTTAAAATTTACTCTTAGAGTTTATCTTGAAAAAAAGCACATATTTATTGTTTAAAAGTTACAGTTATCAAACTCAAATTTTGGGGTGTTATGCTAAATAACTGATATAGTGACAAAATTTGTACAAAAATGAATTTTATCACAAATATTAGTAGGGGCTCATGCAAAAATATATGTTGTAACCATTTAGCGAGAATATTGTCATTTTGTCACTAATTTTAGGCAATAAAATTTTGGTGCATATCTTAGCAAGAACTTGGCAAGGATAACACTTATGCAAACTGTTATACTTAGCTAGGGACAATGAATCCAAGCTAAATTTGGCGATAAGTTGACTAGTAGATTGCTATTAGATTATTGCAAAGAACTTGTCTTTGCAATTTAGCGAGAACATGTTTCCTAGCTATTTTGTTGAGGATTCATGCTCTAGCAAATAATTATTCATAATAGAACTCTAACTCAGTGAATGTTTGTGAGAGAATGCTCCAAGATAAGTTAGGAAGGATAATTGTCCATGCTAAATTAGCATGAATAAAGACTATAAGGCCCCAAATTAGGCCTAGGAGTTCGAGCCAACAATATGGATAAAATGAGTAATAAAATAGAAATTTGGGAATTATATGGTATTAATGTGAAAGGCAGGGGTAATTTGGCAATTAATTATTTTGGCATGCACATGTATGTTTAAAAGCTTAAAGTGAGAGTTAAATTAAACCAATTAATAAGTATAAGGAATGATTGAGGAAATCAATTTAAATGAGGGGTTAGAGTGGAATTTCTCCTAATGGCCGCAAGTGGCCCAATAGGAGAGTGCCAATTAGAGTTTCTAGAAGATGGAAAAATGAGATGGGAAAGGGGAAGTAACTGTCGGCCATATGAAGGCCTTTATTCTAGAAAATATTTCATCCATTTTTACTACTTTCTCCTTCTAATTCTTCTTTCTTAGTTAACAATTTATTCTACCAAAAGAAATAATTTAGGGGATTAAGAAAATTGGAGGTAAGCTCCCTTCTTCTATTTCTTCTCCTCCTTCTAGTCTTTAATTTCTACAAAATGATTTAAGTATGAAGGATGGTGGTTTATAATTGCAAATTATGATTTTAGAAGGTGAATCCAGTACAAGGAGGGAGAAGGATGCAATCAAGAATCGAAGAGAGGTTTTAAGCATTTTACGGTATAGGAGTTTCTAATTTTCTTCATTTATGTGCATGCTAAGTAGAAACTAGTTAGGAAAAGTTATATAATCATGTAAATTGATGAGAAGAAAATTTTTGAGATGATTGGTGTGCATGGAAATGAATGTTTTTAATAAATAAAGTTAAGGGTATAAAGGTAGTCATAAGTCCCTTTGGACTTGCCAAATTTGTTTCATGTATAACTGAAGAAGTAAGAGTCCAAATAGAATGAAATTAGTTAGAACAGGAACTAAACATGAAACTAGATACATTGAGAAGAACTTAGATCTTAAGTCCATTCCTAAAAGCCATAAAATTTAGAGATTATAGATAGTATAATGATAGGCTTATTCAAGTGACAAATTAAATGTCATAAGGAATAATTTCATTTGAATACTTTTAATTGAGTTAATGTATGAAATAATAGGAATTAGATGTGGGGTATGATGATCAATTAAGAGCCTATGTTGGTTGGAACTTTAGATGGAAGATTAGATAAAGGGGTTACTGAAGTGTATTCTGCAGAATTTGAAATTTTGCAATCAACCCGGCTGGATTGGCTTCTAATCCAATTAGGTGACATGAATTTTGGATTGAAATGGATTAACCAACCTAGCTAGATTGTTTTCAATTCAATTGGGTGTTAGACATTCTGGACTTAGAAGCTTTACCCAATTCGGCTAGATTGATAATCAATTCAATCAGGTTACCAGAAATAAGAACAACCTAACTGGATTGATTCTAATTTAGCTGGGTACACGATGAAATTTCCATGAAGCAAGGCAATTAACTCGACTAGATTGCCCTCCAATCCAATCGGGTAGCCTCCCCTATATCAATATACATATGAACTATAGACATTAAACTAGTGCCAAATCTTAAGTTAATTATTGTTAAACACTTTTAATATTTTAGAAATGATTAATATGGGGCATGATATATGATTTATAAATGTATATACATGTGAACTTATGACCAAACTATTACTCATAAATGGAATTCTACTTGAACATGAGAAATTGCATGCATAAAAATCCATTGAAGCCTTTGCTACGTAGATGTACATTATTATTATGCACGTGTGAATATAGGTATATACTTCATTATAAATCATATATATATTTGTGTGTGTGTGTGTGTGTGTGTGTGTGTGTGTGTGTGTGTGTACACTTACTAATGTTTATATATTTTATGAATACCATAAATAAAGATAAATGGAAAAGGACATAATGTCTATGTATAGAACTTGGTCGTGAATAGATATTTACATTTATAAGGGCGATTGCAACTGCTATAGTTTTGGCCCCATTTTGGTCTATAGTTTGTTCCCATTTAGGACTATAGTCTTGACCCCATTTAGGTCCACAGAATTGATACCTTTGGGTATCTACAGGATTGATGCTTATGGGTATCCACATGACCGATACCTTTAGGTATCCACTGCACCTGTTATACCTGCCTATAGAGCTTAGGTAGGAAGTTAAAGAAAATTGAAAACAAAAGTTAAGTGTTACATGACTAATTATCTGATTATAATAAGAGAATTTAATAGTTACCTGTATATAATTATGCATACTTACATGTGAATTTACACTATATAACAACGGAGGCATTACTAATCATTCATTTGATTATATATTATTATTTACCATGGTTATATTATTTATTTATTATAAATCATGTGCTAGTATACTTGTTGTTTACATGCTTGGGAACGACATCTATGAGTGGTTGTTTGAAATTAATATTTTCCCCTATTAAGCTTTATAGCTTAGTACAAGTGTTTTATCCATGTAGGTACCTCGGGTAGGATCGAACAAAGACAAACTTGCTAGAAAAATGTCAACACAAGGATAAGAATTAAAGTACCTCAAAGTATATCTTCTTTTGTTAAATGTTTTATATTAATGCATAACTTTTGTAAAGAATCTTGTAATGTAATGGTAACGAGCAGCTTTGTAATGTGTGGTGTAATATTATTTTTAGTATACATGTAAAGGATAATTGAAGATATGAAAAAAATGTTATAATTTGTACATAATATGGACATATAATTAGTAGTTAAGGATAAGTTATGCAAGTTGGGATCATGATGATAAATGTATAGTTATATTTGAATGTGTATATCAATGCATAAATGCTCATGATTGATGTTGATGATAAGTTTGGTAGAACTTTTCTGTAGTGAAGGTGTTACATTTTGTTATATCATAGCATAGGTTTAGGCGATTCTAACCAATGAGATTTAGGAATAAGTTGTTTTTTGTGTTGACATAATGTAAGTGTCTATGTTTCTTATAGAAAGTATTAGGGATGATCATGGGGCAGGGAATCCCCATCCTTGGCGGGGAACCACCCCAAATGGGGGGGAAAATCCTCAAAAATTTCCCTTGTGGAGGCAGGGATAGGGAAAAAATATTCCCCGACTTAGATTACAGGGTGGGGACGAAGATTGTGGTCCCTACCTCGAAATTTCCTTGGCCCCAAAATTTAATAATTAAATTTAATTATATATATAATTTAGTTTTAAATTATATTTAATTTTAGTTTTGTTAATTATTAAATATTATATTTCAATTATAATTAATTATTAAATATTATATTTTAGTTCTAATTAGAATTTTTATAAAAAAAATATTTTTTTTGGGGATGGGGATGGGGGGAATTTTCCCCCCGAAATGCTAGTGGGGATGGGGAATTCCCACCCCTACACGGGGCATTAGGTATGGCCCCTGCCCCGCCTGTGATCATCACTAGATAGTATACCATTGAGGGATCTCAAGAGGTAATAGAAGAGACTGCAGAAAGTAACTTATCGGTCCGATCGAATCTAGAGTCTTCAACCTCTACCCAAGGAGATATACCTACTGTTGTTCCTCAAAAGGTATTGTTAAAGATTTCCCAGCACATGGCTCAGAAATTACAAAGGACAACAGCACCTAAAGCTCTTATAGAGGCAATTAGAAAGCATAGGGTAAAAGAGTTTTTGGGTACTACATTAGAAGAATCTGACAGGGTAGAGTTTTGGTTGGAGAAAGTGAAAAGAGTGTTTAATAATGTTCAATGTCTCATGGATCAGAGGGTAACTTGTGTTGTCTCTTTACTCTAAGGGGTAGCTTACGATTGGTGGAAGTTGGTGTTGAAACAACACAACTACCAACCCCACTCATGTGGGAATTCTTTGAACAAGATTTCAAGCGAAGATATGTCACTGATGCTTATAAAGAAGCAAAGTTGCACAATTTCTATGTTTGAATTAGAGGGGTATGCCAGTGGCGAAATACAAAAGAGAGTTTAACATATTGAGTAAGTATGCACTAGAACCAATGTTGGCTAAAGTTTTTCTGTGCCAACAATTTGAGGAAGGGTTGAATGAATGGATTAAGGATCATTTGATAGGAGCCACCTCTCTTCAGTTAGTGAATTATTACTAGCTTGTTTAAGGAGCTATATGGGTGGAAAATTTGAAGTGGAAAAAAGAGAGAGAGCAAAGAAGAAGTTTCTCAAGAGTAGGACCCTCATCAGGAAAAAGGAATCAACTAGCTGAATCTATTAATAGTTCTCCTACCCAGGGTAGACGGCGAGGGCCACCTATAGCATCTAAATTACATAAAAATGCACTGATAGGGCAAAAGGAAGGACAAGGATCACCACCTGAGTTTTCATATTATACGAAGAGGCATTAGGGCACTTGTAGGCTATTGATAGGCACTTATTTCAAGTGTGGAGGTTGCGATGACTTTGTAGCTAATTGTCTGATGAGGCAAAAATTATGGACCTCATAGCAGAGTAGTTGAGGAGTTTCTAATACACCTTAAGCACCTAGAGTCATAATAGGGGTCATAGTGGACAGAACTAGTATGGGCCTCCAGCTAGAGAAGCATCGGAGACATGAACACCACAACTCTTACATGGGCATATGCTATGAAGACCTGCAAGGATATAAATACCTCAGAAGTAATAGTTGGTATTTCTCTCTCTTTTATACTGATGTTTATGCTTTAATAGATCCGTGTTCTACACACTCATACATTTGTATTGGGGAGATGAGTAGAGCAGTGTCAGTTATGGACCAGTTAGCATATGATATATATGTAACAAGTCCTTTAGGCCATAGTGTTTATGTAAATAAAGTAGGTAGAAATTGCCCGATTATAGTATAAGGGATGGTATTTGCAGTTGATTTGATTGAATTGTCATTTTGTGAGTTTGATGTAACCTTGGGCATGGATTGGTTAACTAAGCATCAAGCAGTAATGGATTGTGGAAACAAGATAGTAACATTAAAGTGCATTAAAGGTAAAGAGATAATAGTGCAAGGTATTCGGTCCAAGCCCTTAACAAATGTTTTTTTAGCTATGCAAGCTAGACAGATGCAAAAAAAGGGTTGTGAAGTATTTCAGGTAGTGGTGTTTGATTCTAAAAGGGAAAAGTACATCTCCCTAATATACCGATAGCTAGAAACTTTCTAGATGTGTTTCCAAAAGAGCTACCCGACCTTCCTTCTTAGTGAGAGGTGGAGTTTTCCATTGAGATCTTACTTAGCACTATTCCTATCTTTAGAGCACCGTATAGAATGGCACCATCTAAATTGAAAGAGTTGAAAATCTAGTTGTAAGAGTTGCTAGACAGGGGTTTTATTAAACCTAATATATCACTTTGGGGCATGCCAAATTTGTTTGTTAAGAAGAAAGATGGCACCCTAAGGATGTGCATAGACTATTAACAACTCAAGAAGGTGATAGTAAAGAACAAGTATCCCTTACTAAGAATAGAGGACTTATTTGACCAGCTAAAGGTGTAGGTGTGTTCTCTAAGATCGATTTACGCTTGGAATATTACTAATTTCGAGTAAAAGATGAGGATGTTTCAAAGATTGCTTTTAAGACCCGATATGGCCACTATAAGTTTCTGGTCTTGGCCTTTAGGCTGACAAATGCATTGATAACTTTTATAAATTTAATGAATTGGGTGTTTAGACCCTATTTGGACCAATTTGTTGTGGTATTTATAAATGATATACTGGTCTACTCAAAGAATGAATTGGAGCTTGAAGGGCACTTGATGATTGTATTGCAAAATTATGGGAAAAGCAATTATATGCTAAGTTGAGTAAATGCTACTTTCGGTTAAAAAAAGTTTTCGTTCTTAGCCATGTGGTATCGTTGAAAGGTATTAGGGTGGATCCTAATAAGATTGAGGCCACTATCAACTGGAAACCACCTCGAAATGTGATCGAAGTAAGGAGCCTTTTGGGATTAGCAGGCTATTATCATCGTTTTATGATGGGATTTTTAGTTATTGCCTCTCCACTCACTAAGTTGCTCTGAAAGAGTGTCAAGTATGAGTGGATTGATAGATGCCAAGCAAGTTTTGAGCAATTAAAATAGATCTTTGTTGAAGCTCAGTCTCACCTAACCAACTCCAGGCAAGGAGTATGTTATGTACATTAATGCTTCAAGAAATGGTTTGGGTTGTGTTATGATGCAAGATAGTAAAGTTGTGGCTTATGCATCCAGGCAATTGAAGCTCATAAGCAGAATTACCCTACACATGATTTGGAGCTTGCAACAGTAGTTTTCATTTTGAATATATGGTGACATTACTTATATGGAGAGAAGTGTAGGGTATATGCTTATCATAAAACTCTCAAGCATTTGCTCACTCAAAAAAAAACTTAACTTGAGGTAGCGAATGTGGTTAGAATTATTTAAAGATTATGATTGCATAGTCGATTATAACTCGAAAAAGGCTAATGTAGTGGTTGACGCTTTAAGTTAGAAAATGATGGCCACTATGACTTTACACTAATGTAAATGGAGATTAGGGTGATATGGAGCATTGACAGCTCAATTGAAGGCACAGCCTCCCTTAAGGCAGGATATAGTTGATTCTCAGAAGAATGATAAGAAAATAAAACGTATAGTTCAAATGATTCGTGAATGTAAAGTGTGTGGGTTTAAGATAAAGGAAGATGAAAGTGTGTATTATCATAATTGGCTTTGTTTACTAGATGATAGAGAATTGACAAAAAGATTGTTGCATAATGCTCATAATATAGTTTTTGCTATGCATCCCGATTGTAATAAGATGTACCAAGACTTGAAGTGATTTTATTGGTGGCCAGGAATGAAGAGAGATATGGTGGAATATGTTTCCAAATGCTTGACATATCAATAGGTAAAAGCTAAACATCAGCTTCCTTCATGATTACCCAACCCATTCCAATTCCATAATGGAATTGGCATAACATCACAATGGATTTTCTTTCAAGTTTGTTAGAGCGTATGCCCTAGAGCCCATGTAAAAGGGATGAATTTCATATGTATGAATTTATATTCTTAATAAAAGGTATTATTCATTTATTAATTCTATTTTAAATACATGAGTTTGTAAATCTTAAATTAATAAATGAAGTCCTTGATATTATAAACACAGTGCAAAGGCAATCATGAAAGTATTCATGATATGAGGTGTCTATTGCATGTAAATGTGTTAATATCTGAATATCCCTAGTCATAGAATTAATGAGATAGGACATTGTTAATTCGGACAGACTAACACATGTTATGCTTCTTAAATGGTTCAAACAGTGGTTCTCATAACTGTGATTATGGAAGATAATCAAAGCTAACATGTGGATGCTTGTTAGAAGAACAAATTCATTGGAGACCTACAAAGAGAATCCTCACATGGATATTAAATCTATGTCAGTGAGGAATCTCTTCATAGCGGTTGTACAAGTATCCTTAGACTTGAGATCGCCAAAGTTATCTTAAGTAGCAAGTGGTATACTTTGACTCCATAACTGATTACTTCCAATTGGGGGTGAACATAGTTAGGAGGTTGGGTATATCATGACCTACTTGAAGATAGTTGAGTGATTGACAAAGGATTCACCATCCCAAATTTATTAAGGGAAGTTATCTCACATGAGTATATAATTGCCTTGTTCAGAGAATCATTAGCCAGAGTATTATGCCAAGATGGATGGAGATCCATAAAGGATATTTTGGGAGCAATGGTTAAATTAATAGAGCATAAATAATTAGATTTATATGAGTTGACAGAAATCCATACTCAGAATCCTATTGAGATAAGAGTGGTGAAAAGAGTAATTTCACGGTAACGTTTCTATGGAAGGGTATAGTCAAACCACTTGACTTTTCTGACATTTGGGTAGTTATGATTTCTAGCTAGAGGTCGCTCATGATTTGTATAATAATGTATCATAAATATCAATAGGGATTGATAAAATGATTTAAAGGAGTTTAAATCATGTGAGTTTTGAATAGAACTCACAATTACATATTATACTGCCAGCATGGATAGGAACCCAATAGGTCACACACATATAGAGAAAATGATAAAATGGTAAAATGACAAGGATAATAATATTTGATATTATTATGGGGATAGAGAAGTGAATAAGAGAATAATTAATTAAAGAGTTTAATTAATTATGTTCAAGTAAAATTGTTCGCAAAACTTTTTTGAAATATTCTATAAAAATGGACCCAATTGAAATAATGTATTTCATAATTAATTATTATTGAACTATAAGTGTTATAGGGCTGATATAATAATTAATAGATCCATTGGAGGAATTAAAGAGGCCCAAAGAAGTGAAGTTGGCACGAAAACCCTCCAGAGGAAGGGTTACATGCCAACTACAAACAGAAGGCCTTAGAGGCCTAATTCTTGGACCAAAATAAATTAAATATATTTCATAATTGTTATAGATCCTATATATTTAATTTGGTTGGATTTGTAATTCATTTGGGTAATTAAATCCAAGTATATGCACAAAGGGCCTAGTTTGTGGGTTTTGTGCATAGTCTTTTGTGCAAGTGCTTAAATTGGATTTAATTGAGCCCAAATAAATTATTAATAATTCCAAAAGCCCAATTAATATTTCTCCAGCAATTTTAAAGAGTCCAATCCTATTATGAAGTTGGATTTTTAACCTAACTATAAAAATCCAAGTGATAGGGTATTAGGGCTAACTGTGTGAACAATTAAGAAAAAAGTTTCTCTCACTCAAAAAAGCCCTAGCCGCCACCTTCCCTGGCTAGCGTCTAGGGTTTTCGGCCAGCCCTTATTTTTCCCAATTATTGGTTCATTCTATCCTTCTCTTGTGTGAATTACTCATTGGAGGTGTTCGATTTTGGACACTATGGTTTGCGATAACCCGGTGAGAAGGAAAATCAACTGTTCAAAAAAAATCAAAGGTGATTTTTCTTATTCCCATTAATATGTATGTTGTAAATTTATCGCAATATCAGATCTATTGGTTAAAAATTTTAAATTTCGCTCATGTATGAGATGCATGTAACCGATAAATTCCAACAAAGTTTACCTTATAAATCAAGAAAGCATGATGTAGTGTGGGTAATTATGGGTAGGCTTACAAAGTCAGCTCATTTTATACCAGTTTGATCAGATTACTCAATAGATCAATTAGCTGAGTTATATGTTAATAAGATTGTTCAGTTGCATGGAGTGCTAATATCCATAGTTTCTAATCGAGACCCAACATTTATATCTAGATTTTGGAAAAGTTTGCAAGTTGCCTTGGGTATTCAACTTCATTTCAGCACAGCATTTTATCCATAAATAGATGGGTAATCGAAAAGAGTGATACAAGTGTTAGAAGACATGCTATAGGGCTATGTTTTAGATTTCTTAGGTAGTTGGGATAGATATCTAGCCTTGATAAAATTTACTTATAATAATAGTCATCGAGCTAGCATAGGCATGACACCATGCAAAGCATTATATAGCCAAAAAATGTCGAACTCCCTTTTATTGGACGAAATTATCAGAGAATAGAATGATTAGCCTGAAAATCATCAAGGACACTGAAGAGAAAGTGCAATTTATAAGGAAAAGACTAAAACCAACTAGTGACAAGCCAAAATCATATGCCGATTTAAAGAGAAAAGATATTTAATATCAATTTGGTAATAAAGTATTTTTAAAGTTATCACCATAGAAGAAGGTTTTATGATTTGGAAAAAAGGGAAAGCTTAGCCCCAAATTTATCGATCCTTATGAGGTCATTGAGAGAATCGAACCTGTGGCTTATAGATTGGCACTTCGAGGAGAATAATCCAAATCGGATGCCATCAATCCAGTCAAGTGACATGCCTTCTGGATTGAAATGGATTGCTTTTCAATTCAGGCAGGTGTTAGACATTCTGGACTAGGAAGGTTCATCTAATTCGACTAGATTGATAATCAATTCAATCGGGTTACTGGAAGCAACAACAACCCGACTAGATTGATTCTAATTCAATCGGGTATATGACGAAATTTCCATGCAACAAGGCAACCAACCCGAGTGGATTGCCCTTCAATCCATTTGGGTTCCTTCCTCTGTATCAATATACATATGAATTATAAACATTGAACTAGTGCCAAATCTTAAGTTAATTGTTCTTAATCACTTATAATATTTTATAGATGATTAATAAAGGACATGATATGTGATTCATAGATGTATATGCATGTGAGCTTATAACCAAACTGTGACTTATAAATGGATTTCTACTTTAACATGACAAATTGAATGCATATAAATCCATTGAAGCTTTTGCTACATAGATGTACATTATTATTATGCACGTGTGAATACGGGTATAGACTTCATTATAAATCATGTGTGTGTGTGTGGGGGGGGGGTTTGGTGGGTGGGTGTGTACACTTACTAATGATTACATATTTCATCAACAACATAATATAAAGTGACATAATACCTATATATAGAACTTAGTAGTAGATAAATGGGCATACCTATAAGGATAATTGTAACTGCTACAATCTTGGCCCCGTTTGGGCCTACAATTTGTCCCCATTCGGGACCATAGTCTTGACCTCATTTGGGTCCATAGAATTAATACCTTCGGGTATCCACAAGTTCAATACCTATAGGTATCCATGTGATCGATACCTTCGATTATCCACTGTACCAATTGTCTAAGCCCGTAGAGCTTAGGCAAGCATTTACAAAAAAATGTAGATAAAAGTGAAGTGTTACATGATTGATTATCCAATTATAATAATAGAATTTAACCATTACCTATTGTATTCCTATGCATATCAAATGATAGAGCTATCCAAGAATGTTGTTTCAGTTTAAGTTATCATGTGTGAGGCACATGATTGTAAGATCTTGAAACAATTGAGACTTCATTCTAAATATCCCTAGTCAGTCATTATTATGGGAATAACAAATGAATTAAGACTAGTATGCTCTCTCTGATAAGTTGAGTTCTGTCTTACGGATCATAAGGACTAGAGTGTCAATCAGAGATCATAGATACATGTTTAGAACATGGTATCTGGATTCCATCTATTCATAAGAACACTACATGGTATAAGTCATAAGTGTTTCTTTTGTGCAAGTTTTGCATTAGAGTTCTTAGACCTAAAATCTCTATGAAACTCTTTATGAATTACTGTGTACTTTGACATACACCTAACATACTCGTAGCCGGGTGACAAGTATGGGTATGATTGGGCATGCACTAATTCATGTTTGAAAGCATAAAAGAAGTAAAGGGATTACCCCTCTCGATAAGAGAGAAAATATCATTGACCACTTGATCAGTAAACTGAGAAGTGTATGACCATACTGACGTGAAATAATGAGTAATCATTATTTATCTGAAAGTTCAGTGTCACTGGAATATCAAGAAAGGAATTAGTATATGTAAGGATGATTAGTTCCATGCCTTATATTAATTCTGATATTTATGGGTAAGGGACTATGCAAAATTTCATTAGGTCACTAAATGCCATTTGCATTTTCATTTAATTTGGAATGCTATAATACATTGCTAGAGAATATATATATATAGCCTTTGAATTATTTATTAATTCATTGCCAATATTAAATGGACCTATAGGATCGCACACAAAGCATTGAGCTTGAAATATTTAAAATAGAGTATTGGACATTAATTTGGGCTTTTATTTAAAGTCAAATTAATGTGTGTGATGGGTATTAAAATTGCTAAATGGACCTTGGTCTATGAGAGAGAGAAAATTGGCATTTACTAGGTTTAGTTCAATTAATTAATTGTCTTTGGATAATTAAGGTAATTGAGTTTAAATCCTAATAGTATTTGAATCAAGATACAATACTTAAATGGGAAATATTGTGGCCAAAATTCAAGCTAAATTCCTAGTGAATTTCGGCATGCATAAAATCCTTAATGAAGTGATTTATTTTGATTAAATAACTAATGCCAATTTAAATTAATTTGAATTTAAAATACTAAAGGAATTTAAATTAATTTAATTCACTTAATTAGGAAGTGATAGAGGCTGAAATTACTACCTAAATGCTAGTGAATTTTGGCACCCAAAAAACCCTAAGTTAAGTGATATATATGGATAAAAAATAACTTTGCTTATTAGGGTTTTTTCTCTCTCATTGCCTCCACTTTCAAGGGAAAAGAATTCTTTCTTCTTCTCTTGGATTTTTGGCAGCCATTTTTGAACTTTAGAAAGAACAAGATCAAATCTTGTATCTTTAATAAATACCCATTGTCAAATACTAAAAGATTAGAGCTAGCACTCTAGTTTTAAGCCATCTTTGCAAGTGTGTGTGTGAGCATAGGGAGGTGTGGCATAAAGGCAGCACTTTTGGTATTAGTGATCAAGATCTAAGGTATATAAGTTTATCTTATATACTGGTCAATGCATAATCAAGGTTTTGAAGTGCATCCAAGGTTGTAAGTTTATTCGAAAACCCTAAAATTGCATGTTTCGATTCTATATTATATATTGCATGGCATGTATGATCAAATTTTTTAATTGTTTCCCTGCATGATCATTATGTTTATGCCATGTGATATCCCTTCAGTGGTATAAGAGATTAATCATGCTTGTTTTAGTGCTTCGGATGCGTTATAACTTGATTCAAAATCATTTGTTACAATAATGTAATGCTGAAATTTTTTGTTTTGAGTTTTTTGCATTGGTTGAGTGTAAAAATGATTTTAAATGATTAGTTAGATATTATAATTATTATGACCTATTTATATACTATCCTAAGATGTTCTTAGAGCTATTCATGGTCAGTTTTAATTATATATACCTGATTGTACATGTTAATCTTGAAACTAGGTGCTAGTTTGCATGATGTGTTTGTAAACAACTAGTTTCTCAAAATTAAATGTAAAACGTGTTGGGCATGTTTGTAAGTGATTTTTAAATATTTATAACAGGTCTGGAAATTTTTTAAAAATTTTTTTAATTCTGGTCCATGACAATTTAATTTTTTAATTTACAAATCACTTAAAACAATAACTAGTTTGTGTTTGTTGCATGTTTAATCAACATTGTTTGTTTTGTTTTGATTAAAATGGCAAAAAAACATTTAGATCAAATCTGAATAGAACCTTAACTCAATTTTTATGACCTTATTTAAGTTATTAAATGGCTCATAAAATTGTTTTAAGTGTTTGTGCATCATTTATGGCATTATATGAGCATTAAACAACTAGTTTCACGTTGTTTGTTTGTTTTTTTTTCAATATCGTATATGATATATGTTCTTCATGAATTTTTATGTTTTAATTCATGTTGGTTCATATTATTTGTATTTTTAATGTTTATGGATTGTATGACATAATATTAAAAATGGCAAAGTTGAAAATTATACTAGAGTTGATTTATAGCACAAATCTAACTAGTTTGTGTTTTGGGCTTTTAAGAGAACTTATTCAACAAGAGGATTTAGTCCATTGGGCTTCAACCCAAGCCCATCATGGGGTCTTCTCTTAAAAGTACAAGTACACGGTTTCCATTAATGGGCTTGGCTTGATTAATTAAAATTGGATTTTGTTTTATCCATGAATATTGTGTATATTTGATTGCTTGTTTTGTGTGATGAATGAATATGCATGGTGCATTCATGGGCCCTGAGTTATGTAATTAAAATATAGCCTGCATGCCATTATGGATTATTGTAAAAGTTTCATTTATTTCTTAATATATAATTTATTTGAAGACTTTGTAAATCAAGACGAAGCCCACCGGAGTGAAGAAGCCCAACTTGAAGATTCATATGTAATAGTATAGAATCTTAGTTGTAGGTTTTTGTGCCCATGTTTGTCACGCTTTACTTTATGCACTTATACATATACATGCTATGAATGGATGACAAAGTGTATGCCATGTAAGCTGTAATAAAATAAATCCCTAAAATAGTAAGTCACAAAGTTGCCTTCTTAATTTGAAACATGTCAAGGCATCGATCATTGATCACGTAGACTAGAAGTCCTAGATGCACCCCATTATCTTTGTGAGGCATGGGTTGTGAATGTAGGTTGGATTTAACATGGAAAGGGATGCCCGAACCTAGGCAACAAATAAATGGGCATGTGCTATAACATCTTAAAATGTTAGCCCATTGGATCCAAGAGTCATGTACGAGACATGATTGGAGTTTTCCTACCTAAGTAACTTAACTCTTTAGGTGTACAAGCTCAGCTTGACTAATGAGTTGTTGTGAAAAGTGGATCTTGACCCACATTAAATCACTAACGCGAATTATTTAAAGTGATATTAATTCATTTTATGGAATTTTATTAAGACCTTATTTAATCTTGCTATATTTATATTATTGTAGATTGAAAAATGGCTTCTTCAAATAACAACTTTTCATTGCAATTGGTCCTCGAAAAGGACAAACTGAATGGCACCAATTTCATAGACTGGTCTAGAAACTTGAGAATTATTCTTAAGTAAGAGAAGAAGTCGTATATTTTGGATGCACCCTTGCCTGAGGAACCTACTAGGAATGCCTCTGCAATTCAAAAGGAAACTTTTTAGACTAAGAAGAGTGAATCCAATGATGTGACCTGTCTGATCCTAGCCATTATGGTGCCCGATTTGTAAAAGCAATTCATGGAACAAGAGGTCTATGCGATCATGGTGCACCTCAAGGAGATGTTCCAAGAACAAGCTCATCATGAGAGGTTCATGACAACAAAGGCCTTGATTTCTTATAAGATGGTTGCGGGTACTCCTGTTAATACCCATGTACTCAAGATGAAAGGGTATCTTGATACTCTTGAGAAGCTTGAGGTACAAGTCCCAAAGAAATTGGCCACTGACTTGATCTTAGGTTCATTAACTAATGATTATGATCCATTTGTTATGAATTATACCATGCATGCAATGAACAAGACAGTCACTGAGCTTCATAGGATGATTAAGAATGCTAAAGAGAACATTCAAAAAATCAATCCCGTACTTATGGTTCAATAAGGTATTAAAAAGGGACATGCTAAGGGAAAGGGAAAAGGAAAGGCAAAACCCAAGAATTACCAAGCATGGCTTAAGTCTAGTGGGAGTGCACCTCAGGCCCAACCCAAGCCCAAGGCACAAAAGCTCAAAGAGAGTGAGCACATGCCTCCATTGAAACAAGTTAGGGCATTAGAGGAAGAATTGCGCTCTCTTTAAGGAAGAACAAAAGAAGAATGGAGCCAAGGCATCTAGTTCTGGTATTTTTATTGTTGAAATTAACCTTTCTATTTCTACCACTTGGGTATTAGATACCGGTTGTTGCACTCACATTTTTTCAAATGTGCAGGGGCTAAGAAATAGGTGATTACTTGGGAAGAATGAAGTGGACCTCCATGTGGGCAATGAAGCACGAGTTGTCGCCATAGAGATAAGTGACTATCGACTCACTTTACCTTTTGAACTTTGTTTAGATTTAATAAATTGTTATTATGTGCCTGCTATAAGTAGAAAAATTACATTTCAATTTCATGTTTGGATATGGATGGATTTGACTTTATTATTAATAATGGCAATATTTATATTCATCGCCAAGGCATTTTATATGGCAATGTTATGTTACAAAATGGCCATTATATCCTTGATCTACAAAACAAAGAGTCTATATACAACATTAATACAAAAAGGGTTAAATCAAACAAATTGAACCCTACTTACTTCTGGCATTGTCGTTTTGGACATGCAAACGAAAAATGCATTTCAAGATTCCACAAATCTGGAGTGCTTGGGTCATTCGATTTGGAATCTTATGACACATGCGAGCCATGTTTGCATGGAATGATGACGAAGAGTCCTTTTAACAAGAAAGGTGAGAGGAATAGTGACTTATTGGGATTAATACATATCAATGTATGTGGACCATTAAGTACACAGGCTAGAGGTGATTTTAGTTACTTCATAACATTCACAGATGACTTCAGTAGATATGGCTACATCTATCTAATGAAGCATAAGTCTGAGACTTTTGAAAAATTCAAAGAGTTTGAGAACGAAGTAGAAAACCAACTTGGAAAAAGTATAAAAGCTATTGATCAGATTGAGGTGGCGAATACTTAAGCCAAAATTTTGACAGTCATCTGAAGGAATGTGAAATTATTTCACAGCTCACTCCTCCTGCAACACCACAATGGAATGGTGTGTCCAAAAGGAGAAATCAAACTCTATTAGACATGGTTCGATCAATGATGAGTCAAGCTAATCTTCTTGTCTCTTTTTAGGGTTATGCATTAAAAATTTTTGCTTTTCTACTAAACCGTACTATAACTAAAGCAGTTGAAAAGACACCATACGAGGTATGGACTAGGAAAGAGCCCAATATGTCATTTCTCAAGATTAGGGGCTGTGAAGCACATGTTAAGAAATTAACATCTGACAAACTAGAGTCCAAATCTATTTTCTGCTTGTTTATAGGTTATCCCAAAGAAACAAAAGGATACTACTTTTACTCACAAGCCAAGAACAAAGTGTTTGTTTGTTTTCTTGGAAAAAGAATTCCTTCTCAAGAAAGATAGTGGGAGTAAAGTAGAACTTGGAGAAATTCAAGTGCCACAAACTCCTGTAGAGGATGAGTTAGAAATGGGATGAAGTTCACAACCAATTGTGGAACAAGAACCCATTGCATAAAGACCTAGAAGGTCCAGTAGGGTACGTCGAGAGATTAAGAGATACAAATTTCTAATCACCGATACTGACACTATTGAGTTAGTGGATCATGAGGATCCAACTACCTACCGAGAATCTATTGAAAGCCTTGAATTGGAAAATTGGCTTAGAGCCATGAAATTCGAGATGCAATCAATGTACGATAACTAGGTTTGGACCTTAGTTAATCGACCCGAAGGTACTAAGGTAATTGAATGCAAGTGGCTATTTAAACTCAAAGATGACAAGACCTACAAAGGTAGACTAGTAGCAAAAGGTTTTTGGCAAACTCATGGTGTAGATTATGATGAGACCTTTTTGCCTATAGTCATGCTCAAGTCCATTAGGATCTTGCTTGCCATAGCTGCATATCATGACTATGAGATATGGTAAATGGATGTCAAGACTGCTTTCTTCAACGAAAATCTACTTGAGGATGTGTATATGACACAACCTAAGGGTTTTGTCAATCACAAGCATCTTAAGAAGGTTTACAAGCTTCAAACATCCATTTATGGATTAAAGCAAGCATCCGAAAGTTGGAATCTCTGTTTTGATGAAGCAGTCAAAGAAGTTGACTTCATCAAAAATGAAGATGAGCCTTATGTGTACAAAAAGGTTAGTGGGAGCATAATAGTATTTTTGGTCCTATATGTGGACAGCATCCTTCTCATTGGGAATGACATTCCAACATTGCAAAAGCTTAAGCAATGGTTGGGAAGTGTTTCTCAATGAAAAACTTAGGTGAAGCTAAGACAATACTTTGTATCGGATCTATAGAGATAGATCACATTGGCTTTTGGGACTTAGTCAATAAAAGTACATAGACAAAGTACTAAAGCATTTTAGTATGGGAGACTCAAAGAAAGGGTACATACCTTTGGCTTTGGGAGTTCCTTTGACTAAAGAATAGTGTCCTAAAATCAAAGAGGAGAGGGACAACTGAGTAGAATCCCATATGCATCTGCCATTAGATCTATCATGTATGCTATGTTATGTACTAGATTGGATGTTGCTCATACACTGAGTACAGTAGGTTTTAGCAAAACCTTGGTGAGAAGCCCTGGTCTGCTATAAAGGGGATTCTAAAGTACCTGTGAAGGACTAAGGATCACTTTTTGGTGTATGGTGATCAAGAAGAGCTCGTCATACAAGGTTATACTAATGCTGCTTTTCAAACCAGTACTCAAGATTCTAGATCGCAATCTGGTTTTATTTTTGTTTTGAATGGTGATGCTATCAGTTGGAGAAGCTCAAAGCAATAGACCATTGCAGACTCAACTACAAAATTTGAGTATATTGCAGCGAGTGAGGCTGCAAAGGAGGCTGTTTGGATTAGAAATTTCATTTCTAGATCAGGAGTGGTCTCAAGCATCCTAGATCCATTAGAAATTTTCTGTGACAATAACGGGGCCATTGGACAGGCCAATGAGCCACGGTCACACTAGAAATCCAAACACATACTCAGAAGGTACCACCTGATCAGAGAAATCATTGATTATGGGGACATCAAGGTTAGCAAGATAGCAAGTGAAAACAATGTAGCAAATACTTTGACGAAACAATTGTGTCCAAATCTGCACGAAGCTCATTTGAGAGCATTCGGTCTTAGGGTTATGCCCAATTGGGACTCGTGCTAGTGGAAGATTGTTAGTGTAAGCTCTAGCCCCAATACATTGTTATAAAACATTTAGATTAATAAATGAGGCAATCATTTTATCTATTGTATTTCTGTGCATATCAAATGATAGAACTATCCAAGAATGTTGTTTTAATTTAATTTATCATGTGTGAGGCATATGGTTGTAAGACCTTGAAACAATTAAGACTTCATTCTAAATATCCCTAGTCAGTCATTATTATGGGAATAACAAATGAATTAAGACTAGTATGCTCTCTCTAATAAGTTGAGTTCTGTCTTATGGATCATAAGGACTAGAGTGTCAACCAGAGATCATAGATACATATTTAGAATATGGTATATGGATTCGATTCGTTCATAAGAACACTACATGGTACAAGTCATAAGTGTTTCTTATGTGCAAGTTTTGCATCGAAGTTCTTAGACCTAAAATCTCTATGAAACTCTATGAATTATTGTGTACTTTAACATACACCTAATGTACTCGCACTATAAAAAAACTGCCAATTAGCAACTAAAATTAGCAACGGCCTTATTTTCGTTACAAAGTTTGTGATGGATTTGTGACTGTTTTACAATTCCATCATAAACAGAATGAATAAACAGTCGCTAATTATTGGCAGAAAGTAAACACACCATGTTTTGTGATGGAATTACCGACAAATATTTTCGTTGCTAAATTTTATAAGTTTTTATTCATGAAATTAATTCCAGAAAATATAGCGACGAACATTTTAGTACTAATTTTGGAGGAAAAATATAATCCCTTTTTTGCAACGGTTTAGCGACAAAAATTGGTTTGTCGCTAATAGTAATTTGTAACAGTAATACAATTAGCAACGGAATAATTTAGTCGCTAATTTGACACAAATAAATTAAAAAATAATTATTTTAAATTTCACTCACATGATTTATGTATAGTTTCAAGTAATTTTAATATAAACCATATGAAATGAATATTTTATTTTGTAAACAAAAATTATAAATTATTTTATAAGTTGATAATAATTTTTTATCAATTATACCAAAATCTAAAGTTATTTATTTAGAAAATTTATATTTTTAATAATAATAATAAATTAATTATTACTTTTATTATATATTTGCTTGTTCAAGATTAATAAAAATAAATATTTATAAAATGGCAATATAAAATTTATTATTTCATTTAAAATAATAATAAAAAAATTTGTAATTAATTTTTATTTTATAAAATTTAAATCAAATATTAAATTATTAGAAATTCTATTGATTTCTTTATCATTTATCCCCAAATATAAACTTATTTATTTAAAAAAATTACATTTTAATAATAATAATAATAATAATAATAATAATAATAATAAAGTAATTGTTATAATTATTACATAGTCATATTATGAAAAATAATAAATATAAATATTTATATAATAATAATATAAAGTTTAGTATTTCATTTAAAATGATTATGAAAAATTTATAATTTATTTTTATTTTATTAAAATTTTGAGCAAATTTTAAATTATTGAAAAATTTTAGTTATATATATTTACAAAATTATCCTTGAATACAAGGATAAAATGATGAAATTTGGTATGGGCATTTTAGTAATTTCAAAAATATACCCTACATATTAAAATAATATTTCCTCGCCCATTACCTCTCTCCACCGTTTTAATTTAATGCGTATATGATTTTAAGCTTAATTTTTTATTTAATTGAATAAGAATTAATTAATTGAATTAACTTTATTTTTTAATAATTAAAATGTTTAGTTCTATAATTAAATTATTTTTATTCAAACTTAATTGTAATGTACCAAAAATTTGAAATCGTGCGGGAGCACTTTTAATATGGGTGTACAGTATTTTGATACTGGTTCTAAGATTGATTAGTTTACATAATTTCATAATTTTAAAGTGATAATTTGAATTTAAAGCAAAAATTTAAGAACTAATGATAAAGGATTTAAAACAAATAAATGTATAATAATTATTAAAATAATTAAAATAATAATAATAAGATTTAAATTTCTTATTAGATAATAATAATAATAATAATAATAATAACCAAAAAGGAACAACCGAAAAGGGACCTAAATAGAGAGAGAGTGGAGCAAAAACGTGAGGGAAAGGAGGGGGTGCCACTCTCCCCATCACCGATCACTGGCGTAGCTCATCAGCGATTTCTCTTGCCGTTCTCTCTCACCACTGACTGCCTCACGTCGACATTTCACCCCCCAGCATCGGTCAATAAGTATATGAAACTCTACCCGACCCAATTAATCGTAATAACTCTATCTGAATATCTAATTTCAATCGAATTATTCGATTTATTTGGATATAGTCGAATTTTGCACATCCCTAAAGACATTGATAGATAATAGAGTTCAATCCAAGACTTAAACTCATACAAGTCAAAATGAATAAATTTTCTAATTTAATCCAATTTTTTAAAATCATACGAATCAATTTATTTTAAAATTTTTACATGTTGAATTTGAATATAAATTGGATTAAATTTTGACAAATTTAATATCATATCATATAAAAATATTTAATTTTTAATTTATAACTACATAAGAATTTTAAAAAATCAGAAAAAATAGTTTTAATTTGAATAAAGTTTTAATTTAATTTGAAAAAAACATTTTTAATTAAAAAAACAATTTTTTAAAATCATAAGAATCAATTGATTTTAAAATTTTTAAATGTTGAATTTGAATATAAATTGGATTAAATTTTGACAAATTTAATATCATATCATATAAAAATATTTAATTTTTAATTTATAACTTCATAACTATTTAAAAAAAATCATATGAATATTGGGCTATTGAATTTATAAATCTGAAACAATATACATGTAAGTGTGGCCACCACATTTAAGAGAAAGGAAATGAATAAAAAAAAAGTCAAGAAGAAGAGAAAAGATGAGAGGGAAATCGGAGAATCGGGATGTACAAAAGGGAGCTACTACCAACGAAGCTCCGATCACCTCCGCTACGGTTACTGTCGGTGTCCTTCCCGCCGTCAGTCCGCCACTGTTGCCTTCTTCCTTCCCTAGTTTCCCTCCTCACCAATTGCCTCCTTCTTCCTTTGTGATGATTGGCGATGGTCTGCCACCACACTACCGACACCGGTGAGTTTCTACCAATTTGGTGAGTCAAACACCACCTCTCTCCGATCGTCATCCATCGAAAGCAAGCAGATCGATGACTAAAGCATCCGCAACTCCCAATGTAGATTTACACCGTAAATGGGGTTTGGTAGGCACATGACCACCGAAAAAGGGAAGTTGAGGTTCTAACCTCCACGACGGTAGTGCTAGTGGAGCTCCTGTGTAGCTCTAGTGGAGCCCCGATCACCTGTCCGGTCGACCAAGGTAAGTTAGGGACTTCTTCTTTATGTGTGTCTTCCAGTGTTTAATTGGTGTTAGATTTTATTGTTATTGATTTTGGTGAAATTTAAATAGGTTGCTTAAATTTTTGTTTATTGGATGTGGATTTGACTTGAGTGTTGAAATAAAATTTTGAAAATTTACTACTTTAGTTTTGATTATGATAATTTTTGTTTGCCAATGTATGTTAGAGGCTGATTTTTTTTCTGATTTTCTATTTTTGGGCCTGATTAGAGTATTTATACTAACGTAATTTTTGTTAAACCTTAAAAGTGTCATTTAGCTGTAATGGTAGGCTATGGGTTATAAGATTTTTTGGGTTTTAAAGTTGTGACAGTGGAGTGGAATTATAGAGTATATTTTGAAGAGAGATGGAAAAGGTATTGAAACTCTTATTGGAAACTCTCAAGATTTTTGGTAGAAAGGACTAGCAGGATTTGAAATTTTTTTTCCATTTGATGGTGAGAAAGGTTTTCAAATTTTTAGGGGTTTTGGCCTTTCAATATAACTTATCTAAAAAATGAAAGCTGAATTCAAATTGCTTTCTCAAGTCTGTTAGTAGTTCCTAAGAGGTAGTTCGAATGACTCCAGTTTATTTAAACTTTCAAAATTGAGAGTTTTGAATAAACTATGTTGTATGTTCATTCTACAATCATGGCCAAGCCCCCATTATTGATTTTCAAGATACAAATAGAAACTTCTTAACTTTCTTTTTTTTTTCCTTTTCTTAACCACATTTTTTTTCATTCTACAAGGCTGAGGATTTGATTGTTTGTTATATGTTCTAATAATTTGAGACCTTTGATGTTGAGCCTAGAGTAAATATATGCTTAATAATTAATGCCATTAGTGCACCAGGCATTATTTGCTTCAAATTTAATGGATAAGTTTCTTGTATGGTAGCAAGTTCTTGTTAATAATTTAAAAAGTCAGTTAGTTGAGAAACATTTTTTATTAATATCTGAATGGAAAGTTTCATAAATGTCTCTGGATTTGACCAAGAGTTTTGGATACTGATTCATGAATTGTTATTTGTCGAGCTCATACCATGATTTAGGTGAAGTTTGTACTCCATAAAGTGAGAGAAAGCCGGATCTTTAAGATTTTAGTATAAATATCCCGTGAGTTGTAAGGGTTTTATTATTGCTAGAACTGTAATGGTGTCTTCTTATGCTTCATACTTTACAGCTCTAGTAGCACTCAGCATCCCCCTCCCTCTTGACAGATACACATATAAATGTAGTAGTTAATCTATTTTTTTAGTGGAGTTGGTATTCCATGAGGGACATTTGTATATTTAGCTTTCCTAAGATGTGATTTATAAAATTTTTAACAACACTTCACTATGGTACTATGCCCTTGAATCATTTCATTTGAGTGTTCCCAAAGTTGGTGCTTTTAGTGATTGAACATTATCTTTATTGTTTGCTTGCTATCTCATAAATTTTTGCTTTCTTCTTTTTTTTAATTGCTTTCTTATGATAATTTCATATCATGACCAGCTGCTTTCAACTGCCATAAAGGTGTCTGTTCTCTATTATTGTAGCTTATATGAACATTTCGCATGACATTAATATTTATTATAATGTTTGTTTGACTTGGTCAGGCTTTGATGATACTAGTATATCTTTTGGACCCGTGGAAGGTACGTCATTGTTATTGACTTCTAATGATTATAGTTTGTATTTTGAGTTTCTTTTTTTCTATTTCAAAAATTCATGTGCATCACCTGTGATTGTCATCTCCAGTGTGAAAAGCTTCTCTCTTGTTGAAAGATGATTACAGCTTGAAGTTGTTATGCTTTCATAACAAAAATACCTCAGACTTCCCGATAAGCAATTTTTAGCCCGTTTGTTTTTGCTATGCTTTCCTTGTGAATGATTTACCTTTTTTGTGAAATATAGGAATATATTTTTTAAGTAATTTCTCAAGATTTATTTATTTTCCTTAAATAGTGCATTTATTTGAGCAGGCAAGCAATGGCCGCTGAAGTGGCATAGCCAGTGAGTGTTGAGCCTCCACCTACTTAGCCTTACAACAAAGTGAAGCTATTTAATTGTTGGACCTTTGAAGATGTTCGGGTTTTCAATCTCCCGCTTTACCTTGACAATCTTTTATTTTTATTTAATACATAGTATTAATGATATTGTCAATGTATGTATTTGTTCATGTGTATAGTTATATCTTTTGATGTATTGCTTGATGAATGAAATTATTTTTAGACCTTTTTATTTCTTTCTTGTGCAAATCAAGATTTGGTTTCTATTATTTGATGGAATTCTTAACATTAAAAAAATAAAAAAATCATGTTAATTCAAAACAAGTGTAACTTATTATATAGGACATATTTATGGGGTTAATGAAGTACATAGCATTAGGATATGACATATTCTTGCAGTAGTTTGTCAAATGAGATGGTTTGTATTTTTAGCAGTATGTTGTTTCTTGCAGCCATCAGTTTGCAATGTAGCATGTGACACTTCTTGTCTGCATTGTTATTTTACTGCATGCTATGTTACCTGTAAATCTCTATAGAGCCTTTTTTTAATTATATTTTAATAGTCATTTTGAAATGTGGCATGATATATCTGTATACTTTTACATATTTGAGGAAATATGCTGACTTTCAAAAATGGTTTGGCTGTCGTATGTTTTTTAATTTTTGTCGTGAGTTGATTTTTCTTCTTTCTTTGTTTTGCAGTGTGAATCGATGCAAGCACAGCTTGGCTGGGATTGCAATTAAAGCAGTTCTTGCTGTTGCAGGGGTGTTTTCATGATCCATTTTTGTTAGAAATTAGTTAAAAAAAGAGATGGCTTGATTTAATTGCACTTTGTTTCATATATTGTTTTTTTTCATGTTGATTCTATATTTGTAATGAATTCATTACAAATTATATACATATGAAAATATAAGATTATTATTTATATTTGTATCTATTATATATGAATTTTATAATATAAGATTATTATTTATATTGTGTACAAGATGAAAATTTAAAAATACAATAAAAGAAAAAATTAAATTATGCAATAATTTAGAGATGGATTCGCGACAGCAACTGTCACTACTGGGCAAACGTTAGAATTTAAGAAATAATTAGCAACCACATTAGCGAAAAATTTTTCGTCGCTAACTTTTAAAGTAAATTTTTAATTAGCAACGAAAAATGTAGTCGCTAAATATTATTATTATAATTCGACGACTAATTAGGAATATAAATTAGCAACGAAAAAAAATTAGCGACTGATTTTGAATTCAGTCACTAATATATTCACGACTGGCCTTTTAGCAACTATTCATCGTGGCATCACTAATTTAAATTAGTGACGAAATTCTGGTAATTAGCGACGGAATTTTTTGTCGCTAATTAGCAGTTTTTTTTGTAGTGTCGTAACAGGATGACAAGTATAGGTATGATTGGGCATGCACTAATTCATTTTAGAAAGCATGAGAGAAGTTAAGGGATTATCCCTCTCGATAAGAAAGAAAATATCATCGGCCACTTGATCAGTGACATAAGAAGTGTATGGCCATACCGAGATGAAATAATAAGTAATCATTATTTATCTGAAAGTTCAGTGTCACTGGAATATCAAGAAAAGAATTAGTATATATAAGGATGACTAGTTCCATGCCTTATATAAATTTTGATATTTATGGGTAAGGGACTATGCAAAATTGCATTATGTCACTAAATGCCATTTGCATTTTCATTTAATTTGAAATGCTATAATATCTTGCTAGAGAATATATATAGCCTTTGGATTATTTATTAATTCATTGCCAATATTAAATGGACCTATAGGATCGCACACAAAGCATTGGGCTTAAAATATTTAAAATAGAGTATTGGACATTAATTTGGACTTTTATTTAAAGTCAAATTAATGTGTGTAATGGGTATTAAAATTTGCTAAATGGATCTTGGTCCATGAGAGAGAGAAAATCGGCATTTACTAGGTTTAGTTCAATTAATTAATTGTCTTTGGATAATTAAGGTAATTGAGTTTAAATCCTAATAGTATTTGAATCAAGATACAATACTTAAAGGGGAAATATTGTGCCCAAAATTCAAGCTAAATTCCTAGTGAATTTCGTCATGTATAAAATCCCTAATGAAGTGATTTATTTTGATTAAATAACTAATGCCAATTTAAATTAATGTGAATTTAAAATACTAAAGGAATTTAAATTAATTTAAATCACTTAATTAGGAAGTGATGGAGGCTGAAATTACTACCTAAATGCTAGCGAATTTTGGCACCCACAAAGCCCTAAGTTAAGTGATATATATGGATAAGAAATAACTTTGCTTATTAGGGTTTTTTCTCTCTCATTACCGCCACTTTCAAGGGAAAAGAATTCTTTCTTCTTCTCTTGGATTTTTGGTAGCCATTTGTGAACTTTAGAAAGAAGAAGATTAGATCTTGTGTCTTTAATAAATACCCATTGTCGAATACTAAAAGATTATAGCTAGCACTCTAGTTTTAAGCCATCTTTGCAAGTGTGTGTGTGAACATAGGGAGGTGTGGCACAAAGGCAGCACTTTTGGCATTGGTGATCAAGATATAAGGTATATAAGTTCATCTTATATACTGGTCATTGCAAAATCAAGGTTTTGAAGTGCATCCAAGGTTGTAAGTTTATTCAAAAAACCTAAAATTGCATGTTTCGATTCTATATTGTATATTGCATGGCATGTATGATCAAAATTTTTAATTTTTCCGCTGTATGATCATTATGTTTATGCCATGTTATATCCCTTCATTACCTATATATAATCATGCATACTTACATGTGAGTTTACATTATATAACAACAAAGGCATTACTTATCATTCATTTGATTATATATTATTATTTACCATGGTTATTTTATTTATTTATTATAAATTATGTGCTAGTATGTGATGAAATATGACATGGTATGAATGTGATGATAGTACAGTGGAAAAACAAAAAGTTTTATCATACATACCATACAATTCCAAAGTAAGAAACGAAACATGCAATTTTAGGGTTGTAGAACTTACAACTTTTGATGCCTTTTAAATATTGAATTTGGTGATGGCCAGCAACTAAGATGACTTTATCCGCCTTAGATCTCGATTACCAATGCCAAGGAACAGCCTTTTACGCCACTCCCTCTATTCTCACACATACACTTGCAAAGATGGCTTAAAAAGAGATTGCTAGCTCTCTTTAAAGTATTGTGTAATGGCAATTGTTTGAAGCTACAAGACTTTTTTTCACGCCAACTTAGTGTCACCTAGGGTTTTTATTTCTTTACATATATATATCATTATCTTTTTGGCAAGTGTTTGATTTGAATTTAACTACTTCAAGATAATTAATTCAACCTCAATCACTTCCTAAAAATAAGTGACATATATTAATTCAAACTCTTTTGAATTAATTTGAAATAAAACATAAGACATTTTAATCAAATTAATCACTTAACTTGGAAATTCACATGTGCTGAAATTCCCTTTTTATTTTATCTTGGAATTTCGGCTAGGTCATCTCCTTTTTAAGTGTTTTAATTTGATTTAAATATCATTAGGATTTAATACTCAATTAACTTAATTAATACAAGATAATTAATTAATTGAAATTAAATCTTATGGGCCGAATCTCTCTCTCTAATGGATCAAGGTCCATTAGCAATTTTAATGTCCATTACATACATTAATTTGACTTTAATTAAAAGCCCAAATTAATGTCCAATACTTTATTTAAATATTTTAAGCCCAATGCTTTGTGTGCGATCCTATAGGTCCATTTAATGTTGGCAACGAATTAATAAATTAATTCAAAGGCTATATATATTCTCTAGCAAGATATTATAGCATTCCAAATTAAATGAAAATGCATATGGCATTTAGTGACCTAATGCAATTTTGCATAGTCCCTTACCCATAAATATCAGAATTAATATAAGGCATGGAACTAGTCATCCTTATATATATTAATTCCCTTCTTGATATTCCAGTGACACTGAACTCTCAGATAAATAATGATTACTCATTATTTCATCTCGGTATGGCCATACACTTCTCAGTTCACTGATCAAGTGGCCGGTGATATTTTCTTTCTTATCGAGAGGGGTAATCCCTTCACTTCTCTCATGCTCTCTAACATGAATCAATGCATACCCAATCATACCCATACTTGTCACTCTGTTACGAGCACGTTAGGTGTATGTCAAAGCACACATTAATTCATAAAGAGTTTCATAGAGATTTTAGGTCTAAGAACTCCAATACAAAACTTGCATATGAGAAACACTTATGACTTGTACCATGTAGTGTTCTCATGAGCGGATCGAATCCAGATACCATGTTCTTTAACATGTATCTATGATCTCTGATTGACACTCTTGTCCTAATGATCCGTAAGACAGAACTCATAATATCAGAGAGAGCATACTAGTCTTAATTCATTGTTATTCCCATAACAATGACTGACTAGGGATATTTAGAATGATGTCTCATTTGTTTCAAGGTCTTGCAATCATGTGCCTCACACATGATAACTTAAACCGAAACAACATTCTTGGATAGTTTTATCAATTGATACGCACAGGAATACAAAGGATAAAACAAATGCCTCATTTTATTAATTCAAAGTGCTTTATTACAATGCATTGGGGCTAGGGCTTACACTAACAGTATGCTTGTTGCTTGCACGCTTGGGAACGACCGCTATGAATGGTTGTTCAAAATTAATATTTTCCCCTACTAAGCTTTATAACTTATCACAGGTGCTTTATCTATATAGGTAACTTGGATAGGATCGCACAGGGACAAGCTTGCTAAAAATAGGTCAACAAAAGGACAAGAATTAGAGTAACTCAAAGTCTATCTTCTTTTGTTAAATGTTTTGTATTAATGCATGCCTTTTGTAAAAAATCTTGTAATGTAATGGTAACGAGCAATTTTGTAATGTGTGGTGTAATATTATTCTCAATATACATGTAAAGGATAATTGAAGACATGAAAAAGAAATTATTGTAATTTGTACATAATATAGACATGTAATTAGCAGTTAAGGATACGTTATGCTTGTTAGGATCATGATGATATGTGCATAGCTATATTTGAATGTGTATGTCAATGTATGAATGCTTGTGATGGATGTGGATTATAAGTTTAGTAGAACTTTCTATAGTGAGAACGTTACAAAGACCTTTGCAAATGTTAATTTCTATGACAATAGCATAAATTAACGATGTTACTTGTCCATGCTATATTAGAAAGAGATATAAATCCTAACTAATTAGTGAGAGAAATAAATCCTAGCTAATTAGTACCTAAATTGTAATTTTCATTACAAGAATAACATAATTGCGAGGCTATTTGTCCACACTAAATTACCGAGTGGGAGTTTCCACGTTAAATTAGTAAAATCTAGCTGTCCACACTAAATTAGCATGGGTATATGTCCTTGCCAATTTAGCATGAACAAATACCCTCACTAATGTATAATTTTTTATGATGAAACAATAGCATTAATCAACAAAACCATTTATCCATGCTATATTAACGAGATATATAAATCCTAGCTAATTAGCGAGAGATATAAATCCTAGCTAATTAGTGCTTAAATTGTAATTTTCATTATAAGAATGACATAATTGCGAGGCCAATCTAATATCGATGAAGGGAACAATTATCATTCCACTAGGGATAGTGAATAATTTGGTATGTGTTAGTATAGTGGGAAATGATTGCATTCTCTTATATGTGTGTGTGTGTGTGTGTGTGTGTTATCATAGAAATGTCAAAAAGGAAGCATGTACAAACAATTATGGTTCGCGAAGTGACTGCAAACCATAATCCTTTCACCATAGCACTTGCAAAGGAAATAGGAGAGAGAAAACAATTGATGTAGACAACTTCATCAATTGCACCTCCACAACCTCCAATAGTGCAGCCATTAGAAGTAAATAAAGATGCATCTCCTTGGCCCTTGAATCCAAATAGTGCATCTCATCCACCTGATACGGTGTCTCAAATGCACTCGGTAGTAGATTATACATATGATAGTGAAGATTCATAGTGCATTGCTACTAATAATTATGATAATGATGAAACCCCTATTTCAAAAGATATTCTCCTTGATGAATTTGGAAAGATACATGTCACTATTTGAGATGGAAAGTGAGAATTAAAAATTTAATTATTTCATCCTTGACAATTAAGAGAAAGTGA
The DNA here is from genome assembly GCA_037975025.1 of Excoecaria agallocha. NCBI lineage: Eukaryota > Viridiplantae > Streptophyta > Magnoliopsida > Malpighiales > Euphorbiaceae > Excoecaria > Excoecaria agallocha. The sequence continues at coordinate 771,842 of CM075820.1, read as the reverse complement.
GAAATAGTATATATTTTATAGCCAACCATTTCTTGTTTATATTAATTGTTTCTTGCTAATAGCATTGATGTAATTATCATTTTTTATCCTATTTAGATTTTTAAAGCTAAGTAGTAAGTGTTCTCATAAGATGCGTAGGATTTTTTCGGAAAGGCTAGGAGAAAGAGGATCACATTGTTCGATCATCAGTTAAAAGACCAAGGATGTATATTTTGAAGAGTTTAAGATAAATCATTATATTTTTAAATTAAATTCCTACACATAATTGCATTTGTATTACTCATATTTCTTTTAATTATGGAATTTACTAATAAATAAAATGTAGAAAATTTTTCTCTTAGGACCCATTAAAAGATGCATTGGTCAAGTTTGCTTATAAGAAAAATACAGCCATTGGATATGGTGATTTTATCTCTAAGATGAAAAAGAGAAAGGATCATCCAAATTATATACCAATGTCTGTTTTAACTTCATGGCTATAGATGTGGGACATCCAGATATTGCCAAGATATCAAAACGGAATTCAAAAAATTGACGTTGTGGTAATGATGATGGTGTCGCATTATCATGCCATGTTTGAGGGTTCATCTCGCTTACTGTGAATATAAAATGTTTGGTAAGTGGAGTTCCTTTCTTAATAATGATGTAACACCCTATACCTAGACATTGGTCCGAGTACTAGAGTCTTATTTGTCGATGGCTTATCTCAAATTATTAGGTGAATGAACCTTTTTCAGTTAATCCCCAAATGTTCCTTATTAATTATCTTAATTCATATCCCTTAAATCACATTTTCCATTTATGGCATATATGTATATACACACACATACAAAACCATTACACTAATAATTTACATTGAAAAAAAAGGTACTAAAATGCCCTTCATGCTGTCTCAAATGGGCTAAAATGCTCTTAAAAAATTTTTTAAAACAAAAATACCTCTGATGTTCTAAAATCGATACTAAAATGCCATTTTCGTCAAGTTACCGTCAACTTTGAGTTAACGGTGCTAATGTGGCATTGACATATGGCAAAATATGCCACATCAGCGCCACTTGTATTTTTAATAAAAATATAATTATAGGCATTTTAGCACTGTGAGAAAAAATTTAGGGGTATTTTAGTAATTAAAAAATTTTAGGGGCATTTTAGTACTTTGAGCAAGACGTTAAGGGCATTATAGTACCCTCATGAAAACACTAAGGGTATTTTTGTACTATAAAGAAAATATTAAAAATCAATATTTATTACATTATATATTAATTAATATTTGTGACATTAATTAACAAATACTTTTTACATAAATGTATGAATATAACAAATTATAAATAAATTATATAACTCAAGAATATTTATTAATTAATTTTTCTTAATGAATATAATATTAAAATTTGAATACAAAAATGCCCTTAATGTTAAGATTTTTTAAAAAAAATGTTTTTAATATTTTATTTAGACTGCAAAAATGCCTTCAATGTTTTCATTGGGGTACTATAATTCACACACCAACATTAAGGGCACTTTTTTAGTCAAATTTCAATATTATATTCATAAAAAAATTAATTAATAATTATATTTTAGCTATATAATTTATTTATAATTTCTTTTCTTATTCATACATTTATATAAGAAGTATTTATTAATTAATTAATGTAACAAATATTGATTAATATCTAATGTAACAAATATTGATTTTTAATGTTTACTATACTAAAATGCCCCTAAAGTTTTTCTCACAATGCTAAAATGCTCTTGATTATATTTTGATCAAAAATACATATGGGGCTGACATGGCATATTTTGCCACATGTCAATGCCACATCAACACCGTTAACTTTGAGTTGAAGGTAACTTGATGGAGGGATATTTTAGTACTGATTTTAGAACATTAGGGGCATTTTTGTTCCAAGCAAACTTTAAAAGCATTTTAACCCTTTTGATATAACATGGAGGGCATTTTAGTATATTTTTCTATTTACATTCAAATGTGACCTTTAATTTATACAAAGACATGCCAAAATATAACATCTTAAAAATAGATACAACTATCTCAAAAATTTCCTTCCATTTATACATGCCAACTTTAAGGACTAACTCTAAAATCCTTCAAATCGCTAAACTAGTCCTCCTGTTTCCTGTGCGTAGTAAACAAACTATGCGCTAAGCATTTCTAATGCCTAGTGGTGGATACAATATTAAAATATTTCATAACCTATGTGTTCATAAAAACATTCATTTATTTTCATTTAATACCTTATACGTCTATTATACTATTTTTATTCTAATTATTCTAGGTTACCTGCTATAATCCCTATTCATAGTGTACATTACATTTATGCCCCTAAATTTTTATAACTTTACAATTTTTTGCAATTAGTTCCTAAGTTAATTTTTTACCTTAAACTTTAGTCCTTATTTTTTTAAGAGCATTTTTACACTCTTATTCCATATTAATCCTTACTTTCATCGTTTACATGTAAAATTACAATTTAATAATTAACAATTCTCATTAATTGTGAAATGACCATTTTACCCTTTATTACTCTTTTTATCTTATTTATGAAATTTTTGATCCTTTTTCCTCACTTTTCACTATTTTTTTCTTTTTATTTCCTTATTAAGTATCAAAACTACCATTTAGTCTATAAAGTTATCCATTTATTTCAACTTGACCGTTTTACCCTTAGTTCACAAATTTTTATCTTTTTACTACTGTTTCTTCTATCCTATGGTAAATTTTCATTTAAGTCCCAATGTTTATCAATCATGTATAAAATTTCATTTTAGTCCTCTAAATTTGCATCTACTTATATATTGGTCCTTTTACTTATTTCAATCACATTTTTACTATTTTTTATTATTTTTCCCCTAGTATAATAGTGAAAACTACTTAGGTGAATTAAATATGCAGGACTACGGATCCGTAGGTTTTCAATAGTCTCAATCACATCAAAAATCACATTTTTACACTTTTCGCTTATTATCAATGTGGAATCTCCTTTAGTCCACTATGCAATTCGTCATGATTTGGTACTGTGATTTTAAATACAGTGTCTTTGTGGCTAGCCAACTACATCGTAATTTCTAGTTTCTCAACTAATACTAAAGGCAAAACCTATAATTCATGCCAACTTGCCATTTTATGCTAAAACTTCTATTGTTTTTACCAGTTATGCATTATGAATCACTTCAATAATATAATTCCACTACCATTTTCATCACACATCCATTCCATCAATCATATTCACATAATTCATCTTTATCCCTTAAAGGTTCCATTCAGCTACCTTAAGTAAAATTCAACTAAAATTTATCTTTCATCCAATTTCAATTCCAATCATATTATAATCCAAGTTTAAGAATATTTCTACAATTAATTCAATATTAATTCATCATACAATTATATTACTTACACTTCCAGATTAGGGCCAAATTTGTCATCAACCATTTTCATGTTTCCTTTTTCATTTCTCCGTGAATCAAACATCATTTAATCATGCTTTCATTAATCATCATAAGTCAATTTCATCAAAAACACATCTAATCCTAACTTTCCATTAGTGGCTAAAATTCACATCTTAGTTACTCTTATTAAATTTTCATTTTAATGCCATTATTTCATCTAATTAACACTAATTACACTAATTTAACTCCATTTTAATTTTTGGATGCTAATTCATACAAAATTACATAGTTACATAAACTAAAAATTATGAAATAAATGAGTATTTGTATCCACATACCTATTTGAAGCTTGAACACCTCAATTTACTTTGTCTTTCCCTTTATCCTCCTTATTCTTCTTTTCCTCCTCCAAAATTTTACCTAGGCCAAAATCCACCATGAAAATTTCATCAATTTTTCATTCAAATTTTGATTCAAAATCACCTTAAAAATGTTATCTTACCTTTTTGAACCTAATTCTAGCATAAAACCTCAATTTTACTTAGATTTTCTTCTTTGAAAGTTTTTTTTTTCCAAATTTAAGCTTTTCTCTTGCTCCAATAGCTTGAATTAGGTGGATAGGAGGCTATATATGTAATCTAGGGTAGAAAACTTAGAGAAATTAAGCATGGAAAACTTGACAATGGTGGAAACCTATAGAAGAGCACACGGCATGAAGAAGAAGAAGAAGAAGAAGAAGAAGAAAAAGAGAAAAGGAGGTTAGTTGGCCTCCAAAAATTTGATTTCCAGCCCTTTGTAAGTGTCCCAAGAATGAGTGATTAAGATGGCTTAGATTACTATTTAATCAAATGGCCAAATTTTAGCCACTTGTCACTTTATGATTGGTTTAAAATTTTTATTGTCAAATTTCCACTAAAATTAGTCCAAAAATATGTAAAAGTATTATTTAGGGTGTGTTTAAAATTTTGAATTAAAATAAGCTCGTTTTGATATATTTTTCCACCCAAAAGTGCAATCGATCCGAAAATCAGATTTTTAAAATTGTCCAAAAGTTCATTTTTCACTTTCAAAAATTCATTTAGAATATTTCTAGTGATCCTTTCCAATCATAATAATTTTTGAAGATCTTAAATAAAATTTTTCCAACCGATCAAACCTAGTCAAACTAGGTTACTATCCACCTAGATTCACTACTTATTTTTACTTTTTACTGTTAAAAGCCCATTTGACCTTAATTTCACTTCAAATTACATTCTCGGAGTCCTCATAAATTGTACTTTTTAGTGGTGATAAAAAATTTATATGGACCTCGGATGCTACTATTCATTTTAGTATCAATGTTCACTACCCGAAAAATACTATTCATTTGATTGGAATTTTTGGGACATCACAAATGTCAATGAATTGACATGAAATTTGAGCTTTAGAAGTAGAATATGTTTGATCTAATGATTAAATGTATAGTATGGTGTACAACATATTGTTCTCGCAAAATTTAGCGATAACTTTTGTCCTCACTAAATTCTATTGCGACAACTTTTGTTACAAAATTTTTGTCCTCGCTAAACTAATTTAGCTATGAAAAAACATCAAAAGTCCTTTCTATTTTGCATTTTTTGTAGTATTTTTATTCCTAATTTTGATCCAAGACCCAATCTGATCCCACATGAAAAAGTGATCGATCCAAAATCAAAAAAATAGGAACCTGAAAAGAACAGAACCAAAATGACTGAACCCGAACCCATTTGATCTTGCCTGATTGCTAGGTATAAAAAATATAATTAATTTTTTCTAAAGAAATATCAAATATTTTTATTTTTTTTAATTATAGTTGTTTTATAGTTTTTAAATTGTAAATAAAAATTTATAATTATAATATTTACTAAAAGTAATTTATCATGTGTAATGCACATGCATACATTCCTAGTAACAATAAAAACACTATAAATATGTACAAAAATGAAATATTAACTAGAAAAATAAAGGCCACCAATTTAACCATTACTTAATTAATGTATTGAGAGATATCGAGTTCGAATCCCACTCCCTCTTTCCCTCTATTTAAAAAAAAATTCCTACTTAAATTAATTATCAACATTTCTATCTAGATAGTAGTAGTTGTTATTATTTTTATTTTTTGGTCAATAATTTTTTTATATCCAAAAAAAAAAGAAACAAAAAGAACAAAAAGTCATCCTAAAATAAATTTATTTAATATTCTCCTAATAACTTTGTCCTTAATTATCTTAGATTGCCCCCTGAAAAACAAATTCCTCTCTTGCCATATCCAATACATAATTGCAACTAAAGCTACCTTTCTAATGGTAACTTGCAAACTTTTTCTTATGGTTTCACAACACAACCAAATGATTTATCTCAATTAATATGGCATTTTGATTATTAGTTGTCCAATAGAAACAACTGTTTTCTTTATTATTGTTGTTGTTGCGGTTGTTGTTGTTTCTGTTGCTATGTTGTTGTTGCTGCTGCGAAATAAATAAATTCATATCCATTCTAAGAAATTGATTGTACATGTTCAATGAGATGTTGGATTCAAACTTATGAGTACTTAAATCATTCAAAACGGATTTTTTACAGGTTAAATTAAGGATTTTGGACAAAGTGACTTTACGAGCTAAATTTTCAGAGTTGGTGTTTTTATGTTACAATTTTTTGTATGGATAAAGTTCTAGTCCATTTTTTTGTAAGAGTTTAATTGCCTCTAATATATTTGTTTGAGATATGATTTACTGTTAATGATTCAAGTTTTGGTTCTAAAATATCCTTCCTTCTTCCCTTGATTTTTTTTAAATTATATTTTTTCCAAATCAATTTATTTCTTTTCTATAACTTTTTTTCTTCTAAAGTTTGTTCAAAACCTGTGAAATTATTCCAAAATACTTTTAATGAGACTCTGATACCATTCAAGTTTCCAATACTATAATGAATATAAGAAATTGAGTGAAGTCAGAAATTTTAAAATATTATTTTCAAAATGATTTCAAGATGTATGACTAGCTTTATAATTTGCCTAAGTCAAAAAAAATTTTAGCATAGAGTAGGCTTATATCAAATGGTACCCTTTTCGAAGCATTTGGAGTATTTCAAAAATTTTGGATGAATTTTAAAAGAAAAAACAAATTTTGTTAAAGAAAAAATTGATTTTGGGTAAAAATATAATTCAGGGGTGTGCAAAACCCGATCCGACTTGAAGAACCCAATCTAACATGATGCATTCAGGTAGGGTTATTCAAATTTATCAGTTCGGGTTAAAGGATTTGTAAAATTTTGGGTCGGTTTAGGTTAAAACCCTCTTAAACCCCACCCGACCGATCACAAATATATATACTGATTTTTTTTCATTCTAGCCTCCCCCTTTCTCTCTCCTTCCTCTCTCTCTCCATCGATCTTTGTGGATCTCTCTCCCTCTCTCTTCTCCTTCCATTGATCTCTCTCTCTCTCTCCCTTTCCCGCCCTCCCTCTCTCCTTCCATCGCTCACTCGCTCGCTCTTTGCTTTCAGATCTCTTTGTTTTGGTGTTTCATCTCTCTCTCAAGATCTTTGAAGTTGCTTTTTTAGAAAAGATGAAGGATTGCTTTCTTAATTTGGGCTTTGGGTTTTTTTTTTGATATTTTTTTCTAAGTTGTAAAGAATATAAAGAATTATTTTTTTGATGTTGTTTGATTAGATTTAAAATGGGTAATTTTTTATTTTGTCTGGGTTATTGATCTTGTTTTTTTTTTTTAATCTAAGTTGTACAAAAGATAAAAATGGGTAATTTTTAATTTTTTTATTTGTTCTATTGTTTGATCTTCTTTTCATACTCCTAATTTTGCAACTCTGTTTGTATAAGATTCATTATTGTGATAAAAATGCTTCCTTTAACATGGTTGTTCATATCATTATTTGGGTGTATGGAATTACATGTTACCACTCTAACTTCTGCTTATCCTACTTCAATTCAAGGTTAATCCTTTTAAATTTTTCCTTTAATGTTTTATTTATCTGGAGAAGAAGAGATAGGAAAGGTCTCAAGTAGCATATAAGAGAAAGAAGCAATTGAACAAACTCAAGGTGAAGGCTGAGAAGGCTGCAGAGGAGAAGCTTGGTTCCCACCATTCGAGTTGTTCGGGTTAAATAGGTCAGGGCCCAAAATAAGTCAAGTTAGATGGGTTGGGACCCGAATATAAAATAGGATAGGGTCGGATGTAGAAATATAGAAAATTTTGGGTTAATCAAGTTCGATTCTGGTTGACCTGAATCCAACCAATGCACACCCCTACTATAAAACTAAAGAAAAGCAAAAGGCATTTTAAAGCAAAAAGTTGAAACGCTAAGGGAAAATTAGATCAAAAAATACTTTATGGGCAAATTAACTCTTGCAACAAAGCATTGGGCACAAATAAGAACTTTATTATTATTATTATTATTAGAGAGACAATAGATGAAAATAACCATGAAATTGGTTATAAAAAATATCATACTTATGTGGTAATCTTCAATTCTATAAATGCTTACAATTCATCAATTAGATTAGTAGCAACATAAATTTATCTGTTTTTTTTTTTTTGAAAATAAATTTATCTGTTAAATAATTTTATAAATTTATTTCGGCTCTATGAATTTCCATTATAAATTCAAGCATAATCCACTGATACATTATTTGGAAGAAATAACTGACTTTATTGAACATTACGCATCACGTTACTAAAAGCCTATAGCAGTTAAAAGCCTATCATACCATAAATTAGATAGTAATTCTAACACAAATATAATATTCAAAACAATAAAGAAAGATATGCAAATGAAGCAACCAAACTGATATAAATACCCCTCCGATTATAACGTAGCCAATTGCTGAATATTGATGGGATAGGTATATGATTGAGAAGAATAAGTTGATTTTGCAAGTAAAACATTTGCCAATTCAGTTGGATGAAAGGCATCCCAGAATAAGTACTTACTGCGATCTTCACAAGGTTGCTGAAGAGGAAGACATGTTATTTGCCCATTATTTTTTCCAACTCCACAGAATCCTTTGTCTATCACTTCAAATCCTATACATTCATCAACAACATCATACTTAAATCTCAATCCATAACCCTAGCTGATGCAAATGAATTCAATTTATAATCAATCATGAATGATTAGAGTTAATTTCATTCGTAGTTACTAAACTTATAGTGAAAGATGAATGCAAAATATACTAAAGAGGGAGCCAAAAATTAAATGTGATTAAAAAAAAACCTTAAGAAGGACCAAATAGTAGGAGTTAAGAAATTAAGAGGGGCTGATTAAAAATTAATATAAAATCAACATAAGCTTATAGGGAACTTTTGTGGAAAAAAAAAATTCAGTGTACCATAGTTCTACCATTAGAACTGCATATAGTTTAATAACGATTCAATAAAAAATAAATAAATAAAGCCCCACAAAAATAATTCAATTTCTAAAATATTACAACTAATAAAAGTTATTTTAATTAAAAAATCATGAATCTAGTGTTAGAGCATTCATATGGACATGGCATGCTATGAAAAACTTCATGTGGCATTTTTAGAATGTTATGAGATGATGCAATTTATTTCGCCAATGCTCTGGAGCTGAATTTTAAATTTCTGACTAAAACTATTATAATTGTAAGGGTTAAGGTGAATTTTTGCCCATATATTACTTAAAATGGAATAATTTTATCCCTATTTTTTTAAGCCCATTCTATGCCTGAATTCATTTTTTTATACAAATTTACCTCTTAATTAAGATTTAAAGTGTAAACATGTCTCTCAAACCAACGGACTTTACACGTGACTAACACTATTAATGCCGGCCAATTACATTCTTATACGTCATCACTCTCCATTTTAGTCACCAGTCCAATCAGCGAAAATTTTGATTTTAAAATTGATGAAATGGCATTAATTGCACGCGTCATGCTGAAAATATTAAAAAAAAAACGTTTGGTTTACGAGAAGATGAAATCAAAAGAAAAAAATTTGTTTCTTTCCCAAGAAAATGCAAGAAAAATGCAGTAGATAATGGACGATGTTTTCTCACTTTTTCAGATGCACTTCCTTCATGCTCTTCACTTGACTTCTCACTTTCTTCTTCTTCTCCAATATCTGACAGTCGAAGGGCTGTTCATGCCAATTTTTCCAATGAAGAACTCATGTTAGCTTTAAGTTAACCAAAGAAGCGAGCCGGGAGGAAGAAGTTTAAAGAAACCAGGCATCCTATTTTCCGAGGGGTTAGCCGGAGGAACTCGTGAAGTTTTCACTTTAAAAAAAAAATGTAGCTAATTTAACATGCTATATAAGGTCGGTGCAACAAAAACAAGGAACTTTGTTTTTACTTTGTAAACAATGGCATTAGGAGTGAGATAAAGCTTTCTGGAGCGAATGTCTTTGTGCATTATATGTCTCCGAACTGCAAATAGAGAAGCATGAATAAACCAATTCCCCAAGCCAATACCAATAGCAAGGAGTACATAACCCATTGGGCAGTTTGGTGCTTGACAAATTTCTCTTCCATCTCATCAAAGGAGTCCGTTAGTCATGTGTCAAGTCTATTAGTTTGAGGGGCATTTTTACACTTTAAATCTTAATTTAGAAATAAATTTACATAAAAATAAAAATGAGTTTAGGGATAGAACAGGCTCAAAAAAAAAAGAATAAAAATAAAATTACCCCTTTTAAATAGTATGCGGGCAAAATTTCATCTTAACCCTAATAGTAATATTTTAATATTTTTGCGAAATAATTTTTTTTACCGAATTTTTATTATGTTATAATTCCAATAATAATTGATGAAATTAACTCGAAAAATTATAGCATACTTAATTATGAGAATATAATACTTACCAAAAGAGGTGGCATTGGTATATATATCATTGGTACTTTTATAGAAATCAAGATAAACAAATTTAGCTCCAAGAAGTTGTCCATTATTAAAACCCTGGACAAGCTTTAAGAGTCCAGAGTTAAAAAGACAAATAGCCTTGTTTATATTTTCATTGCATCTGCTGCTGTTTCCATTGTATCTTGCTAGCTGATATGGAATGCACCCTATTTGCCCTACTCCTGTTATTATCACCTTCCTTGCTCCCAATGCATGTAATTGCTGAAAACGTTTAATTAATTATCACAATCATTATTGTGATGCTAAAGAAAACAAAAATCATCTGAAAAACAATGGCCAAAAGCTCAAAAATGCCCCTTAACTATATAAATATCTCAAAATACTCGTTTATTTTTTGTCTAAATATGTCACTGAAGTGATGTAGTTGGCCCTAGAAGTGGATCCACATGGTAGGTAAGAGGGCAATTAAAAGTAATTTTTTCTCTTAATTTTTTTTTATAAATTTTAGGACTAATTATAAAAAAATCCTTATATTTCAATTCAATATCCAATATTGAAATTATTATTTAGACACTAAAATTTTGGTATTCTTTGAATTAAGAAACTCTGTTGACTTTTCAATTAAATCTAAAGGGAAATTTGAATTTTCTATTTGAAAAACTATTTTTTGCATTTCTATTAGTTGTTAATATAATTAAAAATTTATAATAAATTTATTTTAAAAATTTAAATTGGGAAACACTCCTTAATTTGCTATTTTTATTTAATTATATAGTTAATATATTTCGAAAAAATCACAAAATAAGAAGTGATATTTTTAATTTGAACAGAAAAGTTAACAGAATTTTTAAATTGATAGAGCATCAAAACTTTAATATTCAATTAGTAAGAGTTTAAACATTGAGTGTTGAATCAAAATATGGATAAAAAGTTATAAGTTTTTTAATTACCCCTAAATTTTAAATTTACCTTTCTAATTTTGACTAGTTGTCTCCTTTACTATTGATTTTAATTAACCTCAATTAGTCTGAGTTCATAGATAGGCATTCTTTTTATCAACTATGCTTGGTCAATTACTGTATATTTGGACCTATTAAAGCATGCAGTTCAGTCGTATATTTAGATGATGAAAAAAATAAAATGCGAATAATTTGTAGTTATTTTGTTTAGTTGAGGAACATTTTTGAGCTTTAGCCTAAAAATTAATAATAAATTGACCCTAGGACTAAAATTGAACTTGTTTAAAATTAAGAGATAACGGATGAAATCACCGTGAGTTGGCGAGAGTAATCTTGCAGAAGTACAGCAACAAAAGCTTTAGCTGTGTAATCTTTGCTAGTTGAGTAGAAATCAGACATAAAATAATTGTTAAGGCAATCATTGCTTCCCATTCCAGAGTAGAATATGCATTTGCTTAGATAGGAACTCAATGCATTGGGAGCTCCTCTAAAGAATCTCCTCATTTCTTGCACTGTAAGACTGAAATTTGCAACTTGTTGGTTCATTGACGTGTGATCTCCCTACAATTTTAAAAAAAAAAATTACTTGAGTGTTTTTTTTTAATAAAAAGATCAAAGTATAAATTTGTCTTTAATATTTAATAAAATATTTTAATTATTGTAATATTATCCTCTATATTTTAAAATTAAAAGAAATTTACTCATCTTTTAACAGGCTATCGACACGTGGTATTAGAGAAAATTTACGTCATAATTAAACTTGGAACAAATTTATTTCAATTTTAAAATATAAATGGTACTATTTAGGGGTGTGCAACCGAACCCAATTAACCCGACATCCGAAATTTAGGTATTATCCTCACCCGACCCTAACCTATATAAATATCGGGTCCCTACCCAATTAACCCGATATTTTTCGGGCTCCAAACCGATTTACCCGAATTTATTTTTTAATTTACATATTTAAATCAAAATTAAATTAAAATACTAAATTAATACAAATAAACAATATTAAATACCATAAAAATATTTTAAAAATACAACAAACTAACAATTTAAAAATTATAACAATCATATATTACATATTAATTAATATATGTAGAGAAATTAGGATTTTATTTATTTATATATTAAGTTATTCAGGTTGTTCGGTCGGGTTGGGTTTAGAGGGGTTTTCACCCGACCTGAAATATCCCTAATCTTCATAACCGACCCTATTAACCCGATTAACCCCACCCAAATATGTTGGTTCAGGTTAGGTTAATTGGGTCGGTTTGGTTTCTGCACACCCCTAGTAATATTGCACCAAGTGAAAAATATTAAAGATAAAATTGCTTTTCTTATCAAACATTAAAAGCAAATTCACACTCTAAGCCAAAATAAAAATCCAATTCCAATATTGCATATGATTATTACCAGATTGTTTCCGGTTTCATCTCTAATGCCAGCTGCTCTAGATGCGTAATTACTCCCCTCAAGATTGCACGGCCTCTAGTTCTTGCATAGGGCGGAATATATTTCTAAATCCGAGAAGTTGAGCTGCAAATTAAACATAATCAATTAATGTTAAGTTGTTAATCAACAAACCTAAGGATCGTAAGGAAGAAATATGTATTTCAAATTAAATATGTGGTCTATTAAAAAGGAAAATAAAAAATTCTAGCAGTATCATAATTTTGGTCCACTTTTTTTTCACACGGATTAAAAAATGGTAGTAATTATAGTTAATAGACAATTTTTTAAAATAACTTTTCTATTACACTCATCATGAATAATGTTGGAATTTATTGGTTACATGCATCTCATATATAAGCGAAATTTAAAATTTTTAACCAATATTACTGATCTTACCATGAATATACAATATAACTATATGAGAATAAGAAAAATCACCTTTGATTTTTGTTGAACAGTTGATTTTACTTTGCACCAGGTTGTCGCAAACCACAATGTCCAAAATCGAACACCTCCAATGAGTAATCCACACTAGAGAAGGATAAATTGAACCAATAATTGGTGTGTAACTAGGAGTGGCCAAAAAACCCTAGACCTAGCAAGGGAGTGGCACAAAAGGGAGAGAGAGAATAGAAGAATAAGACTTTCTTATGTGTTTAATCACTTAGCCCTAATTCCTCATTAGTTGACCTTTTATAGTTGGTTAAAATTTCAACTCCTTAATGAGATTAGGCTCTTTAAAATTGCTGGAGAATTATTAATTAGGCCTCTGGAATTAATTATAATTATTTGGGCTTAATTAAATCCAAATTAAACCTTTTCATAAAAGGCTATGCACAAAACTCACAAACTAGGCCCTTTGTGCAACTAATTGGATTTAAATACCTAAATGGATTCCAAATCCAACCAAATTAAATATGTAGGTTCCATAACACTTATGTAACATATATAAATTAATTTGGTCCAAGAAATATGCCATTAAGGGCTTATGTATGGAGTTGGCATGTGGCCCTCTACAGAAGGGCTTCCACACCAGTTCCATTCCTTTGGCCCCTTTATAACTCCTCCAATGGACTTATTAATTATTATATCAGTCCAATAACATGTATAATAGTCCTATAACACTTATAAGACAATAATAATTAATCATGAAATACATTATTTCAATTAGGTCCAATTTATATAACATTTCTAAAAAGTTTCGCGGATAAATTTACTTGATCATAATTAATTAAACTCTTTAATTAATTATTATCTTATTCACTTCTCTACCCTCATAATAATATCAAATATTATTATCCTTGTCATTTTTCCATTTTATCCTTTTCTCTATATGTGTGTGACCTATTGGGTTCCTGTCCATATTGGCAGTATAATATGTAATTGTGAGTTCTATCCAAAACTCATATGATTTAAACTCCTTCAAATCATTTTATCAATCCCTATTGATATTTTTGATACATCATTATACAAGTCATGATTGGCCTCTAGCTAGGCATCATGACTACCCAAATGTTAGGAAAGTCATGTGGTTTGACTATACCCTTCCATAGAAACAATTACCGTGCAATTACTTATTTCACCACTCTTATCTCAATTAGATTCTGAGTATGGATTTCTGTCAACTCATATAAATCTAATTATGTATGTTCTATTAATTTAACCATTGTTTCCAAAATGCCCTCCATGGATCTCTATCCATCTTGGCATTTTACTCTGGCCAGAGATTCTTTAAACAAAGTAATTATAGAATCATACGAGATAACTTCCCTTATTAAATCTGGGATGGTGAATCATTTGTTAATCACTCAACTATCTTCAAGTAGGTCATGATATACCCAATCTCCTAACTATGTTCACTCCCAGTTAGAAGTAATCAGTTATGGAGTCAAAGTATACCACTTGCTACTTAAGATAACTTTGGTGATCTCAAGTCTAAGGATACTTGCACAACCGCTATGAAGAGATTTATCACTGACATAGATTTAATATACATGTGAGGATTCTCTTTGTAGGTATCAAATGAACTTGTTCTTCTAACAAGCATCCACATGTTAGCTTTGATTATCTTTCATAATCACAGTTATGAGAACCGCTACTTGAAACATTCAAGAAGCATAACATGTGCTAGTCTAACTGAATTAACAATGTCCTGTCTTGTTAATTCTATGACTAGGGATATTTAGATATTAGCACATTTGCATGCAATAGACATCTCACATCATGAACACCTTCATGATTGCTTTTGCACTTTGTTTATAATATCTAGGACTTCATTTATTAATTTAAGATTTACAAACTCATGTATTTAAACATAGCATTAATAAATGAATAATGCCTTTTATTAAGAATATAAATTTTATACATATGAAAAACATCCCTATTACATGGGCTCTAGGGCATACTCTCTAACAATCTCTCACTTGCACTAGAGCCAATCACTCATATGTCTCAGACCCATGCTATTTATATGGTGATCATGCTTAATCTGGAAAAATGCTTTAGTGAGGGGAATCGCCACATTGTCATCTGTGGGAACCCTTTCTATTTTCAAATCATTTCTAGCTACTATTTCCCTTATGAGATGGTAGCGTCTAAGAACATGCTTGGATCGCTAATGAGACCGTGGTTTCTTTGCTTGCGTAATGGCTCCATTGTTGTCACAATATAAAGGAATCGGATCAATAATACTAGGCACCACTCCTAGTTCAATTATGAACTTTTTGATCCAGACTGCTTCTTTGGCTGCTTCAGAAGCAGCAATATACTCAGCTTCCGTCGTGGAATCAGCAGTTGTTTCTTGTTTGGAACTCTTCCAACTAATTGCTCCTCTTCCCATTATGAACACAAAACTAGACTGTGATTTACAGTCATCTTTGTCAAATTGGAAGCTGGCATCTGTATACCCACTTACTTCCAAACTGCCCTCTTCATATACCAAGAATATATCCTTAGTTCTTCTCAAGTACTTAAGGATATTCTTAACAGCTGCCCAATGTTCCTTTCCAAAATTGGATTGGAATCTGCTTGTGACACTCAAAGCAAATGCTATATCTGGACGTATACATAACATAGCATACATGATAGAACCAATAGAAGATGCATATGTTATTCTATTCATGCTCTCTCTATCCTCTAGTATCTGCGGACACATAGACTTAGAAAGGTGTTTCCCATGCACCATGGGTATAAACCCTTTCTTAGAGAGATCCATATTGAACCTCTTTAATACTTTATCTATATATGTACTCTAAGAAAGACCTAGCAACCTATTGGATCTATCTCTATAGATCCTTATTCCCAGAATATAGGATGCTTCTCCAAGGTCTTTCATGGAAAATTGCTTGGATAACCATATTTTAACAGATTGGAGAAGAGAAATGTCATTTCCCATGATCAATATGTTATCCACATATAGAACTAGGAAGACAATTGCACTCCCACTGACCCTTTTATACACACAAGGTTCGTCGTCATTCTATGAGAAACCAAACTCTTTGATTGTCTCATTGAATCGTATGTTCCAGCTCCTAGAGGCTTACTTCAATCCATAAATGGATCTTTGAAGCTTGCATACATTTTCACCATTTCCTGATGTGAACCCTTCTGGTTGTGTCATATACACATCCTTAGTAAGATTTCCATTAAGGAAAGCTGTCTTCACATCCATGTGCCAAATCTCATAATCATAATGAGCTGCAATAGCTAAAAGTATTCTTATAGACTTAAGCATCGCTACAGGAGAAAAAGTTTCGTCATAGTCAATACCTTCTTTTTGACAATAACCTTTTGCTACTAAGCGAGCTTTATAGGTAACTGTATTACCTTCCATGTCAGTCTTCTTTTTGAAGACCCATTTGCACCCTATGGGTTTTATCCCTTCAGGTGGTTGAGTTAAAGTTCATACTTTATTCTCATACATGGAGTCCATTTCAGACTGCATAGCCTTAAAGCCATAAATCACGTTCTGAACTGTTCAAAACTTCTTGATAGCTTGTAGGCTCATTGTCCTCTACTACAGTTATGCCTCTATTCGAATCAATGTGAAATCCATATCTCACAGGGATAGAACGATCCTAGTAGATCTTCTAGGATTTTGTGTATAATCAGGTTCAACTGCAATCTCATCATTATGAAATTCAGTTTCGGGTTCAATCGGTTGATCATCTTCTATTTGTGGGTCTTGAACTTCACCAAGTTCAATTTTACTCCCACTGTCCTCTCGTAGGAGAAATTCTCTTTCCAAGAAGACAGCATTCCTTGAAACAAACACCTTTTGTTCTAAGGGATGATAGAAATAATATCCAAACGTTTCTTTTGGATATCCCACAAATAAACATTTGTCAGACTTAACATCCAGTTTGTCTGACATTGTCCTCTTCACATAAGCAGGAGAACCCCATACTTTCATATAAGAAAGTGTGGGTTTCTTGTTATTCCACATCTTATATGGAGTAACATCAACCGATTTACTAGGAACTCTATTTAACACATAAACAACAATTTCTAGTGTATATCCCCAAAAGGACTTAGGTAAGTCCGCTCGGCTCATCATTGATCGAACCATATCTAATAGTGTTCGATTTCTCCTTTCAAATACACCATTGTGTTGTGGTGTATATGGTGGAGTCCATTGAGATAAAATCTCATTATCTCTAAGATAATCCTGAAACTTTTGGCTTAAGTATTCTCCATCTCGATCTGATCTAAGTATTTTAATACTTTTGCCAAGTTGTTTCTCTACTTCATTTCTGAATTCTTTAAACTTTTCAAATGCTTCTGATTTATATTTCATTAGATAGATATATCCAAACCTGGAATAATCTTCTATGAAAGTAATGAAGTAGGAGTAACCTCCTCTGGCATGTGTAGTCATTGGACCACATACATCTAAATGTATTAAGTCCAAAACCATTTTAGCTCGTTTTCCTTTACCAATAAAGGGAGCTTTTGTCATTTTTCCCAATAAACAAGATTTACACGTATCAAATGATTCATAATCAAATGATCCCAAATCACCTGACTTGTGCAATTTGGTCATGCATTTTTCATTTATATGGCCTAAACGGCAATGCCATAAGTATGAGGTATTTAGATTATCATGTTTCATTCTCTTGGTATCCACATTATGTACTTCTTTAATTAAATCAAGAACAAATATACCATTCTCAATGATAGCTTTTGCATAAAATATATTGTTCTTAAAAATGTAACAACATTTGTCCTTTAAAGAAATATCATAATCGTTCATCAAACAACTGAAAGAAATAATACTTTTGGACAAAGCTGGAACATAATAACAATTATTTAATTCCAGTACTAATCCACTAGGAAGAGGCAAATAGTAAGTCCCCACAACTGTTGTAGAGATGTTCTATCCAGTAGCTGACTGCAAACATATCTCTGCCTTTCCAACTTTTCTAAAGCTTCTAAGCCCAAGTAGATCATTACACAAATGAGATCCACATCCGGTATCTAATACCCTAGATTGTTTTGAAGCAATAGAATAAGTATTAATTTCAATCATATGAATACCTGAGGTAAAAGCATCAGCATGCTTCTTCTCCTTCAGAGAATATAGATAGGCCTTGCAGTTACGCTTCCAATGACCATCATTTCCACAATGGAAGTAAGTTCCTTTGGAATTCTCTTTCTTGGCAACCTTTTTCTTGGAAATCCCACCATCCATTATCTCATGTTGCTTCTAAAGCTCTGAGGACATAGCACCCAGCATCAGACATGCTGCTGCTTCACCATCCTTCATGTATTTTTGATAAGTGCCTTTGATCTCATCAATGACATCATCTGATGGAAGTGGTGGTGGATCTTTATCCAAGACATAATGGATCTTTTTAGCTCTGAGAATAATTCTCACTTGCTTGATCCGGTCAGAATAGTTGCTGCCAATAAGTTTTTTATCCAAGATTGATCGTATATTTGATGTGCTCATGATGATGACATAGATGTGAAAAAGAAAATATATAAGAGTATGTTCATAAATATGTATGCATTAATAAGGTTTCTAATTAATCCATTTATTCCCACTATTTTATTGCGAATTAATAGCCCTCACTATATAATCCGAGAAAACCCGATGGTTTTTCTAGTGGGTCAATATCCAATCCTTGATATATAATTTGACCTTGACTGTGGTCAACAAGCCAAATTCGATACCCTTGAAAGGTAGGTATCTCTATACCAATTGTGTCTCTATACAACTATTGGATCATTAGGTTATCAACTCTTGATGCATGCATATCATATATGCATTCCCTAATCTTACCTCTAGAACCATTAGCCTTGACCGTGGTCAACAAGCTAATGGGCTAGCTAAGATGACCCATTTAATTAGATTTGAACATATTCGATATAATGTGAGCTTGACTGTGGTCAACAACCCACACTATAAAGAACTCTAGTTCTCCTCAAATTAATGGAAGGCTTATATACCTTAGTATTTGTTTTGAGGGTTTTAGTTAATTAAGTCTCATCATACATGGTTGACATACATTGGTATGCATCATATATCTATCACATAAATATAAAGCATACAAATATAGTATAGTTATGGACTTTACTACATTGATTTTCCCAAGCCAAGAGGGAAATCAAAAGGTCACACCTAGGTAGTATGCATGATTCAAACAAGAAAAATAATTACATTATCTTCAAGCTTGTTGGATCTCCATCCGGCCCATCTTGCTCCTTGAAAATGATCTCCATCTCTATTTCTAATTCTAATCTAAGTAATCTAATTACATATTACAATTTGAAATGAAATACAAACCAAAAACAAGTGGTCGGGATATGAAAGTCCTCATTGGGCCAAAACATGCATAATGCTCAATCACATTGGGTTTTGTCCATAACTATCCATCATTACAATCATACACCCTTATATGCCTTTCTAATGCATAAATAAATGGATTACTAACTTTGTTTCAACCTTTGAAATAATATTTTGAGTTATTTTAATGATGTGATCAAATTAGGAAACTTTTCCATTTTGGAAACTTTCATTTTAGGAAACCTTTTTGTATGCATGCATTCTTGCCTTAATAATCAATCCCATTGATTATTAATTAATTATAAATTTATTACTTAATTAATTAATCATATTAAATAATTAAAAGAATCAATTTTTGGCTTATAATCAAGTGTAGGCCGAAACCCACAAAAGAAACCCTAAATGTGTTCACACACAAACTAGTTTTGTGTCTTTTAGACCATTTGGGTCTTTTGGAATGAGCCAAGAACACTCCAGCCCTTAAAACCATTTAATAAACTTAGTTAATGTTTATAATATTTAATTTAAATCAGCTCCTTGGGCCCACCAAGTCATTTACTAATTTAAACCAAGTCCGTAAATATAATTAAGCCCATTAAGTGGTTTTAATGAATTAAAATTAATCAAATTAATTTAAGGTCCATTTTAATTAATTCAATTAATTAAAAATACTTTAATATATCATATATATCAGATTTAGAAGATTAAAAGTCATTCTAAACAAGAACACACGAAGAACACCAATTTATCGAACTTTTCGACTAAACTAGTTTTCATGCAAAACTTATTCGATTTTAATTTCGTTCGCTCCTACGGCTTAATATCACATATTAAACACATATAATATCATCTAAATGAAGTTTTAATGGATCCATAAGAAATTAAATTAGAACAGCCCCTTAAAATTTCAAGGGTTTCACGCAAAACCCTAATGGGTTTCATGCAAAACCTTTGTTACTTTTCTTTAAAAGTTCCGTTTTTTGTTTCCATCAAATTTATTTGATCACACATACAACTAGAAATCAATATTTCTCATTCATGAACAATTAAATATGATATTTTAAAGTTCATGAAATAAATAACTCAAAATAAAACAAAACTTATTCCGCAGAAAAATATAGAATTGTATATCCATGGCAAAACCGAGGCTCTGATACCATGTTGGAATTTATTGGTTACATGCATCTCATACATAAGCGGAATTTAAATTTTTTAACCAATGTTACTGATCTTACCATGAATATACAATATAACTATATGATAATAAGAAAAATCACCTTTGATTTTTCTTGAACAATTGATTTTACTTCGCACCGGGTTGTCGTAAACCACAGTGTCCCAAAATTGAACACCTCCAATGAGTAATCCACACTAGAGAAGGATAAATTGAACCAACAATTGGTGGGGTAACTAGGAGTGGCCGAAAAACCCTAGAGCTAGCAAGGGAGTGGCGCAAAAGGGAGAGAGAGAATAGAAGAATAAGAATTTCTTATGTGTTTAATCACTTAATCCTAATTCCTCATTAGTTGGCCTTTTATAGTTAGGTTAAAATTTCAACTTCTTAATGAGATTGGGCTTTTTAAAATTTCTGGAGAATTATTAATTGGGTCTCTGAAATTAATTATAATCATTTGGGTTTAATTAAATCCAAATTAAACCTTTTCAAAAAAGACTATGCACAAAACCCACAAACTAGGCCATTTGTGCAACTAATTGGATTTAAATACCCAAATGGATTTCAAATCCAACCAAATTAAATATGTAGGTTTCATAACACTTATGTAACATATATAAATTAATTTGGTCCAAGAAATAGGCCATTAAGGCCTTCTGTATGGAGTTGGCGTGTGGCCCTCTACAGAAGGGCTTCCACACCAGCTCCATTCCTCTGGCCCCTTTATAACTCCTCCAATAATTTATTAATTATTATATCAGTCCAATAACACTTATAGTAGTTCTATAACACTTATAAGACAATAATAATTAATCATGAAATATATTATTTCAATTATGTCCAATTTACATAACATTTCTCAAAAGTTTCACGGATAATTTTACTTGATCATAATTAATTAAACTCTTTAATTAATTTTTTAGCTTATTCACTTCTCTACCCTCATAATAATATCAAATATTATTATCCTTGTCATTTTACCATTTTATCATTTTCTCTATATGTGTGTGACTTATTGGGTTCATGTCCATGTTGGCAGTATAATATGTAATTGTGAGTTCTATCCAAAACTCACATGATTTTCCTTCAAATCATTTTATCAATCCCTATTGATATTTTTGATACATCATTATACAAGTCATGATTGGCCTTTAGCTAGGTATCATAACTATCCAAATGTCAGGAAAGTCATGTGGTTTGACTATACCCTTCCATAAAAACAGTTACCGTACAATTACTCTTTTCACCACTCTTATCTCAATTAGATTCTGAGTATGGATTTCTGTCAACTCATATAAATCTAATTATGTATGTTCTATTAATTTAACCATTATTTTCAAAATGCCCTCCATGTATCTTTATCCATCTTGGCATTTTACTCTAGCTAGAGATTCTCTGAACAAGGCAATTATAGAATCATGCGAGATAACTTCCCTTATTAAATCTGGGATGGTGAATCCTTTGTTAATCACTCAACTATCTTCAAGTAGGTTATGATATGCCCAATCTCCTAACTATGTTAACTCCCAGTTGGAAGTAATCAATTATGAAATCAAAGTATACCACTTGCTACTTAAGATAACTGTGATGATCTCAAGTCTAAGGATAATTGCACAACTGCTATGAAGAGATTTCTCACTGACATAGATTTAATATCCATGTGAGGATTTTCATTGCAGGTCTCCAATGAACTTGTTCTTCTAACAAGCATCCGCATGTTAGCTTTGATTATCTTTCATAATCATAGTTATGAGAACCACTGCTTGAACCATTCAAGAAGCATAACATGTGCTAGTCTGTCTGAATTAACAATGTCCTATCTTGTTAATTCTATGACTAGGGATATTTAGATATTTACACATTTGCATGCAATAGACATATCACATCATGAACACCTTCATGATTGCCTTTGCACTGTGTTTATAATATCTAGGACTTCATTTATTAATTTAAGATTTACAAACTCATGTATTTAAACATAGCATTAATAAATGAATGATGCATTTTATTAAGAATATAAATTTTATACATATGAAAAACATCCCTATTACATGGGCTCTAGGGCATACTCTCTAACAAATAAATAATTGGTAATTAAGTATTTAAAATAATAAAAATCATGGTTAATAATGTAGGATTAAAATTTTAAATTGCAATTAATAAAATAAAATTAAATAATTATACAATTAACACGTTAACTATAATGTTAAAAAAAGAAATAAAAAAGTGAACTATAGTTTGTAACATGTTAAACAAGCCAATAATATATGCAATACATGTATAAAGGATTAGTAACCACTTATTTATCTGGAATCATTTATCGTTCAAACAGTTGAAAATTTAGTTACTCTTTCGATTGTCCAAAATTTAAATCCAATTTTCGCCGTCCCCATTGATATTATTATAAAAAATAAATAAATAAATAAATAAATAAAGTAACCACTTATTAACTATTTTTTTAACCTCTTTCAATTTTTTATATGTGAAATTCTCTTATTAGTTTGATTCATAAATTTATTCAGTTCAAGTAAAATTTTTTATGCTCGCACTAACATTATAGTATGGAAAGATTAATAAGTATATGTAGTGTAACAAATATATATGTACCTAGCACATCAACATATGTATGTTCGCCCATTTGTAAATCTGCCAGTGGTACCCTGTGGAAAGTCGATGCCGCAAGGCCTGTAATTAGCTCTAGCAAGTGTCATAATTCTGTTGTTGTTCCCATTATCCACCAAAGAGTCGCCAAATATGAAGAAACATGGCACTTGTGTTTGCTGAGGACAACCCTTGTGGACTAACCATGCTAAAACTATAAAAAAATGACGAAATTAATCCGCTCATACTTCTCATTTTGTTTTTCAATTGAGCTTCTATGCCTGACCTTGTTATGATTATTGACCTGAAGGATTCAGCATTTTTATAGACGTTTTCTTATTGGTTGGTTTGGGTATTAATGGATTCATGTGCAATAGTTTTTTTTTATGCAATTTGCATGTCAAAGAGATCACAAAAGGGATTAATTTTATATATATCTCTTGGACTTACACAATAATAATGATTTGGTCAAATAAAATTAATTTTACAAAAGTACTTCAATTTTTAAAATATTATTATTAAAGTCAATTTGTTTTGAAAATTATAAATTATGCGCTGCAATTTTAACAAAGTTTGAAGTAGCATATTTCAAAATATTTCATATAGAACCTTTAATGTCATGACATGTAAATATTTTAAATTAATTATGTCAGTATTTCGATATTAAATTCATAATTTTTCAATTAAAATGACTTTTAAGTAATTTTTTTAAAATTAAAATATTTGTAAAATAATTTTTTTTATGATCGAGATTTTACGAGAATATAAATTCAATAACCATGAATAAATTAACCCCACAAAGGAAAGATAGAAATACTTTAAGTCGTGGGTCATGCGTTCCTGCAAGTTGATATAATGCAGAATGAAAAATATCGTGACTGTTTCCAATGCAACAGCTAACGCCCAACTTCCAATTCGTGTCTTGCATCTGCGAACGCAATTAATTTGTGCAAGATTCTAGAATTTTTAAAAATTACCGTTGCTTGCTGTTCAGGAACATATTTATTCCATGTTATTAAGTTTCTGTATATATTATTCTTCAGAAAAAAAATAAAAAATAAAAAAAGTATCTGCTTACGTCATTCTTTCTTTTTTATATTCAGTTTTCTCTAGCTTGCTAGTCCAACTCAACTAGGGTTCCAACTCTTTTTAATACACTTGCATTCTTATTTTCTAATACCGAAATACACAGCTCCTAATTAACATGGTATTACATGTCTTCATCCTCTTCTACCCTTTTCACAGCAGCTTTGCCAGCTATTTCTCATCGACTACTCTGTTCCACGGCAAGAAAATTACATTTTAGTGATAAAAGTTTAGCGAATGGATAAAAATTCAGTCACTATAGATGTGCTAATGGCAAAGGAATTTTTATCTAGTAGTTAAATATCAAATTCTACTATTATTTAGGGGAGGGATTTAATCCGGTTCTTAAAAATTGAAAATCTGGACCCTCTGGAAGCGTCATCCTAAACAGAAAGTGCAGCAACCCAACTTTTAAAAAAGCTGCAAGTTGATTGGGACAAGGTTGGGTGGGCCCCACCGCGAGTGCCAGGGATCGGGTAAATTTCCGGAGGCAAACTTAGCTATTCATATATGAAAAAGAAGCTCTACAAGAAAGCAGAATCTCATCCCTGGCTCAAATGCATAACACCAAAGGAAGGGAGTTACGTGTTGAGAGAGATTCATCCGCAAAGGGCCGGGAACAGAATTGGGTTCCAGACTGATACTGTTGGCCTATCAAAAGATGCGAGTGAAATGGTCCGCAAATGCCCCCACCATCATATACATAAAAGGATCAAAAGGCAACCCACTGCAGACCAACAATCAATTGGTCATTTAATAATAAATGTATATCTCGAAAAATTTTACTCAGTTATGATGACAAAAATCATGAAACATTTTACTAGAATTGAACACTAGTAAGCTTCCTGAAAGGAATAAATGAAAGTCATACAACCAAGTTGAAATCAGCAATAAATTATAACTGATATGGAACTACGTCAGACATTCACAAATCCAAGTATCATATAATGGAAAAAAAAAAAAAACAAGAATTTCTAGTCATAAGGTTGGAATTGACATGCAGATTTTTTGCAAATCTGCGGTTAAAAGTGATATAATTTGGGTTGAAGATCACAAACCTATAATTTAACAAAGGAAGCAATTTCTCATTTCACTAGAGAAAATTTTATACTGTATAATTTCAAAGAGTAGACCTTCTTTACTTCAGTAAGATAAGGAGTACTATTAAATACAAGAGTCATAACTACCAAAGTCACTATAGGAAAATGGTAAGGAGAAGAAAAGGATGTTCTAACTAAGTTTCTGTACATTGGGCTTTATGAGTGCCTAGATTTCAGATTAACTTCCAGGTTGACTCCTTGGTTCTATAGACGGGCATACCTCATTATTACCTACATATCTTGCTTAGGCTTTTGGCTTAGCTCCGAGTAATGACCACCCATTAGCTGCAAAATCTCCTTCCACAAACATTCTGATGATGAATCAGATGAACCTCCACATATCAAATTTGAGCTACAAGAAGCTATGTACCAATAGTTGGATTTGATCTCCTCTCTCAATTGATCCAGCTGCCAACCTGCATAACCGACAAAGAATCTGAAATCTTGTGGCTTCAGCACTCCTTTCTTCACAAGTGCTGCAGCTTCATCCAAGCTGCTTCTTGCACCGAAGCACAAGCCAGGAATCACCTCTTCAAACCCAGGAAGCTTTGCTTTCTCTCCTGTTTTTAACAAAAACATGCTTGCCTCGAGTGGCCCACCAAAATGTAATGAACAATCAGCAAAAGTTGTCGCAAGTTCAATATTAGTGGGCTTCATGTGTTTTATCTTCTTGTTAAGTGGTTTGTTAATGACAACTCCAAATGGCCCCTCCTGTGGATGTCTAGTTCCTGATCTGAGAAGGAGAACGACAGTCCTCTCAAAAGTGCGAACTCCATCAAGTTTTTCAGTGGCAACAAGCACACAACCAGTCTCAGGCACAGAGATGGGGTGGGCCCATTTCAGGGCAAGTGGTTTGGAATCTCGGGTTTTCCCACCTTGGTTGGCAGCATCTACCTCTGCAGCCTCTGCCTGTTAGAACCAGGTTATTTAGTAATGGATGCACTGAGAGTTAGCATTGGTGAAACAGCATAGTTGTCCCTATGTGAACTTAAGATCACTAATTCAAATACCTCCAAGCTCTCGCCAAGGCCAAGATGCAACTTATGGACTTGGATGCACTGAGAGTTAGAGTTGCTCAAACAGCAAAGTTGCCCCTATGTGACCTTAAGATCACTAATTCAAAAACATCCAGTCTCTCACCCAGGCCCAAAATGCAACTTATGGACTTGGACACTTTTTAAACCAGAAGAGAGTGATCAATGCCATGCATAACAAAAAAGAAAGCTCAAGCTTTTAGAGTCAGGCAAAGACAAATCTAATGGGAAGGAGACAAAACTTGAATCATTAAGTTGCATAAAAATCCACTAGTCAATGTGACTTTGTTCTTCCCCCATAGAAAATTTAAGGTTTAAAAGAAAATGTAAAACACAGATTTTTGTTTTAGTTTCTAATAAGCTTAAACAAAACTTGAAATTTTATTTTCCTTAACACGGCTTCAAACCGCTCTAAGCAATTAGGGTGGGAAAGATGTGTCATATGGAACTAACCCTATAGACAGCAGACTTTCTGGAGATCTCCTATAATGTTGAACAAATACTGAGTTAAATATAATGGACAACAGAGATATTTTCATTAATAGCCTAGTAATAACTGGAAAGGAATCATGAAACCCAATGAGTAATTAAATGAATCACCTGCTCTTGAATAACCATTTTAGCCCTGAACTCCCTCCAGTCCAGATTCACACAATGGGACTTCTGAAAAGCATTATCATCAGATTTTTTTCCATCAGGCACATTACTACCTTTGGCACCATCTCCTTCTGGAATAGATTGATCACCATTTCCTGAATATATCATCCCAAACTGGTTAAGTTGTAAGTTTATCCTGCCATCATTTACTAAATGTATTAAATTTAAGCATTATTTCATAGAGAAAAACAATGTGAGCATTTCCGGTATCGTCAAGCAAAACGAAATTGTTAACCTATTTGAACTCTTTTAGCAGTAGTCTCCTTCAGGCAATTTTTGATAAACAAGAGGTGCTGCCTTGGCATGCATGCACCTAGTTAAACATGCCTTCATGCTTTGATATAGTAGTTGGATAGAAATCTACGTAAAAGTCAGCTTAGTGCTCCCTTGTAAATGTAAGACTTTATCAATGCTACCTTTGGTGATGGTGAAAAGAATATGGCAAGTTTGATGAAATACTGATATACATAGTATCTTCCAGAAATATGCATACTATCTTCCAGATATATGCAGACTTTAAAATCATAAATTAGCATCCTCCAAACATATTGAAAAAGTTTACAAGTCATACATTAGCATCCTCAGCTTTTACTAAGCATTTCTAAATCAGGCCAACAATTCTGTGCATGAGGTCCAGTGAGAGATTTGTTTCACACCCACAAGCAGGTGCATATATTGAAAGTTGAATTCTTAAAGCAAAGATGTGAAGGATTTTGACGAAGCAACATATCCTAGCTGAAGGATGCATTTTAAAACCTTGTCTCCTTTCCTAGTTGGAAATAAGCAAAGAAATAACCCCATAAAGGGTACTAAGATGTATTAAGATGGTAGATTAAATGAAGGAAATCTCTTGCATGACAGAAAAGGAAGAGGAGTTAAGGCAGAGGAAGATAGAAAAAGCAATTATACGTATAAGAAGAGAATCCTTTGGATGTATAGAAAAAACAAAAATTAAATATCTCCTCACAAGGGGTTCGCAGTCACGAGGCCCAGGTGACTGTTTACCCAAAACACAGGTCTACACAAAGTCATAAGATTATTTATGTGAATGTTTTGTTCATATAAAGCAACAAACATTAAATGAGCAAATCCAAATTTTATTATCCAATCAACATTTCAAATCAAGTTGCAGTTTGGGTCAGATATAAGGAGGTCTCCAAGTAATGCAGGGATGCTCCTACACCATCAGTTTCTATCATTGCCCCGGGGAAAGAACCCAAGGTACTCTCATGACAAAATATACGAATGCTCGAAGCTGTCTAACCTAAAGATACCTTAGATTAACATGCTGGCTGAACAACATTCTTCTCATCCCTAATGATTTTCTAAATGTCCAAGGTACTTTTCCATGCAACTATGGAGCTTCAACTGCAAAGCTTCTACTTGGCTTCCTACGGGAGCTTCAATCCTCCATCCCTAAAACCTTTCCCAACATTAAAAAGGGTCAATGATAAGACTTCATATAAAAAAGTTTTGTCTATTGCAAAACATTCATCTAACTAGATTGTTGCTTTGCAATCTATAACCACACTACAAATCAATCATAAGAAAGAAATGCGTAAACCATAAAAATGAAGTAGTTTTTGGTAAAGGAGCATCAATAGTGTTATAGTGCATTGTTGATTCTCATTCTTATACATACCATTTCGTTCTTGGGTTCTTAGGGGAAAAATTATCCAAAACTTTGTTATTTTAGTTTGGTTTAAATCCGACAAGAATAATATTCTACCAATAGCAATTCATTTATTTTTAAGCCAACATCTTCTATCTACAATTTGATAAAAAAATCTAGTAGATTGTACCCTTTGGCATTTTGATGCTTGCCTTCCATCCATACAAATGTAAACGATGTTTATTGAAAAAACCCCACTAATGATCGAGCTAGGTCTAAGTCTTGGCTAGGTAAGTGTGCCAAGCTAGGAGCATGCATAGGATCTTGTTAGAATTTAAAAGGTAAGTGATTTAAAAACTATCACTTATAGTGTTAAACCATTAGGCAAACTCCCAAGTCAACCTGAATTTTTGCCTCATGAATCGGTTCAATCTATTATGTTATGGAGTGAGAAAAAGATTGAGAGTAATATTAGAGGTAACGATGATCTTATTGTTGATGATGAGCATGTTTTAGACGCTAGTAAAACTGATGATGTGATGCAAAAGTCTAATGAATTTAAAGAAAATATAACCTCATCTAGGGAAGATGACTCTAAAGTTAATTTGAATGTTTTGTCATTCCCTCAAAGACTTATTAGAAGGAATCTTGATAAGCAATTTGGAAAGTTTTTGAATTATTTGAAGGAACTTACTATAATTATACCCTTTGTGGATGCAATTAAGGATATGCCTTCATGGGCAAAATTTTTAAAAGAAATTGTAAGTCACAAGGATAAGCTTGAAGAACATGGTTATGTTTCTTTGGTAGAAGAGTCTAAGGCTATGTATTCCAAGTATCCACCTAAGCTAAAGGATCCGGGTTGTTTTACGGTTCTTTGTGTTATAGGTGGCACACATTTTAATAAGGCCTTATGTGACATGGGTGCAAGTGTTAGCCTTATGTCTTATTCTATTTATAAAAAGCTTGATTTAGGTGAATTAAAGCCTACTAATATCTACTTATCTATGGCAAACAAGTCTATTTCACACCCTATAGGCATACTTGAAAATATTCCTACCAAAGTGAGTAAATTTGTGATTCTTGCTGATTTTGTTGTGCTAGAAATGGATGAAGATCCTGAAATTCCTATTTTGTTTGGTAGGCCTTTCTTAATTACTGTTGTGGCTGTTTTTGATATAAAAAAATGGGAAAATATCTCTTGAAGTTAATGGTGAAACAATTGAATTTAATATGTTTGGGATGGTTAAGACTTCACCAATAGAAGTGGTAAATAGAATTGATGCTTATAATGTTCTTGATAAGTGTATTGATAGTGTTGTTAATGATTGTGTTAGTCAAAACCCTATTGCACCTTATAGTTTAAATGAAAGTTGTGATGAGGTTTTGCAAGTTGCCTCATATCCTTTTCAAGGAAGATTATCAAAGTTTGAGTCTTTGAGAAAGGATGAAGATATGCCATCAAAGACATCCAAGGAGGAAGTTAAACTTGAACTCAAGCCATTACCAACAAGTTTAAGGTATGATTATTTAGATCCAAAATTCCAATTACCTTTTATTGTTAATTCTTCAATTGATAAGCATAATGTGAGTGCTTTACGTGATATTTTGCTTGTTTATAGAAATGCCATAGGATATTCTATAAGTGATTTAAAAGGAATTGCACCTAAGGCTTGCATACATAGGTTCTTGTTAGAAGAAAATTCTAAACCATCCATTGAAGGTCAAAAAAGGCTTAATCCAACTCTTAAGGAGGTAGTGAGAAAAGAAATAATTAAATTGCTTGATAATGGCATAATTTATTCCATAAGTGATAGTAAGTGGGTGAGTCCTATTCAAGTTGTCCCTAAAAATGATGGCTTAACTGTAATTCGCAATTATAATAATGATTTAATTCCTACTAGGACTATCATGGGTTAACGTATGTATGTGGACTATAGAAAATTGAATAAGGCTACAAGAAATGACCATTTTCCTTTGCCTTTTATTGACCAAGTCATAGAAAAATTAGCTAATTTTTCTTATTTTCGTTACTTAGATGGTCTAAGTGGTTTTTATTAAATACCTATACATCCACATGATCAATCTAGGACAACTTTTATATGCCCATATCGAACTTTTGCACGAATACCTTTTGGTTTGTGTAATGCACTAGCCACCTTTCAAAGATGCATGTTTTCTATTATTAGTGATCTTATTGATCAATGTGTAGAAGTTTTCATGGATAACTTTAGTATGTATGGCACTACATATGAAAATTGTTTATCTAATCTTTCTAAGGTTGATAGATATATGTAGCATGGTTTAGTTTTAAATTGGGAGGAGAATTTCATGGCACAAGAGGGTATTGTCTCAGGATATTTAGTCTCTAATAGGGGGATTGAGGTTGATAGAGCTAAAATTGAAATTATTGCTAATTTGTCTCATCCTAAAAATGTTAGAGATGTTAGAAGCTTTCTAGGTAATGTTGGATTTTATAGAAGGTTGATAAAAGATTTTTCTAAAATAGCTAAACCTTTGTGCACATTACTAGGCAAGGATGTTGATTTTTATTTTGATGAGGCATGTCTTAAATCTTTTGAAACTCTTAAACATGCTCTTGTCACTTCACTGGTGTTGCAACCACCAAATTGGGAGTAGCCGTTTGAATTAATGTGTGATGCTAGTACCTATGCGGTTGGGGTTGTTTTAGGACAAATAATAGATGAGAAGCCTTTTGTTATTTATTATGCTAATAAGTTATTAGATGATGCCCAAATTAATTATTCCACAACTGAAAAAGAACTCTTTGTCATTGTATATGCATTTGATAAATTTAGGGCATATCTTGTAGGGCAAAAAGTCATTGTTTATTCTGATCATGCTGCCCTCTAGTATCTCTTGACTAAAAAAGATTTTAAGCCTAGGTTGTTAAGATGGATTTTAATGTTATAAGAGTTTGATTGGAAAATAAGAGATAAAAGGGGGAGAGAACTTAGTTGCTGACCATTTATCTAGGTTAACCCAATGTGTTTTGAAAGATAATGATGATGGGGTGCCTATTGATGAAGCTTTTCATGGGGAACATCTTTTTAGTATAGTTTCAAAGGAAGTTCCATGGTTTGCTGATATAGCAAACTATTTAGTAAGTGGTATGCTTCCCTATGGTCTAAATTATAGGCAAAGGAAGAAATTCCTTCATGATGTGAAGTTTTACTATTGGGAAAAACCTTTGTTATATAGGAGATGTGTTGATGGGGTTGATTAGGAGGTGTTTACCTCATGAGTAAGTTAGTGATGTGATAGCTCATTGTCATTCATATGCTGTATGGGGTCACTTTGGGGTTTCTAAGATAGCTTCCAAGGTATTGCAAGCTGAATTTTGGTGGCCTACTTTGTTTAAAGATGTCAAAGCCTTTGTACTTAGTTGTGATAAGTGCCAAAGAATGGAAAATTTATCTAGAAGGAATGAAATGCCTTTAAATGGCATTTTAGAAGTTGAATTGTTTGATGTTTGGGGTATGGACTTTATGGGACCATTTCCTAGTTCTCTAGGAAATAGATATATTTTGGTCATGGTTGATTATGTATCTAAATGGGTGAAAGCAATTCCAACAATTGCTAATGATGCTAAGGTGGTTAAGAAAATGCTTAAGAAAGTTATATTTCCTAGATTTGGAACACCTAAGGCAATTATTAGTGATGGTGGGTCTTATTTTGTAATAAAGTTATAGAGCAATTATTGAAAAAGTATAATGTGACTCATAAAATTGCTACACCTTATCACCCTCAAACTAGTGGACAAGTTGAAATCAGCAATAGAGAGCTTAAGTGGATATTGGAGAAAACAGTCTCTAGGTCAAGAAAAGATTGGATACTTAAGCTAGATAATGCTCTTTGGGCATATAGAACAGTTTTTAAAACTCCTATAGGCCTTACTCCTATTGAAATTGAACATTGTTATGATTTGTACAGCTGTTAGCTTAATTATAGGGATTGATTGTTAGCTTAATTATAGGAAAATTATTAGGGATTTGTTTCCTAATTCAACTCTTGTAAACAATATAAATACCTGTATATTGTCAATAGAAAATATAAGAATTATTTCTCACTTTCACATGGTATCAGAGTCTAGTCGAGTTTCTGGGTCTTTTGTTTGAGTGTTGCGATTCCCTCTTGTCGGGATCAGATTTTTCCTCTTTAGGGTTTTCGGTTTTTGAGATCTGGTTTTTAGGGAGATACTTTTCGGTGACCGTCTGTTCTCACCGCCACCACAGGGAGGAGCGCCTCAGTCATTCCGGCCGTTTCACCTTTTTCCGGCGACCATTGGAGCCGCGAGTGAGTCTCACGCGCCGCTTGATAATTACCGTCATTTTCACGCGCCGGCGAGTGACGGCGCGTGGCCTGTTTGCCGAACTTCCGCTTTCAGCTCCGGCGTCGCCTGAGTGTCTCTGACCAGACTGTAGTGTCGGTTTTCTCATCCGGTGAGTCCGTCAGCCTCCGTTCTCAGATCAGTTCCTGCTGCTGTTCTTGGTGAGGTAGTTTCCTCTGTTGATGGTATTTTTTGTCTCCTGGCAAGCTGTTTCAACAGGTTTTTGTTCTCATATTATTGGGTATTTGATTTGTTGAGTAGTTTGGGTGTTGGTTTGTGTTGGGTATATTGACCTCTTTGCTGCTTTGTTAATTTTATTGGGTAAACTTATTTGTGACTAAGTTAAATGGCAGAGAATAGTGATAAAAAGACAGTTACTGAAATTATGTTTGGCTCTTCGAAGATTACGGATAGAAAATTGACTGGGAGTAACAATTATGCACAATGGAAAAGAACAATCCGTAGGTTTGTGACGAGTGTAGACTTTGAGGATCATTTAACTAATAATCCACCGTCTAAAGATGATGCTGTTAGTCGAAAAAAATGGTTAATGGAGGATTATAAGTTGTTTAACCAAATTCAGAATACTTTAGATCCTGCTGTTGATGATGTTGTGAATCATTGTGAGAATGTAAAAGAATTATGGGAATATCTAGAATTTTTGTATGCCTGCAAACAAGATATGTCCCGTGTCCATGATTTGTTGCTAAAAATTTATCGAGCGGAGCAAAAAGGTCGCTCCCTGTTTCAGTATTATACTGAAGTGAAACAAGCCTTTGAAGAAAAGCGGGCTATGTTTCCTATTGTTGCTGATGTTAAACAGATGCAAAAACAAGAGGAGCAGATTGTGGTGCAGTGCTTCTTGGCGGGATTGGGTTCTGAATATGATGTGGCACGCACACAATTGTTAACCGGTGAGTCACTTCCTTCTTTTACTGAAGTTTATGCTCGTTTGCTTCGAGTTTGTAAAGACGGTGATTTGCCTTCCGGTATGATACCCAATGATACGGTGGCATTGGTTGGTAATGCTTCGAATAGTAATCGTGGAGGTAAAGGTGGAA
Organism: Excoecaria agallocha; assembly: GCA_037975025.1. Taxonomy (NCBI): domain Eukaryota; kingdom Viridiplantae; phylum Streptophyta; class Magnoliopsida; order Malpighiales; family Euphorbiaceae; genus Excoecaria; species Excoecaria agallocha. The sequence continues at coordinate 737,706 of CM075820.1, read as the reverse complement.
ATGGTAGTTCTGTTGTTGGGAGTAGTAGCAATTCTCGTACATGTCATTATTGTGGAGTTGAGGGGCACATTAAAAAGAATTGTTGGAAATTACATGGGAAACCCTCCAAGAACTCAAGTCAGATGAATAATAAGAGGTTTGCAAATGTAGCTACTCAGGATGGCATCCTACCGCTTCCACAATCATCCTCACCATCTGTCACCATTTCAGCGGATGAGTATGCTCGTTTAACTGCCACTTTTGATTCACAGCAGTTATCTTTTGGGACTTTAGCTCTGGCTAATACAGGTAACCCTGCTGCATGTCTTTCCACCTCATCTCGTAGTTGGGTTATTGACTCAGGTGCTACTGATCATATGACTGGCAACACAGGTATTCTCTCTTCTTTCCAATCTACTACTAATTTACCTTGTGTTACGTTAGCCAATGGATCCACTGCTTCTGTAATTGGGCGTGGAACAGCAAACCCAACAAATTCTCTTCCATTGTCATCTGTTTTATGTTTATCATCTTTTCCTTTTAACTTGCTATCTGTTAGCCAAATTACCCAAAATCTTAACTGTTGTGTTATTTTCTATCCCAATTATTGTCTTTTTCAGGATCTTGGGACGAAGCAGATTCTTGGTAGAGGGTGTCTGGTGAATGACTTGTATGCTCTTGAATCAACTTCTCAACCAGTGCCTCGATCCATTGCTTGCACAAATTCATCTTCTCTTTTGCAACTTCATTGTCGTTTTGGTCATCCTCCTCTTTCAACTTTACAAAAGCTGTGTCCTAGTCTTAAAAGGGAATCTACTTTAGAGTGTGAAGCTTGTCAATTTGCTAAACACCATAGAGTATCTTATTCTCCTAGATTAAATAAACGTGTTAAGTCTTCTTTTTACTTAGTTCATACTGATGTATGGGGTCCATGTCCTGTTACATCCAAACTTGGTTTTCGTTATTTTGTGACATTTATTGATGATTATTCTCGGGTTACTTGGCTTTATCCTATGAAATCTCGATCAGAGTTGTTTACTATATTTTGTGCTTTTTATGCTGAAATTAAGACTCAATTCAACAAATCCATCTGTATTTTGAGAAGTGATAATACCAAAGAATATGTTTCTCATTCTTTTAAATCTTATCTTTCTGAGCATGGTATTATTCATCAGTCTTCTTGTATTGTTACCCCTCAGCAAAATGGTGTAGCTGAGCGGAAGAACCGTCACTTATTAGAGGTTGCTCGGGCACTAATGTTTCATATGCAGGTTCCTAAAATATTTTGGGTAGATGCTGTTTCTACTGCCTGTTTTCTAATCAACAGAATGCCCTCTTCTGTTCTTGACGGTCAGATTCCATATTCTCTTCTTTTTCCCTCATCTACTCTTTTTCATCTTTCTCCTCAGATTTTTGGATGTACTTGCTTTGTTCAAGACATGCGACCTCAGCTTTCAAAACTTGATCCTAAATCTCTTAAGTGTATCTTCCTGGGATACTCGCGTGAACAAAAGGGGTATCGTTGTTACTCACCTTCTTTGGGTCGTTATTTAGTATCTGCTGATGTTATATTTTTTGAACATACACCTTTCTTTGGTTTCTCTGTGTCCTCTTCTTCGCCCTCTAGTGCTTCAGGGGATGATTTTCTTGTTTATACTGTTAGTGAACAGGTAGTATCTCCTCCTTCTCGACCTATTATTCATGAAGTTTATTCTCGACGTGTGCATCATTCTATCGAGACACCTCCTGCTCCTGCTTCTTCTTCAGATCCTCCACCACCACCAGATCCTAGCCTTGACCTTTCTATTGCTCTTCGCAAAGGTAAACGCACATGTACTTACCCTGTTTCTTCTTTTGTGTCTTATCATGCTTTATCACCTTCCTCCAAGTCTTTTGTAGCCTCCTTAGACTCTATTGCTGTTCCAACGTCCCTTACTGAAGCATTAGCTCATGATGGTTGGCGAGCTGCAATGAAAGAAGAGATGATGGCCTTAGAGCAGAATCATACTTGGGATCTTCTACCTTTGCCCTCTCAGAAAAAGGCTATTGGTTGTAAGTGGGTGTTTACTGTTAAGATGAATCCTGATGGTTCTGTTGCTAGATTGAAAGCTCGATTGGTTGCTAAAGGATATGCACAAACATATGGAGTGGATTATTCGGAGACCTTTTCTCCAGTTGCAAAACTTTCATCTGTTCGATTGTTTATTTCCTTAGCTGCTAATTACAGTTGGCCACTTCATCAACTTGATGTGAAGAATGCATTCTTGCATGGGGATTTGAGTGAAGAGGTTTACATGGAGCAACCACCTGGTTTTATTGCTCAGGGGGAGTCAGGGAAGGTGTGCAAATTAAGAAAGTCTTTGTACGGGTTAAAACAGTCTCCTCGTGCCTGGTTTGGGAGATTTAGTACAGTTGTGATTGAGTTTGGCCTACAGAGAAGTGCATATGATCACTCAGTGTTCTTTACATCATCTACTTCTGGGTGCATTTTGTTGGTTGTATATGTGGATGATATAGTGATAACTGGAAGTGATGAAGCTGGAATTACGAGGTTGAAAGCATTCCTTGGGACTCACTTTCAAACCAAGGATTTAGGATCATTGAAATATTTCTTAGGGATTGAAGTTTCTCGCAGTCAGAAAGGGATTTATCTATCTCAAAGAAAATATTATCTGGATTTATTAGATGGTGCTGGTTTTATTGAGGCAAAAGCATGTGATGCGCCTATGATACCAAATGTAAAGCTGAAAGCTGAAGATGGAGACTTGTTTGGAAATCCTGAAAAATATAGGAAGGTTGTGGGAAAATTGAACTACCTTACTATCACTCGTCCTGACATTGCTTTTCCAGTAAGTGTTGTTAGTCAGTTCATGTCATCTCCTAGAACCTCACACTGGGATGCTGTTGTACATATTCTGAGATATTTAAAAGGTGCACCAGGACGTGGCATCTTAGATCGAAATCATGGTCACCATACTATAGAAGGTTTCACGGATGTAGACTATGCAGGAGATCTTTCAGACAGGCGTTCTACCACTGGTTATTGTGTCTTTGTTGGGGGTAATCTTGTTTCTTGGAAGAGTAAGAAACAGAATGTGGTGTCCCGATCGAGTGCAGAATCCGAATATAGAGCTATGGCACAGACTACCTGTGAACTTATATGGCTGTCATTTACTTGGAGAAATTGGGTTTGTTCAGTCCAAACCAATGAACTTATGGTGTGACAATCAAGCAGCTATCTATATTGCAAATAATCCTGTGTTTCATGAGAGAACCAAACATATAGAAGTTGACTGTCATTTTACTCGACAGAAACTAGAAGATGGATCAATCTCAACTTCACATGTCAGAACAGGAAGTCAATTAGCTGATGTATTCACTAAAGCGTTACCTGGGAATCGGATCAATTACATTTGTAACAAGCTGGGCATGATCAATATCTATGCTCCAGCTTGAGGGGGAGTGTTATGATTTGTACAGCTGTTAGCTTAATTATAGGGATTGATTGTTAGCTTAATTATAGGAAAATTATTAGGGATTTGTTTCCTAATTCAACTCTTGTAAAAAATATAAATACATGTATATTGTCAATGGAAAATATAAGAATTATTTCTCACTTTCACAAACATAAAGCCTATTGGGCAACTAGGATGTTGAACTTTGATATGCAACAAGTTGGTAAGAGGAGATTGTTTCAATTGCAAGAACTTGAGGAGCTTCGTATGAATGTATATGAAAATGCTAAGCTATATAAGGACAGAACTAAATTATGGCATAATAAGCATGTATTAAAGAAAGAATTTAAATTTGGTGACATGGTTTTGTCGTACAACTCAAGATTGAAGCTATTTCCTAGAAAATTAAAGTCAAGATGGTCAGTCCTGGAAAATCAAAACGCACCCATTACTACATTTTCTTACTACTCTAAGTACATGGGATAAAGCTTTAAAGAATTCCCATGCTAAAAGAAAAACAAAAAGAAAAAAAAAATGCAGTCTAAAAATGCCATGAGATTGGTTTAAAGGTATGTGTGCTTGCAAATTGTCCTAAAAGGCAACTATAGTCTTAGAATCTTAAGTTTTATGATCAATATTCTCTCTTAAGCATGGTTAGTTTTGAGACTTTATTATCTTGATGTTGGGTTTAGTAAACTTAGGTGACTTGGTAACTTAGAATATATGTCTTAAGATTTGATTTACTGATATTTTGAGTGTTTAAAGTATTTGACTTCATTTCAATCTTGTTTAAAGTGAATATTGAGCAATGCTTTATAGTATAACTTAGTTTAATTTGAAATTAAATTTTCTCAACCTTCTCTTGCTTGAGGATAAGCAAGGTTTAAGTGTGGGAGAATTTGATGCCATGTAAAATGTTTACTTTTTAGTGTGTATTTTCTTTTATTTAAGTAGTTAAGTATGTAATATTATGTGTATTTTATATGTTTATGTTTAGTTTATGTGTTTATTTGTATTTTTAGGTCAAAGTTGGTGCAAATGTTAAGTGAAGTGATGAAATGGCGAAGGTTTCAGATGAAGCTCACGAGTCGTGAAGAAGCTCACGAGTCGGACTGGAGTGCACGAGTAGTGAAGAGGCTCACGAGTGACACAGAGACGACATATTCACGAGTCGTGAAGGAATTCACGACTCAGCAAGCAAAGTTGTAGGCGTTCACGACTCGGCAGGCAATTCACAACTCGACGGGAAGATCACGAGTGAAGAAGACCTGATGGAGTTCACGACTCGTGAAGATATTCACGAGTCAAACAAGGCACATGTTTTCAAGCGATGCCACTTTTCTACAACCGATTTCTCAGCCAACCATCAAGACTTTTCAGGACAACTTTTCATGATTTACAACCATTCTGAAGGGATATGTTTGTAGAGTTAATCTCTATAAATATGGGAGTGAAGATATGAAAAAGGATCGAAGGAAATTCATTAGTTTACTTAGAATATTTTTAGTTATTTTTGGACAACTCTCTTTACTTAGTTTTTAGATGACGACAAAAGAGCAAAGTCAAAAAAATAAGAGATTTATCAGAAGTTCTTATTAGAAAGTAAACCCTGGGGAGTGATGATATTTCTTTTCTCTTATTCCTTTTCATTTCAATTGTGTATTTGGCTTAGTTCTTTTGTACATTATTACTATGCAATATAATTTGTTTGGACATGTTTTATTCTCTGTGTTTGAAGTATGATTTAAGTTTATTTAGGTGCATTGATTTGCTTATTTTGCTTGATCACCATAATTAGCATATTAGTCAATTAATTCATAATGAGAATTGAAATTCTTTGATGGAAAAACAAATAAATTTACTTGAAGCATTGAATTCACTTAGAGATAAGGAATTCACTTTAAGGGGTTAAAGAATTGGCATAAAAATTCATAATTTTTATTTATCTCTAGAATGTCATGAGAATGCTTATAAACTCTAAATAAAAACACCTTTAAGGACAATGAGAATTGCTCTAAAGAAATTTGGCTAAATTCTTCAATCATATCATTCATACAATTGTTTAAAGTGTTCATAGATGAAATTGTTTCACTTAGTTATGATGTATGTTTACACCATCTTTTAAGTTATCTATTATCCAAAATTAACTTAATATATTTTAAGTAGTTTAGTTATTATATTAATTACATGATTCTAATTGAATTTGTTACCTATCCATCTACATACTGTTTTTCAATACAAAATTACTCCGTTCCCTTTGGAATGATATCCTACTCACCCTATATGCAGTCTAGTGAGATTAAAGGTTCAATTAAATTCCCATCAATAATTGGTAAATGCCTGCCAAACTAATATTTGTTCCAACAAGGCCAAGCTAAATGTAAGATGACTAAACGGATCAAAATTGGGTGGTAAAAATGATTAAAACAAGGTCCTTGCAAAATGGGTGGGAGAAACTAATACATAATTAGTTCGAAGTGTGAAACTCAACATTGGAGAAAATTTGAAGGAATTATAGATGACATTTTAATTCTTTGGTAGGATACAAAATCCACAAGGAAAAAAAAATGAGAGATAGAAGTTTCCAAATGACATTTAATTCATTGCTACCAAGAGTGGAGGGGCCCCCAAACTTGGAAAATTACACGTAGTATATGTTATAATTTCAAAAATTAGAAGTATACTTTCAATTTAACCTTCAAAATTTTGTGCATATAAATAAATAGAGTATATATTAAAGGTTTAGAATATTCAAAATTAAAATTATACTCTTTTTTTGACTCTTATACGTCTAAATTTTACAAATTGGCTCTACAAAATATTAAAATCACTTTCTTATTTTAATTTAAACAAAAAATGTGCATTTATCATTTAACAAATAGTACAAGATCAAATAAATTTTTAACAAACTAATTATTTATATTACAAGATAAAACTAAATTGTAATTATTAAAAAAATCCAATTAATCTTTTAGAAAGTACATTACTTTTTCCATATTTTTAATATTCTTTTGTCTTAAAAAAGCCAATTAAAAATTCAATTTAATCCTTAAACTTTTTAGTAAAGGCCAATTTTCTCAAAAATAAAAATTTGAAATAAATTTGCATGCAACTTTTAATATATGGTCAATTCATCTCATGCCATCTAAATAACATTTTTATTTATTTATTTATTTATTTTTTAATTTTTAGATAATTCACTGTATACTTGTAATAGGAATTCATAAATTGTAATAAAAATATATGATATATAAAAATAAGTAAAAAAATAAAAAAAAAGTTATACTTCTAATGATATGAGCAAAAATAAAATAAAAGTTATGCTCTAATTTGGCCTAAAAATTAATTTTAGGACTCTTCAACTAAGACGAATTGAACAATTTTTTCTATAAAAATTCATCTCATTTTCTCAACTCTAAACAAATTTTCTGCATGGCCCCCCAAACAAATTTTCTGGCTCCACCCTTGATTGTTAGGATGCAAAATTTGTGAAGCCAAAATTATGAGGTAGAATTTCCCAATGGAAGGAATTCACTAGTTAGAGCAGGCATAGCGGAACTCATATGAATGAGTCACTCATGAATAGTCCCTTATTTTAAATAAAATACACAAGCATACAATTCTAAAAAGGAAGCCTTTGACTTCATGATACCTTGATATTTTAACCGTAGGAACAAAAAAAAAATAAGAGGAAAAAAAAACTTGAATTTTGGTTGACAACCAATTTTTCTATTTTTCCTACAAGAAAAGAGATGGACATTTGTCATGTAAATGGCATAAGAGACCACCCCTTGGGTGCGGATGGGTCCACAAACTTAACTGACTGCATGAAATTGGAAGTCTTAGATAAGCCATTAATTTTGCAAGTCTTAATACTTTGACATGTTAAGTATAAACAAAGGGGTAAAAATGTAATCAGTAATTAAGTTAATTAGTTGGGTTAGCAGGCAGAGTTAGTTACTTTGGCAGCAAGTGCAAGCTGACGGAGAATATATGCACACGCCTTCTTGGTCATATCCACACCCCATCCTTATCTTTCCTTTATATGTAATGTAACCCATCTTCCTTTGTGTGGACAAATATGATCAATAGAAGAATCAATTTCTCTCTCTCTCTCCTTCTAATCCTCTATTATGTCCCATTCTTTCTTCCCCCTTCTCTCTTTCTCTTTTCTTCCTAAGCTCTTTCTTATTCTCTTAAGAACTACAAGTTAGGAGTTAGTAGCTCACATCTAGTATCATAGCAACCACGATTTTTTCTGGGCTGTAACGATGTAAGCACATTGCTGCATTGTTTCTATTGAGGACATGGAGGACAATTCTGGTCTCTTTGCTCTACGCTAGAGGATCAAAGAGATATGTATCTGCAGAAAATAGAGTCCAGATTTGGATCCAAGGAATCCACGCTGAAAAACTGCAAATGGAGCACAATCTGAAGATTGAAAACCTTATGCAAGAGCAAGCCAACCTAAGGACTATGCAACAGAAGGCTCATGTATGAGGAGCCTAAGCATGAGAACCAGAGGTATGTGACCTATTTAGCTCAGCTAATTGAAGGAGCTCAATCCTCTGAATCTCCAAGCAGTAGCACCTTCAACCAGGTTAGCAACATAGGCAAGGAAACCTTAGTCCTTAATATCAAACCTAGAGTTAATAAAGGATGGGCCTGAGTACGCAAGTCAAGCAAGAACCTATCTGAATATATTATTGCCTAAATGTGCGCTGCCCAACTTTGAGGGTACTGATGTTCAATCGTAGGCAAATAAGTGTAGGTAGTACTTCTCCATTTATGAAGTTATACCCGAGACGAGTAGATCTAGCTAGTCTATTCTTACAACGGAAGGCAAAGGCTTGATTTCTCAATTGGGGTAAGGATAGAAGGGGTGTGTTCAAGATGAATTTGCCAAGGCCATGTTAGGTACACCAGGAGGGTAAAGTTGTAAATTGCCAAAAGTTAGTTAAATTAGTTATTGGCTGTTAGAAGAAATTTCAGAATTACTTAACTTTCCTTTTTTGTAAGTGCACACACCATTTTGGCTGTTTTTGTACCTCAGCAGAATTAGTTGTGCTCATGCTTGGCTCATGCCTATTTGTACTAGTCCTTGGGGACCACTAATGATTACGGAATCACAAAAAAGCAAATCTCCTGATTTTCTCTTTCTTCCTTCTTCTCTCTCTCTTTTCCGTTCTATTCCGTTCTAAATCTTCTTCTTCTTTTCTATCAAACTCTACTCCTAATCTCTATTTTGGAATTCAACCCATAATATTATTCAATCCATTTCTTTTGTTGGAATTAAACTAACAAACTGGTATCAGAGCAGCCACTTTCTCTGGGTTAGATGGCGAAGAACACAGCAGCTAAGAGAAACAAGGAGACTGAGGAATCGATAGTGTCTATGGGGGAACTTGAAGAGCAACTTCGGTTCTTGAGTTCCAGGTTTGAAGAACAAATGGAGACCAGATTCAGTTCCCTAGAATCTAAGTTACAGAAGTTGATGCTGGATCAAACCAGTATGAAGGTAGAGCAAAGGAAGAACCAAAACCAATATGAAGAGCTTAAGCTGGAAAACCAAAGACCGGTGGCTTACTTGGCTCAGTTGATCCAAGGCCAAGCTCCAGCACTGGCATCCATTAGTAGCACTCCATTCCCTTTTGCTAACAGAGGTAAGGACACTAATAACTTCACTTCAGATGTTAGGAACGGGAGGGGGTTATTGCCTACTCCTCAGGAAAGAGGAGTAGAGGAAGTGTGCCAAAGAAAAACTTATTATAATAAGTTACTACCCATGCTGGATTTGCATAGTTTTGAAGGGATTGATGTCCAGAGCTGGATCTCTAAGTGCAAGAAATATTTTCTTGTGTATGAAGTTATACCCGAGAGACAGGTGGAATTGACTAGCTTGTATCTACAAGGAAGGAGAGCAGTAGACTAGGAAGAATTTGCTGAAGCAATTGCTAAGAGGTTCAAGGAGATTGGAGAAGATAATGTGGTAGAAGAGATGCAGAGGCTCAAACAAACCACATCGGTTGATGAGTATTTGGATAGATTTGAGCTCCTTAAGCTCAAAATGGAGAGGCTATACCCCAACCAGCCTGAAAACTACTATGTCTACAGCTTCATTGGAGGCCTTAAGGATGAGATAAAGTCTCTTGTTAAGATGTTCAAACCATCCAACCTGTATACTGCCATTGAACAAGCCAAGCTGCAAGAGTCTCATTTGGAGGCCCTTAAACCTAAACATTCCTACAAACCCTCTACCCAAACATGGAACCCAAATAGCCAGACTTCCTTCAGCCGAAATTTCCCTCCAAACATGTCCACTCCTAGACCACACAACCAGTCCCCATCATCTACTAACCCAAGAACCCCCCAAGCACATAAGCCAAACACTACTATCACCCATTATACACAGCCCAAACCCAACCCCTCCGACATGAATAGAACCCCAGGATCCTGCTACAAATGCGAGGACAGTTATAGACCAGGCCGTCAATGCAATCCTAGGGGATTGAGGGCAGTGCAAGTAACTGAAGGTGATGAATCTGGAGATGAGGATTGGCAGGAAGTAGAAAAGGAAGAACCGCCTATAGTGGAAGAGCATTTCGATGAGCATATAGCACTGTCCTTGAATGCTCTTGAAGGGGGACTCAACGATTACACGATTAAGGTTAAAGGGCAGCTCAATGGAAAGCCTGTAATAATCCTAGTTGACAGTGGAAGTACTCACTGCTTTGTGGACTCTAAGATGGCTAAGAGTCAAACTCTCATTCACCACAGTACCTCCTGCTACTATCGCAGTGGCAGATGGAAGGAGGGTCACGCTGGCAGTCAAATGCAAGGGGGTGAGTTGGTTGATGCAAGGCAGCAAGTTCGAGTTTGATATGAGGCCCTTGGAACTAGGAGAGTATGACATCATACTAGGGTCCGATTGGATGAAGTGTCACTCTCCAGTAACTCTTGACTATGATGCCAATGAACTAACCATCAAGAAGGACGGCAGACCTTTCAGAATTAAAGGGATGACAGAACAATGGTCCCTCAAGACGATTACAGCCAAAAGTCTCACCAAGGCAATTCAACAAGGCTGGAAGTGTCTCACAACTAAGTTGTTTCTCATCAGTTTAAAGCCTGGAATTAAGGAGGAGGTGCAACAGGAGGAGAGTGCCATTCCTACTGAAATTTCAAGGTTGTTGAAGCAATACCAGGCTGTTTGCCAAGTCCCTACTTCCTTACCGCCTCCTAGATCCCATGACCACAAAATTTCACTCAAACCTAACACTGAACCAGTGAATATCAGACCCTACAGGTATTCACACCAACAGAAAACTGAAATTGAAAGACTAGTAGCCAAAATGTTGGAGAACAACATCATCCAGCCTAGCACTAGCCCCTATGCCTCTCCTGTTTTGCTGGTCAAGAAGAAAGATGGCACTTGGAGATTTTGTGTTGACTATAGAGAGCTCAACCAACATACCATCAAAGACAAATTTCCCATTCCAATCATAAAGGATCTCCTAAATGAGCTACATGGGACAACCTATTTCTCCAAGATAGATTTGAGGTCTGGTTACCATCAAATCAGAATGTGGATGGGGGATACATTCAAGACTGCCTTTTAAACTCACTCAGGGCATTATGAATTTCGGGTTATGCCCTTTGGCCTAAACAATGCCCCGACAACCTTCCAGTCACTCATGAACCACATCTTCCAGCCTTATCTTAGGAAGTTTGTGTTGGTTTTCTTTGATGATATCCTAGTTTACAGTCCCTCCTTGGAGCTCCATATCAAACACCTACAGCTAGTCTTCAACAAGCTGCAGGAACATCAGCTATTTGCTAAAGAGTCCAAGTGTGAATTTGGCAGAGACAAGGTGAATTACTTAGGGCATGTGATATCTTCTAAAGGGATCTCTACTGACCCTGGCAAGGTTACAACCATGCTCCAATGGCCTACTCCTAAAAACCTAAAGTCCTTAAGAGGATTCTTGGGACTCACGGGTTACTACAGAAGATTTATTGCTGGATATGGGGTCACTTGCAAACCCCTCATTGATTTACTTAAAAAGGATCAATTCCTTTGGACCTCTGCTACCCAAACAGCATTTGAAAAACTAAAGAAGCTAATGACCCAAGCACCACTACTAGCACTACCAGATTTCAAGGAGCCTTTTGTTTTAGAGTGTGATGCTAGTAACACCAGCTTGGGGGCTATTCTAATGCAAAAGGGAAGACCTTTAGCCTATATATCCAAGCCATTGAGCCCTTGAAACCAGCAATTGTCTGCCTATGAGAGGGAGTTAATGGCCATCATACTTGCTGTGAGAAAATGGAAGCATTATTTGGAAGGGTCCAGTTTCATCATCAAAACTAACCATGAAAGCAGAAAGCACGTATTGGAGCAGAGGCTTCATAACTATATCCAGCAGAAAGGGGTCTCTAAGTTGCTTGGCTTAGACTACACCATTCTCTACAAAAAGGGTACTAAAAATAGAGTGGCCGACGCTCTGTCTGGACAGCATGAAGGGGCTTCCATACATCACCTCACTCTCTCTACATACACCCCTAGCTAGCTAACTGAAGTTGTCAATTCTTATGAAGGAGATACTGTCCTTCAAGGGCTGATTACCACTTTATCTATCACACCCAAGGATATTCCTAATTACTCTCTCTCCAAGGGACTGGTTAAGTACAAGGGCCGACTGTATATTGGCTATTCTACCTCCCTTAGGCAACAGCTTCTTGCAACTTGCCATGATTCTCCCATTAATGGCCACTCAAGTGTTAGAGGCACATTCCAACGGTTACAACAGACTGTTTATTGGCCTGGAATGCAAAGGGAAGTAGTATTGAAATGGGTAGCACAGTGTGATGTTTGCAAGAAATGCAAGTCTGAATCAGTGGCATAACCGGGACTCCTTCAACCCTTACCAACCCCTTCCCACATTTGGAGAGATATCTCCATGGATTTCATTGAGAAGCTTCCTAAATCAGCTGGCAGAGATACTATTCTAGTAATAGTTGACAGGTTTTCTAAATGGGACATTTTCTTGCCCTCAAACACCCCTTCACTGCTGCTGAAGTTGCTCAACTATTCCTGGACCAGATTTTTAAGCTACATGGGATGCCTCACTCAATTGTGACGGATCGGGATAAGCTATTTATAGGAGGATTTTGGAGAGAGCTGATGAAGCTTTTGGGCACCAAATTGCATTTTAGTTCAGCCTACCACCCCCAAACCGATGGCCAGACAGAAAGGCTGAATCGGTGCCTTGAGACCTACTTACGGTGCATGACTTTCCACCACCCCACCCACTGGTTTCGGTGGCTTAGTCTGGCAAAGTACTAGTACAATACCATTTACCATTCAGCAATCAACATGAGTCCTTTCTAGGCTGTTTATGGCTACGCCCCTCATCTACCAAATCTGCCAACCGAAACCAGTTCAGTAGCAGCAGTGGAGGACTTCCTACAAGCAAGAGACTCTTTGACGACCTATCTAAGGGATCGTTTGGCGCACTCTCAGAACAAGATGAAGTAATATGCTGATAAGGGTAGAACTGAGAGGGAATTCTCTATAGGTGACTGGGTTTATCTTAAAATTCAGCCCTATAGACAGACTACCCTAGCCTTAAGACAGTCTCTCAAGTTTTCTGCTAGATGCTATGGGTCATTCCGAGTGCTACAAAGAGTTGGGAAGGTAGCTTACAAGCTGGAACTCCCATCCAACTGCAAAATCCATCTTGTCTTCCATGTCTCCCTGCTCAAGAAGAGGGTGGAACCCAATCATCCAGTACAGGTCACTCTCCCTCCCCACACTGAGTCTGAGTTCGTTATTCTACCAAAAAAGGTCCTTAACACAAGAACAGCTCTGATTAATGACTCCCACATTCAACAACTCCTCATCAAATGGCAACACCTTCCAACTATAGATTCCACATGGGGAGACAGTGCCTTCATCCAGCAACAATTTCTAGAATTTTATCATTCTTGGGGACAAGAATTTGCAAAAGGGGAGGGTATTGTTAGGTACACCAGGAGGGTAAAGGTGTAAATTGCCAAAAGTTAGTTAAATTAGTTATTGGCTGTTACAAGAAATTTCAGAATTACTTAAGTTTCCTTTTTTGTAGGTGCACACACCATTTTTGCTGTTTTTGTACCTCAGCAGAATTAGTTGTGCTCATGCTTGGCTCATGCCTATTTGTACTAGTCATTGGGGACCACTAATGATTATGGAATCACAAAAAAGCAAATCTCCTGATTTTCTCTTTCTTCCTTCTTCTTCTCTCTCTCTCTTTTCTGTTCTATTCCGTTCTAAATCTTCCTTCTTTTCTATCAAACTCTACTCCTAATCTCTATTCTGGAATTCAACCCATAATATTATTCAATCCATTTCTTTTTTTTTTTGGAATTAAACCTAACAGGCCATCAGCAAAAGGTTTAAGGAAATAGTTGAGAAGAATGTGATAGAGTATATGTACAGGCTTAGGCAACTAATCACTATTGATGAGTACTAAGCATATTTGAGACATTTAAACTAAAAACGGAAAGGAAGTACCTGTTACAGAATGTAAACAGGTAGCATGATATTAGGAATAGATTTAGCTTTCCTTATTCAAATAAATTGCCTTAGATAACTCTAAGTCTACTTTTATATATTTGTATATATAAATGTAATTTTGTATGACAGAAAAAGAGAATTAATTCTCCCATTTGCATTTTTTCACATGGTATCAGAGCCTTAGGCTCATTTGGGCTTTTTTGGGTTTCTGGGGATTTTCTGGGTTTCTTCATTGGTGGACGAATCTGCCTTTCCTTGGGTCACCAAGCTTCGGTGATCACCTTGCCTCACCGCCTAAGTCAGAGGGAGCGCAGCCTTATTTCCGGCCGTCCCACAAAATCCGGTGAGCATACGACTGGCGAGTGAGACTCACATGCCGCTACAGTGCCTGTCCTCTTCATCACATGCTGGCGCGTGGGAGCGAGTGCGGTGTCTGCTAGTGCTACGATTTTTTCTCCAGCGTCGACTCACCATTTCCGGCCATATCCTGGCACTCCGGTTGTCATCCGGTGTCTGCTTGAGGTTGTCCTCCTCTCGGTTGAATTTAGTCTCCACAGAGGTTCTGTCTCTTACCTCTTCAGTGGCTGTATATTTTTCTTTGAGGAAACTATTTGGTATTTTGGCATTTGAGGCGTGGTTGGCTTCAGTAGGGGGGGTAGCAGGTGATTTATTTTTGTGGCTGTTTTTGGTTTTAGTATTTGAAATATTTTATTTGCTGCCTTTTGCTGCTGGTTCTTTGCCAGTAGTATTTGGATATTTGTGAAGTGTTATTCTTTGTGACTTGGTATTATTCAATTGGTTGGAACAAGAATATGGTGTGCTATTATTACCATAAAACTGGTCATACAAAATGCTTCTGTAGGAAATTGTACAATCAAAAGCCTAAATTAGCAAACATTGCTACTACCAATGCCTCTGAAAAGTATAGTATGATTTCTGCAGATGAGTATGCAAAATTTACCCAGCATCATAATTCTTTGAAAACTTCACCTACTACTACTATTGCTAGGATAGGAAATCCAAATACATGTCTTTTATCTTCTTCGTCTCAGTGGGTCATTGATTCTGGTGCTATAGATCATATGACAGGTAACCGAAATGTATTCTCTACTTGCCAGTTTCGTGCATCTTCTTTTCCAGTTACAATGGCAGATGGATCACTTTCTCATGTAAACGGGTTAGGCACAATTAACCTAACTTCGTCAATTTCTATGGGTTCAGTTCTACACATACTGAAGCTTACTTTTAATTTGGTTTATGTAAGTAAACTCACACGTGATCTTAATTGTTGTATCTTGTAACGAAATAGATCATTGGAAAAGGTTACGTCTCAGGAGGCCTTTATATTCTTGATAGAAAGATACCTAGGCTAGTTGCTTGTTTCAGTGTTTTGACTCCTTTTGAAGCACACTGTCGGTTGGGGTATCCTTCTTTGCCGACTCTGAAGAAACTTTGTCCTCAATTTTCTGATGTTTCTTCTCTTGACTATGAGTCATGTCAGTTTGCCAAGCACCACTATAGCTCTTTAAGTCCCCGGATTGATAAATGAGCTAAAGAAGCATTTGAATTAGTTCATTCAGATGTTTGGGGATCGTGTTCTGTGGTAGCCAAACCTGGGTTCAAGTATTTTGTAACATTTGTGAATGATTACTCCCGTATGACTCGGATATTTTTTATGAAAAGTGAGCCGAATTATTCGCTCATTTTTGTGCTTTTTGTGTTGAGATCAAAACTCAATTTAATGTTTCTGTTCGCACATTGAGAAGTGACATTGCAAAAGAATACTTTTCAGGCATACATGACTCAGAATGGCATACTTCATCAATCCTTATGTCCAGACACACCATCCCAAAATGGAGTTGCTGAAAGGAAAAACAGACATTTGCTTGAGACAACACGAGCTTTTTTATTTTAGATGGAAGTTCCTAAACAATTTTGGGCTGATGTTGTGTCTACTGCTTGTTTCCTGATTAATCACATGCCCTCTTCAGTGCTTGCTGATTAATCTCCATCTACATGTTCTCTTATTGCTTCTATCGACTCGGTTTCTGTTCCATGAACTATTAAAGAAGCTTTGTCTCATCCCAATTGGCGTGATGCAATGATAGAGGAGATAAATGCCTTGGATACAAATAATACTTGGGAGTTGGAGAATTTACCAGAAGAAAAGAAAGCTGTAGGTTGCAAAAGGATTTTTACAGTCAAAGTCAATCCGGATGGTTTTGTAGCTCGGCTTAAAGCTCTCATTGTTGCTAAAGGATATGCCTAGACTTATGGAGTAGATTATTCTGATACTATCTCTCTAGTCGCCAAATTGAGTTATGTTCGTTTGTTTATATCTTTGGCAGCCTCCCAACACTAGCCTTTACATCGGTTGGACATAAAAAATGCTTTCTTTCATAGTGACTGACAGCACTCAGATTCAACAAGAGATGCTAAGGCCATTAATCACAATCTCAAACCACAAATAATCAATTAAAGAGAGGAAAACAGACTATATTAATGAATAATTTCCAAATACAGCATTAAGTCCTCAGCTCTAGGACTGAGAGTTCATTACAAATCAGTATAACGAAAAGAAAGAAAAACTAGCACTAATGCCAAGGGCACAAAACCCTTAACCCCCAAAGCAGCAAGGCTCAGTCCCTCTTCTGCTCCTCCTTCCAATAACAGCACAGCATACCCCCCTCACAAACCTCCTCCCTTCCTTTTATTGGCTACCCTTGCAAAACTAACTCTTCTGCCAGCTCACTCACTTGCCTCTCCTTCCATTTGCTTCTTGGGCTTCCTGGCATAGATCCTCCATCTGTGGGCTTGTGAGCTTGGGGCTCGTGACTAGTAGCACGTTCTCTATCATTGCCACCAGGTGGGGAAGCAATCTTGTCCTCAAGACTGTCCGAAATAGGATCAATATTGTGAAAATCTGGAACATTATCAACTGTTGCTTTCCCCTGTGAATTGTTGCTAAATACATCACAGCTTTCATATTGGGACGTTGAATGGCCATCCTTACTTCTCTCTAAAGACTTTGTAAAGACTGCAACCTTCGAAATGTGAGCTCGTCAAGAGGTGCAATACAACCAATGCTGCCATCAAGAGACTCTGATAGGCCATTAGGATCTGGAACTCCATTCTGTTCACACCAACTAGTAACAAGACCCTTGACACAATACTTAGGTGTCAAGCAAAGATGACTGAACTTCTGTTGAATTCTGGGGCAGGTTTCATGCCCATCACTGAACCATTTCTCAATGCATAGCCTCCTATATGTTTGCCCAGATGCAATGAGGACTGGATCATCCATTAGTTGCAATGATATTGGACACCTTAATTCTTCTGGTGGCAGAGGGATCGGTCCAGATCTCCTATTGTGTGGCCTGAAATGGAAAGAGCTAAGCTTCGATAGATATTGCTCAAAAGCCTGACCATCATCAAAAAAACACTGAATCGTGGATGAGCATGGTGATGATCCCTGTGAATCTTTGTCATCTGTGTGATCACTTATGAATAGCTTGGAGTATTTCCTCATCAAATGCAATAGATAAGCAATAACTGATTCCTTCCTCTTGTCTTCGTTCACCCGAGCTCTTTCTATGAGTTTCTTAAGAGCCCTTCTCTCCGTAAGAGCTGCTCTAGAAGAGGTAATACCAACTTTAGTGGCTTCCAGAAGAAAAGATTCCAACTCGTTACTATCATTGCAACTGTCAAATTTTCTCCCCTGTTGAAACAATGCAATTATTTCATCCCCCACTTGCTTTTCCCATGGATCGAGTGAGAAAACAACACCCTCCAGTTCACTTACAATCTCCAAAATCTAACACCCAATCGATTGAGGGGCGATATCTTCAACCCGCCTAAGTCTTTCCACAAGACTAGATCTTGCTTTTTCAAATTTTAAAAGAACAGAATTCCCAGTTTTAACCTGACATTCCAACATCGACACTAGCTGGGGAAAGATGGCATTGAATGTTTCTATATATCCCTTGTCTACCCCAATCAAATTTCCATCCCCACAACTAATTCCAAAGATTTTAATGAAACATACCTGTAACCCAAGCACGGACACCAACCGGGATGAAATAACATTGTGAATCGCTCCTCTATTTACTAACATCAAGGTAGGAATCTTGTTGGTGGTTCCTGTCAACGTCACCGTTGACACCCCCTTAGCAGTACCCAGGGGCTTGTTGGCGCTCAGTCCCGGTCCTTCTACCATCGACTCATCATCCTCAGTTCCTATGGCATTAAATTCAAGGATCTGAAACTCACCGTCGATCTGCGGATCTAGATTGTCTCCTTCGGCCTCGGAGAACTCTTCAGTTTCGGCTTCCTCTCCTTCACCAAGCAGCATCACCTTCAATTCTGCCGTGGAACGCCGGTGCTAAGGTGAGTAGACGAGCCCACTCTGAAAACACAACCCGTTGCAGCGCCGCTCCTTCCATTCTATCTTAGGGAGTTGTCGGATTGGGGATTTCTGGTTTCCACTCCGATTGGCGATTATCGGCGAATGGTGGTCGTGGTTTTGTGGAGTAGTGAAAGTTGGAAAGAATTGACTTGGGTGGCTGTTGGTAGTAGGGGCTGGATGTTTGTTTGGGCTTGACCCAAAAGCAGGCTTGGGCTGCAACTGGAATGGCCCAATTTTCTTAGATCCACTCCTAAGTCCAGCCTTAGAAACTGTGATAAAACACACAAGGGAATTGAAATTCTATATTCAATTAATTAAAAACCTAAGATTACACTCCTATTTATACAAAGAAAAGCAACCAAATTAATAATTATAGTTTCCTAATTAGCTCCCTAATTTGCTCCCTAAATTGCTCCCTAATTTACTCCAATCATTTTACTGCTATATTCTAACACTCCCCCTCAAGCTGGAGCATAAATTTTAATTATGCTTCAGCTTGTTACAAATTTATTCCATAACATAAACTTTAAAACATAATCCCAAACTTCAAAATAAAATGGAAAATAAATACGAAACCCTCTCCAAACGAAGTCTACTAATAACCCATGCCGTAAGCTTCAACCCAAAACGGAGATCAAGTGCAACTCTATCCAAACGAAGCCTAAACAAATAATCTATGAATAGGCTTCAACACGAAACGAAAATCAAGCGCAATTCTCTCCAAATGAAGCCTACACATATCCTGTCATGTAGACTTCAAAACAAAATGGAGAATAAGGAAAACACACTTTCCAAAACAGAAGCAGAAATCACAAAATAGGAACACCAAGAACCAGCCACAAACATTTAGAAGCAGCAGAGGCAGGGGACAAAACTGACACTGCACCCAAGAAGAAGCTGAGGCACCCAAGAAGAAGCTGAGGCAGGAAACAACAATGGCACTAATAAGGCACACAACAGGTGTAGCCACAAGAATCAACCGAACCATGACACCAGCAAAACACATGTAAATCTTCCAAGAAGCAGAGGACAGCCACCACCGAGAGGGAAGACCACCGAAAAAGGACACCGGAATATGACCGGAAATGGCTAGGCGACGCTGTAGGTGAAATCGGAGGACCACCGGACGCCGGAATCTCTCCCACGCGCCGGCGCGTGAAGACGGAGCGGAATTCTTGTGGTGGGGCGTGAGATTCACTCGCCGGTCTTCTGGTCACAGTATTTTGTGCAGAGGCCGGAAATCCACCGGCGCTCCTCCTGAAGTCGACGGTGAGGCAAGATGATCACCGGAGCTCAATGACCCAAGCAACAGCAATCCACCGGAGCTCACTGGAGGAAGAAACCCAGAAAAAAATGTCCCAGAAACCAGAGATTCCAGAAAACCCATAAGAGGGAAACTCAACCCTCAAACAAGAAGAGACCCAGAAACTCGACTAGGCTCTGATACCATGTGATAAAACACACAAGGGAATTGAAATTCTATATTCAATTAATTAAAAACCTAAGATTACACTCCTATTTATACAAAGAAAAGCAACCAAATTAATAATTATAGTTTCCTAATTAGCTCAATAATTTGCTCCCTAAATTGCTCCCTAATTTACTCCAATCATTTTACTGCTATATTCTAACAGAAACCAAGGTGAAGATCGGTTTCTTCTCCATCACCAAACTTCGACGACACCATCACCTACCGGCCGGTTTGTAGATGGGCTTCGACAGTGCAAGAAAGTTTCATGGCTTCCATCATGTTCGCTGGCTTATGAACACTTAGATCTGCTCGGATCTGAACACTCTTCTTATTGCAACTCATTAATTGATCTTCCTAGGTTCTACGGTTCTGAAAGATCTAGAGAGGTAGCATTCCCCGTCTCACTATATCTCCTCATCATCTCCGTCTTGAACTGCTCCCATGTCAAGTTAGAATATACCTCCAGGATCATTGAGTACCAATATAGGGTTGTGCCTTCCATAAAAGTTTCAGCCAATCGAACACACCTCTCAGGAGCAATTTAGTATATAAAACGTCTCTTCTCGGAAGATTCATCCCCTGGGGTCCGACCCACTGAACATAGGGAGTTTAATTTGTTGTAAGGACAGAAAAGGATCAGCGACGTAGTTAGTGTGGAAATGGTGTTTCAGTCTTGAGTTTGAGACTTGTTCCTGATGAATCTCACTTCTGTCCATCATTGTTTTCCCAAGAGAGCTATACGCCTCTGTATGTTTTGGCTGGTTATCGCAACGTTTGATCCAACTAAGCACCTGTTCTCTAAATGCCTCTCTCTCCTTTAGATCCACCTGATACTTCAACTGGGTCTCAACAACAGATTTGGTAAGCTCCTTCAAATGCTACACCAATTTCCCCACCTGGCTCTCTGTTTCTTCTAATCGGTTATTCACCGCTTGCAATCGAGTTTCCATTTTTCAATTCTCCTCTCAATGAATCCGGCAGGTCGGACCAATGATAGCACTCAGATTCAACAAGAGATGCTAAGGCTATTAATCACAATCTCAAACCACAAATAATCAATCAAAGAGAGGAAAACAAACTATATTGATGAATAATTTCCAAATACAGCAGTAAGTCCTCAGCTCTAGGACTGAGAGTTCATTACAAATCAGTATAACGAAAAGAAAGAAAAACTAACACCAATGCCAAGGGCACAAAACCCTTAACCCCCAAAGCAGCAAGACTCAGTCCCTCCTCTGCTCCTCCTTCCAATAACAGCACAGCATACCCCCCTCACAAACCTCCTCCCTTCCTTTTATTGGCTACCCTTGCATAACTAACTCTTCTGCTAGCTCACTCACTTGCCTCTCCTTCCATTTGCTTCTTGGGCTTCCTAGCATAAATCCTCCATCTGTGGGCTTGTGAGCTTGGGGCTCGTGACTAGTAGCACGTTCTCTATCAGTGACCTTCAGGAAGAAGTCTATATGGAGCAACCACCTGGTTTGTTGCTTGGGGAGAGTATGGGAAAGTTTGTTATTTGAAGAAATCTTTGTATGGATTGAAATAGAGTCCTCGCGTTTGGTTTGAAAAATTAAGTGAGGTTGTTCAAGAGTTTGGGCTAAAGAAGAGTTAGTGTGACCACTCAGCTTTCTACAAACAATCGGAAGCTGGCGTTATTCTTCTTGTAATTTATGTTGATGATATTGTGATTACAGGGAGTGATTCTGCAGGTATCTCTTCCCTTAAGTATTTCATGCAGGGTAGATTTCACACTAAAGACTTGGGCCAGTTGAAATATTTCTTGATAAGAAGGGAATTCTTCTATCCCAAAGAAAATATGTTCTTGAATTGCTTACAGAAACTGAAAAATTAAGAGCTAAGCCATTTAGTACTCCTATGATTCCTAATGTACAACTCACAAAGGATGATGGTGATCATTTTGATAATCCAGAGAGATATCAAAGGTTAGTTGGAAAACTGAATTATCTCACAATAACTCGTACATATATCGCATTTGCAGTAAACGTTGTTAGTCAATTTATGGTTGCTCCCACGATTAAGCATTGGGAAGCTCTAGAACAGATCTTATGTTATTTGAAAGTTGCTCGTGGACTAGGTATATTGTATAGTGATCATGGGCATACTCATATTGAGTGTTCTACCGATGCTAATTGGGCAGGTTTTAAGGTTGATAGGAGATCAACTACAAGCTATTGTGTTTTTGTTGGTGGAAATTTAGTGTCATAGAGAAGCAAGAAACAAATTGTGGTATCCAGATCTAGTGCAGAATCTGAATACAAAGCTATGTCACATTCCACATGTGAAATATTATGGATTCGTCATTTGCTTGCTGAAATTGGTATAAATTCCTTGTCTCCAGCAAAACTTTGGTGTGATAATCAAGCTACTCTTCATATTGCCTCCAATCTAGTGTATCATGAACGGACCAAACACACTGAAGTTGATTGTCACTTTATTCGTGAAAAGATTCAAGATAATATTATTTCAACGGGACATGTGAAGACAGGAGAACAGTTGGAAGATTTGTTTACAAAGGCTTTGAATGGGCCTCGGGTTGAATATTTGTGTAACAAGCTGGGCATGATTAATATCTATGCTCCAGCTTGAGGGGGAGTGTTACAAAATGTAAATAGGTAGCATGATTTTAGGAATAGATTTAGCTTTCCTTATTCAAATAAGTTACCTTAGATAACTCTAAGTCTACTTTTATATATTTGTATATATGAATGTAATTTTGAATGACAGAAAGAGAATTATTTCTCCCATTTGCGTTCTTTCATAGTACCCAACCAACCTGATTCCTATTATGTTTCAAGTTTTATTGGAGGGCTCAAAGATGACATTAGGCCAGCCATCAAGATGTTTAGACCCACTGACTTTTATACTGCCATTGATTAAGGTAAGCTTCAAGACCTTCATCTTAAAGACATCAAAGGCTAAAAACTTCTATAGAAACCCCACCAGAAACTGTAGCCCCTCATCAAATAACCCTCCTAAAGTACCAACAACACCTTTACAACCTCAAAACTCCAAAAGGATATGGAAAGTAGAAGTACTCTCCTCAAGTTGGAACAACCACACACCCAAAACAAAAGCCACCATCACCAACCAGAACATCTGGAATCTGTTATAAATATGGGCATAGGTACATAATAGGCCACCAGTATAATCCTAAGAGGCTGATGTCCCTTCAAACAAATGAGAAAGAACTTGGAGGGGAAGACTGGCAAGAGGTTGTGGAAGAGCATACACTAAAGCAAGAAGAGGCAGTTGAGCACATTTCCATTTCCTTAAATGTAGTAGAAGGTAAATTGAGTAACAACACAATCAAACTAAAAGGCCAATTGCAAAACATGGTCATAATGATCCTCATAGATAGTGGGAGCACCCACAGCTTTGTGGACCCTAAAGTTGCTAGGGACTTGAAGCTCCCCATTACACAAGAGCCTCTATTTCTGTAGTAGTGGCTGATGACAGGAAAATCCCAGTCATGCAGTAGCTGATGGTAGGAAAATCATAGTCCCTGGTAAGTGCCATGACTATAAATGGGCTATGTAAAGCAACAAATTTTATTTTGATATGACGGTGTTGGAGCTAGGGGATTATGACATGATCTTGGGGGTTGATTGGATTAAGTGTCATTCACCCCTTAACTTTGACTTTACAACCAACAAGATGACTATCCAAAAAGGTGTAAGACACTGGAGTTAAAAGTGCTAGATGAATATAAAACACTAAAATGATGGTTTCAAAGGTCGTAAATAATGTGGTTCAGCATAAGTAGAAAGGCATTACTTCTAAGGTCTTTCTCCTAACCTTGCATGCCCTAGACCAACAGTCTATTACTAGCAACCAGCATCAACCTCCACATCGAATTTAGGTGCTATTAAACAGTTGCAACCACTTATTCCATCCATCTACCCCCACCAAGAATACATGACCATGCCATCCCATTAAAACCAAACTCAAAACTAGTCAATATAAGACAATATAGATATTCACGTTACTAGAAGCCTAAAATAGATAAATTGGTTGAAAAGGCTTAACCTAAATGGAGCATTACCTCAACCTCTTCATTATCAAAACAAACCAAGAGAGCACAAAACACCTCCAGGAACAAAGGCTATATAATTACATTCAACAAAAGGGGATAACCAAGCTGTTGGGATTAGATTATATCATCTAGTAAAAGAAGGGTACAGAAAACAGAATAGTTGATTCCCTGTCAAGGAAGTTTAAATCATCTACTACTTCATACCTCATGGCCCTAACTTCTTGAACTCCCAACTGATCAAAGAAGTCCTTAGCTCCTGCGCTGGAGATCTTCCACTTCAGGTATTAGTTACAGTTCTACCAGTCCAACATACTGCCTTTCCAAATTACACACTTATTAAGGGGCTGGTCAGGTTCAAAGGCAAGTTGTACATTGGGTCTACTACCACTCTAAGGTAGAGATGGCTTTCTGTCAGCCATGACTCTCCTATTGGCAGGCATTCTGGGGCTGGGGAAACCCTCTTCTGATTACAACATTTACACTATCCTGGAATGCAGAAGCATGTGGTAGACTGGGTGGCTCAATTTGACACCTGCAAAAGAAGCAAGAGTGAATCAGTGGCAACCTCAGGCCTCTTACAACCACTTCCTGTCCCTTCCAAGCATTGCAGGACATTTCCATGGATTTCATTGAGGTGTTGCCCATATCAGAAGGGTATGATACTATCCGGTAGTTGTTGGCAGATTCTCCAAAATATCTCATTTCATGCCCATTAACACATCCATTCAATGCTGCCAAGGTGGCACAAGTTTTCCTTGATCAGGTATTTAAGCTTCATGGAATACCAAGCACTATAGTTTCTAAGAGGGATAGTATTTAGAGGAGGATTCTGGCAGGAGTCAATGGAGCAGCTGGGCACTAAACTCTTGATTAGTTCTACTTATCACCCCTCAATGAGAGGCTAAATAGGTGCTTAGAAACCTATCTCAAGTGCATGACTTTCCAAAAGCCCAAGCACTGGTTTAAGTGGCCAAGTTTGGCTGAATACTAGTATAGAGCTTTCACAATGCAATAAAATGAGCCCCTTTTAGGCTATTTATGGAGCTCCACCAGCTCTGCCTGCTATGCCACTAAGGTCTACTTCAGTCGCAGCAGTGGAGGAATTCTTCAGAACAGAGGTGACTATGCTTGCCTATCGCAAGGAGCAGTTTGCTACTTCTACGAACAAAATGGAGTAGTTTACAGATGAGAACTGAAAGGGAGTTTGCTGTTGGAGACTGGGTCTACCTAAAAATCAACCATACAGGCAAACTACCCCAATTGAGAAGGTGGGAAAGATGGCATACAAGCTACAGCTTCCTTCTATTTGTAGAATCCAACCGTACAGATAGACTACCCAGGTAATTGGAAAGTCACTCAAGCTAATTGCTATATCCTATGGACCTTTCCTAGTAAATGAGAAGGTGGGAAAGGAGCCATACAAGCTGTAGCTTCCTTCTAATTGCAGAATTCACCCTCTTTTTCACCATCTCTTTACTCAAGAAGAAGCTGGGTTACAACACTTACCTCACAACCACCTTACCACCTGTTGCTGATGGAGAATTTATTATTCTTCCAGAAAAGGTTCTCAACACAAGGACCATTTTGATCAAAGACAACCATGTGCACCAACTCCTAATCAAATGGCAGCACCTAACATCCATTGGTGCAACCTAGAAAGACAACCACTTCATACGGCAACAGTTTCCATAATTCTATCATTCTTGGAAAATTTATTATTATTCTACCAGAAAAGGTTCTCAATACAAGGATCATTATGATCAGAGACAACCATGTGCACCACTCCTAATCAAATGGCAGCACGTACCATCCATTGATGCAACCTGGGAAGACAACCACTTCATACAACAACAGTTTCCAAAATTCTATCATCCTTAGGGAAAATAATGTTCTGAAGGTGGGAGCAGGGGTATTGTCAAGTATAAACAAAGATGTAAAAATGTAATAAGTAGTTAAGCTAGTTAGTTGCTTTAGCTGGCAGACAAAGTTAGTTACTCTGGCAGCAAGTCCAAGCTGGTAAAGAATATTTGCTTTTGGGAGGGAGTACACATGCCTTAATAGCAATATGCACACCTCATCTTTATCTTTACTTTATATGTAACAATCCTTCTTTGTGGGGACCAATCCAATCAATAGAAGAATCAATTTCTCTCACTCTCTCTCTTTTCTCCCTAAGCTTTTTCTTGTTCTTTTATGAACTACCAGTAGAAGTTAATACCTAACATACCACAAATAAGAAACATTTCCGTTCAATTGTTAGCCTCAAAAACATGTGATGTGAACAATTGATTGAAGAAAAAGAGTCAATATCAATGTAATACTATAGTCTGAATTCAGTACTGCCATATGGAACCTTTTGAGTCCCGTGAATTAGGATATTCGCCTAATTCTACTTTCAGCCAAGTTAGGAATCACTATGTTTAAGAGCATTCAGTTCCTCCTACCTAGAATAACTTTTAAGTGATTTACAGCTTAATGGTGGAATTTTAATCACTCAGTTCTAAATTGATTGCTTTATATAGTCTAAGTTACTTTAGATCCAAAGTTCTTAAGTTGTCAAATGAAAGTCCAATAATACTCAATAACCTATGCAACTTTGTTAGTATGTTGAATAATAATAACAAATAAGATGGAAAAAAAAAAATTTAAACGCAAAGCATTTCCGTCAAAATGAAATATGTCAATCACAAATATTGGACATTGAATTGGACTATTATTTGATATAGGCTGACATATGCATGATGTAACTTGCAATTAAGGAAAATGTTTCAAAGTTTCTCAGCATCTTGCAAATTAATACCCATTAGATTCCTCTAGGGTTGAAGGGTTGAAGCTACTTCCTATATCCACATCCTCCGTAGGCTACAAAGAAGCAATTTCCCATAGTAAAAGGCTTTCTAAAACCAATTACCTCACTAGGAGGCATGAAATTCGGATATTAAGGTTCTGCACAAAATTTATCTTCAACAAGTTCAAATATTTTACCTTTTGAGTAGAAATGGCCTTTACAGGTGAAGGAAATGAGAGCCGAAAAAAGTAACAAATATCAATTATTGGTACGCCATATGCAGCAGTCACTTTACGACTAAAACTAATTCTATGCAGAGTAGTGGTGTTTTTGTAATTTTCAGTATCTTTGTGATATCTAGATTTACTAGAATATATTTTCCAGCCTTTTCTAGAGTCTCTCTTTTTTTTTTTTTTTTAATTCTAGTTAATTTAGGATCACAGAAGTCTTCCATTATAAGAAATAAGATTGCATTCATGTAGGAATAGGATTAGATATTAAGTACTATTACAGAATGTACATTAGCTGTTGTTCCATGTATGCTTCGCCTATTGAATTACCTTGTATACACAGCACAGTTATAGGACCTAATTGGTAGCTAGTTTCCTTACCCATAGCTCATATATCTGCATAAATACCTATGACTTATAGAGAATAAAATCATCAGAAAAGTATTCTTTATTTTTTCTCTATTACAAGTCCAAAGTAGGAATAATTGGTCCCATAAATACCAAGATTTTGTAATGTTTTATACAGTAAATTAATAAGAACTTTTCCAGCAGTTTTTGAGTGCTTGTTCATCCTACAATCTCTATGATTCAAGAGGCATTTGCAGGCAATTCAAGTCAATCTTAAGTCTTGACAATGCATCCCATGATTATAATTTTGTCAAACTGGCACTAAAAATCAGTAACAACAGGAGAGAAAAGTATGGTTTCTGCAAATTCTTAGCATCCTCTCAAACTCAATATGATAATTATACTGACATTCAAGTTGAACATCGAAGCCTCAACTACATCATAATAAATGTGATTGAGAAGCATAAATGTATCACCACCATGAAGGTCCATCATATTCCAATACTACAACACTCTCAAGCCAAACTGATATGCTAGATGCTCACAGGTTACAAACCCACCCACAAAATATCAAAAAGTTGTCTTGCACAACTATTTTCCAAACTAGTGAAATGAATTTGGAGAAAATGGTTGAAGTGTTCTTCAGCATTCAATTACAAAGATCAAACAAACTAGCAGAAACCACACTAAAACCTTTGCTCTGCATTTCATCCCAATCTCAATAATCAAGATTGCTTTCAAGTATGTTATAACATTGTTTGTGGTATCACTCTCTTTATGCTTAAAATGTTCTGGAGGTGATCAATCTTCATGATAGCTCTGGTTAACAACCATAAAAAACAGAGAAATATAGAACATGTTCACTTACAGAAAACTGCTTCGGTTTTTCAGAAAAATTTTTCACAAAAAACAGAAAATAAAGATCATATTTATTTTGGTCAATTTTCTAAAATAGAGAACAGAAAATAAATTTTTCAGTTTTCCAAAATAAACAAAGAATTGAAAAACTAATAAAAAATGTTTTCCAAATTTTCTAAATAATCTTAATACACATACATATATATGTGTGTGTGTATGCATATATATATATATATGTATGCACATATATATACACATATGTATGTATATATGTATGTATATACATATACGTATACATATGTATGTATGCACATATATGCATATACATACATATATATATACATATGCACACACATACACATATTTAATTAGAGTACATATTCTAAGTGAATTTTAACAATTAACTTCAACATTGATAAGAATGGCGGCCATTAGATCCTCACAAAACTCAGCATTGCGTAGTTCCAGGAGTAAAAGGCAGCCACATACCTACATGCGCTGATGCATTTCATGCCTATCTTAGAACTACAAAGTCAGTAAAAAGGGCTGCTTATCTCCTACATTGTATAGGGCACAAGTCCGATAAATCATCTCTAGGTGTAAAACCACCAATATCTTTCCAATCACAATCAGTCCCCTAACAAATTTCGATGTTGGTCGAACAATTAGCTTCCCATCAACATCCCCACTGCGGTTTCTTCAATTAGGTCCCAAAAAAATTACAAGTTCATCTAATTTCCTCATTGAAAGAATCAAATTACCAGTACATGTAAAATTAGCAAAACCATGAACTAGAACGAGACAAAGAATTCGACAATCGACAGAAGTCAAACGTAAGGAATTTCACTACGTACCATTATTATTCTTCTTGGCCATTGCTCTGATTGCCAGCGAATGATGCCCACGAGAGGAATATGAAGAAGTAGAAGTGAAAGAAGTGAGCTTCCGCTTCAAAATCCTGATCTCAAGTAACCCAGCTTTTCCAAAACTCCAGGAATTGGGTTTCTCAGGAATCATCGAATAATTGCTAACCCAGAAAGGGCTATAACTCGAATTCTTCACATGTACTGCCCACGGATCCATCCGTCCAAAATTTAAAAAAATTATATAAAAAAAAAAAAGGAACAGTTTTTCAAGGAAAATGAATAGATGAGTGGACAAAGAAAAAAAAATTGAAGATACTTTTGATTTGGGAATTGAAAATGAAAAACGACTTCTCTTCCTTCTATATATACGTTAGAAACTATGACAAGAACAGGGAGATAATCATAAATAGGCAACCGATATATTATTATTTTATTACAATTAACAATAAATTAAAATAAGTAAGAAGGTTTATGATAATAAATAAATAAATAAACAGGAAGGAGACAAACTTCTTGACAGGCAAACAAAGGCAATGAAAATTGACGATAACAATATTCCATTATTTAGGCGAATTATTTAATTAAAAATACCAGTGTAGATTAGCAAGTTTAGCTTGTGGAATGAGAGGCTTGCTATGGCGGGTAAATTGACGCGGCCCCGATAACTCCTTGGATTTATTGGATGGACGAGCGCTTGTACGACCGGATTGTTAGTTTTTCCACACGAATTGTCCACGTCATAGGTGGGACCCTTAACCTCAATTAGTACGACCGGATAGTTAGTTCTTCCATGGATTTCTTAGCAAAGGTTTTGGCGGCTGCAACCACTTCTTAAGCAAGCAACTCCCCTTTGATAGAAGAGAAACTACAAAATTATGTTGAATTTAAAACCTCAACGCACAATTGAAATCAGCATAACAACTAAAAGTCTTCATGCCAAATCTTTACACAACTATAAACAGATAAAAGTTAACATATCAAATTCTTAAATAACTATCAACAAATAAAAGTCACCGTACCAAATTCTTAAACAATTGAATAATTAGAAACTTTCAAAGAGTAAGAACGAAAAAACGCCACAAGTGAAGAAACTTGATAAGTTAAATTCAATTCTCAAAGCCTATAAGAAGAACAATCCTCTCATAAATAAAGGTTGGTTTCATCCATGATTACTGAAATTGTGATCAATTTTATAACAGTAATAAAAGATTTTTTTTTCATAAAAATCACAGAACTTTGCAAATATATACAGCAAAATCACTTTAACCGATTTTTGGTAAAATAGACTCTAGAAAATCTAGTTAGCATGTCCAATCAGCACATCATGTATGCGCTGATATGACACACCTGACATGTGTTATGCTGACATGGCGCCACGTTGGATGTATCATAGTTCGGCCTTTATACCTACATCCACTTCCCAAAACACTGTCTTGAAATTTTCTCTCTACTAACAACTCTTTTAATAGACAAGAGTTAAAGCCAATAAATAATCCTAGTATATTATACCCACAATTTTTTTTCAAGAAAAAGATGTAAAAAACTTATTAAAATTCATAAGGTTCTAACCAACTCTTCTCACAATCATTTTCAAAAATTCCTCACAATAGAATTACAACAAAAATCTATAATCTACTTGAGGAGGATGATAATGAGCGAAGTGCAAGATGTGGAAATATGCTTGAAAATATATAAGCTTTGTATCTTAAAAGATAGAATGATTTTCCAACTTCTCTAAACTCTTTGTACTCAAAAACATCTTGTATTTATAGCCAAAAATAAGTTATAACTATTAGATAACATAAAAGAGCCATTAGAAATGAGATAGATTGGTAAAAACATAAACTAGCCATCATTTTATCTTTTTGTGAAATCAAAACTGGCAGCTCTAGTAAACTAGAATAGAACATATTTTCTAGTGATCATGTTTTGGTGAGCCAGAATAGGAAATCATTTTCTAAAACATTTTCTAGGGAACATTTCTAAGAACTTTTCAAATAGAATTTTTTACTCAATCAAATCAATACAAGTTTTAATATATGTAAATCAATTTTTATGTACCAAAAGAATTTTATAATGCATGAACATGAATTAAAAATTCCTCAAAAGATTTCACATAAATAATATCCTAATTTCTTGAAGCTTCCACAGAATAGAAAATCTTGAAGTTCTTTCATGCATAAGGCTTGAAACTTTTAGATTGATCTTGCACACTTAGTGGAAATAATTTGAAACATAAACAAATTAAATAGAATTTCGTACAAAATTTATTCAAGTTTTGATTATAATCAAAATTGAGATGTAACCTTAAGCCACCAATCTCTCCCTTTTTGGTGATGACAAAACCTTAATAAACTTAGCTAAAAGTCTATCTAGGTTAGTATATATATGCTCCCCCTTACTATATGCCTGAGGGATGTAAATAAGTATAATCCCTATAAAGATATCCACAAGTATAGCATTGTCTAAGAAATATAATTAAAACAGAATTTATCTAAATCCATTCTGCTAACTATCATATTAGCATTAGCAATCATCATTTCTTGTCAATAAGTATGATTAATATTGATCTAGTAACCTACAATCATGCATACTAACAAATAAAACTAAGACCAATATTAATTTTGCTAACTATCATATCATCATAAAAAGTTCTAGTCCAGAAGCAAGATTAATCACCAATTCTAACAACTTAAACCATCATAAAAAGTCCAGTCATGGCAAATAATCATTATTAGAGAGTATGCCTAAAGCCCATGTAATAGGAATGTATTTCATATGTATGAGTTTATATTCTTAATAAAAGGCATCATTCATTTATTAATGTTATGTTTAAATACATGAGTTTGTAAATCTTAAATTAATAAATGAAGTCCTAGTTATTATGAACACAGTACAAAGGCAATCATGAAAGTGTTCATGATATGAGATGTCTATTGCATGCAAATATGTTAATATCTAAATATCCCTAGTCATAGAATTAACAAGATAGGGCATTGTTAATTCGGACAGACTAGCACATGTTATGCTTCTTGAATGGTTCAAGCAGTGGTTCTCATAACTGTGATTATGAAAGATAATCAAAACTAACATGTGGATGCTTGTTAGAAGAACAAGTTCATTGGAGACCTGTATAAAGAATCCTCACATGGATATTAAATCTATGTCAGTGAGGAATCTCTTCATAGTGGTTATGTAAGTATCCTTAGACTTGAGATCACCAAAGTTATCTTAAGTAGCAAGTGGTATATTTTGACTCCATAACTGATTACTTCCTACTGGAAGTGAACATAGTTAGGAGATTGGGTATATCATGACCTATTTGAAGATAGTTGAGTGATTGACAAAGGATTCACCATCCCAGATTTAATAAGGGAAGTTATCTCGCACGATTCTATAATTACCTTATTCAGAGAATCTCTGGCCAGAGTAATATGCCAAGATGGATAGAGATCCATGGAAGGCATTTTGGGAACAATGGTTAAATTAATAGAACATACATAATTAGATTTATATGAGTTGACAGAAATCCATACTCAGAATCTAATTGAGATAAGAGTGGTGAAAAGAGTAATTGCACGGTAACTATTTCTACGAAAGGGTATAGTCAAACCACTTGACTTTCCTAACATTTACGTAGTCATGATGCCTAGTTAGAGGCCAATCATGACTTGTATAATAATATATCAAGAATATCAACGGGAATTGATAAAATGATTTAAAGGAGTTTAAATTATATTTTTGATTAGAACTCACAATTACATATTATACTGCTAAGTATTATAGGACTGATATAATAATTAATAGTTCCATTGGAGGAATTATAAAGGCCTAAAGAAGTGAAGTTGGCACAGAAGCCCTCCTGAAGAAGGGTCACACGCCAACTCCAAAACATAAGGCCTTAGAGGCCTATTTCTTGGACCAAAATAAATTAAATATGTTACATAAGTGTTTTGGAGCCTACATATTTAATTTGGTTGGATTTAAAATTCATTTGGGTAATTAAATCCAACTATATGTATAAAGGGCCTAGTTTATGGGTTTTGTGCATAGTCTTTTGTGAAATGGCTTAAATTGGATTTAATTGAGCCCAAATAATTATAAATAATT
Source organism: Excoecaria agallocha (assembly GCA_037975025.1). Taxonomy (NCBI): domain Eukaryota; kingdom Viridiplantae; phylum Streptophyta; class Magnoliopsida; order Malpighiales; family Euphorbiaceae; genus Excoecaria; species Excoecaria agallocha. The sequence goes on along the minus strand of CM075820.1, from coordinate 704,584 downwards.
CCAAAATCCCAATTAATAATTCTCCAAAAATTTTAAAGAGCCCAATCCCATTATGAAGTTGGATTTTTTAACCTAACTATAAAAATTCAAGTGACGAGAAATTAGGGTTAAGAGTGTGTGAACACTTAAGAAAAGTTTCTTCTCTTTTTCTCTCTACCCTAGCCGCCACTCCCAAAGCTAGCTTCTATGGTTTTCAGCCAACCCTTGTTTTCTACCAATTGTTGGTTCATTCTATCATTCTCTAATGTGGATTACTCATTGGAAGTGTTCAATTTTGGACACTATGGTTTGTGACAACCCACTATGAAGGAATATCAACTGTACAACAAAAATCAAAGGTGATTTTTCTTATTCTCATTAATATGTATATTGTAAATTCATGGCAAGATCAGATATATTGGTTAAAAATTTTAAATTTCGCTTATGTATGAGATGCATGTAACCGATAATTCCCAACATAGTATCAGAGCCTCGGTTTTGCCATGAATATATAATTCTATATTTTTCTGCGAAATAAGTTTTATTTTTGAGTTATTTATTTCATGAACTTTAAAATATCAGATTTGATTGTTCATGAATGAGAAATATTGATTTCTGGATATAAGTGTGATCAAATATATAAAACGGAAATAAAAACGATTCTTTTGAGAAAAGAATTTTTGGTTTTTGCGTGAATAGCTTTTAATTTTAGGGATTGTTCTAAATTAATTTTTTATAGATCCATTATAAGATCATTTAGATGATAATTTATGTGTTTAATATGTGATATTAAGCCATAGGATCAAATGAAATTAAAATCGAACAAGTTTTGCATGAAAACTAGTTTAGTCGAAAAGTTCGATAAATTGGTGCTTTTGGTATGTTCTTGATGTGTTCTTGTTTAGAACGACTTTTAATCTTCTAAATCTAATATATCTGATATATTAAAGTATTTTTTTAATTAATTGGATTAATTAAAATGGGCCTTAAATTAATTGGATTAATTTTAATTCATTAAAACCACTTAATGGGCTTAATTATGTTTACGAACTTTGTTTAAATTAGTGAATGACTTGGTGGGCCCAAGGAGCTGATTTAAATTAAATATTATAAACAATAATTAAGTTTATTAATGGGTTTTAAGGGCTAGAGTGGGCTTGGCTCATTCCAAAAGGCCCAAATAGTCCAATAGACACAAAACTATTTTGTGTGTGAACACATTTAGGGTTTAATTTGGTGGGTTTCGGCCTATCCTTTATCTTAATCCCAAAATTGATTTTTTTAATTATTTAATATGATTAATTAATTAAGTAATCAATTAATAATTAATTAATAATCAATTGGATTGATTATTAAGACAAGAACACACGCATGCAAAAAGGTTTCCTAAAATGAAAGTTTTCAAAATGAAAAAGTTTCCTAATTTGATCACATTATTAAAATAACTCAAAAGAATGTTTCAAAAGTTCAAAAAAAGTTAATAATCCATTACTTTATGCATTAGAAATGCATATAAGGGTGTATGATTGGCATGATGGATAGTTATGGACAAGGCCCAATGTGATTGAGCATTATGCATGTTTTGGCCTAATGAGGACTTTCATATCCTGGCCACTTGTTTTTGGTTTGTATTTTTTTTCAAATTGTAATATGTAACTAGATTACTGTTAGTGTAAGCCCCAGCCCCAATGCATTGTAATAAAACACTTTGAATTAATAAAGTGAGGCATTTGTTTTATCTATTGTATTCATGTACATATCTATTGATAGAACTATCCAAGAATGTTGTTTTAGTTTAAGTTATCATGTGTGAGGCACACGGTTGTAAGACCTTGAAACAAATGAGACTTCATTCTAAATATTCCTAGTCAGTCATTGTTATGGGAATAACAAATGAATTAAGTAGTATGCTCTCTCTGATAAGTTGAGTTCTGTCTTATGGATTATAAGGACAAGAGTGTCAATCGGAGATCATAGATACATGTTTAGAACATGGTATCTGGATTCGATCCACTAATGAGAACACTACATGGTACAAGTCATAAGTGTTTCTCATATGCAAGTTTTGTATCAGAGTTTTTAGACCTAAAATCTCTATAAAACTCTTTATGAATTACTGTGTGCTTTGACATACACCTAACGTGCTCATAACAGAGTGATAAGTACGGGTATGCTTGGGTGTGCATTGATTCATATTAGAGAGCATGAGAGAAGTGAAGGGATTACCCCTCTCTATAAGAGAGAAAATATCATCGGCCACTTGATCAGTGAACTGAGAAGTGTATGGTCATACCGAGATGAAATAATGAGTAATCATTATTTATCTGAGAGTTCAGTGTCACTGGAATATCAAGAAAGGAATTAATATATATAAGGATGACTAGTTCCATGGCTTATATTAATTCTGATATTTATGGGTAAGGGACTATGCAAAATTGTATTAGGTCAGTAAATGCCATTTTCATTTTCATTTAATTTGGAATGCTATAATATCTTGCTAGAGAATATATATAGCCTTTGCATTAATTTATTAATTCAGTGCCAATATTAAATGAACCTATAGGATCGCACACAAAGCATTAGGCTTAAAATATTTAAATAGTGTATTGAAAATTAATTTGGGCTTTTATTTAAAGTCAAATTAATGCATAAAATGGGAAAACATATTTTTGCCTAAAACAGCAAAACTGTCAAGCTTTCATTTTGCCTAAAATAGCTTGCTGTTTTAGGCAAATATGTTCAGCCACGATTTTGCCAAAAAGAAAAATCTGTGAAACAAGTTTTTTGCCTAAAACAGCAAATATGTTGAACTATCATTTTGCCTAAATCAACTTGTTGTTTTAGGCAAATCTGTTAATAGTTGGTCACGAGAGAAATTTGTTGGCATGTGCTAGGTTTAATTTCAATTGATTAATTATCTATGTATAATTAAGTTAATTGAGTATTAAATCCTAATTTGTATTTAATCAAAATATAATACTTGAGAGGAAATTAAAGTAGCCAAAATTCAAACTAAAAATACTAGTTGAATTTGGCAACTTATCACCTTAAATAAGTAAGTTTGTTTTGATTAAATGACTAATGCCATTTGAATTTAAATTCTAATAGAATTTAAATTAAGATATATCTCTTAATTAGGAAGTGATGGAGGCTGAAATTAATACTTAATTTTTGGCCTCACACTTGACCTAAATTAAGTGATATATATTAATAAATTAAATGAATAAAAGGGTATGCCGTTTTGCTTTTTTCTCTCTTGGCCGAAATACTCAAGGGGAAAGAACTCTTTCTTGTTCTCTTGTGTTCTTGGGCTAAAATAGTAACCTAAAGGAAGAACAAGATCAGATCTTGTGGCTTCAAATCATTCCCATTGCTGATTACACAGTCATAGAGCTAGCACTCTTGATTTTAAGTTATCTTTGCAAGTGTATGTATCAAAATAGAGAGGAGTGGCGTAAAGGCTGTTCCTTGGCATTGGTGGTGAAGATCTAAGGTGGACATATCCTTCTTGGTTGCTGGTCATCATCAAAATCAAGTTTTAAAGGCATCTAAAGTTGTAAGTTTTAAAACCCTAAAATTGCATGTTTCGATTCTTGTCATGGAATTGTATGGCATGTATGATCAAATTTTTATTTTTTTTTCGCTGCGTGATCTTTATGTGCATACCATGTCATATTCCATCAGTGGTATCAGAGCCTAAACATGCTTATTTTAGTGCTTTAGATGCATGAAAAAATTAATTAAAAATCGTTATTTTGAAAACATGCAATGCTAAAATTTTATGTTTTGAGTTTTTTGCATTGTTTTGGTGTAAAAACGATTTTAATTGATTAGATAGGTATTATAATTAATATGACATGTTAATATACTGTCCTAAGATGTTCTAGGAGCTGTTAATGGTCGGATTTAATTGATAATACCTGATGGTACATGTTGATATTAAAACTAGGTGCTATTTAGCATGTTAATTGTTAGTTTAACAACTAGTTTTAAATATTAAATGTAAAAACGATTTTGGCATGTTTGTAAATGATTTTTAAAGATTAAATATCAGGTCTAGACATATTTTAAATTTTGTTTTAATTCTGGTCCATGACAATTTAATTGATTAATTTTAAAATCACTTAAAACTATGACTAGTTTGTGTTTGTTACATGTTTAATCAACATTATTTGTTTTGTTTTGATTAAAATGGTAAAAACACATTTAGATTAGATTGGTACAAAATATTAAATCAATATTTATTACCTTATTTTAATTATTAAATGACTCATAAAATTGATTTAAGTATTTGTGCATTTTGTGGCATCACATAAGCATTAAACAACTAGTTTTGTTGTTTTTTTGTTTTTATATGCATGCCATGTATCATATATATGTTCTTCATGATTTTGTGTTTTAATTCATGTTGGTACATATTATATGTATTGTTAATGTTTATGGGCTGTAAGACATAAAATAAAAAATGGCAAAATTGGAAATTATACTAGAGTTGATTTATAACACAAATCTAACTAGTTTGTGTTTTGGGCTTTTAAGAGAACTTATTCAATAAGAGGATTTAGTCCATTGGGCTTCAACCCAGGCCCATCATAGGGTCATCTCTTAAAGGTTTAAGTACACAATTTCCATTAATGGGCTTGGCTAAATTAATTAAAATTGGACTTTGTTTGATCTATGAATGTCATGTATATTTATTTGCTTGTTTGGTGTGATGAATGGATATGCATGGTGCATTCATGGGCCCCAGGTTTTGTAATTAAATATGGCCTGCGAGCCATTATGTATTATTGTAAAAGTTTCATTTATTTCTTAGAATAGAATTTACTTGAAGACTTTGTAAATCAAGACGAAGCCCACCGGAGTGGAGAAGCCAAACTCGAAGATTCTTATGTAATAGTATAGAATCTTAGTTGTAGGTTTTTGGGCCCATGTTTGTCACACTTTACTTTATGCAATTATATATATATATGCATGCTATGTATGGATGACAAAGTGTATGCCATGTAAGCCGTAATAAAATGAATCCCTAAAATAGTAAGTCACAAAGTTACCTTCCTAATTCGAAACATGTCAAGGCATCGATCATCTGTCACGTAGACTAGGAGTCCTAGATGCGCCCGATTATCTTTGTGAGGCATGGGTTGTGAATGTAGGTTGGACTTAACATGGAAAGGGATGCCCGGACCTAGGCAACTAATAAATGGGTTTGTGCTATAACATCTTAAGATGTTAGCCTATTTGATCCAAGAGTCATGTACGAGACATGATTGGAGTTTTCCTACCTAAGTAACTTAACTTGTTAGGTGTAAAAGCTCAACTTGACTAATAAGTTGATTTGAAAAGTGGATCTTGGCCCACATTAAATCACTAACGCGAATTATTTAAAGGGATATTAATTCGGTTTGTGGGATAATAAATAAGACCTCATTTAATCTTGCTAAATTTTATTGTAGATTGAAAATGGCATCTTCAAACAACAATTTCTCATTGCGATCGGTTCATGAAAAGGACAAATTGAATGGCACCAATTTCATAGTCTGGTCTCGAAACTTAAGAATAGTTCTTAAGCAAGAGAAAAAGTCGTATGTTTTGAATGCACCCTTGCCTGAAGAACCTACTAGGAACGCCTCTGCAGTTCAAAAGGAAACTTTTGAGACCAAAAAGAGTGACTCCAATGATGTGACCTGTCTGATGCTGGCCACTATGGTGCCTGACTTACAAAAGCAATTTATGGACCAAGAGGCTTAAGTGATCATGGTGCACCTCAAAGAGATGTTCCAAGAGCAAGCTCGTCACGAGAGGTTCGTGACAACAAAGGCCTTGATTTCTTGTAAGATGGCTGCGGGTACTCCTGTTAGTACCCATGTACTCAAGATGAAAGGGTATCTTCTTAGTGTAAGCCCTAGCCCCAATGCATTGTAATAAAACACTTTAATTAATAAAATGAGGCAATTGTTTTATCTATTGTATTCCTATGCATATCAATTGATAAAACCATCCAAGAATGTTGTTTCAATTTAAGTTATCATGTGTGAGGCACATGGTTGTAAGACCTTGAAACAAATGAGAATTCATTCTAAATATCCCTAGTCAGTCATTGTTATGGGAATAACATATGAATTAAGACTAGTATGCTCTCTCTGATAAGTTGAGTTCTGTCTTACGGATCATAAGGACAAGAGTGTCAATCAGAGATCATAGATATATATTTAGAACATGGTATCTGGATTCGATCCGCTCATGAGAACACTACATGGTACAAGTCATAAGTGTTTTTCATATGCAAGTTTTGTATCGGAGTTCTTAGACCTAAAATCTCTATGAAACTCTTTATGAATTAATGTGTGCTTTGACATACACCTAACGTGCTCGTAACAGAGTGACAAGTATGGGTATGCTTGGGTATGCATTGATTCATGTTAGAGAGCATTAGAGAAGTGAAGGGATTATCCCTCTCAATAAGAGAGAAAAATATCATCGGCCACTTGATCGGTGAACTAAAAAGTGTATGGCCATACCGAGATGAAATAATGTGTAATCATTATTTATCTGAGAGTTTAGTATCACTGTAATATCAAGAAAGGAATTAATATATATAAGGATGAATAGTTCCATGCCTTATATTAATTTTGATATTTATGGGTAAGGGACTATGCAAAATTGCATTAGGTCACTAAATGCCATATGCATTTTCATTTAATTTGAATTGCTATAATATCTTGCTAGAGAATATATATAGCCTTTGAATTAATTCATTGCCAATATTAAATGAACCTATAGGATCGCACACAAAGCATTGGACTTAAAATATTTAAATAGAATATTGGACATTAATTTGGGCTTTTATTTAAAGTCAAATTAATGTATGTAATGGGTATTAAAATTGCTAAATGGACCTTGGCCCATGAGAGGGAGAAATTCAGCCCACAAGATTTAATTTCAATTAATTAAATGTCATATATTAATTTAATTAATTGAGTATTAAAGCCTAAAGATATATTTATCTAATTAAATCATTTAAATGAAATTTGATGTGACCGAAATTCCTAGGGAAATACCAAGGAATTTCGGCACATGTATTATTTTTATTTAAGTGGTTTATTAGATTTAAGTGTCTTATCTTTTATCCTAAATTAAGTGATATTATTTGATTAAATGTCTTTTGTTTTTATCTTGGATAAATTAAAAGAGTTTTTATCAATAAGTATTACTTATTTTAATTAAGTGATAAAGGCAAATATTAATTATCTTTAGCTAATATTAATTATCTTGAGGTAGTATATTTGAGATTTATCACTTAATAAATAAGATAATATATATATTGGATGAGAGAGAAAAGTGTGTAACCTAATTCTTCTCTAAAGTGGCGTGAATTTCATCTCCCTCTCAAGAATTTCTTTTGGCCAATTTTTCACAAGGAGAAAGGATTGTTCCTCATTCTCTTGTATTATTGGGTAGTAATAGCAACCTAGAGAAGTACAAAATCAAATTTTGTAGCTTCAAATCAATTGCCTTTACACAATACTTAAATAGAGAGCTAGCAATCTCAATTTTAAGCCGTCTTTGTAATTGTGTGTATGAACATAGAGAAAAGTGGCGTAAAGGCTGTTCTTTTGGCATTGGTGGAGAAGATCAAAGGTTGATATATCACTCTTGGTTATTGGTCTTCATCAAACCAAATATTTAAGTGCATCAACAGTTGTAAGTTTTACAACCCTAAAATTGCATGTTTCGTTTCTTGCTTTGGATTTGTATGGTATGTATGATGAAAATTTTTGTTTTTCCGTTGTGTTATCATCTCATTCATACCATGTCATATTCCATCATATCTTGATACTCTCGAGAAGCTTGAGGTACAAGTGCCAAAGAAATTGGCCACTGACTTGATCTTAGGATCATTGACTGATGATTATGATCCATTTGTGATGAATTATAACATGCATGTAATGAACAAGTCAGTCACTGAGCTTCATGGGATGCTTAAGAATGCTGAAGAGAACATTCAAAAGACCAATCCCATATTGATGGTTCAAGGGGGCATTAAAAAGGGACCCGCTAAAGGAAAGGGAAAGGGAAAGGCAAAACCCAAGAATGATTTGGCTTGGTTCAAGTCAAGTGGGAGTGCACCTCAGGCCCAATCCAAGCCCAAGGCGCAGAAGCTCAAAGAGAGTGAGAGCACTTACTTCCATTGCAACAAGATAGGGCATTGGAGGAAGAATTGCGCTCTCTTCAAGGAAGAACAGATGAAGAATGGAGCCAAGGCGTCCAGTTCTGGTATTTTTGTTGTTGAGATTAACCTTTCTATTTCTACCACTTGGGTATTGGATACCGGTTGTGGTTCTCACATTTGTTCAAATGTGTAGGGGCTAAGAAATAGGCGGTTACTTGGGAAGAATGAAGTGGACCTCCATGTGGGGACTGGAGCACGAGTTACTGCCATGGAGATAGGCGACTATCAACTCACTTTACCTTCCGGACTTTGTTTAGTTTTGAAAAATTGTTATTATGTACCTGCTATGAGTAGAAACATTATTTCAATTTCATGTTTGGATTTGGATGAATTTGATTTTGTTATTAAAAATGGCAATGCTCATATTCGTCGCCAAGGCATTTCTTATGTTAATGCCATGTTGCAAAATGGCCTTTATATCCTTGATTTACAAAACAAAGAGTCCATATACAACATTAATACAAAGAGGGTTAAATCAAATGAATTGAACCCTACTTACTTCTGGCATTGTCGTTTAGGACATACAAACGAAAAACGCATTTCAAGACTCCACAAAATTGGAGTGCTTGGGCCATTCAACTTAGAGTCTTACGACACATGCGAGCCATGTTTGCATGGAAAAATAACAAAGAGTCCTTTTAATAAGAAAGGTGAAAGGACTAATGGCTTATTGGAACTAATACATACCGATGTATGTGGACCATTAAGTACACAAGCTAGAGGTGGTTTTAGCTACTTCGTGACGTTCACATATGACTTCAGTAGATATGGCTATGTCTATCTAATGAAGTACAAATATGAAACTTTTGAGAAATTCAAAGAGTTTAAGAACAAAGTAGAAAACCAACTTGGCAAAAGTATAAAAGCCATTCGATCAGATCGAGGTGGCAAATACTTAAACCAAGAGTTTGACAATCATCTAAAAGAGTGTGGTATTATTTCACAGCTCACTCCTCCCGGAACACCACAATGGAATGGTATGTCCGAAAGGAGAAATTGAACTCTGTTGGACATGGTTCGATCTATGATGAGTCAAGCTAATCTTCCTATCTCTTTTTGGGGTTATGCATTAGAAACTGTTGCGTTTCTACTAAACCGTAGTCCAACTAAAGCAGTTGAGAAAACACCATACGAGGTATGGACTGGGAAAGAACCCAATATGTTGTTTCTCAGGATTTGGGGCTGTGAAGCACATGTTAAGAAATTAACATCTGACAAACTGGAGTCCAAATCCACTGTCTGCTTGTTTGTGGGTTATCCCAAAGAAACAAAGGGATACTACGTTTACTCACAAGCCGAGGACAAAGTATTTGTTGCTCGTAAGGTTGTTTTCTTGGAAAAGGAGTTCCTTCTCAAGAAAGACAGTGGGAGTAAAGTAGAACTTGAAGAAATTTAAGTGCCACAAGCTCCTATGGAGGATGAGTTGGAAGTGGGATCAAGTTCACAACCAGTTATGGAATAAGAACCCATTACACAAGTACCTAGAAGGTCTGGTAGGGTACATCAGGAGATTAAGAGATATGGATTTCTAATCACTGACAGTGACACTATTGAGTTAGTAGATCGTGAGGATCCTACTACCTACCGAAAAGCTATTGAAAGCCCAGACTCAAAAAATTGGCTTGAAGCCATGAAATCCGAGATGCAATCAATGTACAATAACCAGGTTTGGACCTTGGTTGATCCACCAGAAGGTGCAAAGGTAATTAAATGTAAGTGGCTATTTAAACTCAAAGCTGATAAGACCTACAAAGGTAGACTAGTAGCAAAAGGTTTTCGACAAACTCATGGTGTAGACTATGATGAGACCTTTTCGCCTGTAGTCATGCTCAAGTCCATTAGGATCTTGCTTGCCATAGCTACATATCATGATTATGAGATATGGAAAATGGATGTCAAAACTACTTTCCTCAACGGAAATTTACTTGAGGATGTGTATATGACACAGCCTGAAGGTTTTGTCAATCCCAAGCATCCTAAGAAGGTTTGCAAGCTTCAAAAATCCATTTATTGATTAAAGCAAGCATCCCGAAGTTGGAATCTTCGTTTTGATGAGGCAGTTAAAGAATTTGACTTCATCAAGAACAAAGATGAGCCTTGTGTGTACAAGAAGGTTAGTGAGAGCATAGTAGTATTTCTAGTCCTATATGTGGACGACATCCTTCTCATTGGGAATGAAATTCCAACATTGCAAAAGGTTAAGCAATGGTTGGGAAAATGTTTCTCAATGAAAGACTTAGGTGAAGCCGAGACAATACTTGGTATTCGAATCTATAGAGATAGATCGAATCGGCTTTTGGGACTAAGTCAAGAAAAGTATAAAGACAAAGTACTACAGCATTTTAGTATGGGAGACTCAAAGAAAGGGTACATACCTTTGGCTTTGGGAGTTCCTTTGACTAAAGAACAGTGTCCTAAAACCAAAGAGGAAAGGGACAACATGAGTAAAATCCCATATGCATCTGCTATTGGATCTATCATGTACGCTATGTTGTGTACTAGGTTGGATGTTGCTCATGCACTGAGTATAACCAGTAGGTTTAAGCAAGACCCTGGTGAGAAGCACTAGTCTACTGTAAAAGGGATTCTAATGTACCTGCGAAGGACTAAGAATCACTTCTTGGTGTATGGTGGTCAAGAAGAGCTCGTCATACAAGGTTATGCCGATGCTGCTTTTCAGACCAGTACTCAAGATTCTAAATCGCAATCTGGGTTTGTTTTTGTTTTGAACAGTGGTGCTGTCAGCTGGAGTAGCTCAAAGTAAGAGACTGTTGCCGACTCAACTATAGAATCTGAGTATATTGTAGCGAGTGAGGCTGCAAAATAGGCTATTTGGATTAAAAATTTCATTTCTGGATTAGGAGTGGTGCCAAGCATCCTAGATCCATTAGAAATTTTATGTGACAACAATGGGGCCATCGCACAGACCAAAGAGCCCGGTCACACCAGAAATCCAAACACATACTTAGGAGGTACCACCTGATCAGAGAAATCATTGATCGTGGGAACGTCAAGGTTAGCAAGATAGCAAGTGAAGACAATGTAGCAGATCCTTTGACGAAACAGTTGCGTCCAAATCTGCACGAAGCTCATTTGAGAGCATTCGGTCTTAGGGCTATGCCCAATTGGGACTAGTGCTAGTGGGAGATTGTTAGTGTAAGCCCTAGCCCCAATGCATTGTAATAAAACACTTTGAATTAATAAAGTGAGGCATTTGTTTTATCTATTGTATTCCTGTACATATCAATTGATAGAACTATTCAAGAATGTTGTTTCAGTTTAAGTTATCATGTGTGAGGCACATAGTTGTAAGACCTTGAAACAAATGAGATTTCATTCTAAATATCCCTAGTCAGTCATTGTTATGGGAATAACAAATGAATTAAGATTAGTATGCTCTCTCTAATAAGTTGAGTTCTGTCTTACGGATCATAAGGACAAGAGTGTCAATCAGAGATCATAGATACATGTTTAGAACATGGTATCTGGATTCGATCCACTCATGAGAACACTACATGGTACAAGTCATAAGTGTTTCTCATATGCAAGTTTTGTATCGGAGTTCTTAGACCTAAAATCTCTATGAAACTCTTTATGAATTACTATGTGCTTTGACATACACCTAACGTGCTCGTAACAGAGTGACAAGTACGGGTATGCTTGGGTGTGCATTGATTCATGTTAGAGAGCATGAGAGAAGTGAAGGGATTACCCCTCTCTATAAGAGAGAAAATATCATCGGCCACTTGATCAGTAAACTAAGAAGTGTATGGTCATACCGAGATGAAATAATGAGTAATCATTATTTATCTGAGAGTTCAGTATCACTGGAATATCAAGAAAGGAATTAATATATATAAGGATGACTAGTTCCATGGCTTATATTAATTCTGATATTTATGGGTAAGAGACTATGCAAAATTGCATTAGGTCACTAAATGCCATTTGCATTTTCATTTAATTTGGAATGCTATAATATCTTGCTAGAGAATATATATAGCCTTTGAATTAATTTATTAATTCATTTCCAATATTAAATGAACCTATAGGATCGCACACAAAGCATTGGGCTTAAAATATTTAAATAGTGTATTGGAAATTAATTTGGGCTTTTATTTAAAGTCAAATTAATGCATAAAATGGGAAAACATATTTTTGCCTAAAACAACAAAACTGTCAAGCTTTCATTTTGCCTAAAATAGCTTGCTATTTTAGGCAAATCTGTTCAGCCACGATTTTGCCAAAAAGGAAAATCTGTGAAACAAGTTTTTTGCCTAAAACAGCGAATATGTTGAACTGTTATTTTACCTAAAACAGCAAATCTGTTAACAGTTGGTCACGAGAGAAATTTGTTGGCATGTGCTAGGTTTAATTTCAATTGATTAATTATCTATGTATAATTAAGTTAATTGAGTATTAAATCCTAATTTGTATTTAATCAAAATATTATACTTGAGAGGGAATTAAAGTAGCCAAAATTCAAACTAAAAATACTAGTTGAATTTGGCAACTTATCACCTTAAATAAGTAAGTTTGTTTTGATTAAATGACTAATGCCATTTGAATTTAAATTCTAATAGAATTTAAATTAAGATATATCTCTTAATTAGGAAGTGATGGAGGCTGAAATTAATACTTAATTTTTGGCACTCACACTTGACCTAAATTAAGTGATATATATTAATGAATTAAATGAATAAAAGGGTATGCCGTTTTGCGATTTTCTCTCTTGGCCGAAATACTCAAGGGGAAAGAACTCTTTCTTGTTCTCTTGTATTCTTGGGCTGAAACAGTAACCTACAGGAAGAACACGATTTGATCGAGTTTTCTCGGATTATATAGTGAGGGCTATTAATTCGCAATAAAATAGTGGGATTAATGGATTAATTAATGACCTTATTAATGCATACATATATATATATATATATATGAACATACTCTCATAAGTTTTCTTTTTCACATCTAGGTCATCATCATGAGCACATCAAACATTAATATACGATCAATCATGGATAACAAGCTGGTTGGCAGTAACTATTCTGACTGGATCAGACAAGTGAGAATTGTTCTCAGAGCTGAAAAGATCCATTATGTCTTGGATAAAGATCCACCACCACTTCCATCAGATGATGCCATTGATGAGATCAAAGGCACTTATCAAAAATACATGGAGGATAGTGAAGCGATAGCATGTCTGATGTTGGGTGCTATGTCCTCGAAGCTTCAGAAGCAATATGAGATGATGGATGCTAAAACCATCATTTTGCATCTAGAGGAGCTTTATTCTTCTCAAGCTAAAACTAAGCAATATTAGATTGCTCGAGCTCTATTTAGCTGCAAAATGGTGGAAGGCACTTCAGCTGCTACTTATGCATTGAAGATGTATGGGTATATTGAGCATTTGAGTAGACTTGGCTATGTTATGGATAATGATCTATATAAGATTTAATCTTGTACTCGTTGGCTCCAAGTTATGCACCTTTTGTGCTTAACTTCAACATAAACAAGATCCAAGTAACCATTCCGGAGTTAATCAACATGCTTAAGATAGATGATGGATCCTTTAAGAAGGATCCAAAAAGTGTCATGGTTGTCACTTCTACTAAAGGCAAAAAGTAGAAGAAGAAGAAGATAACCAAGGCACAACCAAAGAATGGTAGGATCTCTAAGAAGAAGGTTGCCAAAAAAAAGAATCCCAAAGGAACTTGCTTCCATTATAGAAAGGATGGTCATTGAAAGCGCAACTGCAAGGCCTATCTAGATTCTCTCAAAGAGAAGAAGCAAGCTGATGCTTCTATTTCAGGTATTCATATGATTAAAATTAATACTTATTTTATTGCTTCAAAACAATCTTGGGTATTAGATACCAGATGTGGATCTCATTTGTGTAATGATCTATAGGGGTTTAGAAGCTTTAAAAGAGTTGGAAAGGTAGAGATATGTTTGCAGTCAGCTACTAGACAAAACATCTCTATAACAATTGTGGAGACTTACCATTTGCCTCTTCGAAGTGGATTAGTGCTGGAATTAAATAATTGTTATTATGTTCTAGCTTTATCCAAGAGTATTATTTCTTTCAGTTGTTTATTGAACGATTATGACATTTCTTTAAAGGACAAGTGTTGTTACAATTTTAAGAACAATATGTTTTATGCAAAAACTATCATTGAGAATGGTATATTTGTTCTTGATTTAATTAAAGAAGTGCATAATGTGGATACGAAGAGAATGAAACATTATAATCTAAATACCTCATATTTATGGCATTGTCGTTTAGGCCATATAAATGAGAAATGCATGACCAAATTACACAAGTCAGGTGATTTGGGATCATTTGATTATAAATCATCTGATACATGCGAATTTTGTTTATTGGGAAAAATGAAAAAAGCTCCCTTTATTGGTAAAGGAGAAAGAGCTAAAATGGTTTTGGAATTAATACATTGAGATGTATGTGGTCCAATGACTACACATGCCAGAGAAGGTTACTCCTACTTCATTACTTTCATAGATGATTATTCCAGGTTTGGATACATCTATCTAATGAAATATAAATAAGAAGCATTTGAAAAGATCAAAGAATTCAGAAATGAAGTAGAGAAATAACTTGACAAGAGTATTAAAACACTTAGATCAGATCGAGGTGGAGAATAATTAATCCAAGAGTTTCAGGATTATCTTAGAGATAATGGGATTTTATCTCAATGGACTCTGTTGGAATTTATCGGTTACATACATCTCATACATAAGCGGAATTTAAATTTTTTTAACCAATATTACTGATCTTGCCATGAATGTACAATATTCATATTAATAAGAATAAGAAAAATCACCTTTTGTTGTACAGTTGATTTTCCTTCGCACCGGGTTGTCACAAACCATAGTGTCCAAAATCGAACACCTCCAATGAGTAATCCACACTAGAGATTGATAAATTAAACCAAAAAATTGGTGTAGAACAAAGAGTGGTTGAAATTCCTAAGATCTAGCAAGGAAAGTGGCGCAAAAGGGAGAGAGAATTAGAATAAAAGACTTTCTTATGTGTTTAATCACTTAACCCTAATTCCTCATTAGTTGGACTTTTATAGTCAGGTTAAAATTCCAACTTCTAATGAGATTGGGCTCTTTAAAACTTTTGGAGAATTATTAATTGTGCCTCTAGAATTAATTATAATCATTTGGGCTTAATTAAATCCTAATTAAACCTTTTCATAAAAGATTATGCACAAAACCCACAAACTAGGCCCTTTGTGTAACTAATCGGATTTAACTATCCAAATGGATTCCAAATCCAACCAAATTAAATATGTAGGTTTCATAACACTTATGTAACATATATAAATTCATTTAGACCAAGAAATAGGCCATTAAGGCCTTCTGTATGGAGTTGGCGTGTGGCCCTCTTCTGGAGGGCTTCCACACTAACTTCATTCCTCTGGCCCCTTTTATAATTCCTCTAATGAACCTATTAATTATTATATCAGTCCTATAACACTTGTAATAGTCCCATAAAACTTATAGGACAATAATAATTAATCATAAAATACATTATTTCAATTAGGTCCAATTTTACATAACATTTCTCAAAAGTTTCGCGAACAATTTTACTTGATCATAATTAATTAAACTCTTTAATTAATTATTATCTTATTCACTTATCTACTCTCATAATAATATCAAATATTATTATCCTTGTCATTTTACCATTTTATCATTTTCTCTATATGTTTATGACCTATTGGATTCCTGTCCATGTTGGCAGTATAATATGTAATAGTGAATTCTATTCAAAACTCACATGACTTGAACTCCTTTAAATCATTTTATCAATCCCTATTGATATTCTTGATACATCATTATACAAGTCATGATTGGCCTCTAGCTAGGCATCATGGCTACCCAAATGTAAGGAAAGTCAAGTGGTTTGACTATACCCTTCCATAGAAATAGTTACCGTGCAATTACTCCTTTCACCACTCTTATCTCAATTAGATTCTGAGTATGGATTTCTGTCAACTCATATAAACTAATTATGTATCTTCTATTAATTTAACCATTATTCCCAAAATGCCCTTCATGGATCTCTATCCATCTTGGCATATTACTCTGGCCAGAGATTCTCTGAACAAGACAATTGTAGAATCATGCGAGATAACTTCCCTTATTAAATCTGGGATGGTGAATCTTTTGTCAATCACTCAACTATCTTCAAGTAGGTCATGATATACCCAATCTCCTAACTATGTTCACTCCCAGTTAGAAGTAATCAGTTATGGAGTCAAAGTATACCACTTGCTACTAAAGATAACTTTGGTGATCTCAAGTCTAAGGATACTTGCACAACCGCTATGAAGAGATTCCTCACTGACATAGATTTAATATCCATGTGAGGATTTTCTATGCAGGTCTCCAATGAACTTGTTCTTCTAACAAGCATCCACATGTTAGCTTTGATTATCTTTCATAATCACAGTTATGAGAACCACTGCTTGAACCATTCAAGAAGCATAACATGTGCTAGTCTGTCTGAATTAACAATATCCTTATCTTGTTAATTCTATGACTAGGGATATTCAGATATTAACACATTTGCATGCAATAGACATCTCATATCATGAACACTTTCATGATTGCCTTTATACTGTCTTTATAATATCTAGGACTTCATTTATTAATTTAAGATTTATAAACTAATGTATTTATACATAGCATTAATAAATGAATGATGCCTTTTATTAAGAATATAAATTCATACATATGAAAAAATCCCTATTACATGGGCTCTAAGGCATACTCTCCAACAGACTCCACCATATACACCACAACACAATGGTGTATTTGAAAGGAGAAATTAAACACTATTAGGTATGGTTCGATCAATGATGAGCCGAGCAGACTTGCCTAAGTCCTTTTGGGTTTATGCACTAGAAACTGCTGTTTATGTGTTAAACAGTGTTCCTCGTAAATCGGTTGATGTTACTTTCTATGAGATGTGGAATAACAAGAAACCCACGCTTTCTCAGATGAAAGTATAGGGTTGTCTTGCTTATGTGAAGAGGACAATGTCAGAAAAACTAGATGTTAAGCCTGACAAATGTTTATTTGTGGGATATCCAAAAGAAACATTTGGATATTATTTCTATCATCCCTTAGAACAAAACGTATTTGTTTCAAGGCATGCTGTCTTTTTGGAAAGAGAATTTCTCTTACGAGAGGATAGTGGGAGTAAAATTAAACTTGGTGAAGTTCAAGACCTACAAATAGAAGAAGATCAATCGATTGAACCCGAAACTGAATTTCATAATTGTTGGATTTTTATGGTTACATGCATCATATACATGAGCGGAATTTTAAAATTTTTAACCATATGATCTGATCTTGCCATGAATACACAATATAACTATATGAGAATAAGAAAAATCACCTTTGATTTTTGTTGAACAGTTGATTTTACTTCGCACCGGGTTGTCGCAAACCACAGTGTCCAAAATCGAACACCTCCAATGAGTAATCCACACTAGAGAGGGGTAAATTGAACCAACAAATTGGTGTTCAACTAGGGCTGGCCGAAATTCCCAAGAGCTAGCTTGGGAAGTGGCGCAAAAGTGGAGAGAGAATTAAGAGAAAAAGACTTTCCTTTTGTTTTAATCACTTAACCCTAATTCTCATTAGTTGGCCTTTTATAGTTAGGTTAAAATTCCAACTCCTTAATGAGATTGGGCTCTTTAAAATTGCTGGAGAATTATTAATTGGGCTTCTGGAATTAATTATAATCATTTGGGCTTAATTAAATCCAAATTAAATCTTTTCATAAAAGACCATGCACAAAATCCACAAACTAGGCCCTTTGTGCATCTAATTGGATTTAAATACCCAAATGGATTCCAAATCCAAACAAATTAAATATGTGAGTTCCATAACACTTATGTAACATATATAAATTAATTTGGTCCAAGAAAAAGCCCTCTAAGCCCTTCTGTATGGAGTTGGCGTGTAGCCCTCTTCTGGAGGGCTTCCTCCAACTTCTTCATTCCTTTGGCCCTCTATAATTTCTCCAATGGTCCTATTAATTATTATATCAGTCCTATAACACTTATAGTAGTCTTATAACACTTATAAGATAATAATAATTAATCATGAAATACATTATTTCATTTAGGTCCAATTTACAGAACATTTCTCAAAAGTTCCGCGGACAATTTTATTTGATCATAATTAATTAAACTCTTTAATTAATTATTATCATATTCTCCTCTCTACCTTTATAATAATATCAAATATTATTATCCTTGTCATTTTACCATTTTACCCTTTTCTCTATATGTGTGTGACCTATTGGGTTCCTGTCCATGTTGGTAGTATAATATGTAATCGTGAGTTCTATTCAAAACTCACATGATTTAAACTCCTTTAAATCAATTTATCAATCTCTATTGATATTTTGATACATCATTATACAAGTCATGATTGGCCTCTAGCTAGGCATCATGACTACCCAAATGTCAGGAAAGTCATGTGGTTTGACTGTACCCTTCCATAAAAACAGTTACCGTGCAATTACTCCTTTCACCACTCTTATCTCATTTAGATTCTGAGTATGGATTTCTGTCAACTCATATAAATCTAATTATGTATGTTCTATTAATTTAACCATTGTTCCTAAAATGCCCTTCATGGATCTCCATCCATCTCGGCATATTACTCTGGCCAGAGATTCACTGAACAAGGTAATTATAGAATCATGTGAGATAACTTCCCTTGTTAAATCTTTAAATCTGGGATGGTGAATCCTTTGTCAATCACTCAACTATCTTCAGGTAGGTCATGATATACCCAATCTCCTAACTATGTTCACTCCCAGTTGGAAGTAATCAGTTATGGAGTCAAAGTATACCACTTGCTACTTAAGATAACTTTGGTGATCTCAAGTCTAAGGATACATGCACAACCGCTATGAAGAGATTCCTCACTGACATAGATTTAATATCCATATGAGGATTCTCTTTGCAGGTCTCCAATGAACTTGTTCCTCTAACAAGCATCCACATGTTAGCATTGATTATCATCCATAATCACAATTATGAGAACCATTGCTTGAACCATTCAAGAAGCATAACATGTGCTAGTCTGTCCGAATTAACAATGTCCTATCTTGTTAATTCTATGACTAGGGATATTTAGATATTAACACATTTGCATGCGATAGACATCTCACATCATGAACACTTTCATGATTGCCTTTGCACTGTGTTGATAATATCTAGGACTTCATTTATTAATTTAAGATTTATAAACTCATGTATTCAAACACAGCATTAATAAATGAATGATGCCTTTTATTAAGAATATAAATTTTATACATATGAAAAACATCCCTATTACATGGGCTCTAGGGCATACTCTCTAACAATCTCCCACTTGCACTAGAGCCAATCACTCATATGTCTCAGACCCATGCTATTTATATGGTGATCATGCTTTATCTGGGAAAGTGCTTTAGTGAGGGGATCCGCCACATTGTCATCTGTGGGAACCCTTTCTATTTTCACATCATTTCTAGCTACCATTTCCCTTATGAGATGGTAGCGTCTGAGAACATGCTTGGATCGCTGATGAGACCGTGGTTCCTTTGCTTGCGCAATGGCTCCATTGTTGTCACAATATAAAGGAATCGGATCAACAATGCTAGGCACCACTCCTAGTTCGGTTATGAACTTTTTGATCCAGACTGCTTCTTTGGCTGCTTCTGAAGCAGCAATGTACTCAGCTTCTCTCGTGGAATCAGCAGTTGTTTCTTGTTTGGAACTTTTCCAACTAACTGCTCCTCCTCCCATTATGAACACATAACCAGATTGTGATTTACAATCATCTTTGTCAGATTGGAAGCTGGCATCTGTATACCCGTTTACTTCCAAACTGCCCTCTCCCTATACCAAGAATACATCCTTAGTCCTTCTCAAGTACTTAAGAATATTCTTGACAGCTGCCCAATGTTCCTCTCCAAAATTAGATTGGAATCTGCTTGTGACACTTAAAGCAAATGCTACATCTGGACGTGTACATAACATAGCATACATGATAGAACCAATTGCAGATGCATATGGTATTCTATTCATGCTCTCTCTATCCTCCAGTGTCTGTGGACACATAGACTTAGAAAGGTGTTTCCCATGCACCATGGGTATAAACCCTTTCTTAGAGAGATCCATATTGAACCTCTTCAATACTTTATCTATATATGTACTTTGAGAAAGACCTAGCAACCTATTGGATCTATCTCTATAGATCCTTATTCCCAGAATATAGGATGCTTCTCCAAGGTCTTTCATGGAGAATTGCTTGGATAACCATATTTTAACAGATTGGAGAAGAGAAATGTCATTTCCCATGATCAATATGTCATCTACATATATAACTAGGAAGACAATTGCACTCCCACTGACCCTTTTATACACACAAGGTTCATCTTCATTCTGTGAGAAACCAAACTCTTTGATTGTCTCATTGAATCGTATGTTCCAACTCCTAGAGGCTTGCTTCAATCCATAAATGGATCTTTGAAGCTTGCATACCTTTTCGCCATTTCCTGATGTGAATCCTTCTGGTTGTGTCATATACACATCCTCGGTAAGATTTCCATTAAGGAAAGCTGTCTTCACATCCATCTGCCAAATCTCATAATCATAATGAGCTGCAATGGCTAAAAGTATTCTTATAGACTTAAGCATCGCTACAGGAGAAAAAGTTTCGTCATAGTCAATACCTTCTTTTTGACGATAACCTTTTGCTACTAAGCGAGCTTTATAGGTAACTATATTACCTTCCATGTCAGTCTTCTTTTTGAAGACCCATTTGCACCCTATGGGTTTTATCCCTTCAGGTGGTTGAGTTAAAGTCCATACTTTATTCTCATACATGGAGTCCATTTCGGACTGCATAGCCTTAAGCCATAAATCACGTTCTGAACTGTTCAAAACTTCTTGATAGCTTGTAGGCTCATTGTCCTCTACTACAGTTATGTCTCTATCCGAATCAATGTGAAATCCATATCTCACAGGGATAGAACGCATCCTAGTAGATCTTCTAGGATTTTGTGTATAATCAGGTTCAACTGTGATTTCATCATTATGAAATTCAGTTTCAGGTTCAATCGATTGATCATCTTCTATTTGTGGGTCTTGAACTTCACCAAGCTCAATTTTACTCCCACTGTCCTCTCGTAGGAGAAATTCTCTTTCTAAGAAGACAGCATGCCTTGAAACAAACACCTTTTGTTCTAAGGGATGATAGAAATAATATCCAAACGTTTCTTTTGGATATCCCACAAATAAACCTTTGTCAGACTTAACATCC
The DNA here is from genome assembly GCA_037975025.1 of Excoecaria agallocha. NCBI lineage: Eukaryota > Viridiplantae > Streptophyta > Magnoliopsida > Malpighiales > Euphorbiaceae > Excoecaria > Excoecaria agallocha. The sequence continues at coordinate 683,019 of CM075820.1, read as the reverse complement.
AGTTTGTCTGACATTGTCCTCTTCACATAAGCAGGACAACCCCATACTTTCATATGAGAAAGCGTGGGTTTCTTGTTATTCCACATCTCATATGGAGTAACATCAACCGATTTACTAGGAACTCTATTTAACACATAAACAGCAGTTTCTAGTGCATACCCCCAAAAGGACTTAGGCAAGTCCGCTCGGCTCATCATTGATCGAACCATATCTAATAGTGTTCAATTCCTCCTTTCGGATACACCATTGTGTTGTGGTGTATATGGAGGAGTCCATTGAGATAAAATCCCATTATCTCTAAGATAATCCTGAAACTCTTGACTTAAGTATTCTCCACCTCGATCTGATCTAAGTGTTTTAATACTTTTGCCAAGTTGTTTCTCTACTTCATTTCTGAATTCTTTGAACTTTTCAAATGCTTCAGACTTATATTTCATTAGATAGATGTATCCAAACCTGGAATAATCATCTATGAAAGTAATGAAGTAGGAGTAACCTCCTCTAGCATGTGTAGTCATTGGACCACATACATCCGAATGTATTAAGTCCAAAACCATTTTAGCTCGTTCTCCTTTACCAATAAAGGGAGCTTTTGTCATTTTTCCCAATAAACAAGATTCGCATGTATCAAATGATCCCAAATCACCTGACTTGTGCAATTTGGTCATGCGTTTTTCATTTATGTGGCTTAAACGACAATGCCATAAGTATGAGGTATTTAGATTATCATGTTTCATTCTCTTGGTATCCACATTATGTACTTCTTTAATTAAATCAAGAACAAATATACCATTCTCAATGATAGCTTTTGCATAAAATATATTGTTCTTAAAAATGTAACAACATTTGTCCTTTAAAGAAATATCATAATCGTTCATTAAACAACTGAAAGAAATAATACTCTTGGACAAAGCTGGAACATAATAACAATTATTTAATTCCAGTACTAATCCACTCGGAAGAGGCAAATGATAAGTCCCCACAACAGTTGTAGAGATGTTTTGTCCAGTAGCTGACTGCAAACAAATCTCTGCCTTTCCAACTCTTCTAAAGCTTCTAAGCCCCTGTAGATCATTACATAAATGAGATCCACATCCGGTATCTAATACCCAAGATTGTTTTGAAGCAATAGAATAAGTATTAATTTCAATCATATGAATACCTGAAGTAGATGCAACAGCTTGCTTCTTCTCCTTAAGAGAATCTAGATAGGCCTTGCAGTTACGCTTCCAATGACCATCCTTTCCACAATGGAAGCAAGTCCCTTTGGGATTCTCTTTCTTGGCAACCTTCTTCTTGGAGATCCCACCATTCTTTGGCTGCGCCTTGGTTATCTTCTTCTTCTGCTTCTTGCCTTTAGCAGAAGTGACAACCATGACACTTTTTGGATCTTTCTTAAATGATCCATCAGCTGTCTTGAGCATGTTGATTAACTCAGGAATGGATATTTGGATCTTGTTCATGTTGAAGTTAAGCACAAAAGGTGCATAACTTGGAGCCAACGAGTACAAGATTAAATCTATGTAAAGATCATTATCCATAACATAGCCAAGTCTACTCAAATGCTCAATATACCCATACATCTTCAATGCATGAGCAGCAGCTGAAGTGCCTTCCACCATTTTGCAACTAAATAGAGCTCGAGCAATCTCATATTGCTCAGTTCTAGCCTGAGAAGAATAAAGCTCCTCTAGATGCAAAACGATGGTTCTAGCATCCATCATTTCATGTTGCTTCTGAAGCTCCGAGGACATAGCACCCAGCATCAGACATGCTGCTGTTTCACTATCCTCCATGTATTTTCGATAAATGCCTTTGATCTCATCAATGGCATCATCTGATGGACGTGGTGGTGGATCTTTATCCAAGACATAGTGGATCTTTTCAGCTCTGAGAACAATTCTGACTTGCCTGATCCAGTCAGAATAGTTGTTGCCAACCAGCTTGTTATCCAAGATTGATCGTATATTAATGTTTGATGTGCTCATGATGATGACCTAGATGTGAAAAAGAAAAGATATGAGAGTATGTTCATATATATGTATGCATTAATAAGGTCTTTAATTAATCCATTTACTCCCACTATTTTATTGCGAATTAATAGTCCTCACTATATAATCCGAGAAAACCCGATGGTTTTCTTAGTGGGCCAATATCCAATCCTTGATATGTAATTTGACCTTGACTGTGGTTAACAAGCCAAATTCCATACCCTTGAAAGGTAGGTATCCATATACCAATTGTGTCTCTACACAACTATTGGATCATTAGGTTATCAACTCTTGATGCATGCATATCATATATGCATTCCCTAATCTTGCCTCTAGAACCATTAGCCTTGACTGTGGTCAACAAACTAATGGGCTAGCTAAGATGACCCATTTAATTAGATTTGAACATATTCGATATAATGTGAGCTTGACTGTGGTCAACAACCCACACTATAAAGAACTCTGGTTCTCCTCAAATTAATGGAAGGCTTATATACCTTAGTATTTGTTTGAGGGTTTTAGTTAATTAAGTCTCATCATACATGGTTGGCATACATTGGTATGCATCCTATATCTATCACATAAATATAAGCATACAAATATGGTATAGTTATGGACTTCACTACATTGATTTCCCCGAGCCAAGAGGGAAATCAAAAGGTCATACCTAGGTAGTATGCATGATTCAAACAAGAAAATAATTACATTATCTTCAAGCTTGTTGGATCTCCATCCGGCCCATCTTGCTCCTTGATATTGGTCTCCATCTCTATTTCTAATTCTAATCTAAGTAATCTAATTACATATTACAATTTGAAATGAAATACAAACCAAAAACAAGTGGCCGGGACATGAAAGTCCTCATTGGGCCAAAACATGCATTATGCTCAATCACATTGGACTTTGTCCATAACTAACCATCATGCCAATCATTCACCCTTATATGCCTTTCTAATGCATAAAGAAATGGATTACTAACTTTGTTTCAACCTTTGAAACTATATTTTGAGTTATTTTAATGATGTGATCAAATTAGGAAACTTTTTCCATTTTGGAAACTTTCATTTTAGGAAACCTTTTTGCATGAATTTGTTCTTGCCTTAATAATCAATCAAATTGATTATTAATTAATTATAAATTGATTATTTAATTAATTAATCATATTAAATAATTAAAAGAATCAATTTTGGGCTTAAATAAGTGTAGGCCGAAACCCACAGAAGAAAAACCCTAAGTGTGTTCACACACAAACCAGTTTTGTGTCATTTGGACCATTTGGGCTTTTTGGAATGAGCCAAGCCCACTCCAGCCCTTAAAACCCATTAATAAACTTAATTAATGTTTATAATAGTTAATTTAAATCAGCTCCTTGGGCCTACCAAGTCATTTACTAATTTAAACCAAGTCCGTAAACATAATTAAGCCCATTAAGTGATTTTAATGAATTAAAATTAATCAAATTAATTTAAGGCCCATTTTAATTAATCCAATTAATTAAAAACACTTTAATATATCATATATATCATATTTAGAAGATCAAAAGTCGTTCTAACCAAGAACACATCAAGAACACACGAAGAACACCAATTTATCGAACTTTTCGACAAAACTAGTTTTCATGCAAAACTTGTTCGATTTTAATTCCGTTCGATCCTACGGCCTAATATCACATATTAAACACATAAAATATCATCTAAATGATTTTTAAATGGATCCATAAGAAATTAAATTAGAACAGCCCCTACATTACCTAGGGTTTCACACCAAACCCTAATGGGTTTCACGCCAAACCCAAATCAAAATGCTTCAAAAAATTCGTTTTTGTTTCCACCAAATTTATTTGATCACACATACAACCAGAAATCAATATTTCTCATTCATGAACAATCAAATCTAATATTTTAAAGTTCATGAAATAAATAACTCAAAACAAAACAAAACTTATTCCGCAGAAAAATATAGAATTGTATATCCATGGCAAAACCGTGGCTCTGATACCATGTTGGATTTTTATGGTTACATGCATCATATACATGAGCGGAATTTTAAAATTTTTAACCATATGATCTGATCTTGCCATGAATACACAATATAACTATATGAGAATAAGAAAAATCACCTTTGATTTTTGTTGAACAGTTGATTTTACTTCGCACCGGGTTGTCGCAAACCACAGTGTCCAAAATCGAACACCTCCAATGAGTAATCCACACTAGAGAGGGGTAAATTGAACCAAAAAATTGGTGTTCAACTAGGGCTGGCCGAAATTCCCAAGAGCTAGCTTGGGAAGTGGCGCAAAAGTGGAGAGAGAATTAAGAGAAAAAGACTTTCCTTTTGTTTTAATCACTTAACCCTAATTCTCATTAGTTGGCCTTTTATAGTTAGGTTAAAATTCCAACTCCTTAATGAGATTGGGCTCTTTAAAATTGCTGGAGAATTATTAATTGGGCTTCTGGAATTAATTATAATCATTTGGACTTAATTAAATCCAAATTAAATCTTTTCATAAAAGACCATGCACAAAATCCACAAACTAGGCCCTTTGTGCATCTAATTGGATTTAAATACCCAAATGGATTCCAAATCCAACCAAATTAAATATGTGAGTTCCATAACACTTATGTAACATATATAAATTAATTTGGTCCAAGAAAAAGCCCTCTAAGCCCTTCTGTATGGAGTTGGCGTGTAGCCCTCTTCTGGAGGGCTTCCTCCAATTTCTTCATTCCTTTGGCCCTCTATAATTTCTCCAATGGTCCTATTAATTATTATATCAGTCCTATAACACTTATAGTAGTCTTATAACACTTATAAGATAATAATAATTAATCATGAAATACATTATTTCATTTAGGTCCAATTTACAGAACATTTCTCAAAAGTTTCGCGGACAATTTTATTTGATCATAATTAATTAAACTCTTTAATTAATTATTATCATATTCTCCTCTCTACCTTTATAATAATATCAAATATTATTATCCTTGTCATTTTACCATTTTACCCTTTTCTCTATATGTGTGTGACCTATTGGGTTCCTGTCCATGTTGGTAGTATAATATGTAATCGTGAGTTCTATTCAAAACTCACAGGATTTAAACTCCTTTAAATCAATTTATCAATCTCTATTGATATTTTGATACATCATTATACAAGTCATGATTGGCCTCTAGCTAGGCATCATGACTACCCAAATGTCAGGAAAGTCATGTGGTTTGATTGTACCCTTCCATAGAAACAGTTACCGTGCAATTACTCCTTTCACCACTCTTATCTCATTTAGATTCTGAGTATGGATTTCTGTCAACTCATATAAATCTAATTATGTATGTTCTATTAATTTAACCATTGTTCCTAAAATGCCCTTCATGGATCTCCATCCATCTCGGCATATTACTCTGGCCAGAGATTCACTGAACAAGGTAATTATAGAATCATGTGAGATAACTTCCCTTGTTAAATCTGGGATGGTGAATCCTTTGTCAATCACTCAACTATCTTCAGGTAGGTCATGATATACCCAATCTCCTAACTATGTTCACTCCCAGTTGGAAGTAATCAGTTATGGAGTCAAAGTATACCACTTGCTACTTAAGATAACTTTGGTGATCTCAAGTCTAAGGATACTTGCACAACCGCTATGAAGAGATTCCTCACTGACATAGATTTAATATCCATATGAGGATTCTCTTTGCAGGTCTCCAATGAACTTGTTCCTCTAACAAGCATCCACATGTTAGCATTGATTATCATCCATAATCACAATTATGAGAACCATTGCTTGAACCATTCAAGAAGCATAACATGTGCTAGTCTGTCCGAATTAACAATGTCCTATCTTGTTAATTCTATGACTAGGGATATTTAGATATTAACACATTTGCATGCGATAGACATCTCACATCATGAACACTTTCATGATTGCCTTTGCACTGTGTTTATAATATCTAGGACTTCATTTATTAATTTAAGATTTACAAACTCATGTATTCAAACACAGCATTAATAAATGAATGATGCCTTTTATTAAGAATATAAATTTCATACATATGAAAAACATCCCTATTACATGGGCTCTAGGGCATACTCTCTAACAATAATGATGAGATTGCAGTTGAACTTGATTATACACAAAATCCTAGAAGATCTACTAAGATGCATTCTATCTCTGTGAGATATGGATTTCACATTGATTTGGATAGAGGCATAACTGTGGTAGAGGAAAATGAGCCTACAAGCTATCAAGAAGTTTTGAATAATTCAGAACGTGATTTATGGCTTAAGGCTATGCAGTCTAAAATGGACTCCATGTATGAGAATAAAGTATGGACTTTAACTCAACCACCTAAAGGGATAAAACCCATAGGGTGCAAATGGGTCTTCAAAAAGAAGACCGACATGGAAGGTAATATAGTTACCTATAAAGCTCGCTTAGTAGCAAAGGGTTATCATCAAAAGGAAGGTATTGACTATGACAAAACCTTTTCTCCTGTGGCGATGCTTAAGTCTATAAGAATACTTTTAGCCATTGCAGCTTATTATGATTATGAGATTTGGCAAATGGACGTGAAGACAACTTTCCTAAATGGAAATCTGACTGAGGATGTGTATATGACACAACCAAAAGGGTTCAAATCAGGAAATGGTGAAAAGGTATGCAAGCTTCAAAGATCCATTTATGGATTGAAGCAAGCCTCTAGGAGCTAGAACATACGATTCAATGAGACAATCAAAGAGTTTGGTTTCTCACAGAATGAAGATGAACCTTGTGTGTATAAAAGGGTCAATGGGAGTGCAATTGTCTTCCTAGTTCTATATGTAGATGACATATTGATAATGGGAAATGGCATTTCTCTTCTCCAATCTGTTAAAATATGGTTATCCAAGCAATTCTCCATGAAAGACCTTGGAGAAGGATCCTATATTCTAGGAATAAGGATCTATAGAGATAGATCCAGTAGATTGCTAGGTCTTTCTCAAAGTACATATGTAGATAAAGTATTGAAGAGGTTCAATATAGATCTCTCTAAGAAAGGATTTATACCTATGGTGCATGGCAAACTCCTTTCTAAGTCTATGTGTCTGTAGACACTAGAGGATAGAGAGAGCATGAATAGAATACCATATGCATCTGTAATTGGTTCTATCATGTATGCTATGTTATGTACACGTCCAGATGTAGCATTTGCTTTGAGTGTCACAAGCAGATTCCAATCTAATTTTGGAGAGGAACACTGGGCAGCTGTCAAGAATATCCTTAAGTACTTGAGAAGGAGTAAGGATATATTCTTGGTATATGGAGAGGGTAGTTTGGAAGTAAATGGTTATACAGATGCAAGCTTCCAATCTGACAAAGATGATTGTAAATCACAGTCTGGTTATGTGTTCATAATGGGAGGAGGAGCAGTTAGTTAGAAGAGTTCCAAACAAGAAACAACTGCTAATTCCATGACAAAAGCCGAGTACATTGCTGCTTCAAAAGCAGCCAAAGAAGTAGTTTGGGTCAAAAAGTTCATAACTCAACTAGAAGTGGTGCCTAGCATTGTTGATCCGATTCCTTTATATTGTGATAACAATGGAGCCATTGCACAAGCAAAGGAACCACGGTCTCATCAGCGATCCAAGCATGTTCTCAAACGCTACCATCTCATAAGGAAAATAGTAGCTAGAAATGATGTGAAAATAGATAGGGTTCCCACAGATGATAATATGGCGGATCCCCTCACTAAAACACTTTCCCAGATTAAGCATGATCACCATATAAATAGCATGGGTCTAAGACATATGAGTAATTGACTCTAGTGCAAGTGGGAGATTATTAGAGAGTATGCCCTAGAGCCCATGTAATAGGGATGTATTTCATATGTATAGGTTTATATTCTTAATAAAGGCATCATTCATTTATTAATGCTATGTTTAAATACATGAGTTTGTAAATCTTAAATTAATAAATGAAGTCCTAGATATTATTAACATTGTGCAAAGGCAATCATGAAAGTGTTCATGATATGAGATGTCTATTGCATGCAAATGTGTTAATATCTAAATATCCCTAGTCATAGAATTAACAAGATAGGGCATTGTTAATTCGAACAGACTAGCACATGTTATGCTTCTTGAATGGTGCAAGCAGTAGTTCTCATAACTGTGATTATGGAAGATAATCAAAGCTAACATGTGGATGCTTGTTAGAAGAACAAGTTCATTGGAGACCTGCATAGAGAATCCTCACATGGATATTAAATCTATGTCAGTGAGAAATCTCTTCATAACGGTTGTGCAAGTATCCTTGACTTGAGATCACCAAAGTTATCTTAAGTAGCAAGTGGTATATTTTGACTCTATAACTGATTACTTCTAACCGGGAGTGAACATAGTTAGGAGATTGGGTATATCATGACCTACTTGAAGATAGTTAAGTGATTGACAAAGGATTCACCATCCCATATTTAATGAGGGAAGTTATCTCACATGATTCTATAATTGCCTCATTCAAATAATCTCTGGCCAGAGTAATATGCCAAGATGGATAGAGATCCATGGAGGGAATTTTTGGGAACAATGGTTAAATTAATAGAACATACATAATTATATTTATATGAGTTGATAGAAATCCATACTCAGAATCTAATTGAGATAAGAGTGGTGAAAGGAGTAATTGCACGGCAACTGTTTCTATGGAAGGGTATAGTCAAACCACTTGACTTTCTTGACATTTAGGTAGTCATGATGCCTAGCTAGAGGCCAATCATGACTTGTATAATAATGTATCAAGAATATCAATGGGGATTGATAAAATGATTTAAAAGAGTTTAAAACATGTGAGTTTTGAATAGAACTCACAATTACATATTATACTGCTAATATGGACAGGAACCCAATAAGTCACACACATATAGAGAAAAAGGATAAAATGGTAAAATGACAAGGATAATAATATTTGATATTATTATGGGGATAGAAGTGAATAAGATAATAATTAATTAAAGAGTTTAATTAATTATGATCAAGTAAAATTATTCGCAGAACTTTTCTAATATGTTATGTAAAATTGGACCTAATTGAAATAATGTATTTCATAATTGATTATTATTGAACTATAAGTGTTATAGAGCTTATATAATAATTAATAGGTCCATTGGAGGAATTATAGAGGCCTAAAGAAGTGAAGTTGGCACAGAAGCCCTCCTGAAGAAGGGCCACATGCCAACTCCAAAAAAGAAGGCCTTAGAGGCCTATTTCTTGGACCAAAATAAATTAAATATGTTACATAAGTATTATGAAGCCTACATATTTAATTTGGTTGGATTTGGAATTCATTGGGGTAATTAAATCCAAGTATATGTACAAAGGGCCTAGTTTGTGGGTTTTGTGCATAGTCTTTTGTGAGAGGGCTTAAATTGGATTTAATTGAGCCCAAATAATTATAAATAATTTTACAAGCCCAATTAATAATTCTCTAGCAATTTTAAAGAGCTCAATCCCATTATGAAGTTGAATTTTTTTAACCTAATTATAAAAATCCAAGTGATGGGGAATTTGGGTTAAGAGTGTGTGAACACTTAAGAAAGTTTCTTCTCTTTTTCTCTCTTCCCTAGCTACCACTCCCAAAGCTAGCTTCTATGGTTTTTGGCCAGCCCCTTTTTTCTACCAATTGTTAGTTCATTCTATCATTCTCTAGTGTGGATTACTCATTGGAGGTGTTCGATTTTGGACACTGTGGTTTGCGACAACCCGGTGCAAAGGAATATCAATTGTACAACAAAAATCAAAGGTAATTTTTCTTATTCTCATTAATATGTATATTGTAAATTCACAAAAAGATCAGATATATTGGTTAAAAATTTTAAATTTCGCTTATGTATGAGATGCATATAACCGATAATTCCCAACAATCATATAGCTAGAATATTAAGAACAAAATAACACACATAGCTAACATAATTGATGTCAAAATTCAAAAAGGACAAACATTAGCTAAGAGTATCGTTCTCCCCTTTTTTGTCATCAGCAAATAAAATGGATAAAACAACATTTAACAACCTGTAAACAACATCCAACATACATCAATTGTTCTACACATAATAGATAGTTAATTGATAGGTTCATCATCAAAAACGAAAACTAAAAATTGTTGAAGATCAAGGGTTAGGAGGAGGGGCTGAAGTAAAGGTTATTTGCTGGAAAAGAGGAGTGGTGATGCAAAGATGAGAAGACTGTAATTGTCCAAAAATTTTAGCCAATTTTTTATTAATTTATATGAGTTCAGGATCAATTTTAGACCCAGCAGCTAGAGTAACATTAACATTTTTTCCTGCCATAACATAATCATTAGACTACAATTATTGGTAGGAGGATTATCATCCTCATCTAAATGCAAAGATACTATCCATTCCTCTGAAATAATTTGCTCATCAATTGGAATGGGATGGTCATTTAGCACTGCTACAACAGGAGATAAAACTGGTGTTGAATGAGACTGCTCTAAGTTGTCTGATAATTCTGGTGGCTGAGATACATTTTTGGATTTTTTTGATAACTTTTTTTGCAGGTACTACAGGAACAAAATCCATCTTCTCTAGGAACAAAATCCATCTTCTCTAGTTCCTCAATATTAGTAACAAAATTACCTACAGGTTCTTATGAATCAGCCGAACTACCCTTTTCTTCTTTAACAGAGTGTTCATCAGCTTTCTTTTTAGAATTGTCTTCATCATTTGCTTTCATGTCTTCCTCATTCTTAAATTCCACCAATTGTTCACTTCCTTCTGCAGATTTTTCACTTCTAGATCCTTTACCAGATGCAGAACTTAATTCCTCAAAACTATCTACCACTACTTCCTCGAAAGTTTCTTTAGTCTACTTCTTGCTCTCAGAAAGCATCTAAACTAATGATGCTCCCTTGATTAACATAGACATATGATTGATCAAATGAGATGTAAGTTCCAGAGATAACTTTTTTAACATATCATTTAATTTATCAGAGGGAACACCAGTGGAGATAGAAGCATGAATGTTATTAGAATCAGTAGGTGTAGATGATTCAATTGAAGCATGAGATTTTCTAAATGTTTCTTGCTTAACAGAAGTTTCAACTTTTCGCTTTCCTATAACTTTATTTCTAGCTAAAGAATCCTCAAAAAATTTTTAGAAATACAGTGAGATTTGTGCAATTGTTCCTGAATATCATTTGCCAAATTCAATTGCCAATATTCAAACAATTCATTAAACAATAAAGCATATGGCATTCTAGACCTAGATTTTTCTTCAGTCATAGTCTTAAAAATCAAATATGGCAAATTTATAGACTTGTTGTGTAAGAAATGCCAGATTATACAATCATCGACTGAAACCAGAAATGTTGCACTCCCTATTATTGCGATAAAGTAATCACAAATAAACTTGTGCAATGCCCAAAATTTCATCATCATGCAAGTTGAAGGAGTATATTTTGGCAAATCTATGAGTTTTGTGGTTTCTCTAAGAAATTTATCTCTATTAAATTTCTTTATGATAGAGGTTCCTGTCTTCCTATCAACCTTAGTTCCAATATAGGGAATCAAAAATAGCTTAGAAAGGAGAGCAATTTGAGCACTACTGTAAAAGTTTCTCCTATGATATTATCCATGGAAAAATAGATATCTCAAACCAAATCTTGGTAGAATGTTTTGTTGGTGTAGGTAACAAATTCTTACCGACCTTGCTTCTTCATCCAGGTTACCAGATCAAGAGCGAAGGCGACAATAGCAGCCCAATCAATCATTTTGGGAGGAATAATTACCGATTTCATCTTGCTAGCTTTGCTTGTTTTTCGCCTTTTGGAACTTATGGCTATGGGTTGTTCTTCTACTTTTTTAGGTGAAGCAACTCGCTTAGGATTTAGCTTTGCTGTTGTTTTCATTCTTGCCATTTTTAGTAAAGATTGTGATGGATTTCAAAGTTAAGGTTTCAAGGAAAGATGGGAATAAAAGGGATATCAGATGGAAGAAGAAGATAGAGTGTGTCGATTTCTAAGAGAAAGAGAGAAATAAGGATTAAATGAAAGGTTTCCTTTAAATTAAATGAAAAATCAACTAGAAAAGACATAATACTTAAAAGGTTTTCCTTCCCAAAGAGATAACTGAAAAGCACTCTATGTAAATTGAAGAAACTGAACTCTACCTAGGAAGGAATAAAATTAAATATTAATAGAAAAACATAAGATAATTTTGACTTTTCAACAAAGAATAAAATTCAATCAAACACGCAAAATATCAACTGGTAGGTGATCAGATATAATTAAATAGAATAAAAATGCAACCTTTCTAAACATATCAAAAACTGTAATAAAAAAGCACATATATTTTAGTTAATTAGAACCAATTGTTACCTCACCAGATAACTTATTCATCAATAGTTCTCATGCCCAATTTTCTTCTAATTTGATAGAATTGATCTTTCTTTAGAGTAAAGATATCAGCTAGTTGTTGTTCTATTGAAATAAATTCTAGCACAATATCACCACATTGAACATGATCTCTGTGCAGTGGTGTATGATTTCTATATGTTTGGTTCTGGAATGTAAAATAGGATTTTTGGTTAAATTAATCACACTTGTGTTGTAACAAAAGATTGGAACTTGATCAAACTAAATTCCATAATTCTTTAGCTGCTGTCTTATCCATAGAATTTGTGCAACACTTCCTCTAACTGCAATATATTCTGCTTCTGCTGTAGATAGAGCCACTAAGTTTTGTTTTTCGTTGGACCAAGTAATTAGAGAATGTTTAAGGAAATGACAGGCACCAGAAGTGATTTTTCTGTCAATTCTGCATCCAGCATAGTCTGCATTAGAATAGCCTACGAGATTAAGAGAATTACTTTTTGGATGCCATAACCTCAATTTTAGAGTTCCCACTAGATATCTTAATATTCTCTTTATAGCAGATAGATGTGACTCTTTTAAGGCAGATTGGAACTTTGCACACAGACGCACACTAAAATGTATATCGAGTCTGCTTGCTATGAAGTATAGAAAAGACCCGATCATGCCTCTATAAATCTTTTCATCCACATTCTTGCCTTTTTCATCTTTTTCCAGCTTGATTGAGGGGCTCATATAGTATTAATTGCTTATTTCCATAAATACTTTGGAAGATTATTTTCATTGATCATTGTTCTGGCCATCTCCTAAAGTGTTATATTCTTCCTCTCTACTATACCATTCTGTTAAGGTATTCCGGGGACTGAAAAACTATAGACATTATACTTATTTGGAATTCTCCTCCATGATCACTCCTTAAACTTGTAATCATATATCTTTTCTCATTTTGTATTTTCTTGCTCAATTTTTCAAATGCCTTGAATGCTTCAATTTTATAAGCAAGAAATAGAGTCTAAGTAAATCTTGTATAATCATCCACAATCACAAATACATAAGCCTTTCCACCAATACTTATAGGACTTATGGGTCCAAACAAATATAAGTGTGAAAGCTCCAATGCTTTTTTGGATGAGATTTCACCTTTCAATTTATGGGAAGTTCCGGTCTGTTTCCTAAGTTAATAAGCCTTACAAACATGATTTCTTTCAAAATTAATCTTTGGCAATCATTTAATAAGATTTTTTCTAGCAAAAGTATACTTAAATTTTCTTATGTTATCAAGCATTTCAAATCACTTTTCTGCAGCTCTTCTATATTAACTTGATACATATTTCCTGATTTGTGTCCAGTCAAAATTATCTATTCTGTTTTGACTTCTTATACTCTACAGTGATCTTTTTTAAAAATTACTCTTCTATTTCTATCATAGATTTGATTGATGCTTAGCAAGTTGGACCTCAAACCATCAACAGGTGAAACATCTTTTATTTTTAGAACTGAACCAATTATCCCGGTTCCAATTATTTTCCCTTCTTGTTATAGCCAAAAATAAAATTTTCACCATCTCTCATGGCTAATTTTAGAAACTTTGATTTGTTCCCTATTATATGCCTAGAGCATCCACTGTCCAAATACCATTTGTCTGATCTGGAGCTCCTAAGGCAGATCTGCAAGTGAATTATATAGATTTAGATACCCAATTTTTCTTAGGTCCTTGAGCATCAGTTACAGCAAGCATATTATTTTTTATAACCCATTTTTGTTTTTTAGAACTAGCATTTCTCTTATAAAAATAGAATTTAGACACATGTCCTTTTCTGCTACATTAAAAGCAAGTTACAAAACTGCTAGAATAAGAATTCACATAATAAGCATTTTTATAATCATTTTTTTGGTTGTAATTCTTTTTATTTTTAACATAATTCTTTGATGTACTTGCATACAATTTTTCTCTTCCATTACATACACATATTTTCTTTCCCTTGTCATTACATTTTTCTTGTAATGCAAAAAATTTCTTTTCAAGATTAAAATATTCATTTTTTGCATCAATTTCTTTTTATTTTACTTAAATTTTTTCATTAAAATATCATGCTCTTTTCTTAATGCAATATGATTTGTTTTGTATGCATACGATATTTATGATGCACATTTTCAAAGCAAATAAGAATATTTTCAATTTCATTACCATTTGCATCAGAATTAGAACACGTTACCTCATCTGGTTCTTTTTCATTGTTTGATTGACCTCTAATCTGTTCAGTAGAACATTGATTTTTCTAATCTGCTTCAGCAGAAGCATTATGTTCTTTATGATAAAAAATTGCCATCATACTTGCTTGTTCTGAGTCCCTTTCTGATTCATCAACACTGAAGCTAGAATCTTCACTATTACTCCATGTTGTTTTCATCGCTTTCTTCTTGTATCTTTTCTCCTTTTTCTTCAGATTTGGACATTTTGATTTAATATGTCTAGGCTTTTTGCATTCATAATGCACTATATCTTCAGAAGATTTGGAGGGACTCTCCATTTTCTGTTATGTGTATATTTTTACTGCCACTTGTTGAATTTTTTACCTATTCTATACAACTTCTTGAATTTCTTTGTAATGATTGCTATCTCATCATCTATGGTTGAGTAGTCACTTTCATATTCAACTTTGAGAGCAAGTTCCTTTAATTTTCTTTCTTTTTCTTTCTTAGCATCTTGATGTCATGTAATATGTCTACTTTTTAGTGTGTGTTTTCTCTTATTTATGTAACTAAGTATGTAATATTATGTGTATTTTATGTGTTTATGTTCAATTTATGTGTTTATGTGTGTTTTTAGGTTAAAGATGGTGAAGTGTGAAGAAGAATGAAGAGCTGGTGAAGATTCGAAGATGAAGATCACGAGTCGTGAAGTGGATATCGACTCGAACAAGAATTCACAAGACGGACTGGAGATTCACGAGCGAGGCAGAGAAGAAAGACTCATAACTCGGCATCTTGTTCATGAGTCATGAAGTAGATCACGACTCGGAAGGAGGCTCATGAGTCCAGAAGATTAGGTGGAGTTCACGACTCGTGAGGGTGTTCACGAGTCGGACAAGAAACTGCTTCCCAAACATCGTGACTTTTGCACCCGATTTTTCAGCCAAATATTATATCTCTTCAGTGTAGCCTTTCGTGGTTTTTGAGGGGACATATCTGTAGAGTTAGACTCTATATAAATGGGAGAAAAACTTTGGTTAAAGGATTGGAACAAATCAAAAGAAATTTTCATTGTTTACTTAAGAACATTTTTTAGTTGCTTTTGGACATTTCTTTTTACTTAGTTTTTAGAGGATGACCAAAGAACAAAGTCAAAGGAATAAGAGATATATCAGAAGGTCTAAATAGAAAGTAAACCCTGGGGAGTGATGATTTTCTTTTCTCTTATTTCATTTCTATTGTAAATTTGTATTTGGCTAAGTTCTTCTGGTACATTATAACTACTTAATTCAATTTGTTTTTCATCTACTTATCTTTGTTTTATGAATGTTTATTCTCTTACGTATGAAGTGTGATTTAGATTTATTTGAGTACTTCAATTTGCTCATTATGCTTGATCATTATAATTAGCATGTTAGTCATTTAATTCGCAATGAGAATTGGAATTCTTTGATGGAAAGACAAATAAAATTTACTTGAAGCATTGAATTCACTTAGAGATAAGGAATTCACTTTAAGGGATTAAAGAATTGGGATTGAACTTCATAGTTTTTATTTATCTCTATAATTTCATGAGAATGCTTATAGACTCTAAGTAAAAACACCTTTAATGACAATGAGAATTGCTTTAAAGAAACTTGGCTAAATTCTCCAATCATATCATGCATACAATTATTAAATAATTCAAGAACGAAATTATTTTACTTGGCTATAATGTATGTTCATTCCAACTTTTAAGTAATTTATTATCCAAAATTAACTTAAAATATTTTAAGTAGTTTAACTATTACATTAATTGCATGATTCCAATTGAAATTGTTACCTATCCATCTACTTGTTGTTACTTCAATACAAAATTTACCCCGTTCCTTTTGGAAGGATACCCTACTCATCCTATACGCAGTCTAATGAGACTAAGGGTTCAATTAAATCCCGATTAGATTTTGGCGCCTTTGCCGGGGAACGATTAAATGAATTTTTATTGATTGATACAAATGAGTAGATGTTTTAGGATTGTATGATATAAATTAGTTATTAGATGTATGAATTCTTATATTGTGTTTGTTTGTTTTAGAATTAGAGTTTATGTAATGATATTAGACTAAAAGTATTCTTAATTCTTGTAGGGAACTTAGAAGGAAGTAACAAGAGGAACTTATATTGCAATTAGAAGGAGGAAAAAGTGCTAAGTTGGAGGAGAGCCATAATATTTCAATTATGGCGGGAGAAGAAAGGAGAATGCTTGGTGATTTTGCAGTGCCCAATATTTCGGAGAGTTTTGGAGGAATAGTGGCACCGGCTATTGCAAATAATAATTTTGAGATCAAACCGACAGTCATTCAAATGGTGCAAAATAACCAATTTGGAGGTTTGCAAGGGGAAGACCCTTATGCTCATATTCTTTCTTTTCTTAATATGTGTGCTACATTTAAAATTAATGGAGTGAGAAATGATGCAATTAGACTTAGGTTATTTCCATTTTATTTAAAATAAAAGGCCCAAATTTGGCTTGCTAGCATACCTAGTGAGACAATCACTACTTGGGACCAATTAAAACAAGCTTTTCTTCATAAGTATTTTCCACCACATAAAACAGCAAAATTTAGGAATCAAATTTCTACTTTTAAGCAAATGCCTAATGAAACCATTTATACCTCTTAGGAAAGGTTTAAGGAACTCCAATGACAATGTCCTAACCATGGCTTGCCGGATTGGATGATTCCTCAAATCTTTTACAATGGATTAATGGAGGAAAATAGAAATATTGTGAATGCTCAGGTGGAAAATGGTTGGAGAAAACTGCTAAGGAAGCTGAAACTTTGTTGGAAGAACTAGCCTCACAAGGATACATGGGAGAAGAACCCACTATGGCGAAGGCTAAGGGATTTTTGGAATTGGATTCCATTAATCTTTTGACGGCTAAGGTAGAAGCTTTAACAAAAATGGTAAGTAATTCTCACTCCAATGTTGAAAATGTTAGTCAAGTATGTGAGAAATGTGGTGGAGCTCATATGTATGTTAATTATACTGAAGGGTCTAGTGAGGATGTAAGTTTTGTTCAAGGGAACTATAACCAAAGGATGGGTCAAAATTCTAATTATTACAACCCTCAATGGAGAAACCATCCCGATTTTTCTTAGTCTAACCAAAATGCCCAATTGAACCCTCCAAATAATAATCTTATTACCAAATCCCTCAAATTTTCCAAATAAACCACCTTTTAACCCCCAACAACCTAAATCCCATTTAGAGAGTTTGATGGAGCAATTTGTTAACCATCAAATGACTACTAACAAGCAAAATCAGGAACAATTTAGGCAAATAAATACTAAAATTGACCAACTTGTTGCTCATAATAAGATGCTTGAAACCCAATTGGCTCAACAAGCCACTTCTAGTCCTAAACCTTTAGGCAAGCTCCCAAGTCAACCTGAGTTTTTGCCTCATGAATCGGTTCAATCCATTATGTTAAGGAGTGGGAAAAAGATTGAGAGTAATATTAAAGGTAATGAGAATCTTATTGTGAATGATGATCATATTTTGGATGTGAGTAAAGATGATGTGATAAATAAGGTTAAAGAACCTAAAGAAAAGATATCCTCATCTAAGGAAGATGAACCTAATGTTAATTTGAATGTTTTGCCATTTCCTCAAAGACTTATTAGGAGAAATCTTAATAAGCAATTTGGCAATTTTTTGAATTATTTGAAGGAACTTACTATAACTATACCCTTTTGTGGATGCAATTAAGGATATGCCTTCAAAAGAAAAATTTTTAAAAGAAATTGTGAGTTACAAGGGTAAGCTTGAAGAATATGGGTATGTTTCTTTGGTAGAAGAATCTAAGGCTATGTATTCTAAATACCCACCTAAGCTAAAGGATCTGGGTAGTTTTACGGTTCCTTGTGTTATAGGTGGCACATATTTTGATAAGGCCCTATGTGATATGGGTGCTAGTGTTAGTCTTATGCCTTACTCAATTTATAAAAAGCTTGATTTGGGTGGATTAAAGCCTACCAATATGTGCTTATCAATGGCGAATAAGTCTATTTCACACCATATAGGTATATTAGAAAATGTTCCTACCAAAGTGGGTAAATTTGTGATTCTTGCGGATTTTGTTGTGCTAGAAATGGATGAAGATCCTGAAATTCCCATTTTGTTTGGTAGGCCTTTCTTAATTACTGTCGGGGCTATTTTTGATATGAAAAATGGTAAAATTTCTCTTGAAGTTAATGATGAAACAATTGAGTTTAATGTTTTTGGAATGGTTAAATCTTCACCAATAGAGGTGGTAAATAGAATTGATTCTTATGATATTCTTGATAAGTGTATTGATAGTGTTGTGAATGATTGTTTGAGTCAAAATCCAATTGCACCTTATTGTTTAAATGAAAGTTGTGATGAGGTTTTGCAAGTTGCTTCATATCCTTTCCATGGACAGTTCTCAAGGTTTGAGTCTTTGAGAAAGGATGAGGAGATGCCATCAAAGACTTCTAAGAAGGAAGTTAAGCTTGAACTTAAGCCATTACCAACAAGTTTAAGGTATGAATTTTTAGATTCAAAGTTTCAATTACCATTCATTGTTAATTCATCAATTGATAAGCATAATGTGAGTGCTTTACGTGATATTTTACTTGCTCATCGAAATGCCATGGGATATTCAATTAGTGATTTAAAAGGGATTGCACCTAAAATTTGTATGCATAGAATTTTGTTAGAAGATGATTCTAAGCCATCTATTGAAGGCCAAAGAAGGCTTAATCCAACTCTTAAAGAGGTTGTGAGGAAAGAAATAATCAAATTGCTTGATAATGGCATAATTTATTCCATAAGTGATAGCAAGTGGGTGAGTCCAATTTAAGTTGTCCCTAAGAAGGGTGGCTTGACTGTAATTCATAATAATAGCAATGATTTAATTCCTACTTGGACTATCACGGGTTGGCATATGTGTGTGGACTATAGGAAATTAAATAAGGCAACAAGAAAGGACCATTTTCCTTTACCATTTATTGATTAAGTTATAGAAAGATTGGCTAATTTTTCTTATTTTTGTTACTTAGATGGGTTAAGTGGTTTCTATCAAATACCTATAAATCCACATGACCAATCTAAGACAACTTTTACATTCCCATATGGAACTTTTGCATTTAGGCAAATGCCTTTTGGTTTGTGCAATGCACCAGCCACTTTTTAAAGATGCATGTTCTCTATCTTTAGTGATCTTATTGATCAATGTGTAGAAGTTTTCATGGATGACTTTAGTGTGTATGGCACTACTTATGAGAATTGTTTATCTAACCTTTCTATGGTGCTTGATAGATGTATGGAGCATGGCTTGGTTTTAAATTGGGAGAAGTGTCATTTCATGGCATAAAAGGGCATTATTTTAGGACATTTAGTTTCTAATAGGGGGATTGAGGTTAATAGAGCTAAAATTGAAATTATTGCTAATTTGCCTCCTCCTAAAAATGTTAGAGATGTTAGAAGCTTTCTAGGACATGCTGGATTTTATAGAAGGTTCATAAAAGATTTTTCTAAGATAGCTAAACCCTTATCCACATTACTAGGCAAAGATGTTGATTTTCATTTTGATGAGGCATGTCTTAAATCTTTTGAAACTCTTAAACATGCTCTTGTCACTTCACCAGTGTTGCAACCACCAAATTGGGAGCAACCTTTTGAATTGATGTGTGATGCTAGTAATTATGCGGTTGGGGCTGTTTTAGGGCAAAGAATTGATGGCCAACCTTCTGTTATTTATTATGCTAGCAAATTACTAGATGATGCCCAAATTAACTACTCCACAACTAAAAAAGAACTCTTGGCTATTGTGTATGCTTTTGATAAATTTAAGTCTTATCTTGTGGGGAAAAAAGTCATTATTTATTCCGATCATGCTGCCCTCAAGTATCTCTTAAGTAAGAAAGATGCTAAGCCTAGATTGTTAAGATGGATATTAATGCTACAAGAGTTTGATTAGGAAATAAGGGATAAAAAGGGAAAGGAGAATTTAGTTGCTGACTATTTATCTAGGTTAACCCAATGTGTTTTGCAAGATAATGTTGATGGGGTATAGATTGATGAATCTTTTCATGGGGAACATCTTTTCTGGGTAGTTTCCAAGGAAATTCCCTGGTTTGCTGATATAGAAAACTATTTAGTAAGTGGTATGCTTCCCTATGGTTTAGATTATAGGCAAAGGAAAAAATTCCTTCATGATGTGAAGTTTTACTATTGGGAAGAGCCTTTATTATATAGGAGATGTGCTGATGGATTGATTAGGAGGTGTATTCCTCATGAAGAAGTTGGTGAAGTATTGGCTCATTGTCATTCTTATACTGTAGGTGGTCACTTTGGGGTTTCTAAGACAGCTTCTAAGGTTTTGCAAGCTGGTTTTTGGTGGCCTACATTGTTTAAGGATGTCAAGGACTTTGTACTTAGATGTGATAAATGCCAAAGAATGGGAAATTTTTCTAGGAGGAATGAAATGCCTTTACATGGTATTTTGGAAGTTGAATTGCTTGATGTTTGGGGTATGGACTTTATGGGACCATTTCCTAGTTCCTTAGGAAATAGATATATTCTAGTCATTGTAGATTATGTATCTAAATGGGTGGAAGCAATTCCAACCATTGCTAATGATGCCAAGGTGGTTAAGAAGATGCTTAAGAAGGTTATATTTCCTAGATTTGGAACACCTAGGGCCATTATTAGTGATGGTGGGTCTCATTTTTGCAATAAAGTTATAGAACAATTATTGAGAAAATATAATGTGACTCATAAAATTGCTACACCTTATCACCCCTAAACTAGTGGATAAGTTGAGATTAGCAATAGAGAGCTTAAGTGGATATTGGAGAAAACAGTCTCTAGATCAAGAAAAGATTGGGCATTTAAGCTAGATGATGCTCTTTGGACGTATAGGATAGCTTTTAAAATTCCTATAGGTTTTACTCCTTATCAATTGGTTTATGGTAAGTCTTGTCATTTGCCTGTTGAGATTGAACATAAAGCTTATTGGGCAACTAGGGTGTTGAATTTTGACATGCAACAAGTTGGTAGGAAGAGATTGCTTCAATTGCAAGCATTAGAGGAGCTTCGTATGAATGCATATGAAAATGCTAAGTTATATAAGGAAATAACTTAATAATGGCATGATAAACAGATATCAGAGAAAGAATTTCAAGTTGGTGACATGGTTTTGTTGTATAATTCTAGATTGAAACTATTTCCTGGAAAATTAAAGTCTAGATGGTCGGGTCCTTTCAAAAGTCGTTCAAGTTTTTCCTTTTGGAGTTCTTGATATTGCTAATGATAAAGGGGAGGTTTTTAAGGTTAATGGACATAGATTGAAGCCTTATTTCATTGGTGATGCATTGGTTCCTACGCAACAAGTTTCTTTGTTGAATTATTCTTTTAAATAATAATTTTTTTGTTTATAATTAGCTCTTTTGGTTTTGATTTTGTTGTTTTATGATTTGTTTTGGTTAAGTCTTAAGTATTTTATAGTCTACAATTCTATTGATTTATTTTTCTTTTGTAATTTTAACTTTTGCGTTGAGGTTGGTATGATTTTGTAGAAAAAAAAGAAGCACTGTCATGTTTATGAGTGCAGTTCAACTCGTGAACATGTTCACGAGTATTCCAGAGGCTGCAACATAACGAGTCATGAATCTCCGTTCAAGTAGTGAACCTGTTTCACGAGTAACACAGAGAGAAATTGCTCACGAGTCGTGAAAGGCTGTCCGACTCATGAACCTATTCCTCAGATGCCTGCATTCCGTTTTTCATGAGTCGTGACATTTATGACGACTCGTGAACATTTTTCTCTTCTGTAAAATTACTTCATTCATCACGAGTTGTGATGCTTCCTCCGACTCGTGATTCACTATTCTCGACGTCCCAAGTCGTGATTTTTACTTTTTCTCTTATTTTTAATTTATTTTATTTCTTTCTTTAAACACTTACTAATTTCCATTCGTCCTCTTTGCGGTTATTATTTAGCTTAACTGCCTTTAATTAGGTTCACTTAGATGGGGGGAATAGTTATAAATTTAAAACCTAGGGTTTGCGAAACAACACACCGTTTCATTTTCCCCCTCACTTCTATATAAATACTGCAGTTATTTAAAACCTAGGGTTTGAGAACTAAGAATGTCTCAACTTTAAGGGGTCAGCAAGGGGGAGATAAAACGCAACTAGCAAGTTTACAGGCAGATTTTGGTTCACACTTTCCTCTTTCCTCTATCCACGAAGGTAATAGGTTCTTTGTTCTTAAGGATAAAACAATCTCTCAATGTAAGTATTTCCCAAATTCTTTGCTGGAACAAGTGGGTTTGCTTGATGAAGTGAATGAGATGTTATCTCAATGTGGCTTATTGCGTTTTGTTAATATGCATGAACAGTTCTATACTAATTTAGTCTTGGAATTTTACACCAATTTGAAAGAAAATGCTGACAATCCTAGGCTTGTGGACTTTCGTTTGAATGGCATTGATCATACACTTACATATTTTATGATGCATCGTATTTTTAGCTTTAAACCATCTAGATTATGTGATCCACCTAAGAGTTACAGGCCTAATGCTTTTTGGAACTTTCTCACTAGTTTAACTACACCATATAGGGCTAGAGAGGAAAAATCAATGTTTATTTCAAATTTGAAATATTGGATTTTGCACAAGATTCTTGCCTCTATTGTCTTTAACAAGCCTGAATTTAATCGAGTTTCAAGTCATGAACTTTTCTTGATGTGGTGTGTGCATAATCGCAAGTCTATTTGTTGGTCTTTTTGGATTTTCAAACAATTATTGAATTGTATTGGTCGACCGGAGTCCACTATCACACATGGCCATGTCATTGCTGCTATTGCTAGGGTATTGATATTGATTTACGCACTTATGACACTGTACTTCCATGCTTATATTTTTCCAAACATTTGTTTGTACAAGGAGAAGTGATTAACCATTCCTTTCAATATATACCACCCATATATCATTCTTATTGGAAGGAACTTCCAAGTACCTTTACGCCACAAGTGGCTACTTTGGAGAGTACTTCGGAAGAGTCAAGGCCATCGGAGCAAGGGCAAAGTGATGATCCTATGGAGGATACCCCTAGTCGTGCACCTACTTTTTCACCTACTGTTGGATCTTCTTTAAATGTTACCCATTCCATGTTCAATCAATTGCTGCAAAACCAGTCCACCATCTAACATCAACTCACTTCCTTGGAGCAAGTTACCTCACAATTGGTTCGACGTCAATGCCGCCTTGAGCACAAGGTGGACGGCTTCATTACCCAATCGGGCTATGTGATGTCTTCGCCTCCACCTTCACTATAATCTTTAGGGTAGTTTTCTTTCCTCTATTTTCTTTAGTTGTTTCTTTTTGTTTTTGTTTTTGTTGTTTATATTTTGTTCCTTCACATTGAGGACAATGTGTGTTCTAAGTGTGGGGGAGCATCATAAATCTTATGTGTGTTGTTTGTTTTTGTTTGTCTTTTTCTTTATTTAGACTAACCTTTTTCTTAGGTTTTATTAGAAGTATTGCTCATATTGTATGTAATAAAGGTTGTTATGAAGAGTTATTTACCTTCTATGCTCATTTGATTAGTTTTTCAAGGCTTTTGGCACGTGTTTTATGTTTTCAAGTTATCTCTTTTTATTCTTTCAACATTTTAGGTTGTTTAGTCTCTTTACTAACTATGCTTTAAGGTTAGAATTTGCTCATTTAGCTTAAGATTTTAGGGTTTTTGTTGCCTCATGGAAACTATAGCCATAATACTTACCTTTAGGCCTTTCAATAATGGATGAGGACTAGCAAAATAAAATGAAATAAAATAATGAAATAAAATAAGCAAGATGCATACTCAAAAGCTTAATTAAGTATGGGATGGAGCGTAAAACGCACCCAATACTACATTCTCTTGCTATTTTAAAATTCATGGGATAAAGTCTAAAAGTATACCCATACTAAAAAAAAGAAAAAAAAATGCAGTCTAAAAATGCCATGAGATGGGTTTAAAGGCATGAGTGCTTTAATATTGTCCAAAAAGGCAACTATAGTCTTAAACTCTTAAGTTTTATGATCAATTTTCTTTTTTGAGCATGGTTAGCCTTGAGACTTTATATTCTTGATGTTGGATTTAGTAAACTTAGGTGACTTGATAATTTAGAATGCATGTTTTAAGTCTTGATTTATTGCTATTTTGAGTATTAAAGGGTTTTACTTCATCTCAATCTTATTTTAAGTGAAAATTGAGCAATGCTTTATAATTTAACTTACTTAGGCTAACTTGGGATTAATTTTTCTCTCTTTTCTCTTGCTTGGGGACAAGCAATGTTTAAGTGTGGAGCAATTTGATTTCATGTAATATGTCTATTTTTTAGTGTGTGTTTTCTCTTATTTATGTAACTAAGTATGTAATATTATGTGTATTTTATGTGTTTATGTTCAATTTATGTGTTAATGTGTGTTTTTAGGTTAAAGATGGTTAAGTGTGAAGAAGAATGAAGAGCTGGTGAAGATTCGAAGATGAAGATCACGAGTTGTGAAGTGGATCACGACTCGAACAAGAATTCACGAAAAACGGACTGGAGATTCATGAGTGAGGCAGAGAAGAAAGGCTCACGACTCAGCATCTTGTTCATGAGTCGTAAAGTAGATCACGACTCGGAAGGAGGCTCATGAGTCTAGAAGATTAGGTGGAGTTCACGACTCATGAGGGTGTTCACAAGTCGGATAAGAAATTGCTTCCCAAATGTCGTGACTTTTGCACCCGATTTTTCAGCCAAACATTATGTCTTTTCAGAGTAGCCTTTTGTGGTTTCTAAGGGGACATATCTATAGAGTTAGACTCTATATAAATGGGAGAAAAACTCTGGTTAAAGGATCGAAACAAATCAAAAGAAATTTTCATTGTTTACTTAAGAATATTTTTTAGTTGCTTTTGGACATTTCTTTTTACTTAGTTTTTAGAGGATGACCAAAGAACAAAGTCAAAGGAATAAGAGATATATTAGAAGGTATAAATAGAAAGTAAACCTTGGGGAGTGATGATTTTCTTTTCTCTTATTTCATTTCTATTGTAAATTTATATTTGGCTAAGTTCTTTTGGTACATTATAACTACTTAATTCAATTTGTTTTTCATCTACTTATATTTGTTTTATGAATGTTTATTCACTTAAGTATGAAGTGTGATTTAGATTTATTTGAGTACTTTAATTTGCTCATTATTCTTGATCATCATAATTAGCATGTTAGTCATTTAATTCGCAATGAGAATTGGAATTCTTTGATGGAAAGACAAATAAAATTTACTTGAAGCATTGAATTCACTTAAAGATAAGGAATTCACTTTAAGGGATTAAAGAATTGGCATTGAACTTCATAGCTTTTATTTATCTCTATAATGTCATGAGAATGCTTATAGACTCTAGGTAAAAACACCTTTAATGACAATGAGAATTGCTTTAAAGAAACTTGGCTAAATTCTCCAATCATATCATGCATACAATTATTAAATAATTCAAGAACGAAATTGTTTTACTTGGCTATAATGTATGTTCATTCCAACTTTTAAGTAATTTATTATCCAAAATTAACTTAAAATATTTTAAGTAGTTTAACTATTACATTAATTGCATGATTCCAATTGAAATTGTTACCTATTCATCTACTTGTTGTTACTTCAATACAAAATTTACCCCGTTCCCTTTGGAATGATACCCTACTCATCCTATACGCAGTCTAATGAGACTAAGGGTTCAATTAAATCCCGATCACATCTTGTGACTCAATATATATCTCATAAGAAATAAGAGAGCCACAAACAATATCGAAATTAAGAGATTCAAGATCTTTATCTAATAAAATTGAAACTTTAGCTTCCCACCTAGGAGTGAGACCTCTAACTAATTTAGTAATCTATTTTCCTTATCTAAACTTTTACCTAGAGCTTTAATCTCATTAGTTAATTTAATATACCTATTAATTGCATCTAAGACTATCTCTTTTGTTTTCTTCTTGAAGGCTTAATAGTCTATCATAAGCACATGCAATCTAGATCCTTTCATTTGATGGGTTCCTTCGTATGTTGCTGCTAGCTTATCCTATATTTCTTTCACTGTTTAGTAACTAGAAACTCTATTGTATTCATTAGTGTGCAGTGAGCAAAACAAAATGCTTATAGCCTTTGAATTCAATTGCATGCTTTTCTTCTCTTCATCTATGAGTTCCTTTCTAGTTTTTAAAACTATAACATTCGAATTCCCAGTTTGAACAATCATCTTTGTTGGTGGTTGATATCCATCTTCCATGATATCCCAACAGTCCATAGCTTGAGAATGGTCTTCTTTGAATGGAGTAGCTATGGGAGGATTTCTAAAACTTAAAGCCATGTTGCGGATCACTCAAGATTGTCAAACCTTAGGAGAATAAGCACTGCTCTAGTACCAATTGTTGGTCCTAAAGACATAAAAGAGGGGGATAGGGGTGAATTAGGTGTCACTCAATTATTTAAAAAAGGTTTGATAAAGCAGAAGTGAAGTGTATTCTGGTGGAGCAGAACTGGCTAAGGTGTAAAATGAATATGCAGTATACAATAAACAACATAAATTGATTTTTCCTAATTCTTTTTTCAAAGGAAGTTGACTTGCATAACTTAAAATAATCATAAAATAATTTTTGACAAAAAGCTTTTATAACAAAATTTTTATGAGCAGAACATAACAGTTAAAAACAATTTAAAAATTAGAGCAGAGAAGAGAAGAGATAGAATAGATCAACACCAAGATTTATCATGGTTCGGTCTCTATGCCTACATGCACTCCCCAAGACACCGTCTTGAGATTTTCTTTTCACTAACAACTCTTTTAATGGATAAGAGTTGAAGCAAATATACAATCTTAGTATATTCCACTCATAATCTTTTTTCCCAAAAAAGATGTAAAAAACTTATTAGAATTCCTAAGGTTCTAGCCTACCTTTCTCACAATCATTTCAAAGATTCCTCACAATACAATCACAATAAGAAGTTATAATCTAGTTGAAGCAGACGATAAAGAGTGAAGTGCAAGATGTGGAAATATGTTTGAAAAATATGTAAGCTTTATATCTCAAAAGATAAAATGATTTTCCAACTTCTCTAAACTCTTTAGACTTAAAAACATCTTGTATTTATAGCCGAAAATAAGTTATAGCCATTAGAAAATAGAAAAGAGCCATTAGAAATGAGACAGACTGGTAAAAATAGAAATAGCTGTTATTTTTTCTTTTTGTGAAAATAAAACTGGAAGTTCTAGTGAACTGGAATAGAACATATTTTCTAGTGAACATATTTTGGTGAGTCAGAAAAAAAAATCATTTTCTAAAACATTTTCTGGAACATTTTCTAATGAACATTTCTAACAACTTTTCAAAGAGAATTTTTGACTCAATCAAATTAACACGAGTTTTAATGTATGTAAATCAATTTTTATATACCAAAAGAATTTTATAATGCATGAACATGAATTAGTAACTCCTCAAACGATTGTATATAAATAATACCATAATTTCTTGATGCTAGTATAGAATAGAAAATCTTGAAGTTCTTTCATGCATAAGGCTTGAAAATTTTAGATTGGTTCTGCACACTTAGTGGAGATAATTTGAAACATAAATAAATTAAATAGAATTTTTTATAAAATTTATTGAAGATTTGATTATCATCAAAACTAAGATGTCACCTTGAGCCAACACTTATTGCTCTATAAATTTTTCTATTATCCACGAAACTTGAATAAATTTACAAAGTGTTCAACTCCCTCAAAAGCCTCATTTTCAAAACTCGTGTTTTCATCCAAGGATTTCCTCATAAAGCTTGTAAAGACTATTCTAATCTCTCCTAATACATGTCGTCATATATACTATAACATACGTCAATACATAGACAAGGATTTACAAGAAAGCTTTGGGTTACTTACACTGGTCCTTATCTTGTTCTTCGTATTACATTCTACTAATACAATATAATAATTACAAAGACAACAAAATACAACTACTTACTTAGACTCTTCCTATCTCTATTGTTGGCCTTGCTATAGTAGATCTTGTCCCACTAGGAAGAAATCTAGCTTCGAGTACCTACACGAATAAACACCTATGCTAAGCTCACTAGCTTAGTGGTGAACAAAGAAAAATAATTTGGAAATAATTTCTTACCGTAGTCGCCAATAACTTACACACACAGGCATACTATTGATCAAATACAATCTGGAACCATAGTATAAAATTTGTATAACAAAAATACATAACTTACTATTAAGGTTACAAGTATATACTTGTAATTAATGAAAACCATTAATTAAATTACATGTGCTTAATTGTGTGTATAGATTTGTATATAAATACAACGATCTTAGGTAATGAAAGCTTTACGTACCTATAGTGATTATTGTATACATATGTTTCTATGTAATCATACATTTCATGTTTTAACCATAACCATATTCTTTTTCAAGTTCTCCATATGCTATGCATGAGTTCGTGTATATATATAACAATGTTGGAAGACATATCATGATATATGTTATCATATCTTCTTGTTAAATTACTCTTTATATTGTTTTTCTTATGTCTTGTAATAAGCTTGCATCTTTCTCTAAAGGTGTGTGGATATGAGCGATAAATGGTACCCAAAGGTTCAAACGGATACCTAAAGGTATCAACCTATAGACCCAAATAGGCTAATTCTACATCATGGAGCCAATAGGGTCAAATCTATATCATGGACCCATATAGGGCCAAATCTATATCGTGGACCCATTTAGGGTTAAATTTGTATCGTGGATCCATATAGGGTCAAATCTATATCATGGACCCATATAGGGTCAAACCGGTTAGCAGTTGCAATATACCCTTATAGGCATGCCTATCTATCCACAACCTAGACCCAGACACAGGCAACTGTAACTTTTTACTTTGATTATCTTTACTTTTCTTCTTCCCATCATATATAACTTTAACTTAATTATAAAAACATATCTATAAACATGGAACCTTGTATATGCTCATACATTTCTGTACATTTTTATAATCTAGTTGGTTTTATATACATATATCCATATGCCTATATCTTTTATAAACCGGGTAACATAACTTTGTATGTGAATGCATAATCACATCCTTATCCATATTTATATAAGTTTACAGGTCTTAGTTATAACATCTTTATTCATGCACAATCATTTCTACAATTACGTGATATGTTCATAAAAATCCATACAAAAACTATTATGTATATACATAAAGGCATATATCTCTATATGATTTATCCTATAGATATACTATTCTTGCTTATATCTAAGCCTTTATGTCTAATACACAATCACAATATGCACATATATTTATATACCTAATGTATCACAATATACTCACATATATACATGCATCGATATCCTTACCTATCTATAATAATGCAGTTGGATCATAAATGCATATACTTGAAAATATAAACATCTTTGTACATCTATAATGTCCACTTCACCTGATGAGAGTATCATTAGTCTTATATATCCCTATGTATCCTTATATACATATGCATCTTCAAGTATACATGTTTATGCCCTTATTGATTTTTATATATTCTAATCACATTAGTTTCCACACATAAAATTGATATGTGAGCTAAGTAGTAGCTTGAATTAACTTATGCATTCTAGTTTCCTTATAACTACACCTCAAGGTTTATTGTCTATTACACATACTTTGTAACTTATTATGCCTTTATACACACACACACACACACACACATCTATATAAGTATATTTACACACATTCCAACATACAATTCCTCATTTATACTCTTTATAACTTGATTCCATTGCTTACATGTATAAAATTGATGTGTGCACTAAGTGATGGCCAAAACAATTCTTATACGTATGTTTTATCATACTTTGGATCCATTTACAATTGTTTCTCAATCTTTAAATCATATATTACACGTGCTTCATTAGTTGGTACATTCCTCTTTATGTGCTTAAGGTGTCCGGAAAGGTTCGGGCAATTTTCGGGCCTAAAAACCATGTGTAACCTGTAAATGGGGAAGCGCTCGGCTAAGAAAAATTTGTCTCAACCATGTGCAATATTTGAAATGGGAACAGAGGGGTCTGCTTGGCTGAGACAAATTGGTCTTGGCTAAGTACCATAATCTGGCCTATGGATTATGGAGACAGTTTTACTATGTCTCTTTACACATCATTTTAGGCTTAGCAACCGACCTTTTATGATCAAGTGTTATTCTACAAAGTTGTTCTCCTATATTTCTTGTTTATAAAAAATTAAAAATCACTTCATTTGGCCTTCTCAATCTCAATATATTCACCAAAAACTGTGGACTGCTCCCAATGATAGGGCAACAAACATGATCTGGGTTCAAGCTAAATTTTTTCTATCATAAAAGATGAAAAAAACGTTGGCATCATCTTATAAAACTTAGTTTTATGAATCTAGTTTCTATTCCAACTAGAATTACTCAATTTGGAGCTCTCAAACTCCAAATAAAGGCCAATAGTCTGGATAGGTCCTGTGAACCTAAGGATAGATTTTGCTAACTGGAAGAAATATATTCCTATTTCGGTTTTTATGCCCAAATAACCATCATATTCAAGAATTCTTTACATAAAGTCTTCAAATTAACATCTCTAATCACTAAATACATATATTTAACACCTACAAGAAATACCAAAGTTCCCATACCTCTTGATGACTACTTCCTTTAAGCTTTTCCTCATTTTGCTTCTTGCCTTTGCTTTTCTCTCTCTTTCTTCATAATAAATCATAGAGTATTAGGCTTAAAGATCCATCTAATCCCTTAAATTGATATTTAATTATGAGAAACAAAACAAGAAGAGAAGAGAGGATCCTTACCTTAAGGAAGCTAACCTCTAAATTCTCTCTCCTCTTTAAAAGCTATGGTTAGATTTTAGGGGTTATTTAGGGATTAGAGTATTTGAGTTTTGAGAGAAAATGGTGGCCTTAAAGACCTTTGAAGTGACTGCCCATCACTATAAAAATCTTGGGTTTCCTCCTTTCTTAAGATACTTCTAGAAAGGCTAGGTGTCAAGCTTCCATAGGACCATGTGTTGGCTTTGCATAAATTGCACTTAACTCCTTACTTTCCTTCATTTTCACATTTCTTCCCCTAAACTTTCTCTTTCAATTTTCAATAGGATCCCTTAAGTTGCATTTTTTCAAAATTAATCACACACATAACTTAATTCAAAATGACCATTTTACCCTTCATCTTTTTAAACAATTAACTCCATATCCTTAACCTATAATTCATTGATTAACCCAACATATATCAATAATACTATCTTTTAAATGCATATACATTCTCTTAGGGCCTTAATAGGGGTGTCACAAAGCTTGCATAAGCCTCATTAAGCTTCTTAGCTCTCTACTTTGTGATTGGCCTGCTAGGAAGACTTAGCTCCTTATCCTTGACTCCTTTAGCCAGTTGACCTATGCTTGTATTATTTCCTCCCTCCTAAAAAATGTTCATGTTTGAATCTACATCCATGTGAAAAAAGAGACATATCATAAACATTAAAAGATACTCACTTAGCAAGTCAATTGTGTAGGCATTTTCATTGATCCTCCCTAGCACTTACAAATGATCATCTTCCCCAGCATCCAATTTAGACTTTTTGTAACACCTTTAACTTCATTCTTAAGCATGCTTTTCTAACATAATTGCTTGTTTCATTGTACTACTAGTGGTTATAAAGGCATAAAGAAACATTATCATAATCAATATAATCCATATCTTGTAATGCCCTAAAATTTGCATTTGACATGCATGGCACATTATAAAGTATGAACAGTAATCCTAGGGTAATTTTTAGAGTAATTATAGTAGTACAATATAAAAAAACTTGAAAGCGCATAAGTGTTAAACATGCTCAGGCTAGGGGAATTCGAGGATGGGTGACCTAGCAAACAATTTGATTTAGCACTGGAATAAGAAAATAGGTATTAAATGGAGTCTGGTGTTACAATTTGAGATAAAAATAAGTTTAAATAGGTCCCCAAAATAGATAGAGAAAATTGTACTTGGTATTGCAAAATGGTTAATTGAAAGTTTGATCGAACTCATAAATATGTTACAGAGCTCCAAAACTTATTCTAATCACATAGACCCATTATAAATTGCATAAATAAGCTATTGGAACTAAAAAAAAAAATTTCGATAATTTTAGAAATTTAGGTTTTGAATCGAGTGATTATACCTCCGGAGCTAAAAGTATATCGAAATGATGTTGAAGTGACTTGAAATTTTAAACATAATCTTCTTCATATATTATTGAATGCGAGGAAAAATTTTAAAGCATTCTAACAAGTAAAACATTGGGTTTAGAAAAATGGTGAAAAACCGAGGTTAAATTAGTTAGTAGGCTTAAAGACCATATTTAAATCATCTAAGGGCATAATTTTCATTTGAAAATAAGCCATGATTAGATACAAGCATCAACATAGCATAAAGTTGTGTAGGGACCAATGAAACTATGACATGTGGCTTAAAAATAAGCCATTGGATGAAATAGTAAATGGAGGAATTATGGCCATTGGATTGGTGGAATTATGGGCAGCATGGAGGGGTCTAGAATCGTCTATATTTCTGCCTAAAATTCTGTAAATATCCACCTCTTTCCTTGAGAAATTCGAACCTTTCCATATTTGGCCATTTCACTATTTTTTCTTGATTCTTCTCTCCTTCTACCATATATAAAACTCTAATTTCACCCATATATAGTTAAAATCATCCTCTTCAAGATGAAAATTAGTTTGTAGCATATGGAGGCATGGAAGTGGAGGGTTTTTAGTGAGAGAAAGTAAATCTAAAAAGGTAAATTCTTAAGTTTTTGATAGATTTAATTGAGAAAATTTTTATAGGCTTGTATAGTACTATGAGTAGGATTATGTAGTAGCAATTAAGTGTTTAAATTCATAGTTAAAACTCACTAATTTCTCCCACACAATTTTGGCCAAAAGAGGAAATTAAGAGAAAAGAGAAAAGTAAGGAGGAGAAAGGAGGGAAAAAGAAAGAATGAGGAATTTTGAGCTACCAAAAGGTTAGTTGATACAAATTACACTCTATTTCATTTAATTTTTGAATTTTGGTACGAAAATTACATTATGTAACTACAGAAATTTAATGAAAAGTGGGAAATAATTTAAGATAACAATGTAAAGTGATATTTTAACATGAAATAAATAAGAAATGAGGAAGAAATAAAATTTAGAATGAGAATTCATGATGGGGCCGAATTGTACATAATGACGTATAGTATGGTAAATTGATGTTAATTAGTAATTTAAGCATAAAATGTTCTATAATAAGTTAAAAGAACATAATTAGAATGATTGATATTAAAATAATGTATGGACACCATGTTCATCAAGTAAACATAATGATGTACATCAAGTAAATAAATTAGAAATGGTGGAATTTAGATGCAAACCAATACATAAAGGCTTAAAATAATCATTAAAGCATATTAGGCATCATATTATATGAAAAACCATGATGGAAGAAAGAAAAGATGTCTTGGCCAAATTATGTTGTATATTGAACATTATGCTAACTGGATGATATTTGGCTTATTAGGTATAAAATGTGTATTATTAATTAGAATAAGTGCTATACAAATGAATAAAGCACAAAATAATATATATATATATATATAATGGTTATCAAGTAAACATAATGGTGTACAAATGTATAACTAAGAAATAATAAAGCACCAATGATGTATGATAACATAGAATCACATAAAGTAAATGTAAAAACATGTAAAGCATGAAAAGGAAGAAGAAATCACATGGCATATTAGATTTCTAGTAGAGGCCAAATGGTACCTCTTGTGGAAATACTATATTTTTTTATCACAATTGAATGATATTTAATATGTACATTATGGATTTATATGAAAGATTGATGTATGCAGGAGGAATGAGAAAGTATGACATGATACTTAGCAGTAACAACATGAAGAATGATGTAAAAATACAACATAATGTAAGATAACTAGTTGCCCTTATTGTATAATGGGTAATCTAGGATTATAGGATATAATGGCTAGCCATAGGGATATATTTATACCACGTTACTGCCATGAGATCACTATGAGCTTTGATTTATTGTACATTCTGATGAGTAGCCAGCATATAACATACGGTAGAGTATTAGTATCGCATTAAGTTGTGGTCCCTCCACCCATACTAGAGTATTGGTATCACATTAAGTTGTGGTCCCTTCAGTATGTTAGCATATAGTCATACAATCATACAGTCCTTGTCCAACATATCCGGGTCGAAGATTTTCACTAGCCATCACTAAGGGTAAAATAGTACATATAAAAAAATA
This sequence comes from Excoecaria agallocha, assembly GCA_037975025.1. Classification (NCBI taxonomy): domain Eukaryota; kingdom Viridiplantae; phylum Streptophyta; class Magnoliopsida; order Malpighiales; family Euphorbiaceae; genus Excoecaria; species Excoecaria agallocha. The sequence goes on along the minus strand of CM075820.1, from coordinate 648,052 downwards.
AGAATTAAAGGATAAACCATATATAAAGAATGATATAAAGGTGACTGAATAAGAAATAATGTGAGGAATAAGATTAATAATTTTAATAAGGGGAAAAATTGTAAATATATGGGAAAACAAGGATAAAATGGTAAAACATGTATATATAGTGCCATAAGATTAATTAAATAAGAAATAAAGTGAGAAATATAGTTAATAGTTCAAAAAGGAAAAAAAATTGTAATTATACAAGAAAATGGAGACTAAAAAGTAAATTAGACATAAAGAAGTAAAAAATGTGATTAAATATGAAGTAAAGTGAAAAATATTATTAATATATTCAAAAATGACAAAAACATAATTGCATGATAAATTGGAGGCAGAACTGTAATTTGACATCTTTAAGGTGATTAAAGAAGTTAAAATGGTTAAAAAAGTGAAAAAGGAAAAAATCATAAATAATGAAAATTTTAGGGACTAAAACATAATTTACCACTTCATAGAGAAATATAAGGACCAAAATGCAAATTTTCTGTATAGAGAGCAATAAAAGTCAAAGGAGGCAAAAAGAGTCCAAATCAAGGACAAACAAGATTAAATATATTGAATAAAAATTTTTGGGGCCTAATTGTAATTTTGCATTCAAATAAGGATTATGTAAGACTTATATGAAAAAAATGAATATAAGAATAATTATGACAAATGGTTAAAATTGTGGTCAAACCAAGTCCAGGATGATAAAATAAAAGTTTAGGGATGAAATTATAATTTTACACTCAAATGAGAATTATGTGAAAATTAATAAGAAAAATAAGTATCAAAAGGATTAAATAGTAAAATTTGAATAATAAGAGGATTAAATTGATTTAATTAGCAAAAATTAATATAGTAGGGTAAAATGGTAATTTACCATTACATAAAAAAATTTTGAAGACTATAATATAAATTGAGAAGTAAAAATGAAATAAAAGATATAAAAAGAGTGAATATAGGTAAAATGGATAATATATAATCAAATTTTAGACAGGAAGGATAAAAAGGGAATTTTGGACAAATTTGATAAATGAATGGTAATTTTGTAATTTGATAAAAAAAGTTGAGAGAATAGGGACAAAATTATAATTTTGGCCAAGGAGTTGAAATTAAGAATTGAAACGAGAGGAAATATAATTCATAATTCAAACATATAAAGGCATAGTGATAATTTTAAAAAAAAGGGAAATTAAGGGTAAAATAGTAATTATGAAAAAAAGAAAGGACATAAATATCAATTTAGTTAGGAAAGAGACTTAGATATAAGGAAACATGAGATCTAGATGACATATTGAGAAATGATAAGGCTTAAATGTTATTTTGATAAAAGACAAGGCCAATAATGAAATTATACTAAGTAAATTTTGGTGGACGACATAAGCAAATAGAGAAAAATAGTAAAATTAAAGGCATTCATGCATAATTAAGGAATTAAGATAGATAAATATTCATTTAGTTAAATAAGGGAGAATATTATACTAAAATTGAGATTTGAATCACATAATTAGTATGCCTAACAAAATTAAATTTCTAAATTTATAATGAGATTAGAATAAAAATTGAATTAAACAAAATGTATAAGTAAAATAAATATGAAACCAGGATTATCATGTAATTAAATAGAAATGTAGGGGCATAAGTGTAGAATAATTGTTGAAATTATAAGTAACAAAAGTCAGACAGCAAATAGATGATATGTGTGCATATAAAGTCAATAAGGGCTAAATAGTAATTCAATATATATATATATATATACAAATAGATAACTAAAAATAATAACAAAACAAAATTATTAATGCATAATTAAGGAATTAAGACAGATAAATATTCATTTAGTTAAATAAGGGAGAATATTATACCCAAATTGAGATTTGAATCACATAATTAGTATGCCTAACAAAATTAATTTTCTAAATTTATAATGAGATTAGAATAAAAATTGAATTAAACAAAATGTATAAGTAAAATAAATATGAAACCAGGATTATCATGTAATTAAATAGAAACGTAGGGGCATAAGTGTAGAATAATTATTTAAATTATAAGTAACAAAAGTCAGATAGCAAATAGATGAATATATGAGCACATAAAGTCAATAATGGCTAAATAGTAATTAAAAAATACATATATACAAATAGATAACTAAAAATAATAACAAAACAGAATAATAATAATAATAATAATAATAATAATAATAATAATAATAATAATAATAATAATAATAATAATAAATTTATTTAAATGAAATTATGTGTAGTTGTATCCACCATTAGGAAACATTATTGCTTAGTGCGTGATTTGTTGATTGTGTGCAAGGATAGGTAATCAAGGACATGATGAAGAAGGATCGAAATGGCATGTACATGTGACGCGCTATGGACATGAAGATTAGACAATTCATGTATTAGATTTTAGATAACTGACATGTAATCATTAATATTGTATGTTGGATGCAAATGAAATGTGAAAACTAATTAAATGTATACACATTTAAGCATAAGTGTATGGAAATTTGTGGTTGTGTTGTGACGTGGATTGATGAATTATATAAAAGTGTTATGAATGTACTGGAGAATTGGAGATGGAGGTTGCCTTTTGGGAGTGTTATTTGTCAAATTTGCAAGTTTGGGTAGCATGGTTTACAAACCGTTATGCTATCGAAATTTTTATCAAAATGAATAGTAATGTGTAATGCATTAGTAACTAGATATAGTATATGAAAATCATGAATGAACTATGGGTGTTACACATCTCCTATGTCATAAATTAAAATTCAAACTTCTTCTTACTCTATCTTATTATTATTATTATTATTATTATTATTATTATTATTATTATTATTATTTGAGATATCATAAAATATTACATTTCTCTCTTCAGTTATATATAATAGAACATATTCACATCCACATACATTCACAAGCAAAAGAAAAGGTACAAGCTATGAGTTCTCTACATATATGTCTTACAAATCATAATTGACACCATAAAAACTTCTCAAAAGACTATACAACTTCAAAAAATTACATTGATTCTTCCAAAGTAATTTTACCAATGGAATCATATTTTTTTAGCTACTTCATATCTCGTGCTTAGATTTTAATTGGTTTTTCTTTATAAGTCAAGTCCGACTAAAATCTACTGTCTCTAGTGATATAACATATGAAGGGTCTTATCTATACTTCTTTAGCATCGACATGTGGAAGACATTATGGATCTTATTTAGCTTTCATGTCAAAGCTAGCCTATAGGCCACTAGACCCATATGCTTTATGATCTCATATGATCCGGTGAACTTAGGACTTAACTTACCTTCTTGCCAAACCTCAATACTTTCTTTCATGATGACACTTTTAAAAAGACTTTATCACTGACAACATATTTTATGTGTTTTCTCTTCAGCTCGGTGTAAGACTTTTGATGATCAAATGCAACTTTCAGCTTATCTTTGATAATCTTCACCATTTCTTCTATCTCTCGAACCAATTTTGGACTAACTATTTAATTGTCATTAAGCTCTGTCCAACATAATGGGGTTTTGCACTTTCTTTGATATAGTACTTATAAAGAGCCATTTGAATACTTATTTAATAGCTGTTGTTGTAAGCAAACTCAATTAATGGGAGATATCGGTTCCAACTGCCTTCAAAATCTATTACATAACTCCTAATCATGTCTTTTAGAACTTAAAATATCATATTCACTATAGTATCATAACATCACATATTCACCAAAAACTATTATAATTACCTACATCACCCTTTCGGATAGTCCATCCATTTGCGAATGAAATGTAGTACTAATATTCAACTTGGTGTTGAGTGCCTCATGTAATTTCTTCTAAAATCTTGAAGTGAATCTTAGATCTTTATTTGATATGATAGAAGAAGGAAGTCCATGCAATTACATTATCTCTTTATGTACAATTCTGCATACCTATCAAGAGAAAATTCGATTATAACTGGTAAGAAATGTGCTAACACCGTTAATCTATCCATGATCACATATATTGTATCATGCTTATTTAACATGGGGCAAACCACCAACAAAATCCATAGTAATTCTCACTTCCATTCAGGTACTACAATGGGTTATAGCAAACTCGATGAAACTTGATGTTTTATTTTTACTTGCTAACAAGTTAAAACACATTGTCACATACTATGTTATACCTTTCTTCATTCTAAGCCACCAATAGTGAACCTTCAAATCTTGATACATTTTGATGCTAACTAGATGCATATCATAAGAATTGCTATGTGCCTCTTGCATTATTTGTCTCTTAAGCTTTTCATCACTAAGAACACAAATTCTATTTGTGACATGCACTAGAGCCCCGTTCATTTTCAATTGGGTTCTCGGAGGCTCACTTTTAGGGTCCAAGACTGGATAAGGCATATTATAACTCATAAAATGGCCACTTCACAATAAAAAGCGTTAGGCTTAAATTATTTTTGATGGTCAACCTATGAGGCATCTAATGTGGACTTAAAGAGGTACGTATCATGGAGTCACCACCTAATAGAACATTGAAAAATAAATCTCAACCTTTTGATGCCCAAATAGAGATGGTGTTCGGAAAATCACTCTTACTTGGTATCTTGTTTAGGTGTTTCTTATAATTAGGTTTTTATTTATTAATCCACTATCTCTTTTCTAACATGAAGCAATACAATTAAATTAAATAAACACATCAATCAGATAAATAAAGCAGTATATAAAATGAGTAAATAAAACAAATAAATCCTTTACTTAGGCTATTATAGATGCAAATTGTTCAACTGAAAGAATAAAATACATACATAAATTGAGTTATTCATTAAGTTTGGGAACATTGATTTCCACATGCATATTTACAAAAGAGAATATGGAGAGTCTTTATTGATTTTAAGAAAACATGGGATGAATGAACACATTTTTTATGAAAATAAGACCCTTGTTGCAAAAGGTTTCAAGCAAACTTATGGTATTGACTATGATGAAACTTTTTCACCAGTTGCAATGCTTAAATCAATAAGAATTCTTATTGCCATTGCTGCATATTATGACTATGAGATATGGCAAATGGATGTCAAAATAACTTTTCTTAATGGAAGCCTATTTGAGGATGTGTATATGACACAACCTGAAGGTTTTGTCTATCTTAAGAATTCTAGAAAGGTGTGTAAACTACAAAGATCCATTTATGGATTAAAGCAAGCTTCTCGGAGCTAGAATCTTTGTTTTGATGAAACAATCAAAGAGTTTGGATTCATAAAAAATGAAGATGAACCTTGTGTATACCAGAAGGTTAGTAAGAGCGTAGTAATGTTTTTCACCTTATTTGTCGATGACATATTACTCATTGGGAATGATATCCCTATGTTAAAAAAGACAAAAGATTAGTTAGGGAAATCTTTTTCAATGAAAGATCTAGGTGAAGCTACTTATATCCTTGGGATTAAGATCTATAGGGATAGATCTAAAAGAATAATTGGCCTGAGTCAAAGTACTTATATAGACAAGGTGCTGAATAGGTTCAACATGAAAAATTCTAAAAGAGGAATTTTGCCAATGTCTTATGGCATTACTCTTAGCAAGACTTAATGTCCTACGACATCTGATGAGTGAGACCACATGAGTATTATTCCTTATGTTTCGACATAGGATCTATCATGTATGCTATGTTATGTACTAGACCGGATGTTTCATATGCATTGAGCATGACAAGTAGATACCAGTCAAACCCCCTGTGAAAGTCACTGGATAGCAGTTAAGAATATCCTTAAGTACTTAAGCAGAACTAAGGATGCATTCTTAGTATATGGAGGATTGAAAGATGAGCTAGTAGTAAATGGTTACATAGATGCAAGCTTCCAATCTGACAAAGATGACTATAAATCGCAGTCCGGATATGTATTTTATTAAATGGAGGTGCTGTTAGCTAGAAAATTTTTAAACAAAGCACTGTCGTTGATTCTACAATAGAAGTTGAGTATATAGTAGCATTCGATCAAGCTAAAGAAGCAGTATGGATCAAGAAATTCATCGCTGAACTGGGAGTGGTTCCTAGTATCACGAATCTTATAGACATTTATTGTGACAGTAATGGTGCTATAGCACAGGCTAAAGAGCCCAGATCCCATCAAAGATCCAAACATATACACAGGCATTTTCATCTCATTCGTGAAATTATTGAAAGAGGAGATGTCAAGATATGCAAAGTACCAACATATGACAACATTACTGATCCACTTACAAAAGCTCACCCACAAGCGAAATATGATAGTCATACTAGGTTCATGGGTATTAGACACTTACATGATTAGGCCTAGTGTAAGTGGGATATTGTTCGTGGTTATGCCCTAGGCCAAACATTAGGCCTTTTATGTAATGTCACATTTCATTTTATAAAATTGGGTTTTCTTCATATTATTATATTGTTGGCATGTTATGTTATAATAATATTTGTAAATAACAGTCTAATGTTATTTAGACTAATCCTAGTCATTTATCATTAAATGAACAATGATAAATAAAGACTAGTATAAGTTTTATTGATAATCATAGGATGATTATATATGGTGATATGAATTAAACTTATAAGTACTTGTTAGAGAACAGAGTACTAGATACACTCGCAATGAGATACTACATGGGTTAATGTCATTAGTGATCTCATAATAGTTATGTTATCGATCCTTAGACCTGAGATTCTCACAATATCCTACATGACGAACATTATGTTTTGACATAATCAAATATTATCTTTAATTGGATAATTATAAAGGTTATAATTGGACATAATGAGAATCATGTGGAGGATAGTGAATAATCAATAAGGAATTTGTCCCTCTTTTATAAGAGAGATATATATTAGGCCACTCGATAAGTAGGACTGAGAAATGCATGGTCGTGCTCAAATGAATTGATAGAGTGATCAATATTATTTGAAATTATAAGTCTACTTAGTGATCTAGAAATTATATGTTTAGACTATATAAGTTTGACATGGATCATGACTTATGTTCAAACAAGATATCTTGTGCCAAAGGGATTATAACATGTTCTGTTAGGTTAAAATCAAATTATCGATATTCATATTATTTGGGTAGTCATAATGTCTTGCTAGAGGCCACTTATAACTTATGGGCCCATGATGGGACTAGGGCCCACTGCCAATATAATATGAACCTATTGGGTTGTACACATAAAATGTGATGAATGGACTAAGGGTTACTTCGACCATTTCGAATTTTGTTTTGTGATAAATTAAAATTCGAAATAAACAAAATTTTTTTTGATAATAATAATATTTAAGATTAATATTATTATTACTCTAATTTCAAGATAAGAAATATGGTATTTCTTATTTGAATAAGAAAAGTGGGCCTGAAGTTTTCTCTCTCTTAATTAGGGTTAGGTCCACTATTTATATATATAATGATGTATATATAAAACCCTAACTAAGCATAAAAGGTGTTGTAGCCGCCACTTACGAGAAAAGAAAAGAAAATTTGTTTTTCCTTCTAAAATCTAAAAGGAGAGAAAAAAACCCTAGCCGCCAAGGAAGGGAGCTAACACTGCAGGCGATTCTCTTCATTGCATTCGCATGTGGATACCGGTAGAGGGTATCGTTTTGCATGAAATTGCACCTATGATTCGATTTATCTATGCTTTGAGAGGTTGGTAATCATTACACTTCTCATTTTATTGAATCAATTTGATCACTTGGATCCATGGTGGGTTTCCTTTTCCATTTCAGAATTTTTAATTTTGGTATTCTCTTCAATAACTTTCACATGTGTGCATAACATGCTTTTTTAATCAAGTAGTGAAATATACCTGTTTGATTACTCATTATAACACATGCCTCACATATGAAACTTAATAACATGTCATAACATTCAATTGCATTTTATCATATAATTCAATGAATTCTTTGATCATACTTTAACTATACATATATCAATACTATGCTTATATAGGTTCTTGGCATACTATAGTGCCGTACATAATTAGCAGAGGTACTGAGATAGCATAGCAAGTTTCTCTTATACAGAAGCATGGCAATAAAAGAAGAATACATGTTACATAGGAAACTCGCGAGCACGACAAGGGTTGCTAGCGCGATAGAGGCAAAAATAATAACCCATATATAGTACAATGTCGCGACTATTCCCGCGAGCGCGACAGATGCGGATTATAAAATTTCAATATCTTTTCATCATTTCAACAACTCTTGTAAGGATTCCATTTTATGCCTAAATAACCTACTCAAGTTTTCATCATTTTATCCCCGGATTCATGCATCAATAATTCATAGTACTTCCAAATAAAACTTATAATTTAGATTCTATAATTTGACATCAAAAATAATATGAACTATGGGTATAATACAAATGGTTAAGGGTCTTATTATGGTAAGTCCTCCTTTAGAAGTATAATTGTCTAACCATGTTAAGCTTTTAAGGCATAATCCTTTTAAGAACTCTAAGTTCTTTCATCATCTTTAACATGCATTAAAATTTCTAGATTCTAGTCAAAAACCTCTATCTGCATGCATTTTAAGATGTAAGAAGATCCATATAATTTCAAACCACACAAATCCCATACCTTGGCCAAAAATTCCCTTAACTTTAATCTTGTGTCTTTCCTTTTCCTTTACTCCTTCCACCTTCTTCTTCTCCTTAATCAACAATTCATTCATTCAACATCAAACCTCCAACATTTAACTTAATCCACCATCAACCAAAATAAGAAGAAGATGCAAAAAAAGAGATGAATTACTAAATTAATAAGCTTACCGTAATGATATACACAAACTTGTCTTGATTAATTCAACATGCATGCATTTCTCTTCAAGGATTTCTTAGATATGCTTAATAGTGAATGAAAGAGTGAGAAGAAAGGAAATTTTTATAACTTCTTCAAGAATGCCGTTCTTCACCATTCATTCTCTCTCTAACATTAAAGTAACTTTATATAGTGGCAAGGAAAAATTCCCTTAAAGGTCTCTTAAAAACTTATATGTCACACCATTAACCCTCACCTTCTTGCATGCTACAAATTAACCTGTCCATTTATTCCTTCTCTTAAATCAACCTCTCAAATCTTCCTTTTTGTTCACATTTAACCCTTAAGATACCATATTTACCAATTTACCCTAAATTAATACTTTATGCTTCAATTATACCCTTGAATATTATTAAACTATAATATTAAATATTATTTTCATGCAATTACTATAATATAAAAAATTTATCACTTATCCCCATACCTTATGTGAATTTCACATTTTTAATTAATCTCAATTAATCATAATCCTATTAAATCATGCATTTCTAACTAGGATCATTTTAAGGGCCTCACAGAGAGGCTGGGTGAAATCTCTAGAAAATGGTAGATTTATAGGTTATTTATAGGGTTGGTTTAGGCTGGGCTTGGTTCAACCAAAGGTGTTACGCCTAATTAAGCCCACTTTGATCCCTAAGCCCAATTAATGCACCGTAAATTGTTTTTCTCTCTTTTAAAGCTCAATTTCACTCAAAATCAATTCCATAATTCTTAAAATAATATATTAAGGCTCCATGAAAAATTTCAGCTCAATCGGAGTATATTTTCGATCCGGTTCACTCTAATTGTTCCGATTAGCAAATTTTTAGTGTTACCGAAAAATCACTTTTTCACTGCCATAAAATTCTAAATACTTATTAGAGCTCAATTGGAAATTCTTGAAATTTTTGAAGATCATTTGCTATTTTTAAAACCTCGGTCAAGCCCATGGTCAATTAGTTACTATTTAAATCGAAATCATTATTTTTTTTTCTTGAGTTTAAAACTTCTTAAAAACACTCCCTTAAGCCTCAAAATATATCCATTAGACTCCATGAATTGTTTTGAGCCAATTAGAGACTATTTTTCGATTTGGTTTACTTTTACCAGTCCAATAACTCAATTTTCAAAGTCATTGAAAAATTAAATTTTCATTACCATATGATTCTACATCTCATTTGATGTAGATCTGGAAATTCTAGAAATTTTTAGAGGTCGTTTGTTATTTTTAAAGTCTAAGTCAGACTTTCAATCAACCCAAATATTATTTAAAACAAAACTGTAAATTTTTCTTATTTTTGACTTTTGAAGACCTATTTGACCTCATTTTCATTTCAAATTTCACTCACGTGCTTCTGCTGACTTGTTCTTTCCGATGATCAAATAAAATATTTTTCGACTCAGAGAGGTACTATTCACTTCAGTGTCACTATTTACCATCGAAAAATACTTTTTTCAACTAGCCTGATATTTGGGCCATTATAATTCTCCCCTTCTAATAAAAATTTCAACATCAAAATTTCTTTTCATGTCACAACCATGATGACATCTTTTAAATTATAAAATCTCCTAGTGGTGAAAATCGGTTTAGGTAACTTATCCCATCTACATTCCAATAAAAGTTATGTTCTTCAGTCCTTACTAATCAGTACTTAGCTAATCTTATATCCTTCTTACAATTATAATCACTTCCGGTATCAACACCTAATCATGGCATGTTTACATAGCACGTCATCCTTATTATACTGTTTCGATCTTAGAACCACCTAAACCACGCTCTAATATCACTAAATGCAACACCCTCATACCGTTGTACAATATATGCAGTAATCAGATGTTAAAACCCATACATGAATCAATACAACATTTTTTTATTTGTAATACCTGTAACCATGCTTGTAACATAATTACCTACATAAACAACCATGTCTCAATAATTCACAACCATACATCACATACTATAGTCTTGTGCCTATACAATTACTATACTCTCCATACCTACATATACATGCAAAATCTAACTCCTATCTTGATTTTTATCCTATCCTTGACTATCCTCGCAACACCGGCCACTTGAAGTATCAATATCTTCATAACCTACACGCAGTCAACAAACTACACACTGAGCATTCAAATGCTCAGTGGTGGATATGTATCCCAAACTTTCCATGATAAATTACATACACACATACATACACACTTGAATGAATTTACTCATATATACATTCATTCACACATGCATACATACCCACATACATACACTTACTCACACATGCATACATACTCACATGCATACATTCATATACATAGGAATACATACATGCATACATATATTCATATACATATGTATATATATATTCACATACATACATCTATATGCCTATACATACATTTCATGCATACCTACACATATACATACATTACATGCATACCTATACATATATATACATTACATGCATACCTATACATATACATACATTACATACACATGCATACCTATACATATACATACATATGTATATGCATACATTGCATGCATACATATACATACATATGTATATGCATACATTGCATGCATACATATACATACATTACATATACATACATATATGGTCGCATACATACATTCCCATATATACATATACATACTCACATACATATATGTATACATATTCAAGTACATACATTTATAATCATATACATACATATTCACATACATACATCTATACATATGTACATACATATACATGTATACATACATACATTGCACATTTACATATACATACATGCATATCTATTTACATTTACATACATACATATCTATACATATACATATCCATATACATACATATACTTGTATATACATACTTATACGTGTGTATATACATATATACATACATAAACATATACATATACATGCATACACATTTACATATATTTACATGCATACCTATTTACATTTACATACATTCGTATATAGTTACATTTACAAACATATATTTCTTTGTTTTATTTGAATTGTCCCCAGTAATAGTCCAATAGAAATCCTGGACTAGAAACACGGGATAGGGACCCTAAAGTCCCACATATGGGGTGACCCCGAAGGATCACAAACATGAACATGAATATGGTACTTGTAACTTATAAACATATAACATGGGGTAGACTATAATTAGCGTATCGAAATGAGTTGCCATAACCCAGACCGTGGTATAAGTGTCCCTATGGCAAGCCAACTATATCCTCAACTAGATTTACTATCAGCCTATTAAAGGCAATATTCCAGGTTCTATATTTTTATTTATTCTTTACGTATAATTTAAAGTCATCAAATGATGATTTAACTTATTATAAAAATCAAATCATACTCTTCATGTACTTGCTCATTCATATATAATATAAGCATTATTCTTACAAGTCATACATATACCTATACATACATCACATGTATAACTATATACATATACATATACATATACATATACATATACATATACATATACATATACATATACATATACATATACATATACATATACATATACATATACATATACATATACATATACATATACATATACATATACATATACATATACATATACACTGTTACAAGTCATACATACATTTATGCATATACAATACATATATATTTACATACAAATGTTTGCTTACCTTTAACTTGCTAAATAATTTATTTATTGATCGCTATTATTTATTTAGAACTTGATATCCTTATTGTCAGTTTAATATTATTAAACTTATTATTTATTTCCATTTAGACCTTAAATCTTAAATCTTAAATCTTCTTAACAATTATTTTCATTTTGCATATTATTAACTATTTTACATATTAATCCTTCACTTTTTCATCAAATTATGGTATGCCATTTTACTTTTAATTTATTTATCAAAATGCCATTATTTTTTTAACTAATGCCATTAATGCAATATTTGTTCCTAATATTACTATTTAGTCCCTAAACGTGCTAAATTACTGTTTATCCCTTCAAATTATGATAATTTGCAAAAGTACCCTTCAATTAATTTAATTTACCAAATTGCCACTAATTATGCATTTTACACTACTTGTAACACCCTAATTCCTTAACCATGGATAATCATCAATCATTATCATCATCATCATCATAATCATATTAAAGACTAGGCAATAATAATAATAATAAGATAGGTCATAATTACATGCCACAAATAATAAATCAAACTTATAGATAAATAATCATAACATAAATGGCCTTCAAGTATCCTGAAATCCTCAAGGCAACTGCATCTTGCCTGATCCTTAGGAACTTATCTTGAAACCTACATGGATAACAAACCCGTGCTAAGCTATAAAGCTTAGTGGGGAACAAAACCCTATGTATATATATATATAATACTATTTTCTTGAGTCAAATTATCATGCATAAATATGCACAACCCTTTTTTATCATATAACACCAAATAACATATGAGTTTATTATACTGATCATTTAAGAAAAACTTTAGCCTTAACAACAAATACCTTGTTAACTAATCTAGAGTAAAACTTAGATTGACCCTGCTTAGAATAGTTGCTTCACAAACATCATCATAGCATACTATTCATGTCAAACTATTATCATTCATGCATTTCATAATTCTTTCTTCTTACAACTCAAGAAATCATGATTATTGATCGTATAATCTCGACATGCTTCAATTAGTCAATATGGCATGCTTAAGAAAGTGCTTATGCCATACAACATCCCTTTTCATATTGTTAGTCATGATTTCTTCTTATAATAACTCAATTCTCATTCCTGTTTCTTGCATATGTGTTCTTTAATGTTATCTTAACATGGTAACTTAAACCTCTTACAACACCAATTTATATCATACGTTGCACTTAGTTAGGTCAATGTTATCATTATGCATATGAGCATGCAACCCTCCATATACCTCTTATAATCCTTTTTATCAAGAGGCTAGACAATATATTTATTAATGGTACAAGATTTTCACTTACCGCATTAAATCGCTTTATCCACCTAAGATAGGCATTCAACCTTAATTCACAATATAAAGGATATGCTTAGGTCATATAGCATCTACAAGTAGTCCTGGTAGGCATAATTACATCACATATATCATGCAATTCTCATATTAGATTCATAGACTTTACATCCTTCATGTTATCTTAGCATGGTAACCTAATTCCTTTACAGTTATCATTCTATGTCAGGCATTGCACTTGGTTAAATGAATGTTATCATTAAGCCTACATGTGTGTAAACATTTATATATATAATTAAACAGACTAGCAGAGTTGCATGTGATCACAAAGAACAAGCATTACATATCATGATTACAAGACAAGGTCTCGATGCCACATGTATGCATTTTATTAGCAGAGTATATGAAACTTAGTATACTTGTTATAGTCCATATAAGTTCTAGTACAATAGTGTACACTTTGGGGTCTATATATTCTCTGTGGAACCCACCAATAAAGTTCAACTCACACCGGCACTCACACGGGAACCTTCCTCATGGTCGAGGTGATATACATATCTCACAATCATGATATATTGAACATGGTATCTCATTTCATAAAGACAGTTATGGTCAAATGGAGTTTAAGATAAAACAACACAGTACAATAAGTCATTCATCATGCTTATGTTAACTACATGAAAAAATCAATGCATATATATGTATATACATATATATATAACTTTATTTCTTGTACTTTTTATCATCTTTAATAGCCTGCCTAAGTACTAGTTTGAAGGATGGATAATGGGAGCAATGGATACCCGAAGGTATCAACTATGGATATCTAAAGATATCAAATAATGGACCCAAACGGGGTCAAACAATGGTTCCAGCAAGGAACAAACGATAGACCCAAATGGGGCCGAACAATGGTTCTATTAAGGAACAAGACCTAAATGGGCTTAACTATGGTAGCTTCGACTGTATCCCTTTAGGCATGCTTATCTAATCCACAACTAAACTAAGACCCACAGGCTTGACCATTCTTAATCATATTTCAATTCAACATATCTTTCTTTCCTTAATATATCATCCCTGCTTAAAACCATCATTCATATAAGAATGCACATTATTCTTATCATACTTCAATATTGAGCTTTGGGCTCAATTACACATGGATGCTTTCACATGATCATACCATTGCATGTTTATTCAAACAATAACAACATGAAATGTTTCAATGATTAGCATTGAGCGTGACAACATACCCATATACATATATTTATGCAGATTAATCATAGCCATACATGCTTTTATTACACATACTTGTTCAAATATTAAGATAAGCTACTCATCATAGCATGCTTATATCAACTATACAGTATATATAATTTACATAACTCATGGATAGTTCTTGATGACATACCTTGTTGTTGCTTGCTATGAATAGTTTCCCTATCTTACACTTATTCACATTAAAACATAATACACACACACACATACATATATATATATATATATATAGCAACACTCAAGCATTTATAATCTATATAATAAAATAAGTAGGTTCTCTTACAGCTTAAGGTCACTACTTGTTCATATTTGAGTCCTTGATTCACTCTCATGATTACCAGATTAGAACCCATATGTGACATACTATATCATAGTCGTATATACTTCAATCATCTTACTTGTATTTTCATCTTATAATATTTTATACTTAGGTAAGTTGTGTGAGGTTATTTCATCTTAATCATTAGTCCCATACCAGCAGACTTACGATTTTCATATTATATCATGAGGCATGATTAAATAAGTAAATAAGTTTTCTTGCCTCAAAGCCTATCATTAAATTTCTATTATTTTTTAAAGCATAACCAAACTTCTATAGTTTCACCTTTGATTATCAGTAAATATTCCATCTTTTTTAACTTAGTCATGCACATTATAACTATCTTCTTAATGTTACTAGATCATAACATGGTAATCTCTTGCCATTGAAAAGAAATATTGATATATATATATATATATATATATATATATATATATATATATGGTACTTGGGCAAAGCAAGTTACTTTGTTTGAGTTCGCACTGATGCCAAATCCATAGGATACATTAAATAGCATATACATGTTAGAGTCATTAGGTTACTTCTTACTATCCTTAGTCATATGCTTATTATATTGCCTCTTACTCTCGTTAGTTATGTGTCTGCATGGCACCATTTATACATTCTTAACACTTAAATTTAATTAATAGACCTTCCTCTAGTCACACATTTCTAAACTATATATATTTACTTAAAATCTTAGCACTAAAAGACTTTTAGAACTATAACATTTCTTGGGTAATCCATTAACATACCATTCATCACTTGCATGCTCAACCATTATCAACCTTTCCCATTACTAGCTTAATTCCTCCTTATTATAGCATTATATTTATAAACATGGCTATACAATGTTGTGCTATTAGGTGGAGAAGAACCATTAAAATTAGAGTGTACAAATGGCCATACATGAAAAGAGGAAAGGACATAAGTGGTCGTGCACTTCCATGAAGAAAAAGAGTGAGTGGCCATGTACATCAAGGAGGAAATGCATGCTTGGCCGTGCATGGGAATGAAAAACAAGACAAGTGACCATGTATTCTCATGCATAAAAGAGTGAGTGGCCATGTATTTTGAAGGAGAAACCAATGAGTGGCCATGTGTTTCCAAGAAGAAACCACACATGACCATGTACAAGGAAGAGAGAAACATCATATAGCCATGTGCAAGAAAGGAGACAAACTTGCGTGGCTGTGTGTAAGAAAGGAAACAATGTGTGTGGCCACGGGTGGGAAGAAGGAAAGCTTCACATGGCCGTGTACAAGAAAGGAAACAATGTGTATGGCCACATGTGTGAAGAAGGAAAGCTTCATGTGGCCGTGTGTTATGAAGAACAAACACACGTGGCCATGGGCTAGGAAGAGCAAACTCACCTGTGGCCGTGTGTGGGAAAGAGAAGAAGAAAAACCAGAATCCCAATCATGCATAACATGAATTTAAACCCCAAATCTCATTTCCAATCTTGCTTACATGATCATTTAGGTTACTAATCATGTTATAATCATCAAAACATATTAGTTTAAACCCTTAATCCCATTATCAAAGCATATGCAATATGATAGGGAAAACATGTACAGTAACCATCCCAAAAATGAATCCCGTACCTCAAAATCAAGCTTCATCTCCTTCAACATCCATTGATCTAGCTCTCTTTCTCCTTCATTTCCTTATACATAGAGACAACAAACATGACTTATCATCTCTTCCTATAACCCTAAGATCATAAATCAAGCATGGAAGAAGAGATCTATGTAAGGGAGACATTACCTTCATGCTAAAACACCAAAACCCTAGAGCTTCTTCTTCAATCCCGTGACCAAGAGAGAGAGAGAGAGAGTCAATTCCTTATCTCTCCAAGTGTCCTAAAGTAAATGAATGGGGAAAAATATCTTCCCAAGTAAATCTCCAAAATGCCCTTAAGCATAAATAAACCCCATTATTTCAATTTCTTCCAACTTAACCCCAAGACTTTCTAATTCATTTCAATTACACCCTTTTCATTAATTATAATTTAACTTGACTCATATGCTTACACGTTGAAATTACCAAAATACCCCTCTCGAGACTTAACCTTGATAATTGCAAAATAATCCAATTTGGGTCATGATTGGGTCCTTACACTACTAATTCCATATTCATTGTTAAAATTTTAATGTTGGCCCTAAACTTTATTTCTTGTATAAATTCTCATTTAATACTTATTTCATTATTCATTTTTCTAATTTAACCATTATTTTACTTAAATTATATTTTTCCTCAATATTTGTGATACTAAAAATTTTCCCCTAAACTTTTGATTTCTTTCATTTAAGTGCTTTTTTCACTCTATGTCATTTTCCATTCTTTTATTTTTTTTATTCCAATTAACTAATTGATAATTTTAATTAACTAATTGATAATGTTATTTTAGTTTATGCAATAAGTTCAATTTATTTCATTAAAATCCAATATTTTCACTACAACATAATGCAAAATTTAACTTAAAATATTCTACTAAATTCCAAAAATTTTAATTAAAACATTCCACTCATCAATTTAAGTTTTTAATTTCACATTTATAACATTATTTCCATTTTATCACATATAGTCACATAAAATATACATATACATAATCAAAATTTCATACAAAATTTATGGAAATTTAGGGATAGTGTATCCACTAACCTTGAATTCATCTTCTTCACACTTTAATCTTCCTCTTCTTTGCCTTAATCCATGAAATTATTTTTTCACCATAAAAATCCTAAAATGGCTGAAATTCATAAAGGGAGAAACCATCATTTTTTTTTGTTTCCTTTGATCAATACAACCTTATAATATAAAATACACCCTTAAATCTACCTATTAGAGCCTTTAAATCAAATTTAAAACCTTGAATTCACATACCTTGATTTTAGGCGTAAACTTGAGTCCTTAATTTCTCTTACTTATTTTGCTCAAAATGGGATTTAGGGGCTTCCATAATCCAGTAGAGAAGCTGACTTTATCTTAAAGGACTTGAATTTAGAAAGAGAATCAGAGGAGAGATGAAAAAATTAAGTTAAATAAAAATGTTTCACTTGGCCAAGAAGAAGAAACAGGAGAGGGGGAGAGGTTGGGTGAATCTATTGAAAATGGTAGATTTTTAGGCTATTTATAGGGCTGGGCTTGGTTCAATGAAAGGGGTTGTGCCTAATTTAGCCCAATTTGATCCCTAAGCCCAATTAATACAACGTAAATTATTTTGCTCTCTTCCAAAACTCAATTTTACTCAAAATCAATTCTATAATTCATAAAATAATATATTAAGTGTCCATGAAAAAATTTGGCTCAATCGGAGTCCATTTGCAGTTCAGTTCACTCCAAAATCACTTTTTTATTGTTGTAAAAAAATCGCTTTTTCACTACCATAAAATTCTAAATACTTATTAGAGCTTAACTAGAAATCTTTGCAATTTTTGAAGATCATTTGTTATTTTTAAAACCTCGATCAAATCCATGATCAATTAGGGACCTATTTAACCTCATTTTCAATCCAAATTTCACCCACGTGCTTCTGCTAACTTGGTTTTTTCAATGATAAAAAGAAATATTTTTTTTTAACTCCAGGAGGTACTATTTATTTTGGTGTCACTATTCACAATCAGGAAACATTATTTCCGACTAGCCCGGCATTCGAGCCATTACATTGCAATTATATCTCCCTTAAAAGAATTCCATCCTCAAAATTTATACCTGATTTAAATTATAACACCCTAATCCAATAACCATGGATAAACCTCAATCATCATTATAAACCTCGTAAAGATCAGGAAAAAATAATAATAATTATAGAACAAGCCATAATTATATGCCACAATAAAATAATAAAGCTTATAGATAAATAATTATAACATAAATGGCCTTCAAGAATCCTAAAATCCTCAAGGCAACTGCATCTTGCTCGATCCTCTAAAGCTGAACTTAAACCTATATGGATAAACAAACTTGTGCTAAGCTATAAAGCTTAGTGGGGAACAAAACTCTCTCTATATATATAACCTATTTTCACAATTCATCTCATTTCCTATAAACTTTCACAGTAACAAAGGATAACATATGAATCTATTATATTGATCATTTCATAAATAACATTCTTAGGGGGGTCTTTGACCTTAGTAATGGATACCATGTTTACAATAATGTAACACGTTATGAGATTCATCTAATTTCCTAATAGTTTAGCCATTCATCACATTTTCCATCATCTTACCCTTTACTTTTCTTACCTTAGTATAAATCATGCATCTTATAATCCTTTTAATCAAGAGGCTAGACATCATAGTTATTAATGGTACAAGATTTTCACTAACTGTATTAAATCACATTATTCACCTAAGATAGGAATTCAACATCAACTCATAATATAAGGGTATACTTAAGTCATATAGCATCTATAAGTAGTCCTGGTAGGCATAATTACTTCACATATATCATACAATTCTCATACTAGATTCATAAACTTTACATCCTTCATGTTAAATTAGCATGGTAACCTGATTCTCTTACAATCATCATTCTAGGTAATGCATTACATTTGGTTAAATGAATATTATCATTAAGCCTACATATGTGTAAAAATTTATATATAAGTAAACAGATTGGCAGAGTTGCATGTGATCGCAAGGAACAAGCATTACATACCATGATTATGAGATAAAGTCTCGATGTCACATGTATGCATTTTATAAATAGACTACATGAAACTTACTGCACATGTTATAGTTTATATAACTTCTAGTACAATATTGTATGCTTTAGGGTCTATATATTCTCTGTAGAATCCCAATGAAACCAACTCACACTAGCGCTCATACTGGAACCTTCTTTAATTGATGTGAGACATCTCCATCATGTATTACAAAGCATGACATTCCATTTCATAAAAATAGTTTATAGTCGAAAGGAATTTAAGACAATCAAGCACTAGGTCATTCCTCATGCTTACATCACATAAATGGAGCAATTAATACATGTTTTAGTTTATCTTGTGTATATTTTATCATTTATAATAGCCTGCCTAAGTAATAGTTCAAAAGGTAGATAACGAGAGTAATAGATACGCGAAGGTATCAAACTATGGATATTCAAAGATATCAAAAAATGGACTCAAATAGGGTCAAACAATGGTTCCAGCAAGGAACAAACTTTGGACCCAAACGGCGTCGATCAATGGTTCCATTAAGGAACAAGACCCAAACGGGGTCAATTATGGTAGCTGCGACTGTATCCCTCTAGGCATGCCTATCTAATCCATAACTAAACTAAGACCCGTAGGCTTTACCATTTTTAAGCATATTTCAATTCAACATATATTTTTTCACTTAATATAGCATTCTCGCTAAAGACCATCATTCATATAAGAATGCACATTATTCTTATCATACTTTAATATTGAGCTCTAGGCTCCAATACACATGAATGCTATCATATAATCATATAGTTGCATGATTATGCAAACAATGATAACATGAAATGTTTCGTAATTAGCGTTGAGCATGACAATATACACATATACATATATTTATGCAGCTCAAATCATAGCAATACATGCTTTTATTACTCATACTTGGTCACATATTAAGATAAGCTACTAATCATAGCTTTTTCATATCAATTATACAATATATAAAACTTACATAACTCTTGGATAGTTTTTGATCACATACCTTGTTGCTGCTTGCTACGAATAGTTTCCCTATTCTTACACTTATTCACATTAAGACATAAACACACACACACACACACATATATAGCAATACTCAAGCATTTATGATCCATATAATAAAATAAGTATGTTCTCTTACAACTTATGGTCGCCACTTGTTCATATTTGATCCCTTGATTCACTTTCATGATTTACCAGATTAGAAACCATAAGTGATATACTTTAACATAGTTATATATACTTCAATCATCTTACTTGTATTTTTCATCTTATAACATTTTATACTTAGGTAAGTTGTATAAGGTTATTTTATCTTAATCGTTAGTACACTACTTACAGACTTGCGGTTTTCATATTATGTCATTAGGCATGAATAAATAAGCAAGTAGGTTTTCTTACATCAAAACTCATCATTAAATTCCTATTATGGCTTAAAGCATAACCAAACTTCTATAGTTCAACCTTTGAGTGTCAATAAATATTCCATCTCTTTTAACTTAGTCATGTACATTATAACTATCTTCTTAATGTTACTAGATCATAACATGGTAGTGACTTGCCATTGTAAAGAAACATCGATATATATATATATATATATATATATATATAGTACTTGGGAAAGGTCAGTTACATTGTTTGAGTTTGCACCGATACCAATTTCATAGGTTAAATTAAATAGCATATACATGTTAGAGTCATTAGGTTACTTCTTACTATCCTTAGTCATATGCTTATTATATTGTCTCTTACTCTTGTTAGTTATGTTTCCGAATGGCATCAATTATACATTCTTAACACTCAAATTCAGTTAATAGACCTTCCTGTAGTCACACATTTCTAAACTATATATTTATTTTAAATCTTAGCATTAAAAGACTTTTAGAACTATAACATTTCATGGGTAATTAATTAACATACTATTCATCACTTGTATGCCCAACCATCATTAACCTTTCCCATTGATGTCATGTAAAATGTCTACCTTTTTATATGTATTTTTCTCTTATTTATATAGTTAAGTATGCAATATTATATGTATTATTATGTGTTTATGTCCAATTTATGTGTTTATGTTTGTTTTTAGGTTAAAATTGGTAAAGTGTGAAGAAAATGAAAAAGATGGTGGAAATTCGAAGGAGAAGATCATTAGTCATGAAGGAGATCACGACTTGGACAAGAGATCACGACTAGGCATCCATTTCACGAGTAAGGCAGGATGGAGATCACGACTAGGCAACAGATTCACGAGTAGTGAGGAGGCTCACGACTCGTAATGGGGCACAACTTCAGAAGAACTCAAGGAAATCACGACTCGTGAGGAGGCTCACGAGTCGGACAAAGGCGCTGCTTCGCAAATAATGTGTCTTCTGCACCTGATTTTTCAGCCAAACAACATGTCCTTTCAAAAGCAATCTTTCATGACTTTTCAAGGGACATATCTGTGGAGAAGATACATATAGATATATGGGAGAACAACACTTAAAAAAAAGAAAAAAATTAAAGAATGTTTTTACTGTTTTCTTAAGAACATTTTTAGTTGTTTTGGTTTATTTGTTTACTTAGTTTTCAAAGGATGACCAAAGAACAAAGCCAAAGGAATAGGAGATATATCAGAAGGTTTAAATAGAAAGTAAACCCTGAGGAGTGATGCTTTCTTGTCTCTTATTTCATCTTTATTGTAATTTTGTTTATGGCTAAGTTCTTTTGATACATTATAACTATTTAATTTAAGTTGTTATTCATCTACTTATCTTTGTCTATTGAATGTTTATTTTATTTATGTATGAAGTATGATTTAAGTTTTTTTAAGTGCTTTGATTTGCTTAGTATGCTTGATCACCATATTAAGTATGTTAGTCATTTAATTCACAATGAGAGTTGGAATTCTTTGATGGAAAGTTAAATGAATTTACTTAACGCATTGAATTCACTTAGAGATAAGGGATTCACTTTAAGAGGTTAAAGAATTGGCATAGAACTTCCAGGTTTTTATTTATCTCTATAATGACATGAGAATGCTTATAGACTCTAAGTAAGAACATTCTTTATTAACAATGAGAATTTCTTTAAAGAATCTTGGCTAAATTCTCCATTCATATCATTCATACAATTGTTAATTAATTCAAAGATGAACTTGTTTTATTTGGTTATAATGTATGTCCATCCCGTCTTTTAAGTATTCTATTATCCAAAATTAACTTAATATATTTTAAGTAGTTTAGTATTTACATTAATTGCATGATTTTAATTGAAATTGTTACCTATCCATTTACTTGTTGTTACGTCAATATAAAATTTACCCCGTTCCCTTTGGAACGATACCCTACTCATACTATACGCAGTCTAGTGAGACTAAGGGTTCAATTAAATCCCCATCAGATTTTGGCGCCGTTGTCGGGGAACGGTTTAAGTGAATTTTTATTGATTGATACAAAAGAGTACATGTTTTGGGATTTTATGGTATAAATTAGTTATTTTGATGTATGAAATTTTATTTGGCGTTTTGTTTGTTTTAGTATTAGAGTTTTTTTTTTGTAATAGTTTTAGACTAAAAGTATTTTGTTTTGAATTGTGTAGGGAACTTAGAAGGAAGCTACAAGAGGAATTTAGTTTGCAAGTAGAAGGAGGACAAAGTGTTAAATTGGAGGAAGGTCATAATTTTCCAATTATGGCAGGTGAAGAAAGAGAACTCTTGGTGATTTTGCAATGCTGAATATTTCGGAAAGTTTTGGAGGAATAGCGGCACCGGCTATTGCTAATAACAATTTCGAGATCAAGCCGGCTATCATTCAAATGGTGCAAAATAACTAATTTAGAGGTTTACAAGGGGAAGACCCTTATGCTCATATCCTTGCTTTTCTTAATGTGTGTGCTACATTTAAAATTAATGGAGTGAGTAATGATGCTATTAGACTTAGGTTATTTCCGTTTTCTTTAAAAGAAAAGGCTCAAATTTGGCTTGCTAATATACCTAGTGAGACAATTACTACATGGGACCAATTAAAACAAGCTTTTCTTCATAAGTATTTTCCACCACATAAAACAACAAAATTTAGAAATCAAATATCTACATTTAAACAATTGCCTAATGAAACCATTTATACCTCTTGGGAAAGATTTAAGGAACTCCAACGGCAATGTCCTCATCATGGCTTACCGGATTGGATGATTCCTCAAATCTTTTACAATGGGTTAATGGAGGAAAATAGAAATATTGTTAATGCTGCTTCAGGTAGTAAATGGTTAGAGAAAACTGCTAAGGAAGCTGAAACTTTGTTGGAAGAGTTAGCCTCACAAGGCTACATGGGAGAAGAACCCACTATGGCGAAGAATAAGGGGTTTTTGGAATTGGATTCCATTAATCTTTTAACGGCTAAGGTAGAAGCTTTGACAAAAATGGTAAGTAATTCTCATTCCAATGTTGAAAATGTTAGTCAAGTATGTGAGAAATGTGGTGGACCTCATATGTATGCTAATTGTAGTGAGGGGTTTAATGAGGATGTAAGTTTTGTTCAAGGGAACTATAACCAAAGGATGGGTCAAAATTCTAATTATTACAACCCACAATGGAGAAACCATCCCGATTTTTCTTGGTCTAACCAAAATGCCCAATTAAACCCTCCTAATAATAATAATCACAATCATACGAACAAGTTACCTAACCCATCACCTTTTCCAAATAAGCTACCTTTTAACTCCCAACAACCTAAATCCCATTTAGAGAATTTGATGGAGCAATTTGTTAATCATCAAATGACAACTAACAAGCAAAATGAGGAACAATTTAGGCAAATAAACACTAAAATTGATCAACTTGTCACTCATAATAAGATGCTTGAAAACCAATTAGCTCAACAAGCCACTTCTAGTGGTGAACCTTTAGGCAAGTTACCAAGTCAACCTGGTATGCCTTACTCAATTTATAAAAAGCTTGATTTAGGTGAGTTAAAGCCTACTAATATGTGCTTATCAATGGCGAATAAGTCTATTTCACACCCTATAGGCATATTAGAAAATATTCCAACCAAAGTGGGTAAATTTGTGATTCTTGCTGATTTTGTTGTGTTAGAAATGGATGAAGATCCTGAAATTCCTATTTTGTTTGGTAGGCCTTTCTTAATTACTACTGGGGCTGTTTTTGATATGAAAAAGTGTAACATATCTCTTGAGGTTAATGGTGAAAAAATTGAGTTTAATGTTTTTGGCATGATTAAATCTTCACCAATAGAGGTGGTAAATAGTATTGATGCTTATGATATTCTTGATGAGTGTATTGATAGTGTTATGAATGATTGTTTGAGTCCAAACCCTATTGCACCTTATTGTTTGAATGAAAGTTGTGATGAAGTTTTGCAAGTTGCCTCATATCCTTTCCAAGGAAGATTCTCAAAAATTGAGACTTTGAGAAAGGATGAGGATATGTCATCAAAGATATCTGAGGAGGAAATCAAGCTTGACCTCAAGCCACTACCAACAAGCTTAAGGTACGAATTTCTAGATGCAAATTTTCAATTGCCATTCATTGTTAATTCATCAATTGCTAAGCATGATGTGGATGCTTTACGTGGTATTTTACTTGCTCATCGAAATGCTATGGGATATTCAATTAATGATTTAAAAGGGATTGCACCTAAGGTTTGCATGCATAGAATTTTGTTGGAGGATGATTGTGAGGACCCAAATTAGGCCCTAGTAGAATTCAAGGACATAATCCCAATTATAAATGTTTAATCAAGCTTAATTAGATGAATTATTATGAGTTTATATATTGAAGGGTAAACTAGTTATTTATTTCTATGTGTCATTGAAATAATATTTGATTTCAAGGATCAATTGGGATATAAGTGTTATTAATTTATCAATAATTATGTGATAAATGTGTAAATTATATGGTATGAATTTTATAAGGTCATAATTAAATTTTTATGGTTGGTTTAATAATATTCAAGGGAGTAATTATGGTATACAGTATTAGTTTAGGGCTTAATTTGTAAATTCAGCATCTTAAGGGTCAAATGTGAATAAAATAATGATTTGAGAGGTTGATTTAAGAGAAGTATATAATATATGGGTCAATGTTAAGTATGCAATAAGATGAGAGGCAAAGGTGTAACATGTAAAAGATAGGAAGAAGTTATTGGAACATGTAAATTCTTAAAGGACCAAGAAAGAACTTTACCTTGCCACTATATATATACTATATTTCACATGAAAGAGAAGAGATGGGAGAGAGGGACGGCATTTAGAGAGTGAGATTACAGAAATTCTTCTTTGCTCTCTCTCTTGTGTTCATGGTTAATCTCTTAAAGAAACCAAAGAAGGAATTCTTGCATGTGGATTTTTGAAGAACAAGTTAGTGTATATCTACAAGGTAATTAACTTAATTAAATGATTCTTCTCCTTCTCCATCTTCTTGTATTGGTTAATAGTAGATGGAATTAGATGCTGAAAGTTTGTGTTAATGGATGAAATTATTGTGAAAAGACAAGAAGGAGAAAATTTAGATCGTGAAAGAAGAAGATAGTGAGTGACAAAGGAGAAATTACAAAAAGATTTGAGTTACATGTCCAGGTATGGGAATTTAGGGCTGTTCATATTGCATGTGAAAGTATTTGCTGGAACATGTTGTGATTCCTTTGACTTAGTGACAGAAATTTAGGGTTATTATTTTCTGGGTTTTATCGAAACGAGATGAAGAACAGAATTGGTTGTGAGTGTCTTTGTCGAGTCGTGAAGCTCTTCACAAGTCGTGAAATATTGTCCGACTCGTGAAGCCCTTCATGAGTCGTGCACCCTTTTCCTTTAGGTCACTCGTGAAATGTTTCCTTTTTACTCCACTCGTGAGCCCCTTCACGAGTCGTGAAATGTTGCCCTTTTTTCTCCGCTCGTGAGCCCCTTCATGAGTCATGAAATGCTTCCCTTTTTCTCCACTTGTGAGCCCCTTCACGAGTCGTGAAATGTTGCCTTTTTACTTCACTCGTGAGCCTCTTCAGGAGTAGAACGTTTCTTCACGACTAATTGACCTATCTGGATTGTTTTGCTCATAAGTTGAGCTATAGAACATAAAATTGAGTGATTATTTTTGCGTTGGAAACTAGACTTCCATACCTATATTTCATATGATGAAACCTAAACTTGAATCTATCTCTATGTATATGGAATTTAGGGCTGAATACGGACAAGTTTCCCTGGACTGCTAATAGAAATAGACTTTACAATAATGAGCATAACTTTTAGTAGAGATGTTGAAATGCTACAAAATAAAATTCTGATGAAAATAGAGATATTAAATTCTAACTTTGAAGAAGAAATGTTTGTCTATATCCTTTTAAATTTTATGTTATGAATTTTCTAAGTGACAGACCACACTGTTTTAGTTTTAAAAACAGCCTATAGTATTTTCTCAATAACTCGAGCTATAGGTCAGATATTAAGATGAATTTTAATGATATGGAAACTAGACACATAGGGGGATAAGATTGTAGAATATAATTTTTCCTAAAAAATGACATCTTAAATTTTAAATGTGGCTCACAAGTCGAGTTCAGAATGCTGCCCTGTGTAGATTTTCTTTAATGTACTTTATTTTATGGTTTTCAATTAGTTAAGCTAAATATGTATTTATGTGATTACCAAATGAATTGGATAGGGCATGTAATATGACTATTAAATACAAAATTATATGTATACATATACTTTCACACGTGTACATAGGTAACGACTAGTGAGGAATATATCTAACATATATTTGTGATTAAATTTGTACATAATTGTTATATGCAAGGCTAATGTTTGTATATACTCTTATGATGATATATGCTCAGTTATCATTAAGCAATGTGTAAAATAGAAATACATGTAACTAGGAATGTAAATCAAGTTATGATTACATATGTATAGGTTAACTACATGTTGTTATGATAAATTCATAGTTATATGGAAGCACATTGAATTAAGTATGGCATGTAATATGATTGTTGATAAAGATTTACACATATTTATATTTGTACCTAAGTAAGGGTTGTTGGTAATGATGAGTAAAGTGAAACGTATGAATATGCCTTTACTTAATTGAAATGATATGATTAAGCCTATGTGTTGTCACATGTTAACATGCTAAAATACAGATCTACAATGCTATAGACTCCATTGTAGAAATTTCATTAAAGCATATAATGGTAATATTATATGAGACTATGTATATAAGTGTATGCATTAGAG
The DNA here is from genome assembly GCA_037975025.1 of Excoecaria agallocha. Lineage (NCBI taxonomy): Eukaryota > Viridiplantae > Streptophyta > Magnoliopsida > Malpighiales > Euphorbiaceae > Excoecaria > Excoecaria agallocha. The sequence continues at coordinate 619,730 of CM075820.1, read as the reverse complement.
AAGGAGTATCTTGTCATGTGAGTTTTATATGAGAAAATTATATGAATTGTTTATGAATTATGCATATATGTATATGTACTAAAGAAGATATATAGATTTTACATGATTATGTACGGGTACAAATGACATCATACAATATAGTCTTGACATATGGAATAATTACATGATCGAATAGCATTACAAGAACAGAATAGTAATGCCCAACAGCGAAATGTTTACAGGTTTACAGGAAGTTATACATGAGCGCATTTATGAGTACATTATTTATGGTTATACTAAAGTAGACATGTGCATATAAGAATATGATTGTATAAAGAAAAGATAAAGTAGATTTTATTGCCTGCGTTGAGTCTAGGAAGTGGATAGATAGGCATGCCTATAAAGGTACCTTGCAGCTGCGATATTTTTAACCCCGTTTGGGTTGTAGTCAACCCCGTTTGGGTGATTAAACAGATAGACATGGTCCCATTTGGATCATTTTCAACCCCGTTTGGGTTGTAGTCAACCCTATTTGGGTGACTAAATAGACTTGTACCTTCGGGTACCATCGTATAACCCGTTATCCACCTCTTTAGAGTAGTGCAGGCTTTATACCAAAGTTAAGAAAAGTTTGATGTTCAACTTAAAGTTTTATGAAGTATGACAACATAAATTGATTTCATAATCTAATTTATATGTGAAATTCCTTTTCAGCACATATGGATATTATGATATTAAAAGATGTGGCGATATACACTTTTGCATGATTATCGTATATAGAAATAGTATGTAAAGAGTTATATAAATTAACTAGTGCATCATTAATATCAAGTTGTGGACTATAATAGAGATAGTATGTTTTCTATAGTAATATGTTACTTGCTTTAGGTAGATAAATGATTTGCAAGATTCATCATGTATGAAAGCTATGAAAAAAAAATGTTTTGCTGTAATAAATGTTCTTTATAGCAATGGAATATAAGAGCTATGTATATGTATTCATGTTGGTGATTACTTTCAAATTAATACATTGGGTTATTTGTTTTCCCTATATCTACTCGTTCTTGCTCTTTATTGAGAATTGATAAATGATAAACTTTCATAGTACTAATGCTCTATCTTACTTTTGAATATACATATGTCCTTGTTGATCATAGCTCATATGTGAATATGTATTTGTATATATTCTTGGTATACGAAAGTATGTAGTAAGTGGAAGGAATGACTAAGTATAAATAGTGGTATATCATTCAATGAATGAATTGCAAGTCTAAAGGATAAACATGCTTATATGATTAAATGTTGTGTATATAAAGCATTAATGCCGAATTTACTATCATTAAGTCATTTGGTTATCTTGTGTGGACTTATGTATACATTTTGTTTTTATTAAAATTTGGCATAAGTTATACTTATAGTTCATAATGTATATTTGTTGACGACCATTGTGAGTAGTCGTTTGTCATATTTAGTGTTCCCCACTAAGCTTTATAGCTTAGCACGAATTTTTGTTTATCCGTGTAGGTTGTGAGAACAGGACTTTCTTCCAGGATTGATATCCACTGCAAGTTGGCCAACACAAGTCTTAGAAGATTGATAATAGCGTCTTCTTTTTGTCCTTATATTTTGTAGTTATGGAAACTTTAATTATGTTGCAAATTTTGTATAAGTACTAATGTTAAGTTTGAGAAAACATTGAAATGTATTAAGGACTTTTATATGATTAAGGTATTACTCTTAAGTTCACATGACATGGTTATAATTTCATCTCTAAGTTATCTAATTAGAAATGTTTTCAGTTTGGGAACATTGTAATATATGTCTTATGGTATATGATATTGTGGTAATAGCTAAGTATAGGATATGGGTGTTACAAGGATTCTAAGCTATCTATTGAGGGTCAAAGAAGGCTTAATCCAACTCTTAAAGAGGTTGTGAGGAAGGAAATAATTAAATTGCTTAATAATGGCATAATTTATTCTATAAGTGATAGTAAGTGGGTGAGCCCAATTCAAGTTGTCCCTAAGAAGGGTGGTTTAACTATAATTCGTAATGATAGCAATGATTTAATTCCTACTAGGACTATCACGGGCTGGCGTATGTGTGTGGACTATAGGAAGTTAAATAAGGCTATAAGAAATGACCATTTTCCTTTACCCTTTATTGATCAAGTTATTGAAAGATTGGCTAATTTTTCTTACTTTTGCTACTTAGATGGGTTGAGTGGTTTCTATCAAATACCAATTCATCAACATGACCAATCTAAGACAACTTTTACATGCCTATATGAAACTTTTGCATTTAGGCGAATGCCTTTTGGTTTGTGTAATGCACCAGCTACATTTCAAAGATGCATGTTTTCTATCTTTAGTGATCTTATTGATCAATGTGTAGAAGTTTTCATAGATAACTTTAGTGTGTATGGCACTAATTATGAGGATTGTTTATCTAATCTTTCTAAGGTGCTTGATAGATGTATGGAGCATGGTTTGGTTTTAAATTGGGAGAAGTGTCATTTGATGGCTCAAGAGGGCATTATTTTAGGACATTTAGTTTCTAATAGGGGGATTGAAGTTGATAGAGCTAAAATTGAAATAATTGCTAATTTGCCTCCTCCTAAAAATGTTAAAGATGTTAGAAGCTTTCTAGGCCATGCTGGTTTTTATAGGAGGTTTATCAAAGATTTTTCTAAGGTAGCTAAACCCTTATACACGTCATGTCTTAAATCTTTTGAAACTCTTAAACATGCTCTTATCACTTCACCGGTGTTGCAACCACCAAATTGGGATCAACCTTTTGAATTGATGTGTGATGCTAGTAATTATGCGGTAGGGGCTGTTTTAGACCAAAGAATTGATGGAAAGCCTTCTGTTATTTATTATGCTAGCAAGTTACTAGATAATGCCCAAATTAACTACTCCACAACTGAAAAAGAACTCTTGGCTATTGTGTATGCTTTTGATAAATTTAGGGCTTATCTTGTAGGGCAAAAAGTCATTGTCTATTCTGATCATGCTGCCCTTAAGTACCTTTTGACTAAGAAAAATGCTAAGCCTAGGTTGTTAAAATGGATTTTAATGGTACAAGAGTTTGATTGGGAAATAAGAGATAAAAAGGCGAAGGAGAATTTAGTTACGAACCATTTATCTAGGTTAACCCAATGTGTTTTGCAAGATAATGATGATGGGGTACCTATTGATGAAGCTTGTCATGGAGAACATCTTTTTAGTGTGGTTTCTAAGGAAGTTCCTTGGTTTGCTGATATAGAAAACTACCTAGTAAGTGGTATGCTTCCTTATGGTTTAGATTATAGGCAAAGGAAGAAATTCCTTCATGATGTGAAGTTGTACTATTGGGAAGAACCTTTATTATATAGGAGATGTGCTGATGGATTGATTAGGAGGTGTCTTCCTTATGAAGAAGTTGGTAAAGTATTAGCTCATTGTCATTCTTATGCTCTAGGTGGTCACTTTGGGGTTTCTAAGACAGCTTCTAAGGTTTTACAAGCTAGTTTTTGGTGGCCTACATTGTTTAAGGATGTTAAAGACTTTGTATTAAGTTGTGATAAGTGTCAAAGAATGGAAAATTTGTCTAGGAGGAATGAAATGCCTTTAAATGGTATTTTGGAAGTTGAATTGTTTGATGTTTGGGGTATGGACTTTATGGGACCATTTCCTAGTTCTTTAGGGAATAGGTATATTTTAGTTATGGTGGATTATGTATCTAAGTGGGTGGAAGCAATTCCAACCATTGCTAATGATGCCAAGGTGGTTAAGAAGATGCTTAAGAAGGTTATATTTCCTAGATTTGGAACACCTAGGGCAATTATTAGTGATGATGGGTCTCATTTTTGCAATAAAGTTATAGAGCAATTATTGAAAAAATATAATGTAACTCATAAAATTGCTACACCTTATCATCCCCAAACTAGTGGACAAGTTGAGATTAGCAATAGAGAGCTTAAGTGGATTTTAGAGAAAATTGTCTCTAAGTCAAGAAAAGATTGGGCACTTAAGTTAGATGATGCTCTTTGGGCATATAGAACAGCTTTCAAAACTTGTATAGGTCTTACGCCTTATCAATTGGTTTATGGTAAGTCTTGTCATTTGCCGGTTGAGATTGAACATAAAGCTTATTGGGCAACTAGGGTGTTAAATTTTGATATGCAACAAGTTGGTAGGAAGAGATTGCTTCAATTACAAGAGTTAGAGGAGCTTCGTATGAATGCATATGAAAATGCTAAGATATATAAAGAAAGAACTAAATCATGGCATGATAAACATATATCATAGAAAGAATTTCAAGTTGGTGGCATGGTTTTGTTGTATAATTCTCGATTGAAGCTATTTCCTGGAAAATTAAAATCTAGATGGTCGGGACCTTTCAGAGTTGTTTAAGTTTTTTCTTATAGGGCTGTTGACATTGCTAATGATAGAGGGGAGGTTTTTAAGGTTAATGGACATAGATTGAAGCCTTATTTCATTGGTGATGCATTGGTTCCTACTCACAAAGTTTCTTTGTTAAATTTCTCTTTTACACAATCATAATATTTTTTTGTATAATTAGCTCTTTTAGTTTGGATTTATTTGTTTTGTGGTTTGTTTTTGGTTAAGTTTTATGTTTTTATAGTTTTCATATTAATTGATTTATTTTTCTTTGTTATTTTAATTTTTGGATGAAGTTGTTAAGATTTTGCAGAGAAATACATCATGTTTACGGGTGCATAACGACTCGTGACTTTCTTCACGAGTATTCCAGTAGCTTTCTTTATTGAGTCGTGAGCAGAATCACGTGTCGTGAACAGGATCACGTTTTATACAGAAGCAAAAGGCTCACGAGTCGTGAGCAACATACCGACTCGTGATCATGTCTTTATTGTCTCTTTATTTTTCTTCTTCACGAGTCGTGATGATGGTGCCGACTCGTGAACTACGTTATTACGTGCCATAATTACCTTTATCTTCACGAGTCGTGATGATGGTGCCAACTCGTGAAGAACTGTTCCAAAATTACGAGTCTTGAATTTTAACTCCCTGTTTTTATTTTTATTTCATTTTTATTTCTTTATTTTACATAAATTTCTTTTAATTAGGAGTATTAGGGGTTTTTAATTGGCTTAACTACCCTTTATTAACTTCCATTTAAGAAAGGAACGGTTATAAATTCAAATTAGGGTTTTTTAAACGACATACCTTTTCATTTTTGCCTCATTCTTCTATAAAAACTGTCGTTGGTTTCCTTTTCTATTTTTACATTCCCTATTCTTTTACTCTTCTCGTAATTTCTTGCTCTTTCATTGTAACTTCCATTTCTTTTTGCCTCTTTGTTTTCTCTTCTCTGCAACATCTTCTTCTCTTTTCCTTTCCTTGTATTCACGTCACACCAGTGCTATCCCATTATGAGCATTCAACATCTACTTCCCATTTCTCCACTGATTCACGTTATAGCCACATTGCACATTGTTTCCTTTGTTTCATTTATCTTCAACAAACATGGTTAGAACAAAGAACGTTTCAGCATCAAGGGGTCAGCAAGGAGAAGATGAACCACCACTTTAGAGCTTACAAACAAACTTTGGTTCACCATTCCCTCTATCATCCATTCATAAAGGTAACAGGTTCCTTATTTTAAAAGATAGAGCACAATATCAATGTAAGTATTTTCCTAACTCTTTGCTTGAACGTGTGGGTGTTCTTGATGAAGTAAATGAAATGTTGTCTGAATGTGGTCTATTGTGGTTTGTTAATATGCATGAGCAGTTATACACTGACTTAGTCTTGGAGTTTTACACAAATTTCAAAGAAAATGCTGATAATCCTAGGCTTGTAGACTTTCGCTTGAATGGTGTTGATCATACTCTTACCTATTTCATGATGCATCGAATCTTTAGCTTTAGCCCAAATGGATTATGTACTCCTCCGAAGAGTTATAGGCCAAATGATTTTTGGAACTTTCTTACTGGTTTGACTACACCTTATAGGGCTAGAGAGGCCAATTCCATGTTTATATCGGACTTGAAATACTAGATTTTACATAAGATTCTTGCCTCCATTGTTTTCAACAAGCATGAATTTAATCGCGTTTCAAGTCATGAACTTTTCTTGATGTGGTGTGTGCATAATGGTAAGTCTATATATTGGTCTTATTGGATTTTCAAGCAATTGTTGAATTGTGTTAATCATCCGGAGTCCCCTATTACACATGGTCATGTTATTGCTGCTATTGCTAGGGGCATTGATATTGATTTGCTTCTTTATGATGGTGTCCTTCCTTGCTTGTATTTTTCAAAGCATTTATTTGTAAGAGAAGTCACTAACAATTACTTTCAATACATACCACCTATATATCGATCTTGTTGGAAGGAACTTCCTGGTACTTCTAATCCGCAGGTGGCTGCTATGGCAAGTATTTCGGATGAGTCAAGACCAATGGAGCAAGCGCCTAGTGATGATCCTATGGCGGGTACACCAAGTCATTCACCTGTTTTCACACCAACTGCTGGATCTTATTCGAATATCACCACTTCCATGTTCACTCAATTGCTACACAATCAATCCGCCATCCAAAGTCAATTGGCTTCCTTGGAGCAAACCATAAGTCAATTAGTTCATAGTCAATGCCACCTTGAGCACAAGGTGGATGCTTTCATTGCCCAATCGGGCTACGTGGTTGTTTCGCCTCCAACTTCACCATGATTTGAGGGGAGTTTTTCTTTCCTCTATGCTTTTGTTTATTTTTGATTTTCTTTTTGTTTGTGTGTTTGTATTGTTTCTCCACATTGAGGACAATGTGTGTTCTAAGTGTGGGGGAGTACTTGCATGTGTTGTTGTTTGTTTATTTTTTTTTTACGTAGACTAACTTTTATAGTAAGTTTTATTATAAGTATTGCTCATATTGTATGAAATATAGGTTTTTATGAAGATTCATTTACTTTTTATACTCATTTGATTAGTTTTTCAAGCTTTTGGCATGTGTTTTATGTTTTTAAGTTATCTCTTTTTACTTCTTTTAACATTTTAGGTTATTTAGTCTCTTTATTAACTATGCTATAAGGTTAGAATATGCTCATTTAGCTTAAGATTTTAGGATTTTAGTTGCTACATGGAAACTATAGCCATAATACTTACCTTTAGGCCTTTCAATAATGGATGAGGACTAGTAAAAAAAAAAGAAGAAAGAAAGTAAGAAAAATAATGAAAATAATAAATAGAATAAAGCAAGATGCATACTCAAAAGTTTAATCAAGTATGGGATGGAGCATAAAACACACCCATTACTACATTCTCTTACTATTCATGGGATAAAGTTTAAAAGTATACCCATGCAAAAGAAAGGAAAAGATGAAAAAATATGCAGTCTAAAAATGCCATGAGATGGGTTTAAAGGTATGTGTGCTTTTTAATTGTCGAAAAAGGCAACTATAGTCTTAGGATCTTAGGCTTTATGATCACCATTCTCTCTTGAGCATGGTTAGTCTTGAGACTTTATATTCTTGATGTTGAATTTAGTAACTTTAGATGACTTGATGATTTAAGATGCATGTTTTAAGTCTTGATGTACTAATATTTTGAGTGTTAAGGTGTTTGAATTCATATCAATCTTATCCTAAGTGACAATTGAGCAATACGTTATAATTTAACTTACTTGTTTTTACTTGGAATTAGATTTTCTCACTTTTCTCTTGCTTGGGGACAAGCAAGGTTTAAGTGTGGGGGAATTTGATGTCATGTAAAATGTCTACCTTTTTATATGTGTTTTTCTCTTATTTATATAGTTAAGTATGCAATATTATATGTATTATTATGTGTTTATGTCCAATTTATGTGTTTATGTTTGTTTTTAGGTTAAAATTGGTAAAGTGTGAAGAAAATGAAGAAGATGGTGGAAATTCGAAGGAGAAGATCACGAGTCGTGAAGGAGATCACGACTTGGACATGAGATCACGACTAGGCATCCATTTCACGAGTAAGGCAGGATGAAGATCACGACTAGGCAACAGATTCAAGAGTAGTGAGGAGGCTCACGACTCATAATGGGGCACGACTTCAGAAGAACTTAAGGAAATCACGACTCGTGAGGAGGCTCACGAGCCGGACAAAGGCGCTGCTTCGCAAACAATGTGTTTTTTGTACCTGATTTTTCAGCCAAACAATATGTCCTTTCAAAAGCAATCTTTCGTGACTTGTCAAGGGACATATCTGTGGAGAAGATACATATAAATATATGGGAGAACAACACTTGAAAAAAAAAAGAAAAAAATTAAAGAATGTTTTTACTATTTTCTTAAGAACATTTTTAGTTGTTTTGGTTTATTTGTTTACTTAGTTTTCAAAGGATGACCAAAGAACAAAGCCAAAGGAATAAGAGATATATCAGAAGGTTTAAATAGAAAGTAAACCCTGGGGAGTGATGCTTTCTTGTCTCTTATTTCATCTTTATTGTAATTTTGTTTATGGCTAAGTTCTTTTGATATATTATAACTATTTAATTTAAGTTGTTATTGATCTACTTATCTTTGTCTATTGAATATTTATTTTATTTATGTATGAAGTATGATTTAAGTTTGTTTAAGTGCTTTGATTTGCTTAGTATGCTTGATCACCATATTAAGTATGTTAGTCATTTAATTCACAATGAGAGTTGGAATTCTTTGATGGAAAGTTAAATGAATTTACTTAAAGCATTGAATTCACTTAGAGATAAGGGATTCACTTTAAGGGGTTAAAGAATTGGCATAGAACTTCATGGTTTTTATTTATCTCTATAATGACATGAGAATGCTTATAGACTCTAAGTAAGAACATTCTTTATTGACAATGAGAATTGCTTTAAAGAATCTTGGCTAAATTCTCCATTCATATCATTCATACAATTGTTAATTAATTCAAAGATGAACTTGTTTTATTTGGTTATAATGTATGTCCATCTCGTCTTTTAAGTAATCTATTATCCAAAATTAACTTAATATATTTTAAGTAGTTTAGTATTTACATTAATTGCATGATTTTAATTAAAATTGTTACCTATCCATTTACTTGTTGTTATGTCAATATAAAATTTATCCCGTTCCCTTTGGAACGATACCCTACTCATACTATATGCAGTCTAGTGAGACTAAGGGTTCAACTAAATCCCCATCACCCATTAATAGCTTAATTCCTCCTTATTATATCACTATATTTATAAACATTGCTATACAATATTGTACCCTTGGGGTAGAGAAGAAACATTGGAAATTAGAGTGTACAAGTGGCTGTGCAAGAGAAGAGGAAAGGCCATAAGTGGCCGTGCACTTCTATGAAGAAATGGGTGAGTGGTTGTGCATATCATTAAGGAAATCAATGCTTGGTCATGTATTCTCAAGGCAAAACAATGAGTGGTCGTGCATGGGGAAGAAAAATAATACTTGCCCATGTATTCCCAAAGGGAAAGGAGTGAGTGGCTGTGCACATCAAATAAAAAAATGCATGCTTGTCTATGTATTCAAAAGGGCAAAACAATGAGTGGCCGTGAATGAACAAGGAGAAAATGGTGAGTGGCCATGCATTCTTAAGAATAAACTAGTGAGTGGCCATGCATGAACAAGGAGAAAATGGTGAGTGGCCATGCATTCTCAAGAATAAAAGAGTGAGTGGCCATCCATGAACAAGGAGAAAATGGTGAGTAGCCACACATTCTCAAGAATAAAAGAGTGAGTGGCCATGCATGAACAAGGAGAGAATGGTGAGTGGCCACGCATTCTCCAGAATAAAAGAGTGAGTGGCCATGCATGAACAAGGATAAAATGGTGAGTGGCCAAGTATGTGAAGAAAAGAAGAAAACCCAGAATCCCGATTATGCTTAACATGAAGTTAAACCCAAAAACTCACTTCCCCTCTTACTTATATGATCATTTAATTTTTCAAATCATACTATACTCATCAAAGCTTACTAGATTTATTCTTTAGACTAATCAAAGAGGACACATACTACAAAAGAATGAAAAACCCTAAATCATTCACATGAACAGTACCAAAAACTTAATTCCTGTACCTGCCATTAAAGCTTTAAATCTTCCTTCAATCATTTTGATCTCACTCTAGCACCATTAATTTCGTTAATCTCCATTGATGCTAAAACACCAAAACCTTAAGCTCCTTCTTCTTCATCCCATCATCACACATAGAGATTGAGAGAGAAAGAGTGCCATTCCCTTTAATCTCTAGGAATCCTAAATAAATGAGTGGGGGAAAATATCTTCCCAAGAAAATTCCCACAATGCCCCTAATCACAAATAAACCTCCACTATTTCAATTCCTTTCAACTAAACCCTAAGACTTCTAATTTAATTTCAATTACATACTTCCTTAAAATTACATCCTACCCATATCCAATTACATACATGCTAAAATTACCAAAATACCCCTCTTGGGACTTAACCTCGATAATTGCAAAATAATCCAATTTTACCTTAATTAACGATAATCCTCCTTAATTTAACTATAATCCGATTAGGGCCATGATTGGATCCTCACAATTCTCTCCCCCTTAAAAGAATTTCGTCATCGAAATTGAAAGCTGGCAATCTTTATCTTTATTGCTAGCAATTCTTAACCGTGCTTTAGCTATGAGTAACTATAACCATAAGCATTCTCTGTATGCATAATAAACTTATCATCTATAATCATATGTGTCTATCTTCTACTTCCAGATACTCTTATGCTTGTTGTATTTCTTATCCTGAGTATTTTAACAACCTTAACATGTTGCTCATCATCTATGCCAAAGATCAAGTTCTCTTATAGTCATATGAACTTTTCCTTAATAATCTTAATAAATAATCTAGACATACTTATAATCAATCTTATGCTATTCTTCAATCATAAAACATTAAGTCATTTAAACACTTCCAATACCAGGAGGCGAGAGATATTGATAATTCCTCAGATATCATCTCACAATCTCTGCCAAAATCTTGCTAATGGTATAATATATATCAATCATAGGTCAAACACCTAACATAATAATCGAAATGTATGCCAATAACAATAACACAATGGTCTAGACAAATATCATCTTAATCTTCCAAAACAATTCCTTATTTCCTTAGTGCCCATAAAAGACTAAACCTGGGCTCTGATATCATTAACTGTAACAGCCTAATCCACTAACCATGGATAAACCTCAATCATCATTATAAACCTAGTAAAGATCAGGTAATAATAATAATAATAATAATAATAATAATAATGATAATAATAATAATAATAATAATAATAATAATAATAATTATTATTATTATTATTATTATTATAGAACATGCCATAATTATATGCCACAATAAAATAATCAAGCTTATAGATAAATAATTATAACATAAATGGCCTTCAAGAATCCTGAGATCCTCAAGGCAACTGCATCTTGCTTGATCCTCTGGATCTGAACCTAAACCTACACGGATAAACAAACCCGTACTATGCTATAAAGCTTAGTGGGGAACAAAACTTTCTCTATATATATAACCTCTTTTCACAATTCATCTCATTTCCTATAAACTTTCACAATAACAAGGAATAACATATGAATCTATTATATTGATCATTTCATAAATAACATTCTTAGAGGAGTCTTCGACCTTACTAATGGATACCGTGTTTATAATAATTTAACGCGTTATGGGACTCATCTCATTTCCTAATAGCTTAGCCATTCATCACATTTGCCATTGTCTTACCCTTTACTTTTCTTACCTTAGTATAAATCATGCATCTTATAATCCTTTTAATCAAGAGGCTAGACATCATAGTTATTAATGGTATAAGATTTCCACTATCTGTATTAAATCACATTGTTCACCTAAGATAGGCATTCGATAATAATTCATAATATAAGGGTATACTTAAGTCATATAACATCTACAAGTAGTCCTGGTAGGCATAATTACTTCACATATATCATACAACTCTCATACTAGATTCATAAACTTTACATCCTTCATGTTATCTTAGCATGGTAACCTAATTCTCTTACAATCAACATTCTAGGTCATGCATTGTACTTGGTTAAGTGAATGTTATCATTAAGCCTGTTGGATTTTAACGGTTACATGCATCACATACATGAGCGGAATTTTAAAATTTTTAAACCATTAGATTTGATCTTGCCATGAATATACAATATAACTATATGAGAATAAGAAAAATCACCTTTGATTTTTATTGAACAGTGGATTTTACTTCGCACCGGGTTGTCGCAAACCACAGTGTCCAAAATCGAATACCTCCAATGAGTAATCCACACTAGAGAGGGATAAATTAAACCAACAAATTGGTGTTTAACTAGGGGTGGCCGAAATTCCAAGAAGCTATCTTGGAGTTGGCACAAAAGGAGAGAGAGATTAGAAAAAGACTTTCCTTTTATTTTAATCACTTAACCCTAATTCCACAATAGTTGGCCTTTTATAGTTAGGTTAAAATTCCAACTCCTTAATGAGATTGGACTCTATAAAATTGCTGGAGAATTATTAATTGGGCCTCTGGAATTAATTATAATTATTTAGGCTTAATTAAATCCAATTTAAACCTTTTTATAAAAGACTATGCACAAAACCCACAAACTGGGCCCTTTGTGCAACTAATTGGATTTAAATACCCAAATGGATTCCAAATCCAACCAAATTAAATATGTGAGTTCCATATTACTTATGTAACATATATAAATTAATTTGGTGCATTAAATAGGCGATTAAGGCCTTCTGTTCTGGACTTGGCACGTGGCCCTTACAGAAGGGCTTTCGCCAACTGCTTTATTCCTCTGGCCCTTAATAATTCTTCCAATGGACTTATTAATTATTATACCAGTCCTATAACACTTACAATAATCTTATAACACTTATAAGACAATAATAATTAATCATGAAATACATTATTTCAATTAGGTCCAATTTACAGAATATTTCTCAAAAGTTCCGCGGACAATTTTATTTGATCATAATTAATCAAACTTTTTAATTAATTATTATCATATTTGCTTCTCTACCTTCATAATAATATCAAATATTATTATCCTTGTCATTTTACCATTTTACCCTTTTCTCTATATGTGTGTGACCTATTGGGTTCCTGTCCATGTTGGCAGTATAATATATAATTATGAGTTCTATTCAAAACTCACATGATTTAAACTCCTTTAAATCATTTTATCAATCTCTATTGCTATTTTGATACATCATTATACAAGTCAAGATTGGCCTCTAGCTAGGCATCATGACTAACCAAATGTCAGAAAAGTCATGTGGTTTGACTGTACCCTTCCAAGGAAACAGTTACCGTGCAATTACTCCTTTCACCACTCTTATCTCAATTAGATTTTGAGTATGGATTTCTATCAACTCATATAAATCTAATTATGTATGTTCTATTAATTTAACCATTATTCCCAAAATTCCCTCCATGGATCTCCATCCATCTTGGCATATTACCCTGGTCAGAGATTTTCTGAACAAGGCAATCATAGAAACATGCGAGATAACTTCCCTTGTTAAATCTGGGATGGTGAATCCATTGTCAATCACTCAACTAACTTCCAGTAGGTTATGATATACCCAATCTCCTAACTATGTTCACTCCCAGTTGGAAGTAATTAGTTATGGAGTCAAAGTGTACCACTTGCTATTTAAGATAACTTTGGTGATCTCAAGTCTAAGGATACTTGCACAACCGCTATGAAGAGATTCCTCAGTGACATAGATTTAATATCCATGTGAGAATTCTTTTTGCAGGTCTCCAATGAACTTGTTCTTCTAACAAGCATCCATATGTTAGCTTTGATTATCTTCCATAATCATAGTTATGAGAACCACTGCTTGAACCATTCAAGAAGCATAACATGTGCTAGTCTGTCCAAATTAACAATGTCCTATCTTGTTAATTCTATGACTAGGGATATTTAGATATTAACACATTTGCATGAAATAGACATCTCACATCATGAACACCTTCATGATTGCCTTTGCACTGTGTTTATAATATCTAGGACTTCATTTATTAATTTAAGATTTACAAACTCATGTATTTAAACATAGCATTAATAAATGAATGATGCCTTTTATTAAGAATTTGAATTTTATACATATGAAAAACATCCCTATTACATGGGCTCTAGGGCATACTCTCTAACAATCTCTCACTTGCACTAGAGCCAATCACTCATATGTCTTAGACCCATGCTATTTATATGGTGATCATGCTTAATCTGGGAAAGTGCTTTAGTGAGGGGATCCACCACATTGTCATCTGTGGGAACCCTTTCTATTTTCACATCATTTCTAGCTACTATTTCCCTTATGAGATGGTAGCCTTTGAGAACATGCTTGGATCGCTGATGAGACCATGGTTCCTTTGCTTGTGCAATGGCTCCATTGTTGTCACAATATAAAGGAATCAGATCAACAATGCTAGTTCAGTTATGAACTTTTTGATCCAGACTACTTCTTTGGGTGCTTCTGAAGTAGCAATGTACTTAGCTTCCATCGTGGAATCAGTAGTAGTTTCTTGTTTGGAACTTTTCTAACTAACTGCTCCTCCTCCCATTATGAACACATAACCAGACTGTGATTTACAATCATCTTTGTCAGATTGGAAGATGGCATCTGTATACCCATTTACTTCCAAACTGCCCTCTCCATATACCAAGAATATATCTTTAGTCCTTCTCAAGTACTTAAGAATATTCTTGACAGCTGCCTAGTGTTCCTCTCCAAAATTAGATTGGAATCTGCTTGTGACACTTAAAGCAAATGCTACATCTGGACGTGTACAGAACATAACATACATGATAGAATCAATTGCAGATGCATATGGTATTCTATTCATGCTCTCTCTATCCTCTAGTGTCTGCGGACATATAGACTTAGAAAGGTGTTTCCCATGCACCATGGGTATAAACCCTTTCTTAGAGGGATCCATATTGAACCTCTTCAATACTTTATCTATATATGTACTCTGAGAAAGACTTAGCAACCTATTGGATCTATCTCTATAGATCCTTATTCCCAGAATATAGGATTGGATAACCATATTTTAACAGATTGGAGAAGAGAAATGTCATTTCCCATGATCAATATGTCATCTACATATAGAACTAGGAAGGCAATTGCACTCCCACTGACCCTTTTATACGCACAAGGTTCATCTTCATTCTGTGAGAAACCAAACTCTTTGATTGTCTCATTGAATCGTATGTTCCAGCTCCTAGAGGCTTGCTTCAATCCATAAATGGATCTTTGAAGCTTGCATACCTTTTCACCATTTCCTGATATGAACCCTTCTGGTTTTGTCATATACACATCCTCAGTAAGATTTCCATTAAGGAAAGTTGTCTTCAAATCCATTTGCCAAATCTCATAATCATAATGAGCTCCAATGGCTAAAAGTATTCTTATAGACTTAAGCATCACTACAGGAGAAAAAGTTTCGTCGTAGTCAATACCTTCTTTTTGACGATAACCTTTTGCTACTAAGCGACCTTTATAGGTAACTATATTACCTTCCATGTCGGTCTTCTTTTTGAAGACCCATTTGCACCCTATGGGTTTTATCCCTTCAGGTGGTTGAGTTAAAGTCCATACTTTGTTCTCATACATGGACTCCATTTCAGACTACATAGCCTTAAGTAATAAATCATGTTCTAAACTGTTCAAAACTTCTTGATAGCTTATAGGCTCATTGTCCTCTACTACAGTTATGCCTCTATTCGAATCAATGTGAAATCCATATCTCACAGGGATAGACTGCATCCTAGTAGATCTTCTAGGATTTTGTTTATAATCAGGTTCAACTGCAATCTCGTCATTATGAAATTCAGTTTCAGGTTCAATCGGTTGATCATCTTCTATTTGTGGGTCTTGAACTTTACGAAGTTCAATTTTACTCCCACTATCCTCTCGTAGGAGAAATTCTCTTTCCAAGAAGACAACATGCCTTGAAACAAACACCTTTTGTTTTAAGGGATGATAGAAATAATATCCAAACGTTTCTTTTGGATATCCCACAAATAAACATTTCTCAAACTTAACATCCAGTTTGTCTGACATTGTCCTCTTCACATAAGCAGGACAACCCCATACTTTCATATGAGAAAGCGTGGGTTTCTTGTTATTCCACATCTCATATGGAGTAACATCAACCGATTTACTAGGAACTCTGTTTAACACATAAACAACAGTTTCTAGTGCATATCCCCAAAAGGACTTAGGCAAGTCCGCTCGGCTCATCATTGATCGAACCATATCTAATAGTGTTCGATTTCTCCTTTCAGATACACCATTGTGTTGTGGTGTATATGGTGGAGTCCATTGAGATAAAATCCCATTATCTCTAAGATAATCCTAAAACTCTTGGCTTAAGTATTCTCCACCTCGATCTGATCTAAGTGTTTTAATACTTTTGCCTAGTTGTTTCTCTACTTCATTTCTGAATTCTTTGAACTTTTCAAATGCTTTTGATTTATATTTCATTAGATAGATATATCCAAACCTGAAATAATCATCTATGAAAGTAATGAAGTAGGAGTAACCTCCTCTGGCATGTGTAGTCATTGGACCACATACATCTGAATGTATTAAGTCCAAAAACATTTTAGCTCATTTTTCTTTACCAATAAAGGGAGCTTTTGTCATTTTTCCTAATAAACAAGATTCGCATGTATCAAATGATTCATAATCAAATGATCCCAAATCACCTGATTTGTGCAATTTGGTCATGCGTTTTTCATTTATATGGCCTAAACGACAATGCCATAAGTAAGAGGTATTTAGATTATCATGTTTCATTCTCTTGGTATCCATATTATGTACTTCTTTAATTAAATCAAGAACAAATATACCATTCTTAATGATAGCTTTTGCATAAAACATATTGTTCTTAAAAATATAACAACATTTGTCCTTTAAAGAAATATCATAATCGTTCATCAAACAACTGAAAGAAATAATACTTTTGGACAAAGCTGGAACATAATAACAATTATTCAATTCCAGTACTAATCCACTAGGAAGAGGTAAATAGTAAGTCCCCACAACTGTTGTAGAGATATTCTGTCCAGTAGCTGACTGCAAACATATCTCTGCCTTTCCAACTCTTCTAAAGCTTCTAAGCCCCTATAGATCATTACATAACTAAGATCCACATCCGGTATCTAATACCCAAGATTGTTTTGAAGCAATAGAATAAGTATTAATTTCAATCATATGAATACCTAAAGTAGAAGCATCAGCTTGCTTCTTCTCCTTAAGAGAATCTAGATAGGCCTTGCAGTTACGCTTCCAATGACCATCCTTTCCACAATAGAAGTAAGTTCCTTTGGGATTCTCTTTCTTGGCAACCTTCTTCTTAGAGATCCCACCATTCTTTGGCTACGCCTTGGTTATCTTCTTCTTCTTCTTCTTCTTCTGCTTCTTGCCTTTAGCAGAAGTGACAACCATTACACTTTTTGGATCCTTCTTAAATGATCCATCAGCTGTCTTGAGCATATTGATTAACTTAGGAATGGATACTTGGATCTTGTTCATGTTGAAGTTAAGCACGAAAGGTGCATAACTTGGAACCAACGAGTACAAGATTAAATCTATGTATAGATCATTATCCATACCATAGCCAAGTCTACTCAAATGCTCAATATACCCATACATCTTCAATGCATGAGTAGCAGCTGACGTGCATTCTAGCATTTTACAGTTAAATAGAGCTCGAGCAATCTTATATTGCTCAGTTCTAGCTTGAGAAGAATATAGCTCCTCTAGATGCAAAATGATGGTTCTAGCATCCATCATCTCATTTTCCTTCTGAAGCTCCGAGGACATAGTACCCAGCATCAGACATGCTGCTGCTTCACTATCCTTTATGTATTTTCGATAATTGCCTTTGATCTCATCAACGGCATTGGCTGTTTTAGTCAATCCATCAAGAATCACCCAAACTACATCATGTTTATTTTGTGTGAGAGGTAGGCCTATAACAAAATCCATATGGATATTATCCCATTTCCATTGTGGAATTGGAATGGAATTCAACAATCCTTAGGGTAGTTGGTGTTCGACTTTCACCTATTTCCAAGTCAAACACTTAGAAACATAAACCACCACATCTATTTTCATACCAAGGCACCAATAAAATTGCTTCAGTTCTTGGTACTTCTTATTACCACCAGGATGCATGGTGAAAACTATATTGTCCACCTCACATAACAATAACTCTTCAATTCCTTATCATCTAGTACACATAGCCCACTCTGATAATACACACACCCATCTATCTTTACTAAATACTCAGATTGTTTCCATTCATATAGTGATCTTACTATCTGTAGCAATCTTCTATCATATTTATTAGCATCATTTACTGTTTGTCTCACATAAAGTTGAGCCTTTAATTGAGCTATTAGTGCATCTTCTAATGCAAACTTCCATCTACTTTGCTATAACATTATAGTTGCCGTCATTTTTTAGCTTAGGTTATCAGCCACTACATTAGTTTTTCTCGGGTGATAGTAATCTATACAATCATTATAATTCAACAACTCCAACCATCTACACTGCCTCAAGATGAGCTCCTTTTAAGTGAGCAAATACATAACACTTTTGTGATATGTATAAACTCTACATCTTTCACCATAAAAGTAGTGTCACCATATATTTAAAGCAAACACTATTGCTACCAACTCTAAGTCATACATAGAGTAGTTTTGCTCAGAAGGTTTTAATTATTAGGATTCATAAGCCACCATTTGGCCATCTTGTGTCAGTACACAATGCAAACCAATTATGAAAGCATCACTATACATACAATATTCTTTATTCAATACTGATTGTGTTAAAATTGGAGCTTCTATTGACATCTTTTTTAACTGCTCAAAACTTGCTTATCATTGATTAGTCCATTGAAACTTTTTACCTTTCCATAGGAACTTAGTGAGTGGAGAAGCAATGATTGAAAATCCTTTCACAAAGTAGTGATAGTAACCTATTAAACCTAGAAAATTTCTAACTTCAGACACATTTTGAAGTGCTCTCTAACTAACAAAAGCTTTAACTTTATTTGGATCCACTCTAACACCTTCAGAAGACATAATAAGACATAATATACCCAAGAAAAGTATCTTCCTTAAGCCAGAAATCACACTTACTCAATTTGGCGAATAACTATTTCTCCCACAACGTCTATAACACAATCTTTAAATGTTCTACATGCTCAAATTCATTTCTCGAATATACCAGTATATCATCAATGAACACTACTACAAACTGGTCTAAGTAGGGCCTAAATACCCTATTTATTAAATCTATAAAAAGCTATTGGTGCATTGGTTAACCCAAAAGGCATAACTAGAAATTCATAATGACCATATCGAGTTCTAAAAGTAGTTTTTGGAGTATCATCATCCTTTACTTGAAGTTGACAGTAGCTTGATCATAAATTGATTTGTGAAAACACACTAGCTTCATTCAACTAAACAAACAAGTGTTCTATTCATGGTAATGGGTACTTATTCTTTATTGTTACTTTATTAAGCTATTTATAGTCTCTATACATTCTCAAATAGCCATTTTTATTTTTAACAAACAAAAATAGTCCACCCCACAATCACACACTAGGCCTAATGAAGCCTTTATCTAATAACTCCTACAATTATACATAGCTCATTGATAAAAATTATATAATTTGGCTTTTGATACATTTCTTGTAATTTGCTTACCTATGTTTTATATGCATTGATAACAGGAATTGTTGATACACTTAGGTATTAATCATATAAATACTCATAGGTATTAAATTCTCTACTTACCCAAAGGTATCAAACATATGGATCCAATGAGGTTAAGCCTATGGTCCCAAACGGGGATAACTATGGACCCAAATGGAGTCAAACTTAAGTAGCTGCAACATTACCTTATAGGCATGCTTGTCTATTCACAACCAAATTCTAATTGTAGGCATTGAATCATTTTCATACACATTTAATTTATCATAACAAAACCTTTTTTTTAATTATATATATACATATGTACACACACACAAAAACTCACATGTAATTGTACAAATATCGATGGATGTTTCAATACTGTAACTATATTCAATCATATGATATCATGAAAGTATAAAAATTCATACATACTAATACTATTTCAGTTAAACATCTATAATCATGTCTATTTATGGATAATTCATATAAATATATTAGCTTTAGTTTCACTAATAACTATATAAGAAAACACCATCATTCTTGCATGTGATTTTATAAGATGTTATGCCCTTATCTTCATGGTCAAATTTCTCTAAAATCATAAAAAAACACATTAATAACATTTTTGTATTGAAGGATCATGTATAAAGCAAAATAGTTGAAGCACACAATAGAGACAAAATGGTGTTTGCCATGTGCTTTAACTCATATTTAATATAAAAGGATGTATACAACTAAGACCAATCTATTTCTGTTGTGTACAACGTAGCAGCTTCGATACAGAAGTATAAGGAACCAAAATAGGCCCTAGTAGAATTCAAGGGCAATTTTACGTTATTAAAGTATAGTTAAACATTATTGGATGAATTATTATGTTTTTCTTGACCTTTAGGCAATCTTTTGACTATATCTCGAGTTATAGAGCACAAAATTAGATGATTCAAATTGGGTTTGAAAATATACATCCATACTAATATTTCATATGAAGAAACCAAGTTCTAAATAGTTTACAGCCTAGTCACTAGGAACAAACCTTAGTATTTTGTAAATATCTTAAAATATAAAAATGCTATGGAGAAGATTCTTGACGTTTTAGAAACTAGAAACATAGTGTAATAAGTTTGTAAAAGATAACATTTGCTAAAAATGGCTTTTGGAAGGTCAAAAATTACATACAAGTCGAATTTAGAAAACTGCCTATGATAGAGGATACAATTGTCAAGTGATAATATAGTTTGAAGGCTAATTTAAAAGAGGATGAAAATTTAGGGGTCAATTTGTTAATTTGAAACTTGAAGGGTAAATTATGAAAAAGGGATATAAAGGAGAGGTTGATTTAAGAAAAGAAAAGAAAATGAGTGGAACATTGTGTGACATGCAAATAAATGAGAGAAATTTATGTAACATGCAATTAGTTAGAGGATTAAAAGAGATATTTGTGTGGGATATGCTGATGTAATTTTCCACTTAAGTCACCATGCAAGCATTGTTTTTAGGAGTATATATAGTGGGTTGGTCGGCCACACCAAGGAAAATATGATTTCTCCTTATATCTTTCTCATTTTTACTCATCTCTCATCTTTCTCTAAAAGTTCTACATTTTATCTCTATAATTTTCAAGAGGAAATCCTGCTGCATGTTATTTGAATTAGAAGTTTTTGAAAAAGATTTGCAAGGGTTTAATGCAAGAGTACATGGATGTATGAAGAATTGGAAGGGATTGAGAGCAAAAAGGAATGAAATGGTGAAAAGATTGAAGGATTGATTTAAAGTTACAAAAACAGGTTTGGGAACTTAATCTTCTTGCATGTGTTTTTCCTTGAGAGAAATATGTGATTACATTGGACATGGTTGCATTTTGACAAGTAACTTGAAGTAAAACATCAATCTTTTATGTTTAAATGGACATGCATGTAAGTTTTAAAATTCTGGGTTTGGGTTCACTTGACCTAGTTGCATTCTTTTGGTAATATTTTGAGTTATTGAAAAGATAATTAGATGATTCCAATTGAGTTTTAAAATAGACTTACATACAAAGATTTCATAAGCAGAAATCACATTCTAATTCTGCTTCTAAATGGGTCATAACCTAGCTTGAAAATCGGATAAGTGTACAGTCCCGTCCTCATGAACAGTCCTCAGTATTTGGACAATATATTTCAATCTAGAAGTGATATTGAGATGATTATTAATGTTATGAAAACTAGAAACATAGTAGAACAAAATTTTAGAAGTAACCTAGCCTTAATTCTGCCTCTAGATAATTTCTATGATTTATTGAAATTTAGGTGAACTGTAAATTCGGATTCTGGAACAGTTTGTAGAAAAATTGAGATTTCTGTGTGTAAAATGATCAGAATTGCATGAGGTTAATTCCTATGCAAAACGAACTCCTAAGTTCATATTTTATATGAAGGAAGTATGACCTAAAAATGTATACAAGCATGTCAAATATTGACTTGAAAATTTGTAGGGACTGGATGTACTGTTAGGGGATAAACCATAGTAAATTGGGTATATCTTTTTGTAGATTTGTTAAAATGCTACAAAGTTAAATTCTGGTAAAACTAGAGACATTAAAGTATAACTTTTATGAAGAAATGTTGGTCTAAATCCCTCTTACTTTTATGCTATGAATTTTTATAAGTGACAGCCAACACTGTTTCGGTTCTATGAACAGCCTATAGTTTTTCTTAAATATCTCAAGCTATAGATAAGATACTAATGTTAATTTTGATGATTTGGAAACTAGACACATAGAGGAATAAGATTGTAGAAGCTCATTTTGCCTAAAAATTACGTTTTCCAAATCATAAGTGGCTCACAAGTTGGGTCCAAAATGCTGCCCTGTGCAGAATTTTAATGTGTCTTACATTATGGTTTTTCTTATATAGTTAAGTTAAATATGTGTATATATGAATAAATAGTGAATTGGATATGGTATGTGATATGATTATTAACAAAGGTCTATATATATATATATATATATATATATATATATATTCATATATGTACATAGGTAAAGATATCTAATAAAGATATCAAATATTTATATGTGATCAAACTTATGTACATGGTTGTTATGTGCAATTATGCTTTCAGGTATATATTTTTAATGATGGAGTAAATGTTTATTTGATGCATGCATGTATACTATAAAGTTAATAAATGTTTAAATATGATAAATGAAGGTTTTTAATGTACGACTATCATATGATTACATGAATGTAATATATATAAATGTATATATATGTACACATCTAAATGATTATACACGATTTTTATTGATCTCTTGAAGATTACTATGATACTTATAGTTTGAAATGTCAATTTTACTTGTATAAAGAAGTAATATGATTTGTAGAATATATGTGTATATATAAACATATATATATATATACATAGTATGATCTTACATGATTGGGTTCGAAAGATGTTTAGAGTAATGATTTAGAGAATATGTTTAAAGTGAAATACATGAATATGTCTTTGCTTATTTGAAATGACACGATTAAGCATTTGTGATGTCACATGTTAGCATGCTAAAATACTGATCTATAGAGCAATAGGCTCAATTATAGAAATCTTATTAAATTATATAATGGCAATATTATATGTGACTATGTATACAAGTGTATGCATTAAAGAAGGAGTATCTTGTTATGTGATTGTTACATGAGCAAATTGTATAAATTATTTTATAAATTATGCATATATGTTTATGCACTAGAGAAGATATATATTTGTACATGATTATGTACAGGTGCAAACAATATAATATAGGTACAATCTTGTTATACGAAATAGTTACATGATTGAATAAGATTACAAGCACAGAATAGTAATACCCAATAGTGAGCATGTTCAAAGGTTTACATAAAGTTATGCATATACATGTAGATGATATCTTGCTCATAGTTATAAAGGAACATATATATAGATACCTATATGTATATGATAAATAGAGCAAAGTAAAGAATAACATTGCTCAATAGCCATACATGATTATTTTATTCATAGTTATACAAGGGTATACATTTGCATATATGAATATGATTGAATAGAGTAAAAGTAAACTAAATAAAGATAAAGTGACAGATTATATTTGCTTACTACTAGAGTTCAATTGTGGATAGAAAGACGCCTATAGAGAAAATTGCAGCTGCCATAGTTTGACCCAATTGGGTCTAAAGTATGTTTGATTTCGTTTGGATCATGAACAGCCCCATTTGGGTTGTTAGGCGACCCTGTTTGGGTCTACTTGATCAGTCTAAAGCATAATTTGGCCCCATTTGGGTCTATAGATCCGATATCTTCGGATATCCCTCATTTTGATACCAAAGTGTATCGATAGTTCCCGTTACCCACTGATAGAACTAAGGTAGGCTAAACTATAAGTACAGTATAGACATTAAAGTATAAAGTATTAAGCAAGAATCATATAAAAGTTAAGGATATTGCTTGATTACATGTCTGACATGATTTGCTTGTATTATTTCATAAGTTTAAATAAATAGAGGTTACCAAGTAATACATGATATGTATGATATTTATAGTTGGTTCCAAATGTTTGAATTACTTAAATGAGTTAAATGCATGAAGAATTCTCAGTCAATATACAATGCCATCATGCTAAGTTAACTGTTAAGGTTTTTTTAAATGTTTTTATTGTTTACTACGTGAGGTTGGTAGATTTGTCAAGATTTTCTAATCCATTGATTACATGTTAAATAAATGTATATATACAAAGTGTGCTGAGTGTGATTACTGATGAAGTAATGTTAATATTGAAATGCTTCAAAAGTTAAAAAAATATATATATAAGGTAAAGATATAATAGTTTAATAAAAACAGTAAGTATTCAAACGAATGAGAAATATGGCATTTTACACATGGAATATATTATACAGAGGTACAAGGAATATAATTTATCTGAATATAGTACCATGCTTCTAAGATAGTTAAGTATATCAAAGTGATCACTAAAATCAAAATGTGGGAACTCATAAAGTATAGATGAAGTATATATAAATGTTTGTAAATAAGTGATAAAAATATGGCATAGTTATTAAAATGTTTGGCAATTGATATTAATACATGAATAATATAGTCATCAATGTTTGACAACTAATAATTCAAAGTAATTTGTCAATAGTAACATATAAAAATTCAGAAAGTAAGCTTGATATTGGTTATAAGTATAGCAAAAGAGAATATAATTATAGGAGATTATTGTGAATATTGTTTATAATGATTGGTTTATTTCCTTTAAGATGTATATATATATGGGTTTTCATCTTGATGACCTTTAAAAAGGGTTTGTCGACATGTTTTTGTTCCCCACTAAGCTTTATAGCTTAGCATGGGTGTTTTATCCGTGTAGGTTGCAAGTAAGGATTTTTCCCTGTGATGATATTTGAAGCGGGATGGCCATCACAAGGGAGAGATTGAAAGTATAGTCAAATTTTAAGTGCAATTTGATTACAAGATTCTTATTTACTTTGACAAGGATATGATGTATAGATGATTCATAAAAGTAAATATTGTATTGCTTAAAGATACTCTTAAGTATGCAGTAAAGTTTTTCGAGCATAAGAACGTGGTTAGCATGCTTAATGAAATATGATATAGTACTTATAGCTATGTATGGAATAAGGATGCTACAAGAAGGGTGTACCCAGTTGATACCAATTTGTATTTTCCGTGTAACTATCTTTTTCTTCAAAATAGAAGGATGTACATGGTTGAAACCACATGGTCTCTGCCATGTACATCAGTCTGGCCATGAAATTGTCAACTACAGTATTCTAAACTGAACTTGCATGTCACACCAAAATCTCAACACAAGTTATTTTATGTGCAATTTACTTCTAACACTATGTTTTTACATGCATTTAATTATCAAATGAGAAATTATCTTATTAAAACTCTAAATTTTGAGATATCAGTAAAATAAAGCAAGATGCTCTAAAAGGAAGATGTTAATCTCAACTGTAAATACAACTTGATTCCTTTAATTATTTAGAGAAAAAAATGAAAATTAAACTTTCTAATGATAAGCTTAGACAAGTGACTTTAATTTTTCTTTTATATTGAATTATATAATTATAGCTTTATAACTTTGATTTTGAATAAAAACTCTGTTTGAATTAAGAAAACCGTAAGAAGATCACATGCAAGATTTATTTTCTAATTCCCCTAATTCTTTTTATCTACCATCTAATATACCTTCATTAAACATACATATGTAAGATCACAAATGCTCAGAGTTCCTATACCTCTTAATGAAGTCCAAAACTCCTTTTGTCAATCCTTCACAATTTAATTCCTTTTGCTTTTACTAGCTTCATAATCTATAGAGAACCATTACATTCATAAATACCTAGCTTTATAACTCTCCAATTATTTCATCAATTAAGTAAAAAAGAAGGTGAAGAAAAAGATGAGGTGAGGAACCTATTACTTTAGAACACCCCATAACAAAACTCTTTCTTCCCATCCACTATGGCAGAATTTAGAGAGAGAAAAGCCTGGTTTGAGAGAGAGAAGAAAATGCCTACCTTCTTCCTTTTGGATGATCAACCAACACGCCCTTAAAAACCTTCACTACTCTTTTTCTCTCTCTTATGAGAATTATAGAGACTAAGTGGACATAAAAATGTCACTTAGCTCCCTCTAATTCTTCATTTATAAATTTTTCCCATTACTTCTCTTATTTATTTCAATTACACAACCAATTAATATTATACTTTAATTATTCACATGTAAATCGATATATAAAATTACCAATTTATCTCTTTTAGGCCCTAACTTATAATTCATCAATTAGTCTAACATTAATAGCTATAATTACTTTTTAATCATACAAATAATCTCCTAGGGCCTATGTTGGGGCCTAACATACATAATAAAAGAATAAATGTATAGTGTTTTATATGTACATGGGAAGCTTTGTAACACCCTAATTCCTTAACCATGGATAATCATCAATCATCACCAACCATCATCATCATAAACCTAGTAAAGGTCATATAGAAATAATAATAATAAGACAAACCATCATTACAAACCATAATAAGATAATTAAGCTTATAGATAAGATAAACATAGCATAAAATAACATGTGAGGTTACATTATTTATCATGCCACAATGGGCATTTCGGGAAGCTTTCAACCTTAACTATTGATGCCATCATTGCTAAAACTGAAAACATTATATAAACTTATCTTATCCCTGAAACTTGTTAATTAACGATCATTTTTAATACTTTCCTATTTCTTAGAACCATTCATGCACCTTATAATTCTTCTATTCCAAAATCCTGATATTATCGTTATATTCTTACAACCTTCAACTCAATACCATTAACCAACTTGATTACTTAACATGTGCATTTATCGCTTATTCACATCCAAAAGGAAGTGCTCATGTTATATAACATTGCCATAGATATTGCTAGGCATGCTTTCATTACATATATTACAAACTTATCATTTTGTTCGGGTTTTCTGCATGTGTCTTCCTTAATGCTATATTATCTTTACACTTTAAACATCATACAAACTTATATTATATCATGTTTTGCACTTTGATTTATGTTAGAATTATACATAAACCCATACATACATAAATGTTCATATACATACTCATGAATTTGCATGCCATTCCAATTAATAGGTATTACACCTCATTATTAGCTAACAAGGTCTCCATACCACATGTAAACATTTATCTAATTATCCCATATATGAATATTATTATGCATGTCATAGTTCATGTAATGTTTAATTCAATATTGTAAGCTTGTGGCCAAACTATGCATCGTGGAACCAACCCTCATTAGTACTCACATGGTGACCTTTCTCATAGTTGATGTAAGACATCACAATCAAGTACTACATAACATGGCATTTCATTTCATGGAAATAGTTTACAGCTAACTGAAATTTAGAATAAAGCAATAGAATAAATCACTATAATGATTCCAATACATATAAGTGAGGCGATCGATACATACATTACTTTATTTCTTGTACCATTTACATCTATAATAGCCTGCCTAAGTACTAGTTCAAAAGGTGGATAACGGGAGCAATGGATACCCGAAGGTATCAAACTACGGATATTCGAAGATATCAAACAATGGACCCAAACGGGATGAAGCAATGGTTCCAGCAAGGAACAAACTATGGACCCAAACGGGGTCAAATGATGGTTCCATTAAGGAACAAGACCCAAACGGGGTCAACTATAGCAGCTACAACTGTATCCCTCTAGGCATGCCTATCTAATCCACAACTGAACTAAGACCTACAGGCTTAACTTTTTAAGACATCTTTACTTTAACATATTCTTCTTTACTTAGGTCATCATTTGACTTAAAGTCACTTTTCATAAAAGAAAGCATATCATTCTTATCATACATCAATACTGAGCGTTAAGCTCTATTACATATGGATGTTATCATATGATCGTATGCTTGCATCAATTTTCTTTCATTCATATCATGATAGTTATATGCTTATGCAAACAATAATAACATGTCATCTTTCATGATTATCATTGTGCGTATCCACCTACGCTCATACATATACATGTTAAGCCAAGCTACTCATCATATCATGCTCGAATCAAGTATACCCTACAAAACTTACATAACTCATAAATAGTTCTCAATAATGTACCTAGTTATGGCTTGTTATGAGTAGTTTCCCTATCCTTATAATTAATCACCTTACAACATAATCATATATAGCAGCATTCAAGCATTCATGATCCATATCATAGGATAAATAGGTTCTTTTATAGCTTAACGTCAACACTTATTCATCTTTAGCCCTTTTTGCTTACTTTTATAATCTATTATATCATAGGTAACAAACTATCTACCTTAACATTATCACATATAACATGATCATCTTATTTGTACTTTCTATTTTATAACATTATTTTCCCAAGTGAGTTGTATAAGATTATATCATCTTAATCGTTAGAGCATTACTTGAAGACTTGCAACTTTCATTTTACATTATAGGGTATGAATAACAAATGAGTAGGATCCTTTACATTAAGGTTCACTAGAGTAGAAACAACAAGTTATACACTTTAACATAGTCGTATATACTTCAATCATCTTACTTGTATTTTTCATATTATAACATTTTATGCTTAGGTATGTTGTGTGAGGTCATTTCATCTTAGTCGTTAACACACTACGGATGCTCTTGTGCTAATCATATTGTATTATAGGCATAAACAAACAATGAGCAGATTATTACACATTATTGCTAATCATTAATTCTTCTTGTGACCTGGTGTATAACCGAGCTTCTATGATTTCATAATTTAACATAGCATGTGATGTTCCCTTTCTTTTAACTCGGACATACGACCTTACAACTATTCTCTTATTATCACTAGGTTAAATCATAGTGTTCTCATATCATTGTAGAGGAATATCAATGTGCAATATTTTGGGCAAAGCCAAATCACATGTGTATAATCTTTATAATACCATCAAATTCAAATAATCATTTTCATGTATTCTAACATTATTATTCATTTACTAACTTAATTCTCATATAATGCTTCATTTAATCATGTTTAGTGTCACAACTTATCCCTATTTTATGCCTAAACTACTTCAAAGTTACTTAAAAAGGTTTTAGACCAGCTTTGGTGACACTATAGGGCTTAAAAATCATGTTTGGGTGAAGTAGAGGAGTGTACGAGTCATGAGGAGTGTCAATACTCATGAAAGGGAGCAAACTTCATGACTCGTGCACTTGTTCACGAGTAACATATGTCAGATTCGTGATCGAAGTTACGAGTCATGAACAATCATAGGCAGTTTTTTGAGTTCAACTTATAAACGATTTTTGACCAAACAAAAAGCATTTTAGCAAATATGGTCTTCTAAAAACTTGTTTCATTATGTTTCTAGTTTCTAAAACATCTAAAATCATCTTGATATCATTCCTATATTTCCAAATATTTACAAAAACCTGAGGTCTGCTCGTAGTGACTGGGCAGCAAACTGGTCGTGAATTCAAGATGAAATATGTCCTATTTAGAGGCAGATTTAGGACTTGGTTTCTCATAGAAAATATAGGTATGGAAGTTTATTTCTAGACACAAAAAGAATCACTTAATTTGGAGTTCTCTAGCTCAACTTATAAGCAAAATAGTCCAGATAGGTCTGTTAGACGTGTCACACATGTGTCCATGTGTTTCCTCTGCCATTGGTGGGAACAAGGAAAAATTCATGTGGCCACACATTTTTCATGAAAAGGGAGTGAGTGGCCGTGTGTTATGAAGAGCAACACAAGTGGTCGTGGGTAGGAAGAAGAAAACATCATGTGGCCACGCATGGGCAAGAAGACAACAACATGTGGTCACGCATAGGGAAGAAGAAAAACCTACGTGGCCGCACATTCCCACAAATAAAACATGCGTAGTCATGTGCTATGAAGAAGAACCATATAGAAGACACACACGTGACCACGCATAGGGGAATGAGAGGAAACCCAGGAACCCCGATTATGCATAACAAGAAATAAACCCTAAATTTCACTTCCCCACTTGTTTATATGATCATTTAGGTTACTAATCATGTTATAATCATCAACACCTATTAGATCAATCCCTTAATCTCATTCTCAAAGCACATATAATAGGATAGGCAAAACATGCATAGTAACCATCCCAAACCAATGAATCTCGTACCTCAAAAATCAAGCTTCATCTCCTTCAACATCCATTGATCTAGCTCTCTTTCTCCTTCATTTCCTTATACATAGAGACAACACACATGACATATCATTTCTTCCTACAACCCTAAGATCATTATTCAAGCATGAAAGAAGAGAACTGAGGAAGGGATACATTACCTTCATGCAAAAACACCAAAACCCTAGAGCTTCTTTTTTAAACCGTGACCATAAAGAGAGAGAGAGAGAGATAGAGATCCTTCAAATGCCGATCTCTATCTCTCTCAAAACCCTAATTTATAGCGGGGTAAATATCTTACCAAGGGAAATTCCCACTATACCCTTATACACAATTAAACCCTCATTATTTCAATTCATGTCAACTTAACCCCAAGACTTTCTAATTCACTTCAATTATATCCTTGTCTTTAATTATAATTTAACTTAACTCATATCCTTACATGCTAAAATTACCAAAATACCCCTCTTGGGACTTAACCTTGATAATTACAAAATAATCCAAATTTTGCCATAATTAATGATAGTCCTCATTAATTAACAATAATCTAATTAGGGTCATGATTGGGTCCTCACAAGCTTTAAGTAGTTTTTAGACTTATAAGCACATACCACATAGATGTGAGAGATGCTTATTCAAGGAAAAATATACTTTTCTAGTTACCTTAACGGTTGTTAGGACTTTCTACCCACCATAAGGCTACCTTGCTCTCTATTAAAATTTGAATTTCATTATACCATTTTGACATCAAACTTACTCATACAATAATGATACTGTAAGGACCCTAAAAAGGCCCTAGTAGAATTCAAGGGTAATCATATGTTATTAAAGTCTAATTAAGCATCATTTGATGAATTATTAGTACTTATGATCTAATGAATTCATAGTCTTAAGTGATAGAGTATACCATAGTCAATTGACATTATAGTATAGTGTGTTTAATTGGAGCAAAAATATAGTTAAGATATTGATTAGGACATAAATGTTATTAGATTGTAATTAATTATGTGATTAATGTGTGAATTATATGGTATGAATTTTATAATGTTATAATTAATTGGTTATTTTAGTTTAATAAGGTTCAAGGGTGTAATTAAAACATGAAGTATTAATTTAGGGATTAATTTATAATTAAGGCATCTTAAGGGTCAAATATGAATAAAAGAAAGATTTGAGAGGTTGAGCTAAGAGAAAGAATAATTGGATAGGCCAATTTATAACATGCAAGAAGATGAGAGGCAAAGATGTAACATGCAAGATATTGAGAGGAGTTAGTGGTGTAGCATCCCCTATGCAAATACCCCATTATACATATATCATGAATACTATTAATCATGCTTATGCTACATGTTCATTTAATCATCATTTAGCCATTAATCATGCCATATGGTTTCATATGCCTATATTCGTGCTACAAGTCTATTCCTGTTTTCCATTTCATACCTATTAACATGCATACTAGACTATATGAATATTACTTTATGTATATCATATGCACACATATTCTGTCTTAGCTTTACTACTAGTGAGTTACAATATTCCGCATAGGTTTTATACATAACATAAAATAACTGGCCTTTATACAAAACATATGATAATTGTATTACAAAATATCCTACATCAAGGTTATAAGTCGATGGTTGGCCCTTCCTGATGCAGAGAACGTCCCTCAACAAAAGTCTTGCTATTTGAACCTACACGGATAAAATAACCCGTGCTAAGCTATAAAGCTTAGTGGGGAAAATCTACAGATGGATGACCACTCACATAGGTCATCAAAACATACATATACAATATATACATATACTATAAACAACATGTCCAACATAGCATGGCAACAATAACATATACTTTAAAGCATAAAGCATATTCTCATGTGCATAACATTGTACCCAAAGAGTAACAAATATTCTCATATTCATAATTCATATAGACAGTAATTTTCCATGTAAACATATTCAAATGAAACATAATTCCTGTGGGTAAACCAACAATATAATCCACAATATCAATCTTTAGTCAAATAACTTTAACTGTTTAATTTCGATCAATTACTATGAATAACGTTTAGCCTGCCTTAGCTTTATCGGTGGATAACGGGAACTATGGATACACATCGGTATCAAAGAAGGATATCCGAAGATATCAAATCTATAGACCCAAACGGGGCCAAACTATACTATGGACCGGTCAAGCATACCCAAACGGGGTAGCCTATCAACCCAAACGGGGCTGATCATGATCCAAAAGGGATCATATATATACTATGGACCCAATCGGGCCAAACTATGACAGCTGCAATTTCCCTATAGGCACCTATCTATTCACATCTAAAACTCTATCGTAGGCAGAACTATATTCGTGTTCAATTCACATATTGATACTGTATTCATGGTATATTATTGTGCACATATACATAGTCTTATAAAACTATGAATTCTCTGGTGCATAATCAGATATATGCACATTTCACATGCCAAGATATACATCTGGCTTATTCAAATCTGTATGACTATATAATTTGCATCATAACATATAGGCATGACATATAATCATCATATCATATACTTGATCATGTTTTCATTAAGCATTTCACATGCTTATATACTCATATACATAATCATAAATGTACATACCTGTGGGTACATTCGCATATAGTTGATTTATTCTTATGAGCATGTTTCCAACACATATATATACCTTTATCATCATCCAAGTCATGTACTACACAGCATATCAATATGTTTTCATATGGGCACATACACATGCCAAGGTCATACTATTATAGTCTCTATTTTATAGCATAGGTACATGTCAATATGTGCACTTTCATGTCATAGGATTTACATGTGTATATATATATATATATATATCAATTTGGCATATGACCATCATGTACAAGACTAATTACATGTATAGATTGGATATTTCATCACTAGTCTTTATTCATATACATAATTGAATGCATCTGTATTCATATAAATCCTTCATTGATAGTCATATTACATGTCTCATTCAATTAACTTAACTATCACATAAGCAACTATATGTCTCAATCAATTTAAAATCATATTATCAAGTGTAGTAACAATCTGCTCAAAATTGTAGTTTCTGTTACATTGAACAGTCTAGAAAATAAGTCCGGATTCAACCCTAGATTACATATACTTAGAGGCAGATTTAAGCTTAGGTTTCTTCATATGAAATTTAGGTATGGAAGTCTATTTTTATACGAAAAAAGAACCACTCAATTCTGAGGTCTCTATCTCAACTTATAAGCAAAATAGTACTAATAGATCATTCAGAAAATCACACACGTGGCCATGTGCAAAGAAGAAGAAAAACTCACGTGGCCACGTGCAATGAATGAAGTTTTATGCAGAATAAACACACGTGGTCACATGTTTTCACAAGAGGAACCAGACGTGGCCATGCATAAGGGAAAGAAAAGGCTCACGTGACCACGGGTAAGAAAGAAATATACACATGCGTGGCTACGTGCTTCAAGCAGAGAAACTATCCAAATTTTCACTATCAGACAATGAAAATGAGTTCTCAATTCTTTCTACAAAGTTGTAGATATATTTTTATAGTTTTCAAAACATCAAAAATCAACCCAATCAGAGCTCTCAATCTCAAGATATACCCTAAAAACCGAAGACAGCTCTAAAAAACAAAGGCAACAAGCAAGACCCGGATTCAAGCCTATTTTCTCTATCATAAAAATTGACTCAGATTTCGTGTTCTTCATATGAAATTAAGGTCTGTGAGTCTAGTTTTATATCCAATTGGAATTTCTCAATTTGAGTCACAAAAACTCAAGATATAACAAAAATACTACAGACTGGTCATATGATCCTTAAAACAGTTTTTTTACATCTTTCAATCAAACGTGTATTTTTCCTTTCTAAACCACTTCCAAGCTTGAGATTCACATATAAAACATGTAATAGAAGCAGTAAAGACATCTCTCATGCTAACACATCAAGCATACATGCACACTTATGCAAGTTCCCATACCTTGGCCTAACTTTACTTTAACCAATTAATTTTCAGCAATTCCTTTCCCTTTATCCTTTCTATCTCTTCCTTCTTTAACTACAACACAAATCATCTCCAACCATTATTTCCAGCAACCAAACCCAACTAAAATCCACATAAGGAAAAGAAGAAGAAGAAGAAGAAGAAGAAGAAGAAGATAGAGATATCCAAAATTTAAACCATACCTTTATAATCTATATCAAAATCTTCTTGAATAATTATCATGCATGAAGTTTTCTTTAAGATTTCCTTAGAGATATTTATTTAGCAAGTTTAAGGAATAAGGAAACTCTCCCTCTTCATCAACTCAGCCGACTAACACTCACCACCATCTCCATTTTCTCTTTCCATCCACTAGATTAACCCATTTATAATGCTATGGTAAATGTCCTCTTTAATCCTTCAAGATTTTGCATGTCACATTATTAACACCCATTTCTTTGCATGATAGACTTTAAGCCCTCCACTAACTCTTTTTCTTACATTAACCTATCCATTAATTCAATCTTTCAAATTAACCTATAATTAAATGCTTTTATTCACAATTGGCCATTAATATGCCATAATTACAAATTAACCCCAAATTAACACCTATTTACTTCAATTACACCCTCAATTACTATTAAACCATATTCTCTTATTTTATTTTCATGCAATTAACATAATAGCATGCTAATTTATCCCCTTAACTTAATCATAACAATATGTGAATTAAATTAGGGTCATGTTAGGGGCCTTACAAGTGAAACATGCAAAATTTTGAGGGACCAAGAAAGAATTTTACCTTGCCACTATATATATATTATAATTCACAAGAAAGAGTAAAAGTGCATTGTGAGGGACAGAAATTGTAGAGAGAGTTACAGATAATTCTCTTTCCTTTTCTCATTTCTTAAAGCCATAATTGGTTTCTCAAGGTATTCTTGAAGAGGAAATTCTTGCATGTGGTTTAACCAAGACAATTAGTGTAACAATAAGGAAAAGAAAAAGGTGGAAGGAGTAAAAGAAAAAAGGAAAAGCACAAGATTTAAGTGAAATGGGAACTTTTGGCTAAGGTATGAGAATTAGGATTTTAATGTTATATGTGCATGATGTTAGTAGAAATTTAGTGTAAATGATTTGAATTTTGAGTAATTAAAAAGAGAATAAAACTTAAGAAGTGTGCATGAAGAGATGACATGAAACCACTTGACCTAGTGACTGAAATCTTAGCATATGTTGAAATAGAAACCTCTAATTGAGACCATTAAAATTTCTAGAGTTACACAAGACATATACCTACAAAATTGTAGAAGGAAGTTTTTGCTAAAAATGATAGAAGTACTATGAATTATTAATGCAAGAAACAGGGGATAAAATGGTGTAAACTTGACTAAGTTATTTAGGCATGAAAGGGAATCGTTACAAGAGTTGTTATTGTTGAAAGGATTTTGGAATTGTGTAATCCGTATCTATCGCGCTTGTGACCATAGTCATGCTCGTGACAAAACAGTATATATGAGCTTTTATTTTTGCCTTGATCGCAGTCGCGACCATAGTCATGCTCTCGACAATGTAGTATATGTGATCTTTTAATTTCACCTCTGTCGCGCTCATGACCCTTGTCATGCTCGCGACATGCCTATGTAACATGTATTCTTCCTTTATTGCCATGCTTTTGTGTGAGAAAACGTGCTTTGTGATCTTAGTACCTCTATTGTATATGAACAACACTATACTATGCCAAGAACCCAAATTAGCATAGTATTGATATATGTCAAGTTAAAGTATGACCAAAGAATTCATTGATTTATATGATAAATTTGAAATTGAATGTTATGACATGTTATAGAGTTTCATATGTGAGGCATGTGTTATGATGAGCAATCAAACAGGTATGTTCCACTACTTGATTGAAAATGTATGTGAAAGTTATTAAAAGTAAGTTAAAGGATTATAAACACTATATGATAGATGCTTTTGAAATAAATGATGCTTAAACATGGCTATGAACACATGTAATGTCTAATGATAACATACTTAAGTATATGATTATGTTGA
The DNA here is from genome assembly GCA_037975025.1 of Excoecaria agallocha. Taxonomy (NCBI): domain Eukaryota; kingdom Viridiplantae; phylum Streptophyta; class Magnoliopsida; order Malpighiales; family Euphorbiaceae; genus Excoecaria; species Excoecaria agallocha. Next base: position 583,221 of record CM075820.1, on the reverse strand, counting down.
TATGTTATATGTGTGTTAACTTGGAAGCACATTGAATTATGCATGGCTTATGATATGTTTATTGATAAAAGTATATATATATATATATATATATATATATATATATAAACATTCATATATGATCAACTTATGAAAAAGCTTGTTATATACGAACATACTTAAATGTATATATAAATACATACATGATAGTTAATATTAAAAATGTTACCCATAACTGTTCATTTGATGCTGGAGTATATGAACCAAGAAAAAAAAATGAAACCATGTCATGTTATATATATATTCATATGTAAGTTGAAATGTTAACTTGTATAAAGAAGTAATATGTTTTAAGTGAAATGTCTTTAATTAATGATAACATAGATATGTACATGCATTTGCATATAATTATATTTTAACATAATAATAGAATATAATTCTGTATATTGTGAGTAAAGTCACTCAATATAAAATGATGATAAATGTTGTTCATGTGGAGATATATGCCTTGTTCTCCTTGCAATTAAAGAGTAGCAATACTTTAAGTTGGAAATGATTGCATGTATATTTCCTTACACAATTTCATCGAGAATACATTTTTATAAACGTGTATATATATATATATATAGTTTGATATTTGAATAAAGTTATGAAATTAAGTAAAGTGAGTTTTGTAAAGAGTTTTAACTGTCTGCGTTGAGTCTAGGAAGTGGATAGATAGGCATGCCATAGTTTCAACCTTGTTTGGGTGACTAAACAGACATGGTCCCCTTTGGATCATTGGTGCCTTCAGGTGACCTATTATTACAGTGGTGCCTTCGAGTGACCTATTATCTCTTTGGTGCCTTCGGGTGACCTAGTACCTTCAGGCGCCACTGTATAACATGTTATCCACCTCTTTAAAGTAGTGTAAGCTTTACACCAAAGTTAAGAAAAGTTCGATATTAAAGTTTCATGAAGCATGAAAATTCCTGAATTGACCTCATAATATATATTACATATGAAATTCCTTTTCATCATATATGAAAATTATGATATTAAAAAAGTTTGTAATATACACTTATGCATAATTATTGCATATAAAAATTTTATGTACAGAGTTATATGAATAAACTAGTGCATTACTAATATCTAGTTATGGATTATATTAGAGATAGTATGTTCCCTATAGTAATATGTTACTTGCTTGAGCTAGTTAAATGACTTGTACTATTCATCATATATGCAAGCTATGAAAATGTTTTGCCAATATAAGTGTTTTCTTTACAATGGAATATAAGAGTTATGTTTAGGTATTCATGTTGGTGATTGCATTTCAATTGATACATTGGGTTATATGTTTTCCTTATAACTACTCGTTCTTGCTTTCTATTAACAAATGATGTACAATGTCTTGTATGCAAACATAAAATATTTATGGATCTACTAGTAATAATCTCAATATGATATTTCTATTGAGAATGAAGTAAGTTAGTAATTCAATGTATGCATTCATACATTCAATATGCTTTATCTTTCTCATGAAGATACATATATGTTCTTGCGGATCATATGCTTATATTTGAGCATAAGGTATACTTGTAGTTCATGTTGTATGCTTATTGATGATCACTGTAAGTGGTCATTTATCATATTTTGTATTCCCTACTAAGCTTTATAACTTAGCACGGGTTCTTTATCTTTGTAGGTTGCGAGGAGAGGAATTTCTCGCAAGACTGATATCTACAGCAGGTTGGGCAACACAAGTCTTAGAAGATAGAAGTAGAGTCTTCTTTTTATTCTTTTATTTTGTGGTCATGGAAATTTTAATTATGTTGGAAACTTTTGTATAAGTACAAATGTTTTGTTTGAGAAAATATTGTAATGCATTAAGGACTCTTATATAAATTAAGGTATTACTCTTAAGTTCATGATACAATTTTACATTTCTTCTATAAGTTATCTAATAAGAAATGTTTTCGGCTTGAGAATGCATTAATACATGTCTTGTGATACAAGATTTAGTGGTAATAGCTAAGTATAGAATTTAGGTGTTACAGATTCTTAGTTAATGCATATACATTGTTACAAAATTAAAGGTACGAGAAATAGTTGAATACGTATAATTTTGAAATAATTATAATGTTTATGTGGTTCAATTCATATACATATGAACATGTATTTGAATTGGGTTACCAAGGATGTAAATTTGTGTGTACCATGTGTTATTATGATAATATAGAAAATACATAAATATAAATGCTTATGACATTCTTATAATGTAATGGTTCTATGAAAATTACTAATGGTTGATATGATATGATATGATATGATATTAGCATAAGGCATACTTTAGTCTGAGTTGTGGATAAATAGGCATGCCTATAGGAAATGCAGCTGCATATGTGATGCAAATTAGTGTCTTTTATTAGATGATTTGGTATATTCTGTTGTAATTTATAATTTTAAGACTTATTGTCTCCTCTGTGATGCCCTTTGAGATATCTTCTATATATGGCAAATAATGATATAATTTATTTTTTTTATCCATGCCATGTTTTGTTAAAATCCTAAATGTGGATAGTAAACACGCCTAGAAAGGTTTATGCGGCTACTTATGGGATGCGGCTACTTACGGGACACTATGGTGTCTTTTTTTTGAGACTTATATCCCATTTACTTTATGGCTTATTCCTTTTCTATTGATACTAGTGGATGTATCTTTTATACTCCTTAACCGCTTATATAGGAAAAGCAAGCAAATTTGTATATAATCTGCTACAGTTCTATTATATTTTGATTCGGTCTAATCCTTTAAAATGATTTTTAGTTTATATAAAGTTTATCTCTAATTTGTTTTATTTTGGTCAATTATCAACATTTTCTTGTCTGCATAAGGTATATTTCTACTTCATTCTATTAGGCCTATTAATTTTTCTTTTATGATATGATAGTTAGTTGTAATATTTGATATGAACTTTGGTTTGGTGTATACTTATTTTCTATTTTTGATAAGTAAGATATATGAATAATTTTAAAGCTTGTTATAAGATATTTGCAATTGATACGTAAGGATACTTTTGTATAGTGGCTATGAAAAAATATGATCTAAGGGAGTAGAACTACATGGTTTAGAATCTATTTTTTTGATACATAAGAAGCTTGGAAAATATATTCAAAGTCGAAACCAAATCCTGTTAATTTAGTAAGTGCAATCTAGATAGTATTACACAAGATTTTTGGTAACAGAAATTGAACTTAGGTAAATCTCAAATAACATTACAAAAACAACACATAAATGAGCATGAATTTTATTAATTTGAACTTAGCAATTGAGTTGCTTATATTAAACATAAGGTGTAACAAAAGAGTAGCTCAAAGTGGAGATCGGACTTGGAAGACCAAGACCTTTATGAAGTGTAGATAGTGAATATATCAGGATAGGTTGTAACCTATATAATACACTAGAAATATGTGAATTAGAATTTCTGAGTGTATTGCTTCATATGTACAAGATTACATGTTTGATACCTTGGTATATCAATGTTCAACTCTAAAATTAATTTTTGATGTTATATGATGTGACTTATAGATGAGTTTCTTTCATAATCTTTTGTAAGTGAGTTGTAACATCCCTAGACCTATCCTAAAGTATATAAGGATGTTACATTTTAGGCAAAGGTGTCTCATTAACATTTCTTTTCCTACGTCCTACATTTTTAAAAAATAAAAATCAAGTAATTTGGACTTGCATGATGTGATTTATGGAAAGAAATATTTTTTACTACACCTATAGTACCTTTAAGGGATAAAATTGTTGTTCTATCTTTTAAAAATTTCATGGGAACAGTTGGGATAGAATTAGGTCATATGCTCTTAATGAAAGTTTCTTTAATATAAGTTCGGGTTTTAAAAAAATTTGATTCATATCATTTAGATCTGTATAGTGAGAGTTAAAACAAAATTAACACAGACTACTCCCAAAATAGGATTTATATCGAGTCATTATTTTCAATCCTATGTTTAGATGTCTTAAAGAAAGAATTAGATTATGGTCCTATATTAAAATATTTTGTTTTATGTCTTAAGTTTAATTTACAATTAGAATAATTAAATTCCAAAGTACGGAGGCCAAGATATGTACAAAAAAAAATTGGTTTATAGTGATGCATGGTAGAATATTTTGCAAACTACTTCACATGGCTGAATCAAGCTCAAACATGCAATTCAACATCAATTCAATACTTAATCTTTAATTTATAATCCAATTCAATACACATACCAAGCATATGCAAATCAATTAAATGATTCCTATGCTTAAAAAATGGCGAACTAGCATTTTTAGTTTCCTTATTTGCCTTTCCTTTTAATTTGGTTGGATTTTGCCACTTAATCCACTTAAAACCCTTAAATCTAACCTTCTTCTTTGAATACCCTTATCATGTAATTTTTCCATAATTATGGAGAGAAAATGATGGATGAAACATTTATACTTTTGGGTCCTACAGTGGCCGGCCATCTCTCCCAAAAATGCATGAATTTTCATGCATTTTCTATACACCCACATGTAAGTTTCCTATTAGTTTACTTGTTGGGCTTTAGAAAATTAATAATTTCCTCCCTAAACCTTTTTAAGTCTACATTTACATACAATCTTACCTCTATTTAAAGATTAATCCATGTCTCATATTTATTTATGCATGTATAAGTCAAATGAACAAATTATTGTATTGCCCTTATCTTTTATATTAATTTCCATTATATCCTTTACTATACTTTAACTCAATTAACTCTTCATTTTTACTTTTTAATGCACTTTAGGCATACTTTAATACTACTAGGGTGTATGTGTGGGCCTTACATTTCTCTCCCTCTTAAAATGAATTTTATCATTGAAATTCATGTATGTATTGAAAAGCTAAGTATACTGAGCCCTTATTGCTTATTCGAATTCCTAAGTTACCTTTTTTATGCCATGATGTTGCCAAAGAATTTTACTAGAGGAATCTATTTTTTCCTTAGCTGTTTCACTTCTTTAGCAAAAATTTCCTTTGGCTCTTCATCATATGAGAAGTCTAGTTAAACTTGTATTTCTTATATAGATAATACATGTGAAGCATCTGAATTGTATTTTCAAGGCATCAAAACATGAAAAACATTATGTAACTTAACCAATTCAAGAGGAGGAGCCAATATGTAAGCCACTGGTTAAATCCTCTTAAGGATTTTGTATGGACTTATGTATCTTGAGCTATGCTTTCCCTTTCTCCTGAACTTTTCTTCAAGGCGAAACCTTTAGAAAAACTTTATCTTCCACTTCACATTTATTGTCTTTTCTATTAATGTCAGCAAGTAACTTCTAATTATTGCTTGAAACTATCAACCTTTGTTGAATAACTTTCACATTCTCTTTTGTATCCTTAACTATATTGGGCCTAATTATCTTTTTTTTTTAATTTAACTCTGTCTAGTATACTAAAGTTCTACATCTTCTACCATATAAAGCTACATAAGGCGACATGCATATGCCAGTTTGATAACTATTGTTATAAGTAAATTCCATTGAAGGTATGTACTTGTCCCAACTATGGGGAAATTCCATAACATGCCCTTAAATATATCTTCCAGTATTTATATAACTTTCTTGGATTGCCCATCTATTTATGGATGAAACGTTATGCTAAAACTAAGTTGAGTACCTAAAGCTGCTTGTAAGCTCTTCTAACATCTTGATGTAAATCAGGGGTCTCAATTAGAAACAATCGACAGTGGCACACCATATAGCCGAACAATCTCATTTATGTACAACTCAACTAACCAATACATATGATAATCAAGTCGGATGGTATAAAGTGAGTTGACTTAGTGAGCATATAACCTATTACCCATATAAAATCATGCTTCTTTTATGTAAGAGGAAGGCCTATGATAAAGTTCATAGCAATATTTTCCTATTCCCACTGTGGGATTGGAATATGATTCAATATACCAAAAGGGATTTGATGTTCTACTTTCACTTATTGACGTGTTAAGCATTTGGACATATAATCTACCACATCTATTTTTTCCTGGCCACTAATAGAATTGGTTGAAAACCTGATACATCTTGTTACCTCTATGATGCATGGTGAACATTTTATTATAAGCATCATAAAGCAACTTTTTCTTTTGCTCATCAATAGACGGTGCACACAATTTGAACTTATAGTACACACTTGCATCTTCTTTGACCATGAAATCAATTTGTTTCCCCTCTCCCATTGCTTGCACAATCTATTGCAACTTAGCATCAACTTTTTATGTATTATCATCTGCCTTTAATTAGGATTTGCTTTCAATTGAGCTATTAAAGCTCCATTGATGAAAATCTCCATCTACTATGTTTCAACATCAAAGTTGAAATTGTCTTTATGGCTTAAAGCATTTGCTACCATATTAGCTTTCCCTAGGTGATAGTTTACTATACAATCATAGTCTTTAAATAATTCCAACTGTAACACCTAATTTTATAACCTAACCGTGTTATTGAATCATGCATGTTAAGTCAATTTTACTATGTTATAAAAACATTTAATTAGTTATCGATTATAACTATAAGGTGTTACTATAGTATTCACTTATTGTATCATTATATGTTTCAGATATACCATAGTCCCTTACATGATTATAGTGTTGTTCACGTACTACATTCCTTATGTATTTTATGATTTACTATCCTATTATTCATACTTTACTTATTTGTACTATAATGTCCATTCCTTGTGGTATGATAGCAACCTTAAATATGCATACATATATATACTATTCTCCTAACAAAAGTGGCCTTATATAGCTCAACCATCTCAAATTAGATACATCATTACAATCACATGATTACTAATACATAATTATTCAAAATATACTTCAGAAAACTCTTATATTAATTCTTGTCACTCTTGTTTTGGCCTTTCCTGATGCAGAGAATGTCCCTGAACAAAAAGTCTTGTCTACAAAACCTACACGGATAAAATAACCCATTATAAGCTATAAAGCTTAGTGAAATAACACATTACTGATGACCACTCACAATAGTCATCAACAAAACACATCCACCATACACTATATGTAAAATAGGTTTAACATGATAATATAACAATCGAATTACAATAAAACATAGTATAAATTCGCTAAAACAACAAATCCATAATTAACTCATTATACATAAAGCATATGTTTCATTGACAAACTCTATACATTCAAACTAGTGAAATAAGTTCTGTAACTAAAGTCAAGAATATTTCGAAGACAATATTTAATCAATTATACTTTAATTTTCAAATACTATATTAAGATTAGCATACCTAAGCTCTAAAAGTGGATACTGGGAAAGGTAGATACCCGTGGGTATCGATCATGTAACTATCTATAGTTATTCAGTTTGGTAGATCCAAACAAGATCAAATGGTAGTCCTACATGCGGACAATAGGTGTTCCAAATGAGGATAACGGTAGTCCTAAATGAGGACAACTCTAGCAGTTATAACTCTATCCCTAAAAGCATGCCTATCTATCTATAGTGAAATCTATTTATAGGCAATATTTTGTTCTTGTTCACTTTATTTATCATGTTTATGCTTTAGTATTCAATTTAACTTATAAATGTAAATACCTGCTTATATAAAACAATATAAAGTCTTTAATACCTATGCATATTTATACCTACATAACCAACACAATACATGTAGTTGTAAATAAACTTACGTCACTTTATTCATATGCTTTAATTATTTTCCATTCATTAATATTCTATAGGATTACAATTTGAATTGCATTGAAGCATTACTTTATGAAATAAAAACAAAGAGAGAAATACTAGCTTTACTATGGTGACTCATTAGCATGAAAAGGGATCATGAGCATGACAGAGAATGCTCACAAAATACTAAGAAATAGAGAAAGAAGGAGATTTAAGTGGGAAAATATCGAGCTCTATTGCGGGCACGATAGAGCTATGGGCGCGACATACACGTACTCTTTTCTTGTTTTCATTGCTTTAAACAAAATAGTATAAACAACCATTTTGTACTTCTATATTGAGCACCTTAGTCTTAACTTTACTGTGTTGTAAATTTAAAACCAAATCCCCATGCAATAATTTTCATTAAGAATTCCATAACAAAAATTCTTCAATTTGAACTGTATTTTACAAATTCCTTTTTAATGCGAGGCATTATGTAAAGCTCTTAAAATTTTACAACATAAGAATAATATGACCATTAACAAATTTAAGAATAAACCAAAAAGGCAATTTCTCTTAAGATGTTCTCAAGATTTCTTTTATGATCTATTTGAATAATTTTAGTTTCCTTTTCTTCTAAACTCAAAAACATTAACACATGTATGAACTACTTCTTTCAACTCTTAATATTAACATGAATCTACCATAAATCTAACACAAACATACATGCCTATTATAACACAATCAAACTAACTTCCTTCGATAAATTAGACCCTTATCACTACATAATCAAATAATTCATTTACTTTGTATATAGCAAAATTACCACTTTGCCCCTTTTTAGCCTAATATGAATTAAGCATGTTTAATTAAACCTTAATCAAATATAATACCTCTTCAAATTATGCATTTCCTACAAGGGTTACAATTAGGGCTGTATAATTCTCTCCCCTTTAAAGAATTTTATCCTCAAAATTCATACCTTTTTTAAATAGTTGAGGATACTACTCCTTCATAACTACCGCTAGTTAACAAGTTACCTCTTGAACCCTTTGCTATTGCCAAAGCACTTTGACAAAAGGAATTTGCTTGTTCCTTAACTTTCTGATTTCCCTAGCCAAAATCTCTTTCAGTTCTTCATCGTATGATAAATATGGTTGTACTTGAATATCTTGAATCAAAAGTATATGAGATTTATCTAAATGGTATCTATGTAACATAAACAAATGAAATATGCCATGTATTTTGGCTAGCTCTAACGAAAGAGCCAATCTGTATGCTACCGATCCAAATCTTTGAAGGATTTCATATGGACCAATATATCTAGGGCTAAGTTTGCCTTTTTTTCCCAAATCTTAGTACTTTTCTCCAGGGGGCACTTTTAGACACACTTTCACACCAACTTGATACTCAATGTCCTTTCTTTTTAAATTTGCATTGGACTTCTGTTAGTCACAAGCTTTTTTCAATCTCTGCTTAATAACCTGTACCTTTTCCTTTGTATCCTTAACAAGATCAGAACCAATCATTTTGCGCTCAGATAACTTCATCCAATAGACTGAAGTTCTACATTTCCTACCATACAAAGCCCCATATGTTGCCATACCAATACTCCTCTTTAATTTTTATTATAAGCAAACACCATTAAAGCCAAATATCTATCCCAACTTCCTGTGAAATCCAAGACACAACCTCTTAAAATATCCTCAAACACTTGGATAACCCTTTCAAATTATCCATCTATTTGAGGATGGAAAGCTATACTGTAATGAAGTTTTGTTACCAAAACTTGTTGTAAACTTTGCTAAAATTTATAAGTGAACCTTAGATCTCTATCAGAAATTATATACATCGGTATACCATGTAATAGAATATGATGCATGCTCAGCAAGTTCACTAAATCATCAAGTAATAAAATGGGGTATAGTTAGGACCCAGGAATATCATACCTAAAGGATTGAGAATGCAAGCAGTGAAAATCAATTGTATGCTAAAGAATTCCCAATATTTTTGTGTGTGCATAAACTATCAACTAAATGGTATTTAGAAAGAATAATGATTAAATTAACTTTGTAGTAATCTTCTATGGAATAAACAAGTATAAAATTCAATAATATAATAGAGTTACATGGGTTCACTTATCCTCCCTATATCAAATGTGAAGTCAATTAACCTGAAGAAACATATAAATCAATTTGACATAACCCTTTTAACCCAAACATCCCATTATGAAGCAAACTACTTTAATTTCATGGCATCCCATTCTGTAACAGGCCCTACAAGTAGCCTAAGCACGGGTCTAAATTCCTATGTCCAGGTTGTTTTCCCATTTCAGAGCCAAACAATCCAAAACACATTTATTTCACTCAACATTCTAATCCTAAAATCATAAATCCTACATATTAAGAGTCCCCATCTAAAGCAATCTGAAGCCATAACAATCATAATAAAAGAAAAGAGAGATATACATTCATGGTAATTAACTATCCAAACATGAAATCCAACAATGATAAGTGATAACCCATTCATCAAAAACTGGAAATCAGATCAATATAATGAAAACTAATGAAAGAATAAATGAATCAATAGTGAAATAAACCATTCATCTATAATACCATTCAAACCATGTTCAAGATTCACATTTAGATAGGGGATTCAAAGATCCCCCAAACAACTATAGACTACTCACTAGCCATTACAAAAATAATGAGAGAGAGGAAAGAATAAACCTAAAATTTTTATTGAGGAAGAAAACCTAGCTGAAACCCAAGCTTCTTCAACCTTTTTCTCCAAATATTAATGTAAATGCGCTCTAAAATGTTAAAGAATGAAAGAACAAAAATGGGAAAACCTAGATCTAAAGAGGAAGAAGAACTCCCAAACTCTACAGAAAAATCCGCTTTATATAGGCCAAAAAGGGTCACGGTCAACAGGAATTTTATACTGACCGTGACCTATTAAAATCTTCTTGAACAACTACTATGAGTCATGGTTAACACGATAAATCTATTGATCATGAGGTAATGCCTAATTAGCTTTTGGATAAGGGTCACGATTAACTCCATAAATTTGTTGACCGTGCCATAGTTCTTCTTTGCATTCTAAAATGAAAGCTTGTCTACCTCTTGGTCACCACCAAGACTCTATTAATTGTGAGGTCTTTCTTTTCTCAATTCTATACTGAGTACTTTCTAGGTCATGGTAAACACCTCTTTAAGAACATTGGCTCTAATGACCATGATGTTGGAATTTTACGATTACATGCATCACATACACGAGCGAAATTTTAAAATTTTTTAACCATTAGATCTGATCTTGCCATGAATACACAATATAACTATATGAGAATAAGAAAAATTACATTTGATTTTTGTTGAACAGTTGATTTTACTTTCATCTATGAAAGTAATGAAGTAGGAGTAGCCTCCTCTGGCATGTGTAGTCATTGGACCATATACATCTGAATGTATTAAGTCCAAAACAATTTTAGCTCGTTCTCCTTTACCAATAAAGGGAGCTTTTGTCATTTTTCCCAATAAACAAGATTGGCATGTATCAAATAATTCATAATCAAATGATCCCAAATCACCTGACTTGTGCAATTTGGTCATGCATTTTTCATTTATGTGGCCTAAACGACAATGCCATAAGTATGAGGTATTTAGATTATCATGTTTCATTCTCTTGGTATCCGCATTATTTACTTCTTTAATTAAATCAAGAACACATATACCATTCTCAATGATAGCTTTTGCATAAAATATATTGTTCTTAAAAATGTAACAACATTTATCCTTTAAAGAAATATCATAATCGTTCATCAAACAACTGAAAGAAATAATACTTTTGGACAAAGCTGGAACATAATAACAATTATTTAATTCCAGTACTAATCCACTAGGAAGAGGCAAATAGAAAGTCCCCACAACTATTGTAGAGATGTTCTGTCTAGTAGCTGATTGCAAACATATCTCTGCCTTTCCAACTCTTCTAAAGCTTCTAAGCCCCTGTAGATCATTACATAAACGAGATCCATAACACTTATGAAACATATATAAATTAATTTGGTCCAAGAAAAAGCCCTCTAAGCCCTTCTGTATGGAGTTGGCGCGTGGCCCTCTTCTGGAGGGCTTCCTCCAACTTCTTCATTCCTTTGGCCCTTTATAATTTCTCCAATGGACCTATTAATCATTATATCAGTCCTATAACACTTATAGTAGTCTTATAACACTTATAATATAATAATAATTAATCATAAAATACATTATTTCAATAAGGTCCAATTTTGCAGAACATTTCTCAAAAGTTCCGCGGACAATTTTATTTGATCATAATTAATTAAACTCTTTAATTAATTATTATCTTATTCACTTCTCTACCTTCATAATAATATCAAATATTATTATCCTTGTTATTTTACCATTTTACCCTTTTCTCTATATGTGTGTGACCTATTAGGTTCCTGTCCATGTTGGCAGAATAATATGTAATTGTGAGTTCTATTCAAAACTCACATGATTTAAACTCCTTTAAATCATCTTATCAATCCCTATTGATACTTTTGATACATCATTATACAAGTCAGATTGACTATACCCTTCCATAGAAACAGTTATCGTGCAATTACTCCTTTCACCACTCTTATCTCAATGAGATTATGAGTATGGATTTCTGTCAACTCATATAAACTAATTATGTATGTTATATTAATTTAACCATTGTTCCTTAAATTCCCTTCATGGATCTTCATCCATCTCGGCATATTACTCTGGCCAGAGATTCTCTTAACAAGGCAATTATAGAATCATGTGAGATAACTTCCCTTGTTAAATCTGGGATGGTGAATCCTTTGTCAATCACTCAACTATCTTCAAGTAGGTCATGATATACCCAATCTCCTAACTATGTTCACTCCCAATTGGAAGTAATCAGTTATGGAGTCAAAGTATACCACTTGCTACTTAAGATAACTTTGGTGATCTCAAGTCTAAGGATACTTGCACAACCGCTATGAAGAGATTCCTCACTGACATAGATTTAATATTCATGTGAGGATTCTCTATGCAGGTCTCCAATGAACTTGTTCTTCTAACAAGGATCCACATGTAAGCTTTGATTATCTTTCATAATCACAGTTATGAGAACCACTGCTTGAACCATTCAAGAAGCATAACATGTGCTAGTCTGTCCGAATTAACAATGTCCTATCTTATTAATTCTACGACTAGGGATATTTAGATATTAAGCCATTTGCATGCAATAGACATCTCACATCATGAACACCTTCATGATTGCCTTTGCACCGTGTTTATTATATCTAGGACTTCATTTATTAATTTAAGATTTACAAACTCATGTATTCAAACATATCATTAATAAATGAATGATGCCTTTTATTAAGAATATAAATTTCACACATATGAAAAACATCCCTTTTACATGGGCTCTAGGGCATACTCTCTAACAGAAGTTAAGCACGAAAGGTGCATAACTTGGAGCCAACGAGTACAAGATTAAATCTATGTATAGATCATTATCCATAACATAGCCAAGTCTACTCAGATGCTCAATATACCAATACATCTTCAATGCATGAGTAGCAGCTGAAGTGCCTTCCACCATTTTGCAGCTAAATAGAGCTCGAGCAATCTCATATTGCTCAGTTCTAGCTTGAGAAGAATAAAGCTCCTCTAGTTGCAAAACGAGGGTTCTAGCATCCATCATTTCATGTTGCTTCTGAAGCTCCGAGGACATAGCACCCAACATCAGACATACTGCTGCTTCACTATCCTCCATGTATTTTCGATAAATGCCTTTGATCTCATCAATGGCATCATCTGATGGAAGTGATGGTGGATCTTTATCCAAGACATAGTGGATCCTTTCAGCTCTGAGAACAATTCTCACTTGCCTGATCCAGTCAGAATAGTTGTTGCCAACCAGCTTGTTATCCAAAATTGATCGTATATTAATGTTTGATGTGCTCATGATGATGACTTAGATGTGAAAAAGAAAAGATATGAGAGTATGTTCATATATATGTATGCATTAATAAGGTCTTTAATTAATCCATTTACTCCCACTATTTTATTGCGAAATAATAGCCCTCACTATATAATCTGAGAAAACCAGATGATTTTCTTAGTGGGCCAATATCCAATCCTTGATATGTAATTTGACCTTGACTGTGGTCAACAAGCCAAATTCCATACCCTTGAAAGGTAGGTATCTCTATACCAATTGTGTCTCTACACAACTATTGGATCATTAGGTTATCAACTCTTGATGCATGCATATCATATATGCATTCCCTAATCTTGCCTCTAGAACCATTAGCCTTGACTGTGGTCAACAAACTAATGGGCTAGCTAAGATGACCCATTTAATTAGATTTGAACATATTCGATATAATGTGAGCTTGACTGTGGTCAACAACCCACACTATAAAGAACTCTGGTTCTCCTCAAATTAATGGAAGGCTTATATACCTTAGTATTTGTTTGAGGGTTTTAGTTAATTAAGTCTCATCATACATGGTTGGCATACATTGGTATGCATCTTATATCTATCACCTAAATATAAGCATACAAATATGGTATAGTTATGGACTTCACTACATTGATTTCCCCGAGCCAAGAGGGAAATCAAAAGGTCACACATAGGTAGTATGCATGATTCAAACAAGAAAATAATTACATTATCTTCAAGCTTGTTGGATCTCCATCCGGCCCACCTTGCTACTTGATATTGGTCTCCATCTCTATTTTTAATTCTAATCTAAGTAATCGAATTACATATTACAATTTGAAATGAAATACAAACCAAAAACAAGTGACCGGGACATGAAAGTCCTTATTAGGCAAAAACATGCATTATGCTCAATCACATTGGGCTTTGTCCATAACTAGCCATCATGCCAATCATACACCCTTATATGCCTCTCTAATGCATAAAGAAATGGATTACTAACTTTGTTTCAACCTTTGAAACTATATTTTTAGTTATTTTAATGATGTGATCAAATTAGAAAACTTTTTCCATTTTGGAAACTTTCATTTTAGGAAACCTTTTTGCATGCATGTGTTATTGTCTTAATAATCACTCCAATTGATTATTAATTAATTATAAATTGATTATTTAATTAATTAATCATATTAAATAATTAAAAGAATCAATTTTGGGCTTAAAACAAATGTAGGCCGAAACCCACAGAAGAAAAACCCTAACTGTGTTCACACACAAACTAGTTTTGTGTCTTTTGGACCATTTGGGCCTTTTGGAATGAGCCAAGCCCACTCCAGCCCTTAAAACCCATTAATAAACTTAATTAATGTTTATAATGTTTAATTTAAATTAGCTCCTTGAGCCCACCAAGTCATTCACTAATTTAAACCAACTCCATAAACATAATTAAGCCCATTAAGTGGTTTTAATAAATTAAAATTAATCAAATTAATTTAAGGCCCATTTTAATTAATCCAATTAATTAATAACACTTTAATATATCATATAAATTAGATTTAGAAGATCAAAATTCGTTCTAATCAAGAACACATCAAGAACACACGAAGAACACCAATTTATCAAACTTTTCGACTAAACTAGTTTTCATGCAAAACTTGTTCGATTTTAATTCCGTTCGATCCTACGGCTTAATATCACATATTAAACACATAAAATATCATATAAATGATTTTTAAATGGATCCATAAGAAATTAAATTAGAATAGCCACTTAAATCACCTAGGGTTTCATGCCAAACCCTAATCACAATCATTCAAAAATTTCGTTTTTGTTTCCACCAAATTTATTTGATCACACATGTTGGAATTTAACGGTTACATACATCACATACATGAGCGAAATTTTAAAATTTTTTAACCATTAGATCTGATCTTGCCATGAATACACAATATAACTATATGAGAATAAGAAAAAACACCTTTGATTTTTGTTGAACAATTGATTTTACTTCGCACCGGGTTGTCGCAAACCACAGTGTCCAAAATCGAACACCTCCAATGAGTAATCCACACTAGAGAGGGGTAAATTGAACCAACAAATTGGTGTTCAACTAGGGCTGGCCGAAATTCCAAGAAGCTAGCTTGGAGTTGGCTCAAAAAGGGAGAGAGAATAAAGAAAAAAAGACTTTCCTTTTGTTTTAATCACTTTACCTTAATTCTCATTAGTTGGCCTTTTATAGTTAGGTTAAAATTCCAACTCCTTAATGAGATTGGGCTCTTTAAAATTTCTGGAGAATTATTAATTGGGCCTCTGGAATTAATTATAATCATTTGGGCTTAATTAAATCCAATTTAAACCATTTCATAAACGTCTATGCACAAAATCCACAAACTAGGCCCTTTGTGCATCTAATTGAATTTAAATACCCAAATGGATTCCAAATCCAACCAAATTAAATATGTGAGTTCCATAACACTTATGTAACATATATAAATTAATTTGGTCCAAGAAAAAGCCCTTTAAGCCCTTCTGTATGGAGTTGGCGTGTGGCCCTCTTCTTGAGGGCTTCCTCCAACTTCTTCATTCCTTTGGCCCTTTATAATTTCTCCAATGGACCTATTAATTATTATATCAGTTCTATAATACTTATAGTAGTCTTATAACACTTATAAGATAATAATAATTAATCATAAAATACATTATTTCAATTAGGTCCAATTTTGCAGAACATTTCTCAAAAGTTTCGCGGACAATTTTATTTGATCATAATTAATTAAACTCTATAATTAATTATTGTCATATTCTCTTCTCTACCTTTATAATAATATCAAATATTATTATCCTTGTCATTTTACCATTTTACCCTTTTCTCTATATGTGTGTGACCTATTGGGTTCCTGTTCATGTTGGCAGTATAATATGTAATTGTGAGTTCTATTCAAAACTCATATGATTTAAACTCCTTTAAATCATCTTATCAATCCCTATTGATACTTTTGATACATCATTATACAAGTCATGATTGGCCTCTAGCTAGGCATCATGACTACCCAAATGTCAGGAAAGTCATGTGGTTTGACTGTACCCTTCCATAGAAACAGTTACCGTGCAATTACTCCTTTCACCACTCTTATCTCATATTAGATTCTGAGTATGGATTTCTGTCAACTCATATAAATCTAATTATGTATGTTCTATTAATTTAACCATTGTTCCTAAAATGCCCTTCATGGATCTCCATCCATCTCGGCATATTACTCTGGCCAGAGATTCTCTGAACAAGGCAATTATAGAATCATGTGAGATAACTTCCCTTGTTAAATCTGGGATGGTGAATCCTTTGTCAATCACTCAACTATCTTCAAGTAGGAAATGATATACCCAATCTCCTAACTATGTTCACTCCCAGTTGGAAGTAATCAGTTATGGAGTCAAAGTATACCACTTGCTACTTAAGATAACTTTGGTGATCTCAAGTCAAAGGATACTTGCACAACCGCTATGAAGAGATTCCTCACTGACATAGATTTAATATCCATGTGAGGATTCTCTATGCAGGTCTCCAATAAACTTGTTCTTCTAACAAGCATCCACATGTTAGCTTTGATTATCTTCCATAATCACAGTTATGAGAACCACTGCTTGAACCATTCAAAAAGCATAACATGTGCTAGTCTGTCCGAATTAACAATGTCCTATCTTGTTAATTCTATGACTAGGGATATTTAGATATTAACACATTTGCATGCAATAGACATCTCACATCATGAACACCTTTATGATTGCCTTTGCACTATGTTTATAATATCTAGGACTTCATTTATTAATTTAAGATTTACAAACTCATGTATTTAAACATAGCATTAATAAATGAATGATGCCTTTTATTAAGAATATAAATTTCATACATATGAAAAACATCCCTATTACATGGGCTCTAAGGCATACTCGCTAACAATCTCCCACTTGCACTAGAGCCAATCACTCATATGTCTCAGACCCTTGCTATTTATATGGTGATCATGCTTAATCTGGGAAAGTGCTTAAGTGAGGGGATCTACCACATTGTCATCCCTATTACGTGGTTCCTTTGCTTGTGCAATGGCTCCATTGTTGTCACAATATAAAGGAATCGGATCAACAATGCTAGGCACCACTCCTAGTTCGGTTATGAACTTTTTGATCCAGACCGCTTCTTTGGCTGCTTCTGAAGCAGCAATGTACTGAGCTTCTGTTGTGGAATTAGCAGTTGTTTGTTGTTTGGAACTTTTCCAACTAACTGCTCCTCCTCCCATTATGAACACATAACCAGATTGTGATTTACAATCATCTTTGTCAGATTGGAAGCTGGCATCTGTATACCCATTTACTTCCAAACTGCCCTCTCCATATACCAAGAATATATCCTTAGTCCTTCTCAAGTACTTAAGAATATTCTTGACAGCTGCCCAGTGTTCCTCTCCAAAATTAGATTGGAATCTGCTTGTGACACTCAAAGCAAATGCTACATCTGGACGTGTACATAACATAGCATACATGATAGAACCAATTGCAGATGTATATGGTATTCTATTCATGCTCTCTCTATCCTCTAGTGTCTGTGGACACATAGACTTAGAAAGGTGTTTTCCATGCACCATGGGTATAAACCCTTTCTTAGAGAGATCCATATTGAACCTCTTCAATACTTTATCTATATATGTACTCTGAGAAAGACCTAGCAACCTATTGGATCTATCTCTATAGATCCTTATTCCCAGAATATAGGATGCTTCTCCAAGGTCTTTCATGGAGAATTGCTTGGATAACCATGTTTTAACAGATTGGAGAAGAGAAATGTCATTTTCCATGATCAATATGTCATCTACATATAGAACTAGGAAGACAATTGCACTCCCACTGACCCTTTTATACACACAAGGTTCATCTTCATTTTGTGAGAAACCAAACTCTTTGATTGTCTCATTGAATCGTATGTTCCAGCTCCTAGAGGCTTGCTTCAATCCATAAATGGATCTTTGAAGCTTGCATACCTTTTCGCCATTTCCTGATGTGAATCCTTCTGGTTGTGTCATATACACATCCTCGGTAAGATTTCCATTAAGGAAAGCTGTCTTCACATTCATTTGCCAAATCTTATAATCATAATGAGCTGCAATGGCTAAAAGTATTCTTATAGACTTAATCATCGCTACAGGAGAAAAAGTTTCATCATAGTCAATACCTTTTTTCTGATGATAACCTTTTGCTACTAAGCGAGCTTTATAGGTAACTATATTACCTTCCATGTCAGTCTTCTTTTTGAAGACCCATTTGCACCCTATGGGTTTTATCCCTTCAGGTGGTTGAGTTAAAGTCCATACTTTGTTCTCATACATGGAGTCCATTTCAGACTGCATAGCCTTAAGCCATAAATCACATTCTGAACTGTTCAAAACTTTTTGATAGCTTGTAGGCTCATTGTCCTCTACTACAGTTATGCCTCTATCCAAATCAATGTGAAAACCATATCTCACAGGAATAGAATGCATCCTAGTAGATCTTATAGGATTTTGTGTATAATCAGGTTCAACTGTAATCTCATCATTATGAAATTCAGTTTCGGGTTCAATCGGTTGATCATCTTCTATTTGTGGGTCTTGAACTTCATCAAGTTCAATTTTACTCCCACTGTCCTCTCCTAGGAGAAATTCTCTTTCCAAGAAGACAACATGCCTTGAAACAAACACCTTTTGTTCTAAGCGATGATAGAAATAATATCCAAACGTCTCTTTTGGATATCCAACAAATAAACATTTGTTAGACTTAACATCCAATTTGTCTGACATTGTCCTCTTCACATAAGCAGGACCCCATACTTTCATATGAGAAAGCGTGGGTTTCTTGTTATTCCACATCTCATATGGAGTAACATCAACCGATTTACTAGGAACTCTGTTTAACACATAAACAGCAGTTTCTAGTGCATATCCCCCAAGGGACTTAGGCAAGTCCGCTTGGTTCATCTTTGATCGAACCATATCTAATAGTGTTCGATTCCTCCTTTCAGATACACCATTGTGTTGTGGTGTATATGGAGGAGTCCATTGAGATAAAATCCCATTATCTCTAAGATAATCCTGAAACTCTTGACTTAAGTATTCTCCACCTCGATCTGATCTAAGTCTTTTAATACTTTTGCCAAGTTGTTTCTCTAATTCATTTCTGAATTCTTTGAACATTTCAAATGCTTCAGACTTATATTTCATTAGATAGATGTATCAAAACCTGGAATAATCATCTATGAAAGTAATGAAGTAGGAGTAACCTCCTGTGGCATGTGTAGTCATTGGACCACATACAGCTGAATGTATTAAGTCCAAAACCATTTTAGCTCGTTCTCCTTTACCAATAAAGGGAGCTTTTGTCATTTTTCCCAATAAACAAGATTCGCATATATCAAATGATTCATAATCAAATGATCCCAAATCACCTGACTTGTGCAATTTGGTCATTCGTTTTTCATTTATGTGGCCTAAACGACAATGCCATAAGTATGAGGTATTTAGATTATCATGTTTCATTCTCTTGGTATCCACATTATGTACTTCTTTAATTAAATCAAGAACAAATATACCATTCTCAATGATAGCTTTTGCATAAAATATATTGTTCTTAAAAATGTAACAACATTTGTCCTTTACAGAAATATCATAATCGTTCATCAAACAACTGAAAGAAATAATACTTTTGGACAAAGCTGGAACATAATAACAATTATTTAATTCCAGTACTAATCCACTAGGAAGAGGCAAATAGTAAGTCCCCACAACTGTTGTAGAGATGTTCTGTCCAGTAGCTGACTGCAAACATATCTCTGCCTTTCCAACTCTTCTAAAGCTTCTAAGCCCATGTAGATCATTACATAAATGAGATCCACATCCGGTATCTAATACCTAAGATTGTTTTGAAGCAATAGAATAAGTATTAATTTCAATCATATGAATACCTGAAGTAGAAGCATCAGCTTGCTTCTTCGCCTTGAGAGAATCTAGATTGGCCTTACAGTTACGCTTCCAATGACCATCCTTTCCACAATGGAAGCAAGTTCCTTTGGGATTCTCTTTCTTGGCAACCTTTTTCTTGGAGATCCCACCATTCTTTGGCTGCGCCTTGGTTATCTTCTTCTTCTTCTGCTTCTTGCCTTTAGCAGAAGTGACAACCATGACACTTTTTGGATCCTTCTTAAATGATCCATTAGCTGTCTTGAGCATATTGATTAACTCAGGAATGGATATTGGATCTTGTTCATGTTGAAGTTAAGCACGAAAGGTGCATAACTTGGAGCCAACGAGTATAAGATTAAATCTATGTATAGATCATTATCCATAACATAGCCAAGTCTACTCAGATGCTCAATATACCCATACATCTTCAATGCATGAGTAGCAGTTGAAGTGCCTTCCACCATTTTGCAGCTAAATAGAGATCGAGCAATCTCATATTGCTCAGTTCTAGCCTGAGAAGAATAAAGCTCCTCTAGATGTAAAACGATGGTTCTAGCATCCATCATTTCATATTGCTTCTGAAGCTCCGAGGACATAGCACCCAGCATCAGACATGCTGCTGTTTCACTATCCTCTATGTATTTTCGATAAATGCCTTTTATCTAATCAATGGGATCATCTGATGGAAGTGGTGGTGGATCTTTATCCAAGACATAGTGGATCTTTTCAGCTCTGAGAACAATTCTCACTTGCCTGATCCAGTCAGAATAGTTTTTGCCAACCAGCTTGTTATCCATGATTGATCGTATATTAATGTTTGATGTGCTCATGATGATGACCTAGATGTGAAAAAGAAAAGATATGAGAGTATGTGCATATGTATATGTATGCATTAATAAGGTCTTTAATTAATCCATTTACTCCCACTATTTTATTGCGAATTAATAGCCCTCACTATATAATCCGAGAAAACCCAATGGTTTTCTTAGTGGGCCAATATCCAATCTTTGATATGTAATTTGACCTTGACTGTGGTCAACAAGCCAAATTCCATACCCTTGAAAGGTAGGTATCTCTATACCAATTGTGTCTCTACACAACTATTGGATCATTAGGTTATCAACTCTTGATGCATGCATATCATATATGCATTCCCTAATCTTGCCTCTAGAACCATTAGCCTTGACTGTGGTCAACAAACTAATGGGCTAGCTAAGATGACCCATTTAATTAGATTTGAACATATTCGATATAATGTGAGCTTGACTGTGGTCAACAACCCACACTATAAAGAACTCTAGTTCTCCTCAAATTAATGGAAGGCTTATATACCTTAGTATTTTTTTGAGGGTTTTAGTTAATTAAGTCTCATCATACATGGTTGGCATACATTGGTATGCATCCTATATCTATCACATAAATATAAGCATACAAATATGGTATAGTTATGGACTTCACTACATTGATTTCCCCGAGCCAAGAGGGAAATCGAAAGGTCACACCTAGGTAGTATGCATGATTCAAACAAGAAAATAATTACATTATCTTCAAGCTTGTTGGATCTCCATCCGGCCCATCTTGCTCCTTGATATTGGTCTCCATCTCTATTTCTAATTCTAATCTAAGTAATCTAATTACATATTACAATTTGAAATGAAATACAAACCAAAAATAAGTGGCCGGGACATGAAAGTCCTCATTAGGCCAAAACATGCTTTATGCTCAATCACATTAGGCTTTGTCCATAACTAACCATCATGCCAATCATACACCCTTATATGCCTCTCTAATGCATAAAGAAATGGATTACTAACATTGATTCAACCTTTGAAACTATATTTTGAGTTATTTTAATGATGCGATCAAATTAGGAAACTTTTTCCATTTTGGAAACTTTCATTTTAGGAAACCTTTTTGCATGCATGTGTTCTTGTCTTAATAATCAATCCAATTGATTATTAATTAATTATAAATTGATTATTTAATTAATTAATCATATAAAATAATTAAAAGAATCAATTTTGGGCTTAAAACAAATGTAGGCCGAAACCCATAGAAGAAAAACCCTAACTGTGTTCACACACAAACTAGTTTTGTGTCTTTTGGACTATTTGGGCCTTTTTGAATGAGCCAAGCCCACTCCAGCCCTTAAAACCCATTAATAAACTTAATTAATGTTTATAATGTTTAATTTAAATCAGCTCCTTGGGCCCACCAAGTCATTCACTAATTTAAACCAAGTCCGTAAACATAATTAAGCCCATTAAGTGGTTTTAATAAATTAAAATTAATCAAATTAATTTAAGGTCCATTTTAATTAATCCAATTAATTAAAAACACTTTAATATATCATATATATCAGATTTAGAAGATCAAAAGTCGTTCTAACCAAGAACACACGAAAAACACCAATTTATTGAACTTTTCGACTAAACTAGTTTTCATGCAAAACTTGTTCGATTTTAATTCCGTTCGATCCTACGGCTTAATATCACATATTAAACACATAAAATATCATATAAATGATTTTTAAATGGATCCATAAGAAATTAAATTAGAACAGCCCCTACATCACCTAGGGTTTCACGCCAAACCCTAATGGTTTTCATGCCAAACCCTAATCACAATCATTCAAAACTTTCCTTTTTGTTTCCACCAAATTTATTTGATCACACATACAACCAGAAATCAATATTTCTCATTCATGAACAATCAAATCTAATATTTAAAGTTTATGAAGTAAATAACTCAAAACAAAACAAAACTTATTCTGCAGAAAAAAATAGAATTGTATATCCATGGCAAAACCGTGGCTCTGATACCATGTTGGAATTTAACGGTTACATGCATCACATACATGAGCGGAATTTTAAAATTTTTTAACCATTAGATCTGATCTTGCCATGAATACACAATATAACTATATGAGAATAAGAAAAATCACCTTTGATTTTTGTTGAACAGTTAATTTTACTTCGCACCGGGTTGTCGCAAACCACAGTGTCCAAAATCGAACACCTCCAATGAGTAATCCACACTAGAGAGGGGTAAATTGAACCAACAAATTGGTGTTCAACTAGGGCTGGCCGAAATTTCAAGAAGCTAGCTTGGAGTTGGCGCAAAAAGGGAGAGAGAATAAAGAAAAAAGACTTTCCTTTTGTTTTAATCACTTAACCCTAATTCTCATTAGTTGGCCTTTTATAGTTAGGTTAAAATTCCAACTCCTTAATGAGATTGGGCTCTTTAAAATTGCTGGAGAATTATTAATTGGGCCTCTGGAATTAATTATAATCATTTGGGCTTAATTAAATCCAATTTAAACCTTTTCATAAAAGTCTATGCACAAAATCCACAAACTAGGCCCTTTGTGCATCTAATTGAATTTAAATACCCAAATGGATTCCAAATCCAACCAAATTAAATATGTGAGTTCCATAACACTTATGTAACATATATAAATTAATTTGGTCCAAGAAAAAGCCCTCTAAGCCCTTCTGTATGGAGTTGGCGTGTGGCCCTCTTCTGGAGGGCTTCCTCCAACTTCTTCATTCCTTTGGTCCTTTATAATTTCTCCAATGGACCTATTAATTATTATATCGGTCCTATAACACTTATATTAGTCTTATAACACTTATAAGATAATAATAATTAATCATAAAATACATTATTTCAATTAGGTTTAATTTTACAGAACATTTCTCAAAAGTTTCGCAGACAATTTTATTTGATCATAATTAATTAAACTCTTTAATTAATTATTATCTTATTCACTTCTCTACCTTCATAATAATATCAAATATTATTATCCTTTTTATTTTACCATTTTATCCTTTTCTTTATATGTGTGTGACCTATTAGGTTCCTGTCCATGTTGGCAGTATAATATATAATTGTGAGTTCTATTCAAAACTCACATGATTTAAACTCCTTTAAATCATCTTATCAATCCCTATTGATACTTTTGATACATCATTATACAAGTCATGATTGGCCTCTAGCTAGGCATCATGACTAACCAAATGTCAGGAAAGTCATGTTGTTTGACTGTACCCTTCCATAGAAACAGTTACCGTGAAATTACTCCTTTCACCACTCTTATCTCAATTAGATTATGAGTATGGATTTCTATCAACTCATATAAATCTAATTATGCATGTTCTATTAATTTAACCATTGTTCCTAAAATGCCCTTTATGGATCTCCATCCATCTCGGCATATTATTCTGGCCAGAGATTCTCTGAACAAGGCAATTATAGAATCATGCGAGATAACTTCCCTTGTTAAATCTGGGATGGTGAATCCTTTATCAATCACTCAACTACCTTCAAGTAGGTCATGATATACCGAATCTCCTAACTATGTTCACTCCCAGTTGGAAGTAATCAGTTATGGAGTCAAAGTATACCACTTGCTACTTAAGATAACTTTGGCGATCTCAAGTCTAAGGATACTTGTACAACCGTTATGAAGAGATTCCTCACTGACATAGATTTAATATCCATGTGAGGATTCTCTTTGCAGGTCTCCAATGAACTTGTTCTTCTAACAAGCATCCATATGATAGCTTTGATTATTTTCCATAATCACAGTTATGAGAACCACTGCTTGAACCATTCAAGAAGCATAACATGTGCTAGTCTGTCCGAATTAACAATATCCTATCTTGTTAATTCTATGACTAGGGATATTTAGATATTATGACATTTGCATGCAATAGACATCTCACATCATGAACACCTTCATGATTTTCTTTGCACTGTGTTTATAATATCTAGGACTTCATTTATTAATTTAAGATTTACAAACTCATGTATTCAAACATAGCATTAATAAATGAATGATGCCTTTTATTAAGAATATAAATTTCATACATATGAAAAACATCCCTATTACATGGGCTCTAAGGCATACTCTCTAACACATAACATCCCTTGAAATAGTGTATTTTGAAGGAAAACAGAGGATACGGTGAACAGGTAAAACCTACTGACCGTGAGGTACATATAAAATTTACACATAAGCACAAAATTCCATCAAAAGCTCTTCAAAACTCATAAAAACTAGGATTAACTAAATTTAGATAGAAATTATCAAACTAAAGCAAAAAATAATGTAAAAGACACTAAAACTAAATTTAAAAGGAATTAAAAATAGACACTAAATTGGACTTATAAAAATACTCCACACTTAGACCTTACTTGCCCTCCAGCAACTGAATCATCCACGAAATTTAGCAAAACCAAGATAACACTTAGCAAAAGACAGTCAAAAAGAAAAATTTAATCAAACAAACTCAACCAAAATATAACAAACAATTTATTGTGTGTGTGTGTGTTAGGCCAAGATAATTTTATCACTTTTCAAAACCAAAACTACTAGCGAATTCCAACAATCGAGCAAAAAGAAGAATGTGACGGTTTCGTACTTGAAACTCAGAATAGCTATAGGCCTCTCCTTTAGTACCTGAACCATAAGGGTCATCTCCACTAAACAACTCAAAGAAAACTAGGATCACTAAGTCTTACATTAAGGTTGTAATAGGGTCAGGGTATTGGCTCCAAGGAAAGGATAAAGCTAGCAAATTAGAATCGACCAAGCTACCATAACTACCACCTAACTTTCTGAACATCAACAACTTTTCCTTCTTAGTTGCTGCTCTTACTAGCAAAATTAACAATAGAATCCCAAATGACACCAGCTAGACTTCACAATTATAAAGGAAAAATAAACTTGAAAATTTGTCTCTTAGACTAGGACATCATTTAATGCATCCCTTTAAATTCTAGGCAACCCACGCTTATTTATTGCAATAATAATTAAAATTTATGTAGCATAAACCTTATATATTTATGATTTTTTTTAAATAGGGTCACGGTTAGTAGGTTTTACCTATTGGCCGTTAGGTACCTATAACTATTAAAACTTTAAAAATTTAGTAGACCTTTAAGAGCAATACATCATAGCGTCCACTACCCCATTTCCACAAATTTAACACCCTATGACTGATTAGCTCAATTTTCATTACTCAACCAATACAATGTTACCCTACCTAGAGTGGCCAATTCTAAAATAGGGAAGACAAACAGCTTTTGAGTTATATGGTTCAATTTGTGAGTGCAATAAAAAAGAATTATGTAGTATGCTTTTAGCATATCAATTCAAATCAAGGGGCTACCAATGGGAAACATAAATAACAGGCTAGATGAAAAGTCATTTCAAGGTGACTGCCAAATAAAGTTTGCCTAGGTCATGTCCTTATTCTGCCTGAGTTGAATGTTCATTTTGAAGGTTGATGAGGAAGGTTTTAGCTATTCCAGAATTCCTTCACTCAACTGCTTTCACTCACTTATTTTTCATAAATTTTCACAAATTTAGCCTATTGTGCTCATTGAATTAGAAATTGAATGGTATACAACTAATTGAGATTGATTTAAGAAAAATTTTTGCTGAACATTCTACTGCTCTCTGGCTACTTAAAGCCCTCTAAACTAACGGTTTAATATAATTGGAGTTTAAATTGATTCTATCAAAATTAACTAGGAAAACTAAAGATCAAAGGTAATTGCCAAATAATAACTCAACAACCTAGAAACTTATTAATCAAAATTTTGAATTGAATGGAAAATAAGATCAAAGTATAAAAAGATAGCTAAAGTAGAAAATAAAATTGAACTAGGATAAGCTACAATTGATTAAAAATAAAGAAATTTTTTTTAAAAAGCAACAACTTACTAAAACCAGAAATGTACTTAAACAACTAATAAAATTTTCAAAACTTGAAACAAAAATAAAGTAAAACAATGAGTTGTGGTTCAAGAATTTCACTGAGTTCGAGCATTTGAAACCCAATCTTTTTCTTCCCAACAATATGTACAAAGAAACTTTCCAAGCTTTCACAAAAAAAAGTTATCTTCAGTAATGGTTAGCACTAGTTCTTCACAAAAAATTTCTTCACAAAATTCACCAAATTGCAATTATTATCAAAAAAATCAATCAATGTTCAAAATTTAACCCCTACCCCACACTTTAAAAGTTGCAATTCTCAGCAACTACTATAAAAGCATCGTAAAAAAATTAAAGTGAGTTAGGCAACTCCCTACAATAAAAAATTAGATGGAGGAGGGGATAATGGTGCAATTATGTCGATTCTAGAGATCAAAGTGGCCATGGCTATTTTCATCTGCTCCCATTGCTTCTTGAAGTCTACTTGATTTGCAGCAAGAGTATCTAATATGTCAATTAGGGCAGTATATTGGGCTAAAGGGAGGGTGATAGCTCTTTGCTTTGGGCCAAGTGAAGGATTGCTTAAGCTCCTTGCCATTTTTCTCATGTACTCGTCTCTATCTATGAGTCTGATGCCATACTCTATAGCCAAATCATCAATAATGACCTTCACGTTCTTAAGTAGCTTTTAATCAATGTAAGCCACTATAGGTAGGGCATTATCCTAGTTCAGTGGATGCTCAAAAGCCCTAGCAACCATAGTCATCCATCCTTCTAAGGAAATCTTTTTCAACTTGGTGGGTTGCTGCTGTATCTCCTCGAGCTTGTTCCACCAATGTTAAGAACCATTTATAGGAAAGTTCCTGCCCATGCAAGCCAAAAACAACACTTCTGGTAAGTTTACCTGCCCTACAAACTGCACATGAGACATAGGTGATAAGGAAAATAATCAGTGCAAAATCCTAAAAATGTGATCCCTCAGGTGGTGGGATTTGGTGGTTCCTAAGATGTATAGCCCTTTAGCTTATGGGTCTTTGATCTTTTCCCAAGCTTTGTTCTTGTCATAATCAAAGTAGGCATAAGGAGCATCACTGGATCACTAGAGAATCCCAAAGCTTTAGAAAAGTCAGCAAAGGTATTCTCATAATATCATCCCTCCAACCGGAAGGTGACCATGTCAAGAAACTCTTCATGCCCAAAATTGCATTTAATAGTAGTCAAGAAGTCCTTAGTCAACTTAGGATAAACTAGCTCCCTGCATGCAAATAATTTCTCCCAGCTAATGGTAGCAATATGCCTATTAACCTCTTCTTTGATACCCAACTTCTTCAGTAGGATGGAATCTAAGTATGCTGAAGGCAGATACTCATAATTAGATAAAATTTTATAAGTTGTGTGGGCATGTTCAGGCACCCAACTTGGCACTTTAGGCTCTTTGGATTTCTTCTTTTTTAGCCTCTGGACAAGTGCTAGTAGAGACAGTTGGTTGGGTTCTGCTTGATCATCAGGGGGGTAGAGGTTGACTGGAAAGAGGTTGGATGGCTTGAGCCCGTGACGAGGAAGAACCCTGAGTACCTAATCATTTTAGTGCCATTGACAACACAAAAACATAGCAAAGTTAAACCTAGCCAATGTCTCAAAAGAAAACACAATAATCACAATCAAAATAATTTGAGAAACAATGTTTAGCACAATGGAAGGTTAGCAAAGAATGAATAAAATATATAGCAGCCATGGGATATATGTGCAGTTGCAATATGAATATGTAAATCAAAATGATTGAAAATTAAACTACAATACATGGATTGATAGTCAAGCAAATAATTAAATATAAATTGAGGCATCAATTCATCATTTGAATTGAGGGATCGAAAGAAAATTGTAAATTAAAAAACAAGAATCCCTACATCAGAGCAATATATTCATTGTGCTGGTAATAATCAAGAAGAGTATGTGCTCTATGAACAAAATTGCAACTCAGAAACATGGTTGAAAGAGAGAGGAAGTTCTAAAAATTTCCACATTATAGTCTTATGAAGCTTTTAATGAAATTCAAAGAGCTCAAAGGAAGCACAACACTTAATCGGATATTCTACCAATGTTCAAGTCGCAAATAGAAAGTATGTGCAAAGCTCAGATGCAAAATGCATACTCTAACAATGATCAATAGGACTTCCAACTAAATTAAATTGTAGCTCAAAATGTGGGAAATTTAGGATCACCACTCAAAGCCTTATGTTTATAAGGAAATGGCTAGGTCCACAAAGCAACTAGGCCCACAAAGCAAGAGATCCAAAGTGCAAAATGCTTTTCATTGTGTACAGTTCTCATTATGCAATACGTAAAGCTCACAAGTTTTGGCTTAAGCAAAATGGCTAAACAACCATGATAACCAAGTTATCCTTTGGAAACCAGTAGCTCGCAGGTCGAATAATTTTAGCCTATATATCTTAACACAAGACAATGAAAATACACAATTATGGATGTAAATGTTGGTGCACAACAGAAAAATAAGATGCATTAAGGTACATGGCACTCAACCATGATAACCGAGTTATCATTTAGAAACTAGTAGCCTGCAGGTCAAATCGTTACAGTCTATATACCTTGATGCATGACAATGCAGATGCACAAAGATTTTGATGCATACATAGACACTATGCTGGTAAAATGTACAAGAATATATGAATAGAATCATGCATGACTAAAATTGAAAAATCAAAGCACAACAAAGAGTGGTCAACTTCTTTTTATCCCAAATTCAGTTGGTAACATAAGGGGATCAACATATGGTTGAACAACTGATGCTAATTTATTCCTTCAAGCTCAAAGAACAAATGAAAATAGCATGATTGTAAGAAAGCATAATGAGCACAAGCAATGGACAAAGAGACAAAATGTAGTCTTTCAAGACTATATGAAGTGTGGACGGGTGATATGGTGCTCAAAATGAATCAACCACTAACATATGTCTCAAACAAGAAAGGGAGAAGCATGCACACAAGGAAAGAAAACAAGGAAAAATGGAGAATGAAAGTTGAAAACCCATTTGAGTAGGTAGATGTAAAATTAATTAATATGCATGAACTCATTGTGTTAGAATTTATCGGTTACATGCATCTCATACATAAGCGAAATTTAAAATTTTTAACCAATAGATATGATCTTGACATGAATTTACAATATACATATTAATGAGAATAAGAAAAATCACCTTTGATTTTTGTTGTATAGTTGATTTTCCTTCTCACTGGGTTATCGCAAACCACAGTGTCCAAAATCTTACACCTCCAATGAGTAATCCACACTAGAGAAGGATTGAATGAACAAAAAAATGAAGAGAACAAGAGCTGGCCGAAATTTCCTAGATGCTAGCAAGGGGAGTGGCAGCTAGTGTTGAGAGAAAAGAGAGACAATGTTTTCTCTTAATTGTTCACACTTAACCCTAAAACCCTATCACATGGATTTTTATAGATAGGTTAAAAATCAGACTTCATAATAGGATTGGGCTATTTAAAATTACTGGAGAATTATTAATTGGGCTTTTGGAATTATTAATAATTTATTTGGGCTTAATTAAACCCAATTTAAGCCCTTTGACAAAAGACTATGCACAAAACCCACAAACTAGGCCCTTTGTGTATATACTTGGATTTAATTACCCAAATGAATTCCAAATCCAACCAAATTAAATATGAAGGCTCCATAAAACTTATGAAATATATTTAATTTATTTTATTTTCCAAGAATTAGGCCTCTAAGGCCTTCTGTTTGTAGTTGGCGGGTAACCCTTCCTTTGAAGGGTTTCTGCGCCAACTTCACTTCTTTGGGCCTTTTTAATTCCTCCAATGGATCTATTAATTGTTACATCAGCCCTATAACACTTATAGTCTAATAATAGTTAATTATGAAATACATTATTACAATTAGGTCCATTTTACAGAACATTTGAAAAAGTTCTGCGAACAATTTTACTTGATCATAATTAATTATTTAATTAATTATTCTCTTATTAACTTCTATATCCCCATAATAATATCAAATATTATTATCCTTATCATTTTACAATTTTATCCTTTTCTCTATATGTGTGTGACCTATTGGGTTCTTGTCCATATTGGCAGTATAATATGTTATAGTGAGTTTTATTCAAAACTCACTTGATTTAAACTTCTTTAAATCATTTTATCAATCCCTATTGATAATTATGATACACTATTATCCAAATAATGAGCGGCCTCTAGCTAGACATTATGACTACACAAATATTAGCAAAGTCAAGTGATTTGACTATACCCTTTCATAGAAACATTTACCGTGCAATTACTCCTTTCACCACTCTTATCTCAATTAGATTATGAGTATGGATTTCTATCAACTCATATAAATCTAATTATGTATGTTCTATTAATTTAACTATTATTCCCAAAATGTCCTTCATGGATCTCTATCCATCTTGGCATATTACTCTGTCAAGAGATTATCTGAACAAGGCAATTATAGAATCATGCGAGATAACTTCTGTTAATAAATCTGGGATGGTGAATCCTTTGTCAATCAGTCAATTATCTTCAAGCAGGTCATGATATGCCCAACCTCAAAACTATGTTCACCCCCAGTTGAAAGTAATCAGTTATGGAGTCAAAGTATACCACTTGCTAGTTAAGATAACTTTGGCGATATCAAGTCTAAGGATACTTGCACAATCGCTATGAAGAGATTCCTCACTAACATAGATTTAATATCCATGTGAGAATTCTCTTTGCAGGTCTCTAATGAACTTGTTCTTCTAACAAGCATCCACATGTTAGCTTTGATTATCTTCCACAATCACAATTATGAGAATCGCTGCTTGAACCATTCAAGAAGCATAACATGTGTTAGTCTATCTGAATTAACAATGTTCTATCTTGTTAATTACATGACTAGGGATATTTAGATTTTAACATATTTGTATGCAATAGAGACCTCATAGCATGAACACTTTTATGATTGCCTTGCATTGTGTTTATTATATCAAGGACTTCATTTATTAATGTAAGATTTACAAACTCATGTATTTAAATATATCATTAATAGATGAATAATTCATTTTATTAAGAATATAAATTCATACTTATGAAATACATCCCTTTTACATAGGCTCTAGGGCAAACTCTCTAATAGTAACCTCCTCTGGCATTTGTAGTCTTTCGACCACGCACATTTGAATGTATTAAGTCAAAAACCATTTTAGCTCGTTCTCTTTTACCCATAAGGGGTGCTTCTATCCTTTTTTCCAATAAATAAGATTCACATGTATCAAATGATTTATAATTAAATGATCCCAAATCACCTGACTTGTGTAATTTGGTCATCCATTTCTCATTGATATGTCCTAAACGACAATGCCATAAGTACGACGTATTTAGATTATCTTGTTTTATTCTCTTGGTATCCACATTATGCACTTCTTTAATTAAATCAAGAATAAATATACCATTCTCAATGATAGCTTTTGAATAAAACATATTGTTCTTAAAAATGTAACAACACTTGTCCTTTGAAGAAATGTCATAATTGTTTAATAAATGACTGAAAGAAATAATACTTTTGGATAAAGCTGGAACATAATAACAATTATTTAATTCCAATATTAATTCACTTGGAAGAGGCAAATGGTAAGTCCCCACAACTATTGTAGACATGTTTTGTCCAGTAGCTGACTGCAAACATAGTTGTCTTTCCAACACTTCTAAAGTTTCTAAGCCCCTGTAGATCATTACACAAATGAGATCCACATCATGTATCTAATACCTAAGATTGTTTTGAAGAAATATAATAATTATTAATTTAATTCATATGAATAACTGAAGTAGAAGCATTAGCTTGCTTCTTCTCCTTGAGAGAATCTAGATAGGCCTTGTAGTTACGTTTCCAATGACCATCTTTTCTACAATGGAAGCAAGTTCCTTTGGGATTCTCTTTCTTGGATACCTTTTTCTTAGAGATCCCACCATTCTTTGGTTGTGCCTTGGTTATCTTCTTCTTCTTCTTCTTCTTACCTTTAGCAGAAGTGACAACCATGACACCTTTCAAGAAGGATCCATCAGCTGTTTTTAGCATGTTGATTAACTCAGGAATTGATACTTGGATCTTGTTCATGTTGAAGTTAAGCACGAAAGGTGCATAACTTGGAGCCAATAAGTACAAGATTAAATCTATGTATAGATCATTATCCATTACATAGCCAAGCCTACTCAAATGCTCAATATACCCACACATCTTCAATGCATGAGTAACAGCCGAAGTGCCTTCCACCATTTTGTAGCTAAATAGAGCTCGAGCAATCTCATATTGCTCAGTTCTAGCTTGAGAAGAATAAAGCTCTTCTAGATGTAAAATGATGGTTTTAGCATCCATCATCTCATGTTGCTTCTGAAGCTCCGAGGACATAGCAGCCAGCATCAAACATGCTGCTGCTTCACTATCCTCCATGTATTTTCAATAAGTGACTTTGATCTCATAAATGGCATCATCTGATGGAAGTGGTGGTGGATCTTTATCCAAGACATAATTGATCTTTTTAGCTTTGAGAACAATTCTCACTTGCCTGATCTAGTCAGAATAGTTGCTGCCAACCAGCTTGTTATCCAAGATTGATTATATATTAATGTTTGATGTGCTCATGATGATGACCTAGATGTGGAAAAGAAAAGATATGAGAGTATGTTCATATATATGTATACATTAATTAGGCCTTTAATTAATCCATTTACTCCCACTATTTTATTGCGAATTAATAGCCCTCACTATATAATCAGAGAAAACCTTATGGTTTTCTTAGTGGGCCAATATCCAATCATTGTTATGTAATTTGACTTTGACTATGGACAACAAGCCAAACTCCATACTCTCGAAAGGTAGGTATCTCTATAACAATTATGTCTTTACACAACTGCTGGATCAATAGGTTATCAACTCTTGATACATGCATATCATATATGCATTCCCTAATCTTGCCTCTAGAACCGTTAGCCTTGACTGTGGTCAACAAGCTAATGGGCTAACTAAGATGACCCATTTAATTAGATTTGAACATATTCGATATAATGTGAGCTTGACTGTGGTCAACAACCCACACTATAAAGAACTCTGGTTCTCCTCAAATTAATGGAAGGCTTATATACCTTAGTATTTGTTTGAGGGTTTTAGTTAATTAAGTCTCATTATACATGGTTGGCATACATTGGTATGCGTCCTATATCTATCACATAAATATAAGCATACAAAGATGGAATAGTGATGGACTTTACTACTTTGATTTCCCCGAGCCAAAAGGGAAATCAAAAGGTCACACCTAGGTAGTATGCATAATTCAAACAAGTAAAAATAATTACATTATCTTCAAACTTGTTGGATCTCCAGCTGACCCATCTTGCTCCTTGATAGTGGTCTCCATCTCTATCTCTAATTCTAATCTAAGTAATCTAATTAGATATTATAATTTGAAAAATAAATACAAACCAAAAACAAGTGGCTGGGACATGAAAGTCCTCGTTGGGCCAAAACATGCATAATGCTCAATTACATTGGGCTTTGTCCATAACTATCCATCATGCCAATCATACACCCTTATATGCATTTATAATGCATAAAGTAAAACATATAATGGATTACTAATTTTGTTTCAACTCTTGAAACATACTTTTGAGTTATTTTAATAATGTGAACAAATTAGAAAACTTTTTCCATTTTGGAAACATTCATTTTAGGAAACCTTTTTGCATATATGTGTTCTTACCTTAATTATCAATCCAATTGATTATTAATTAATTATCAATTTATTATTTAATTAATTAATCATATTAAATAATTAAAAAATTAATTTTGGGCTTAAAATAAGGGTTGGCCGAAACCCACACAATAAAACCCTAAAATGTTTTCACATACAAACTAGTTTTGTGTCTATTGGATTATTTGGGCCTTTTGGAATGAGCCAAGCCCAATCTAGCCCTTAAAACCCATTAATAAACTTAATTATAGTTTATAATATTTAATTTAAATCAGCTCCTTGGGCCCACCAAGTCATTCACTAATTTAAATCAAGTCCGTAAACATAATTTAGCCCATTAAGTAGTTTTAATGTATTAAAATTAATCCAATTTATTTAAGGCCCGTTTTAATTAATACAATTAATTAAAAATACATTAAAATATCAGATAAATCATATTTAGAAGATTAAAAATCATTCTAAACATAAACACACCAAGAACAACTAAGAAGACCAATTTATCGAACTTTTCGACTAAACTAGTTTTCATGCAAAACTTATTCAATTTTAATTTTGTTTTATCCTATAGCTTAATATCACATATTAAACACATAAATTATCATCAAAATAATCTTAGGGTGGATTAATAAAAAGAATTAATTTAGAATAGCCCCTAAACATTATTGAAAAATAAAAGCCATTCACACCATTCTCTATGATTCTTTTCTCAAAAGAATCATTTTTATTTTTCGTTTTATATATTTGATCACATATATCCAGAAATCAATATTTCACATTCATGAACAATCAAATTTGATATTTTAAAGTTCATGAAATAAATAACTCAAAAATAAAACTTATTCCTGCAGAAAAATATAGAATTGTAGATTCATGGCAAAATCGAGGCTCTTATACCATGTTAGAATTTATCGGTTATATGCATCTCATACATAAGCATAATTTAAAATTTTTAACCAATAAATATAATCTTTCCATGAATTTATAATATATATATTAACGAGAATAAGAAAAATCACCTTTGATTTTTATTGTATAGTTGATTTTCCTTCTCACCGGGTTATCGCAAACCACAGTGTCCAAAATCGAACACCTCCAATGAGTAATCCACACTAGAGAAGGATTGAATGAACCAACAAAGGAAGGGAAGAAGGGCTGTCCAAAATTCCCTAGATTCTAGCAAGGGGAGTAGAGGCTAGGGTTGAGAGAAAAGAGAGAAAATGTTTTCTCTTAATTGTTCACACCTAACCCTAAAATCCTATCACTTAGATTTTTATAGTTAGGTTAAAAATCCAACTTCATAATAGGATTGAGCTCTTTCAAATTGTTGGAGAATTATTAATTAGGCTTCTAAAATTATTAATAATTTAATTCGGCTCAATTAAATCTAATTTAAGCCCTTTCACAAAAGACTATGCATAAAACCCACAAACTAGGCCCTTTGTGCATATACTTGGATTTAGTTACCCAAATGAATTCCAAACCCAAAAAAATTAAATATGTAGGCTCCATTATACTTATAAAATATATTTAATTTAATTTGGTCAAAGAATTAGGACTCAAAGGCCTTTTGTTTGTAGTTGGCGTGTAACCCTTCCTCTAGAGGGTTCGTACGCCAACTTCACTTTTTTGGGCCTCTTTAATTCCTCCAATGGGTCTATTAATTATTATATCAGCCCTATAACACTTTTAGTCCAATAATAATTAATTATGAAATACATTATTTCAATTAGGTCCATTTTACAGAACATTTCTAAAAAGTTATGTGAACAATTTTACTTGATCATAATTAATTAAACTCTTTAATTAATTATTCTCTTATTCAATTCTCTATCCCCATAATAATATCAAATATTATTATCCTTGTCATTTTACCATTTTATCCTTTCTCTATATGTGTGTTACCTATTGGGTTCCTGTCCATATTAACAGTATAATATGTAATTGTGAGTTCTTTTCAAAACTCTCTTGATTTAAACTTCTTTAAATCATTTTATCAATCCTTATTGATATTTATGATACACTATTATACAAATCATGAACAGCATCTAGCTAGAGATCATGACTACCCAAATGTCAGAAAAGTCAACTGGTTTGACTATACCGTTCCATAGAAACAGTTACCGTGCAATTACTCCTTTCACCACTCTTATCTTAATTAGATTCTGAGTATGGATTTCGATCAAATCATATAAATCTAATTATGTATGTTCTATTAATTTAACCATTGTTCCCAAAATGCCCTTCATGGATCTCTATCCATCTTGGCATATTACTCTGGCCAGAGATTATTTGAACAAGGCAATTATAGAATCATACGAGATAACTTTTTTTAATAAATTTGGGATGGTGAATCCTTTGTCAATCACTCAACTATCTTCAAGTAGGTCATGATATACCTAACCTCCTAACTATGTTCACCCTTAGTTGGAAGTAATCAGTTATGGTGTCAAAGTATACCACTTGCTACTTAAGATAACTTTGGTGATCTCAAGTCTAAGTATACTTGCACAACCGCTATGAAGAGATTCCTCACTGACATAGATTTAATATCCATGTGAGGATTTTCTTTGCAGGTCTCCAATGAACTTGTTCTTCTAACAAGCATCCACATGTTAGCTTTGATTATCTTCCATGATCATAGTTATGAGAACTACTATTTGAACCATTCAAGAAGCATAACATGTTATAGTCTGTCCAAATTAACAATATCCTGTCTTGTTAATTATATGACTAGGGATATTTAGATATTAACACATTTCCATACAATAGACACCTCATATCATGAATACTTTCATGATTGCCTTTGCACTATATTTATAATATCAAGGACTTCATTTATTAATTTAAGATTTACAAACTCATGTATTTGAACATAGCATTAGTAAATAAATAATGCCTTTTGTTAAGAATATCAATTCATATATATGAAATACATCACTTTTACATAGGCTCTAGGGTATACTCTCTAACACATTGGGCATGTATGAAAGCCATATCACGGATTTTTAGCCCTTAAGCTCTATAGAAAAGTGAGCAAAAGCTCTAAAAAGGATGGACAAGGTGCAAGCAAGCATGACAATTTAATGATTCTTAACCTAAGTGTTCATCGCAATTTTTATAGAGTATATAGGCAATAGTAGATGTCTAAACACTGTTGGCATGGCCAAAGAAAGGTTAGAAATTGCAATATAGGCCTAATACAACAAGCTCATACTACCAGCAGCAACAAGGCATAACTGAAGAATGATGTTATTGATCAATAAGTTCTAACCTGTAGTCTATTTATGACCTTAAAAACTCTTATGAAATTAAACAGGTTTAGCATATAACAAGCATCACAAAGTTTCAATATTTGATGAAAAGAAACTAGTGAACAACTATAATTTCCATGTATGTCCACATTTGATTTTAAAAAGGTGTTGTGAAGGCTTGCAAAAAAAATTAAAAAGAAAAGAGAACTCACAAAGTGAAAGATCTAAACACTACCTTAACATAGTGAGTCATATCTCAAGCCAACAAAATTGAAAAACCAAAAGTCTCCATTATGGCATCAATAATCAACTAAACTAAAAAATAAAATTGAAACTAAATAAAAGAGCAAAGGGTTTGGAGACATACCTGTGAAAGTTATCACCTTTATGAAACCAAGCCAAAATAGAGCAAAATAACACAGAAAAAAAAAATATATATATAGAAATCTAACTACACAAGAACCTAAAAAAGAGAAAAAAGGAAAAAAAATAGATCAAAAGACAAAAGAAACAAAACAAAAATAAAGTGAAAATAGTAAACTTTAGAAAAAGAAAAGACCAACACCAAAAGAAAGAAAATTGCTAAAAAATAAAATAAAAAAGAAGTCAACACTAAGACATAAACAAAGCAAACTCACAAATGAAGAGTACAAAACAAAAGAAAAATTACGTGGAAATTTATAAAGAACTAAACCATTAAAATAGAAAATAAAGAAAGAAAAAGAGAGAAAGACTTGGTGGGAGATTTATTGGGAATTATCGATTACATACATCTCATACATAAGCGAAATTTAAAATTTTTAACCAATAGATCTAATCATGCCATGAATTTACAATATACATATTAATAAGAATAAGAAAAATCACCTTTGATTTTTGTTGAACAATTGATTTTCCTTCTCATCGGGTTGTCGCAAACCACAGTGTCCAAAATTGAATATCTCTAATGAGTAATCCATAATAGAGAAGGATTGAATGAACCAACAATGGAGCAATACAAGACTGGCTGAAATCCCTTGATGCTAGCAAGGGGAAAGTGGTGGCTAGGGTTAGAGAATAAGAGAATTTGTTTTCTCTTAATTGTTCACCCTTTTTTTAAAAAATTCATATCACTTGAATTTTTATAATTAGGTTAAAAATCCAACTTTATAATGGGATTTCGCTCTTTAAAATTGTTGGAGAAATATTAATAGGGCTTCTGAAATTATTAATAATTTATTTGAGGTTAATTAAATCCAATTTAAATCCTTTCATAAAAGACTATGTACAAAACTCATAAACTAGGCTCTTCATGCATACACTTGGATTTAATCAATCAAATGAATTCCAAATCAATCCAAATTAAATATGTAGGCTCCATAACACTTATGAAATATATTTAATTTATTTTGGTCCAAGAATTAGGCCTCCAAGGCCTTCTATCAGAAGGTGGCATGAAACCCTTCCCCTTAAGGGTTTTTGTGCCAAACTCAATTTTCTGGGCCTCCATTATTTTCTTCAATGGATCTATTAATTATTATATCAGCCCTATAACACTTGTAGTCTAATAATAATTAATTCTGAAATATAATATTTCAATTAGATCCAATTTACAGAATATTTCTAAAAAGTTATGCGAATAATTTTACTTGATCATAATTAATTAAACTCTTTAATTAATTATTCTCTTATTCACTTCTCTTTTCTCGTAATAATATCAAATACTATTATCCCTGTCATTTTACCATTTTATCCTTTTCTCTATATGTGTGTGACTTATTGGGTTCCTGTCCATATTGGCAGTATAATATGTAATTGTCAGTTATATTCAAAACTCACATAATTTAAACTTCTTTATATCATTTTATCAATCCTTATTGATATTTGTGATACACTATTATACAAGTAATGATTGGCATCTAGCTAGGCATCATAACTACCCAAATTTCAGGAAAGTCAAATGGTTTGACTATACATTTCCATAGAAACAGTTACCGTGAAATTACTCCTTTAACCACTCTTATCTCAATTAGATTATGAGTATGGATTTTTGTCAACTCATATAAATCTAATTATGTATGTTCTATTAATTTAACCATTGTTCCCAAAATGCCCTTCATGGATCCCTATCCATCTTGGCATTTTACTCTAGCAAGAGATTCTCTGAACAAGGCAATTATAGAATCATGCGAGATAACTTCCCTTAATAACTCTTGGATGGTGAATCCTTTGTTAATCACTCAACTATCTTCAAGTAGGGCATGATATACCTAATCTCCTAACTATGTTCACCCCTAGTTGGAAGTAATTAGTTATGGAGCCAAAGTATACCAGTTGCTACTTAAGATAACTTTGGTGATCTTAAATCTAAGGATACTTGTACAACCGCTATGAAGAGATTCCTCACTGACATAGATTTAATATCCATGTGAGGATTCTCTTTGTAGGTCTCCAATGAACTTGTTCTTCTAACAAGCATCCATATGTTAACTTTGATTATCTTCTATTATCACAGTTATGAAAACCACTGCTTGAACCTTTCATGAAGCATAGCATATGCTAGTCTGTCCAAATTAACAATTTCCTATGTTGTTAATTCTAAGACTAGGTATATTTAGATATTAACACATTTGCATGCAATAGACATCTCATATCATGAACACTTTCATAATTGCCTTTTCACTGTGTTTATAATATCAAAGACTTCATTTATTAATTTAAGATTTACAAACTCATGCATTTAAACATAGCATTAATAAATGAATGATGCCTTTTATTAAGAATATAAATCTATACATATGAAATACATCCCTTTTACTTGGGCTCTAGTGTATACTCTCTAACAATCTCCCACTTGCACTGGAGCCAATCACTCATATGTCTTAGACCCATGCTATTTATATGGTGATCGTGCTTTATTTGGGAAAGTGCTTTAGTGTGGGGATCCGCAACATTATCATCTATAGGGACTCTTTCTACTTTCACATCATTTCTGGCTACTATTTCCCTTATAAGATGGTAGCGTCTGAGAACATGCTTGGATCACTGGTGAGACAGTGGTTCCTTTGCTTGCGCAATGGCTCCATTGTTGTCACAATATAAATTAATCGGATTAACAATGCTAGGCACCACTCCCAGTTCATATATGAACTTTTTAATCCAGACTACTTCCTTAGCTGCTTTTGAAGTAGCAATATACTTAGCTTCTATAGTGGAATCAATAGTTGTTTCTTGTTTGGAATGCTTCCAACTAACTGCCCCTCCTCTGATTATGAACACAAAACCAAACTATGATTTACAATCATCTTTGTCAGATTCGATGCTGGCATCTATTTACCCATTTACTTCCAAACTACCCTCCCCATATACCAAGAATATATCCTTAGTCCTTCTCAAGTACTTAAGGATATTCTTCATAGCTGCCCATTATTCCTCTCCAAAATTGGATTGGAATCTGCTTATGACAATCAAAGCAAATGCTACATATAGACGTGTACATAACATAACATACATGATAGAACCAATTGCAGATGCATATTGTATTTTATTCATGTTCTCTCTATCCTCTAGTGTCTGTGGACACATAGATTTAGAAAGGTGTTTCCCATGCACCATGGGTATAAACCCTTTCTTAGAGTGATCCATATTGAACCTCTTTAATACTTTATCTATATATGTACTTTGAGAAAGACCTAGCAACCTATTAGATATATTATTCCCAGAATATAGAATGCTTCTCCAAGTTCTTCATGGAGAATTATTTGGATAAACATATTTTAATAGATTGGAGAAGAGAAATGTTGTTTCCCATGATCAATATGTCATCCACATATAGAACTAGGAAGACAATTGCACTCCCACTAACCCTTTTATACACACAAGGCTTATTTTCATTATGTGAGAAACCAAACTCTTTGATTGTCTCATTGAATAATATGTTCCAGCTCTTAGAGGCTTGCTTCAATCTATAAATAAATCTTTAAAGCTTCCATACCTTTTCACCATTTCCTGATATGAACCCTTTTGGTTGTGTCATATACACATCCTCAATTAGATTTCAATTTAGGAAAGTTGTCTTCACATCCATTTTCCAAATCTCATAATCATAATGAGCTGCAATGGCTAAAAGTATTCTTATAGACTTAAGCATCGCTATAGGAGAAAAGGTTTCATTATAGTCAATACCTTTATTTTGATAATAGCCTTTTGCTACTAAGCGAGCTTCATAGGTAACTTTATTACCTTCCATATTGGTCTTCTTTTTAAAGACCCATTTGCACCCTATGGGTTTTATCCCTTCAGGTGGTTGAGTTAAAGTTCATACTTTATTCTCATACATGGAGTCCATTTCAGACTAAATAGCCTTAAGCCATAAATCACGTTCTGAACTATTTAAAACTTCTTGATAGCTTGTAGGGTCATTATCCTCTACTACAGTTATGCCTCTATCTGAATCATTGTGAAATCCATATCTCATAGGGATAGAATGCATTCTAGTAGATCTTCTAGGATTTTGTGTATAATTAGGTTCAACTGTAATCTCATCAATTTGAAATTCAGTCTCAGGTTCAATCGGTTGTTCTAGTTCTATTTGTGGGTCTTAAATGTCACCAAGTTCAATTTTACTCCCACTGTCCTCTCTTAGGAGAAATTCTCTTTCCAAAAAGACAACATTCCTTGAAATAAACACCTTTTTTTCTAAGTTTTGTTCTAAAGGATGGTAAAAATAATATCCAAATGTTTCTTTTAGATATCCCACAAATAAACATTTGTCAGACTTAACATCTAGTTTGTCTGACACTGTCCTCTTCACATAAGTAGGAGAACCCCATACTTTCAAATGAGAAAGTGTGGGTTTCTTATTATTCCATATCTCATATGGAGTAACATCAACCGATTTACTAGGAATTCTGTTTAACACATAAACAACAGTTTCTAGTGCATATCCCAAAAGGACTTAGGCAAGTCTGCTTGGCTCATCATGGATCGAACCATATCTAATAGTGTTCGATTTCTCCTCTCAGATACACCATTG
This sequence comes from Excoecaria agallocha, assembly GCA_037975025.1. NCBI lineage: Eukaryota > Viridiplantae > Streptophyta > Magnoliopsida > Malpighiales > Euphorbiaceae > Excoecaria > Excoecaria agallocha. The sequence goes on along the minus strand of CM075820.1, from coordinate 539,833 downwards.
TGTTGTGGTGTATATGGTGGATTGTATTGAGATAAAATCCCATTATCTCTAAGATAATCTTGAAATTCTTGGCTTAAGTATTTTCCACCTCAATCTGATCTAAGTGTTTTAATACTCTTGCCAAGTTTCTTCTCTACTTCATTTCTGAATTCTTTGAACTTTTCAAATGCTTCTGATTTATATTTCATTAGATAGATATATCCAAATCTAGAGTAATCATCTATGAAAGTAACAAAGTAGGATTAACCTCCTCTGGCATATGTAGTCATTGGACCACATATATCTTAATGTATTAAGACCAAAACAATTTTAGCTCGTTCTCTTTTACCAATAAAGGGAGTTTTTGTCATTTTCCCAATAAACAAGACTCACATATATCAAATGATTCATAATCAAAATATCCTAAATCATCTGACTTGTGTAATTTGGTCATGCGTTTCTCATTTATGTGGCCTAAATGACAATGCCATAAATATGAGGTATTTAGATTATCTTGTTTCATTCTCTTGGTATCCACATTATGCACTTTTTAATTAAATTAAAAAAATATACCATTCTCAATGATAGCTTTTGCATAAAACATATTGTTCTTAAAAATGTAACAACACTTATCCTTTAAAGAAATGTCATAATCATTTAATAAACAATTGAAAGAAATAATACTTTTGGATAATGCTGGAACATAATAGCAATTATTTAATTCATGTTTTAATCCACTTGGAATAGGAAAATGGTAAGTCCCCACAATTTTTGTATAGATGTTTTGTCTAGTAGCATATTATAGACATATTTTTGCCTTTCCAACTCTTCTAATGCTTTTAAGCCCCTATAGATCATTACACAAATGAGATCAACATCTGGTATCTAATACCCAAGATTGTTTTGAAGCAATAGAATATGTAGTAATTTCAATCATATGAATACCTGAAGTAGAAGCATTAGCTTGCTTCTTTTCCTTGAGAGAATCTAGATAGGCCTTGTAGTTACGCTTCCAATGACCATCTTTTTCCACAATAGAAGCAAGTTCCTTTGGGATTCTCTTTCTTGGCAACCTTCTTCTTGGAAATCCCACCATTCTTTGGCTGCGCCTTGGTCATCTTATTCTTCTTCTGCTTCTTGCCTTTAGAAGAAGTGACAACCATGACACTTTTTAAATCCTTCTTGGAGGATCTATCAGTGGTTTTGAGCATGTTGATTAACTCAGGAATGGTTACTTGGATCTTGTTCATGTTGAAGTTAAGCACAAAAGGCGCATAACTTGGAGCCAATGAGTACAAGATTAAGTCTATGTATAGATCATTATCCATTAGATAGCCAAGTCTACTCAAATGCTCAATATACCTATACATCTTCAATGCGTGAGTTGCAGCAGAAGTGCCTTCCACCATTTTGTAACTAAACAGAGCTCGAGTAATCTCATATTGCTCAGTTCTAGCCTGAGAAGAATATAGCTCCTCTAGATGTAAAATGATGGTTCTAGTATCCATCATCTCATATTGCTTCTGAAGCTCCGAGGACATAGCACCCAACATCAGACATGCTGCTGCTTCACTATCCTTCATGTATTTTGGATAAGTACGCTTGATCTCATCAATGGAATCATCTAATGGAAGTGGCGGTGGATCTTTATCCAAGACATAATGGATCTTTTCAGCTTTGAGAAAAATTCTCACTTACCTGATCCAGTCAGAATAGTTGCTGCCAACCAGCTTGTCATACAAGATTGATCGTATATTAATGTTTTATGTGCTCATGATGATGATCTAGGTGTTAAAAAGAAAACACATAAGAGTATGTTCATATATATGTATGCATTAATTAGGTATTTAATTAATCCATTTACTCCCACTATTTTATTGTGAATAATAGCCCTCACTATTTAATTCGAGAAAACCTGATGGTTTTCTTAGTGGGCCAATATCCAATCCTTGATATGAAATTTTACCTTAACTGTGGTCAACAAATCAAACTCTATAGCCTTGAAAGGTAGGTATCTTTATACCAATTTTGTCTTTACACAACTATTGGATTATTAGGTTATCAACTCTTGATATATGCATATCATATATACATTCCATAATCTTACCACTAGAACAATTAGCCTTGACTGTGGTCAACAAGCTAATAGGCTAGCTAAGATGACCCATTTAATTAGATTCAAACATTTTCAATATAATGTGAGCTTGAATGTGGTCAACAACCCACACTATAAAGAACACTGGTTCTCCTCAAATTAATGGAAGGCTTATATTCCTTAGTATTAGTTTAAGGGATTTTAGTTAATTAAGTCTCATCTTACATGGTTGGCATACATTGGTATGCTTCCTATATCTATCTCATAAATATAAGCATACAAATATGGTATAGTTATGGACATTACTACATTGACTTCCCCGAGCCAAAATGGAAATCAAAAGGTCAAACCTAGGTAATTTGCATGATTCAAACAAGCAAAAATAATTACATTATCTTCAAACTTGTTGGATCTCCATCTGGCCCATCTTGCTCCTTGATAGTGGTCTCCATTTCTATCTCTAATTATAATCTAAGCAATCTAATTACATATTACAATTTGAAAAGAAATACAAACCAAAAATAAGTGGCCAGGACATGAAAGTTCTCGTTGGGTCGAAAAATGCATTATGCTCAATCACATTGGGCCTTGTCCACAACTATCCAACATGCCAATCATACACCCTTATATGCATTTCTAATGCATAAATTAAAACATATAATGGATTACTAACTTTTTTTTAACTCTTGAAACTTACTTTTGAGTTATTTTGATAATTTGATTAATTTAGCAAACTTTTTCCATTTTGGAAACTTTCATTTTAGGGAACCCTTTTGCATGCATCTGTTCTTATCTCAATTATCAATCCAATTGATCTTTAATTAATTATTAATTAATTATTTAATTAACTAATCACATTAAATAATTAAATAATCAATTTTGGGCTAAAAATAAAGGGTAGACCAAAACCAATGCAATAAACCCTAAGTGTGTTCACACACAAACTAGTTTTGTATCTATTGGACCATTTGGGCCTTTTGGAATGAGCCAAGCCCACTCTGACCCTTAAAAACCACTAATAAACTTAATTTTAGTTTATAATATTTAATTTAAATCAGATCCTTGGGCCCACCAAGTCATTCACTAATTTAAATCAAGTCCGTAAACATAATTAAGCCCATTAAGTGGTTTTAATGAATTCAAATTAATCCAATTAATTTAAGGCCCATTTTAATTAATTCAATTAATTAAAAACATATTAATATATCAGATATATCAGATTTAGTAGATTAAAAATTGTTCTAAACAAGAACACACCAAAAACACATCAAGAACACCAATTTATCGAACTTTTCGATTAAACTAGTTTTCGTGCAAAACTTGTTCGAATTTAATTTTGTTTGATCCTATGGCTTAATATCACATATTAAACACATAAATTATCATCAAACGTTCTTAGAGTGGATAAAAAAAAACTTTCATTTAGAACTGCCCATAAAACTTTCATTGAAAAATTAAACCCTACACGCCATTCATAATTATTCTTTTCTCAAAAGAATCATTTTTATTTTTCATTTTATATATTTGATCACATACATCCAGAAATCAATATTTATCATTCATGAACAATCAAATATGATATTTTAAAGTTCATGAAATAAATAACTTAAAAATAAAAGCTATTCTATAAAAATATAGAATTGTAGATTCATGGCAAAATCGAGGCTCTGATACCATGTCGGGAATTATCGGTTATATGCATCTTATACATAAGCAGAATTTAAAATTTTTACCCAATAAATGTAATCTTTCCATGAATTTACAATATACATATTAATGAGAATAAGAAATATCACCTTTGATTTTTGTTGAACAGTTGATTTTCCTTTTCACCGGGTTGTAGCAAACCACAGTGTCCAAAATTAAACTCCTCCAATGAGTAATTCACACTAGAGAAGGATTGAATGAACCAACAATATAGAAATACAAGGCAGGCCAAAATCCCTTAATGCTACCAAGGAGAAAGTGGCGACTAGGGTTAGAGAATGAGAGAATTTGTTTTCTCTTAATTGTTCACCTTTTTTTTAAAAAATCACTATCACTTGGATTTTTATAGTTAGGTTAAAAATCAAACTTCATAATGGAATTGGGCCCTTTAAAATTACTGGAGAAATATTATATGGGCTTCTGGAATTATTAATAATTTATTTGGGCTCAATTAAATCCAATTTAAATCCTTTTATAAAAGACTATACACAAAACCCACAAACTAGGCCCTTCATGCATACACTTTGATTTAATCACCAAAATGAATTCCAAATCCATCCAAATTAAATATGTAGGCTCTATAACATTTATTAAATATATTGAATTTATTTTGGTCCAAGAATTAGATCTCGAGGGCCTTCTATCAGAAGGTGACGTGAAACCCTTCCTCTTGAGGGTTTCTCCACCAAACTCAATTTTTTAGGCCTCCATTATTTTCTCCAATGGTTCTATTAATTATTATATTAGCCCTATAACACTTATAGTCCAATAATAATTAATTATGAAATACAATATTTCAATTAGGTCCATTTTAAAAAATATTTTTAAGAAGTTATGTGCGAACAATTTTACTTGATCATAATTAATTAAACTCTTTAATTAATTATTCTTTATTCACTTCTCTATTCCATAATAATATAAAATATTATTATCCATGTAATTTTACCATTTTATCCTTTTTTTAGGTGTGACCTTATTGGGTTCCTATCCATATTGGCAGTATAATATGTAATTGTGAGTTCTATTCAAAACTCACATGATTTAAACTTCTTTATATCATTTATCAATCCCTATTGATATTTATGATATACTATTATACAAGTCTTAATTGGCCTCTAGCTAGGCACCATGACTACCCAAATGTCAAGAAAGTCAAGTGGTTTGACTATACCCTTCCATAGAAACAGTTACCGTACAATTACTCATTTTACCACTCTTATCTCAATTAGACTCTGTGTATGGATTTCTGTCAACTCATATAAATCTAATCATGATGTTCTATTAATTTAACCATTGTTCCCAAATGCTATTCATGGATCCCAATCCATCTTGCATATTATTCTGGCTAGAGATTCTCTGAACAAGACAATTATAGAATAATGCGAGATAACTTCCCCTAATAAATCTGGGATGGTGAATCCTTTGTTAATCACTTAGCTATTTTTAAGTAGGTCATGATATACCCAACCTCCTAACTATGTTCACCCCTAGTTTGAAGTAATCAGTTATGGAGTCAAAGTATACCACTTGCTACTTAGGATAACTTTGGTAATCTCAAGTCTAAGGATACTTGTGCAACCGCTATGAAGAGATTCCTCACTGACATAGATTTAATATCCATGTGAGGATTGTCTTTGCAGGACTGCAATGATCTTGTAAGACCTTGAAACAATAGAGGCTTCATTCTAAATATCCCTAGTCAGTTATTTTTATGGGAATAACAAATGAATTAAGACTAGTATGCTCTCTCTTATAAGATGAGTTCTGTCTTACGGATCATAAGGACAAGAGTGTCAATTAGTGATTATAGATACATGTTTAGAACATGGTATCTGGATTTGATCTATTCATGAGAACACTATATGGTACTAGTCATAAGTGGTTCTCAAGTGCAAGTTTTGCATCAGAGTTCTTAGACTTGAAATCTCTATGAATTACTATGTACTTTGAAATACACCTAACGTAATCATAATAGGGTGACAAGTATGGGTATGCTTGGGTTCATGTTAGAGAGCATGAGAGAAGTCAAGGGATTACCCCTCTTAATAAGAGAGAAAAATATCATCGGCCACTTATTCAGTGAATTGAGAAGTGTATGACCATACCGAGATGAAATAATGAGTAATCATTATTTATCTGAGAGTTCAGTGTCACTGAAATATCAGGAAATGAATTAGTATATGTAAGGATGACTAGTTTTATGCCTTATATTAATTTTGTTATTTAAGGGTAAAGGACTATGCAAAATTGCATTAGGTCACTAAATGCCATTTACATTTTCATTTAATTTGGAATGTTATAATATCTTGCTATAGAATATATACAGCCTTTGAATTAATTTATTAATTCTTTGTCAATATTAAATGGACCTATAGGATCGCACACAAAGCATTGGGCTTAAAGTATTTAAATAGTATATTGGGCATTAATTTGGGCATTTATTTAAAGTTAAATTAATGTATGTAATGGGTATTGAAATTTCTTAATAGACCTTGGTCCATGAGAAAGAGAAATTCGACCCACAAGGTTTAATTTCAATTAATTAATTATCTTGGATTAATTAAATTAATTGAGTATTAAATCCTAAATTATATTTGAATCAAAATAAAATACTTAAGAGGGAATTAATGTGGCCAAAATTCAAGCTAGGTACACTAGTTGAATTCAGCAACCACTTACCCTAAGGAAGTAAGTTTGTTTTAATTAAATGTCATATGTCATTTTAAATTCATTCGAATTTAAAACTAATACGATTTGAATCAATTTAAATGACTTAATTAGGAAGTAATGTAGGCTGAAAATAAGACCTAAAAACAAGGGAATTTTGGCTACAACAAACTTCCTAATATAGTGATATAAATTGATTAATTCTATTTTTTGACCTAAGGTGACAATTCCTCTTTCGAGTGCCGCCACTCTCAAGAGAAAGAATTATTTCTTCATCTCTTGTGTCCTTGGGAAGCAATAGCAACCTAAAAGAAGAACAAGATCAGATCTTGTGTCTTCAAACCATTCCCATTGCCGAATACACAAACATAGAGCTAGCACATTAGGTTTTAAACCGTCTTTGTGAGTGTGTGTGTGAACATAGAGTGGTGTGGCATAAAGGCTGCTCCTTTGGCATTGGTGACCAAGATCTAAGGCACATAAGTCCATCTTATTTGCTGTTAATCATCAAAATTAAGTTTTCAAGTGCATCTAAATTTGTAAGTTTTTCAAAACCCTAAAATTCCATGTTTTTATTCTTGTTTCATATTGGTGGCATGTATGATCTAAATTTTTAATTTTTTCGCTATGTAATCATCATGTATATGCCATGTGATATCCCTTTAGTGGTATCAAAGCCTAACCATGATTATTTTAGTGCTTTAGATGAATTAAATCTTTATTCAAAAATCGTTATTGCATAAAACCACAATACTGAAATTTTCTATTTTGAGTTTTTTGCATTGTTTTAGTGTAAAAATGATTTTAAATGATTAGTTAGGTATTATAATTATTATGAAATTTTAATATACTGTCCTAAGATGTTCTTAGAGTAGTTCATGGTCGATTTTAATTATAAATACCTGATTGTACATGTTAATCTTCAAACTAGGTGCTAGTTTGCAAGTTTTGTGTTTGTAAACAACTAGTTTCTCAAAATTAAATGTAAAACGTGTTTGGCATGTTTGTAAGTGATTTTTAAAGATTAATAACAGGTCTGGACATGTTTTTAAAAATTGTTTTAATTATGGTCCCTGATAATTTAATTGATTAATTCAAAAATCACTTAAAACAATGACTAGTTTATGTTTGTTGCATGTTTAATCAACATTGTTTGTTATGTTTTGATTAAAATGGAAAAAACACATCTAGATTAGATCTGAGAGCTTATTCAATAAGTGAATTTATTCCATTGGGCTTCGGCCCAGGCCCATCGCAGGGTCTTCTCTTAAAAGTTTAAATACACAATTTCCATTAATAGGCTTGGCTAAATTAATAAAATTAGACTTTGTTTTATCCATGAATTTTATATATATTTGTTTGCTTGTTTTGTGTGATGAATGAATATGCATGGTCAATTCATAGGCCCTGGGTTTATGTAATTAAATATGGCCTGAATGCCATTATGGATTATTGTAAAAGTTTCATTTATTTCTTAGTATATAATTTATTTGAAGACTTTGTAAATCAAGACAAAGCCCACCAGAGTGAAGGTGCCCAACTTGATGATTCTTATGTAATAGTGTAGAATCTTAGTTGTAGGTTTTTGGGCCCATGTTTGTCACGTTTTACTTTATAAAATTATATATATATGCATGCTATGAATGGATGAAAAATCATATGCCATGTAAGCTATAATAAAATGAATCCCTAAAATAGTGAGTCACAAAGTTGCCTTCCTAATTTGAAACATGTCAAGGCATCGATCATCGGTCACGTAGACTATGAGTTCTAGATGCACCCGATTATCATTATGAGGCATGGGTTGTGAATGTAGGTTGGACTTAACATTTAAAGGGATGTCGGGACCTAGGCAACTAATAAATAGGTTTGTGCTATAACATCTTAAGATGTTAGCCCATTTGATCCAAGAGTCATGTACAAGACATGATTGGAGTTTTCCTACCTAAGTAACTTAACTCTTTAGGTGTACAAGCTCAGCTTGACTAATGAGTTGCAGTGAAAGGTGGATCTTGGCCCACATTAAATCACTAACGTGAATTATTTAAAAGGGATATTAATTCGGTTTGTGGGATTTTATTAAGCCATCATTTAATCTTTCTAAATTTATAATGTAGATTGAAAAATGGCTTCTTTAATTAAAAACTTTTCATTGCGATTAGTCCTAGAAAAGGACAAACTGAATGGCACCAATTTCATAGACTGGTCTCGAAATTTGCGAATTATTCTTAAGCAAGAGAAGAAGTCATATGTTTTAGATTCACCCTTGCCCAATGAACCTGTTAGGAACACCTCTGCTGTTCAAAAGGAAACTTTTAAGACTAAGAAGAGCGACACCAATGATGTGACCTGTTTGATGCTAGCCACTATGGTGCCCAATTTGCAAAAGCAATTCATGGACCAAGAGGCCTATGCGATCATGGTGCACCTTAAGGAAATGTTCCAAGAGCAAGCTCGTCATGAGTGGTTCATGACAATAAAGGCCTTAATTTCTTGTAAAATGGTTGTGGGTACTCCTTTTAGTACCCATATACTCAAGATGAAAGGGTATCTTCATACTCTTGAGAAGCTTGTGGTACAAGTGCCAAAAGAATTGGCCACTAACTTGATATTGGGTTCATTGACTGATGATTATGATCAATTTGTCATGAATTATAACATGCATGCAATGAACAAGACAGTCATTGAGCTTCATAGGATGCTTAAGAATGCTGAAGAGAACATTCGAAAGACTAATCTCGTACTTATGGTTCAATGAGTCATTAAGAAGGGACCTACTAAGGGAAAGGGGAAGGGAAAGGAAAAACCCAAGAAGGACTTGGCACGGCCTAAGTCTAGTGGGAGTGCACCTCAAGCCCAATGCACAAAAGCTAAAGGAGAGCGAGAGCACATGCTTCCATTACAACAAGTTCGGGCATTGGAGGAAGAATTGCACTCTCTTCAAGGAAGAACATAAGAAGAATGGAGCCAATGCATCCAATTCTGGTATTTTTTTTGTTGATATTAACCTTTCTATTTCTACCACTTGGTTATTGGATACAAGTTGTGGTTATCACATTTGTTCAAATGTGCAGGGGTTAAGAAATAGGCAGTTACTTGGAAAGAATGAAGTGGACCTCCATGTGGGTATGGAGCACGAGTTGTTGCCATGGAGATAGGTGACTATCAACTCACTTTACCTTCCAAACTTTGTTTAGATTTGAAAAATTGTTATTATGTGCCTGCTATGAGCAAAAACATTATTTCAGTTTCTTGTTTGGATATGGATGGATTTGATTTTATTATTAATATTGGCAATATTCATATTCTTCGCCAAGACATTTCATATGACAATGCCATGTTACAAAATGGCTTTTATATCCTTGATCTACAAAATAAAGAGTTCATATACAACATTTATACAAAAAGGGTTAAATCAAACAAATTAAACCCTGCGTACTTCTGGCATTATGGTTTAGGACATGCAAACAAAAAATGTATTTCAAGACTCCACAAATCTGGAGTGCTTGGGTCATTCAATTTGGATTCTTATGACACAGGCGAGCCATGTTTGCAGGGAAAGATGACAAAGAGTCCTTTTAAAAAGAAAGGTGAGAGGATTAGTAACTTATTGGAACTAATACACACCAATGTATGTGGACCATTCAGTACAAAGGCTAGAGGTGGTTTTAGTTACTTCGTGACATTTACAGATGAATTCAGTAGATATGGCTACATCTATCTAATGAAGCACAAGTTTGAAACTTTTGAAAAAGTCAAAGAGTTTAAAAATAAAGTAGAAAACTAGCTTGGCAATAGTATAAAAGCCATTTAATCAGATCGAGCTGGTGAATACTTTAGCCAAGAGTTTGACGGTCATCTAAAGGAGTGTGGAATTATTTCACAACTCACTCCTCCTAGAACACCATAATGGAATGGTGTGTCTGAAAGGAGAAATCGAACTATATTGGACATGGTTCGATCGATGATGAGTCAAGCTAATCTTCCTGTCTCTTTGTGGGGTTAATTATGCATTAGAAACTGTTGTGTTTCTACTGAACTGTACTCCAACTAAAGTAGTTAAGAAGGCACCATACGAGGTATAGACTGGGAAATGAAGAACATATTAAGAAATTAACATCTAACAAACTAGAGTCCAAATCTACTGTCTGCTTATTTGTGGGTTATCCCAAAGAAACAAAAGGGTGCTACTTTTACTCACAAGCCAAGAACAAAGTATTTATTGCTCGCAAGGCTATTTTCTTGGAAAATGAGTTCCTTCTCAAGAAAGACAATGGGAGTAAAGTAGAACTTGAAGAAATTCAAGTGCCATAAACTCCTGCAGAGGGTGAGTTTGAAATAGGATCAAGTTCACAACCAGTTGTGGAATAAGAACCCATTACATAAGAACCTAGAAGGTCTGGTAGGGTACGTTAGGAGATTGAGAGATACGAATTTCTAAGATACGAATTTCTAATCACTGATAGTAACACTATTGAGTTAGTGGATCGTGTTGATCCATTTACCTACCGAGAAGCTATAGAGATCCTTAACTCGAAAAATTAGCTTAAAGCCATGAAATCTGAGATGCAATCAATGTAGGATAACCAGGTTTGGACCTTGGTTGATCCACTGGAAGGTGCTAAGGTAATTGAGTGCAAGTGGCTATTTAAACTCAAAGCTGACAAGACCTACAAAGGTAAACTAGTAGCAAAAGTTTTCGGCAAACTTATGGTGTACACTATGATGAGACCTTTTAGCCTATAGTCATGCTCAATTTCATTAGGATCTTGCTTGCCATAGCTACATATCATGATTATGAAATATAGCAAATAGATGTCAAAACTACTTTCCTCAATGAAAATCTTCTTGATGATGTGTATATGACATAGCCTGAGGGTTTTGTTAATCCCAAGCATCCTAAGAAGGTTTGCAAGCTTAAAAAATACATTTATGGATTAAACCAATCATCCTGGAGTTGGAATCTCTATTTTAATGAAGCAGTCAAAGAATTTGACTTCATAAAAAATGAAGATGAGCCTTGTGTGTACAAGAAGGTTAGTGGGAGCATAATACTTTTTCTGGTCCTATATGTGGATGACATCCTTCTCATTGGGAATGACATTCCAATATTGCAAAAGGTTAAGCAATGGTTGGGGAAGTATTTCTCAATGAAAGACTTAGGTGAAGCCAAGACAATACTTAGTATTCGGATCTATAGAGATAGATCGAATCAGCTTTTGGGATTAAGTCAAGAAAAATACATAGACAATGTACTAAATCATTTTAGTATGGAAGACTCAAAGAAAGTGTACATACCTTTGGCTTTGGGAGTTCCTTTGACTAAAGAACAATGTCTTTAAACTTAAGAGGAAAGGGACAACATGAGTAGAATCCCATATGCATCTGCTATTGGATCTATCATGTACGCTATATTATGTACTAGGTTGGATGTTGCTCATTGTAATACCCTAATCCATTAACCATGGATAATAATCAATCATCATCATCATACCTAATAGAGATCAGGCAGGAATACAAATAATAATAACAACACAGGCCATGATTGCATGCCACAATAAAGAAAACAAACTTATAAATAAATAATCATAACATAAATGGCCTTCAAGTATCCTGAAATCCTCAAGGCAACTGCATCATGCTTGATCCTCTCGAGCTTATCCTAAAACCTATATGGATAAATAAACTCGTGCTAAGCTATAAAGCATAGTGGGGAACCAAAATTCTATGGATAATTCATATCATGAAATCAACACAACTTTTATAATTATAGAAACATATAAACTCATGATATTAATCATTATCATAGCACTTCAGAGGAGTGTCCAACCTTAACAAATTTTATTATTCTTACCAACCTAATTCAAATCCTGAACTCGTCTAGTTCTTCAAGACCTTTCATTATATTATTAGCATCTTAATTCTTTCTTTTTACTCTAGTATCATTCATTTGCTTTATAATCCTTTCATTATTGACTCATGACATTGATTACCAATGAGGTAAACTTCAATCCTATACCATTAAGTGTTTATTCAAAGCACAAGAAGTGCATGTGACTAGTAACACCTATAATAGATACTATCAAGCATAACTTACTTCCATATATCATGCAATTGTAATTATAGAATACATTTATAGTTTATAACCTCTATTCATATTCATGTACTTCTTAATGTTATCTTATCATGGCAACTAAATGTCACACAACATCACATTATATCCTACACAAGCCTTATTTATGTCTGAATTATTATTGTGAACAAGCATGTGTGGCATTGATATGTAGTGTATAACCAGTCTTGCATGTAATTATATAGAGAATGTCATTACATATCATGAGTACCCAAAAAGGTCCAATTGTCATATGTATAGATTTTATGATTATCAAAGCATATGAGACCCAATGGGGTATGTTATAGCACAACTAGCTCTTATTATAACATTGCACGCATTCCCTCATAGCATGGCAAAGTGAATCTCATGGGTATACATTCCAATAATTTACTTTCATAGAAACGATTTATAGAAAAAATGAATGATGATAAAGAAATATAATAAGCCACACATCATGCTACCATTATATAGGCAAAACAATCGATACATGAATTCTTTTTATTTCAAACTCTTTCTCAATCTTTAATCATTGAAATTGTTTATAGCCAAAAGAAATCATGATAAGCAATATAGTAGTCCATTCATCATGCTTATGTTACATAAGTAAGGCAGTTAATGCATGTTTTACTTTATCTTGTGTACATTTTTATCATCTTTAATAGTCTGCCTAAGTACTAGTTCGAAGGATGGATAACAGGAGCAATTGATAACCGAAGGTATCAAACTATTGATATCCGGAGATATCAAACAATGGACCCGAACGGGGTCAAATAATGGTTCTAGCAAGGAACAAGCTATGGACCTAAACGGGGTCAATCAATGGTTTCATTAAGGAATAAGACCTAAACGAGGTAAACTATAGCAGCTGAGACTGTATCCCTCTAGGAATGCCTATCTAATCCACAGCTGAACTAAAACCTGCAGGCTTGACCATTCTTAATCATATTTTAATTCAACATATCTTTTTTTCCTTAATATAGCATCCCCACTTAAAACCATCATTCATATAAGAAAGCACATTATTCTTATCATACTTCAATATTGAGCTCTAGGCTCCAATACATATGGATGCTTTCACACGATCATGCAGTTGCATGTTTATGCAAACAATAATAACATGAAATGTTTCATGATTAGCATTGAGCGTGACAACATACACATATACATATATTTATATAGCTTAAATCATAGCCATACATGCTTTTATTACTTATACTTGTTCATATATTAAGATAAGCTACTCATCATAGCATGCTTATATCAACTATACAGTATATAAAATTTACATAACTCATGGATAGTTCTTGATGACATACTGACATACCTTGTTGCTGCTTGTTATGAATAGTTTCCCTATTCTTACACTTATTCACATTAAAACATAACACACACACACACACACACACACACACACATATATATAACATCACTCAAGCATTTATAATCCATATAAGAAAATAAGTAGGTTCTCTCACAGCTTAAGGCCACTACTTGTTCATATTTGATCCCTTGATTCACTTTCATGATTACTAGATTAGAACCCATAAGTGACATACTATAACATAGTCATATATACTTCAATCATCTTGTATTTTTCATCTTATAATATTTTATACTTAGGTAAGTTGTGTGAGGTTATTTCATCTTAATCATTAGTCCCCTACTAGCAGACTTATGATTTTCATATTATATCATGAAGCATGATTAAATAAGTAAATAAGTTTTCTTGCCTCAAAACTTATCATTAAACTCCTATTATGGTTTAAAGCATAACCAAACTTTTATAGTTCAACCTTTGATTGTCAATAAATATTCCATCTCTTTTAACTTAGTCATGCTCATTATAACTATCTTCTTAATGTTACTAGATCATAACTTGGTAATCTCTTGCCATTAAAAATAAATATTGTATATATATATATATATGGTACTTGGGCAAAGCCAGTTACTTTGTTTGAGTTCGCACTGATGCCAAATCTATAGGATACATTAATTAGTATATACATGTTAGAGTCATTAGGTTACTTCCTACTATCCTTAGTCATATGTTTATTATATTGTCTCTTACTCTCATTAGTTATATGTCTGCATGGCACCAATTATACATTTTTAACACTCAAATTCAATTAATAGACCTTCCTCTAGTCGCACATTTCTAGACTATATGTATTTACTTAAAATCATAGCATTAAGAGACTTTTAGAACTATAACATTTATTGGGTAATCCATTAACATACCATTCATCACTTGTATGCTCAACCATTATCAACCTTTCCCATTACTAGATTAATTCCTCCTTATTATAGCATTATATTTATAAATATGGCTATACAATGTTGTGCTCTTAGGGTGGAGAAGAACATTAAAATTGGAGTGTACAAATGGTCATGCATGAGAAGAGGAAATGACATAAGAGGTCGTGCACTTCCATGAAGAAAAGGAGTGGTCGTGTACATTAAGGAGGACATGCATGCTTGGCCGTGTATGGGAAAGAAAAATGAGACAAGTGGCCATGTATTCTCATGCATAAAAGTGTGAGTGGCCATGTATTTTGAAGGAGAAACCAATGAGTGGACATGTATTTCCAAGTAGAAACCACACATGACTGTTTGCAAGGAAAAGAGAAACATCACGTGGTCATGTGCAAGAAAGGAGACAAACATGCATGGCCATGTGCAAGAAAGGAAGTAAACATGCATGGCCATGTACAAGAAAGGAAGTAAACATGCGTGGCCATGTGCAAGAAAGGAGAGAAATATGCGTGGCCATGTGTTTTGAAGAAGAAACACACACGTAGCCGTGTGTTTCCAAGAAGAAGCACACATGTGGCAGTGTGTTTCCAAGAAGAAACACATATGTTGCCATGTGTTTCCAAGAAGCAACACACCTGTGGCCGTGTGTTTCCAAGAAGAAATACACACGTGGCCGTGTGTCAGAAAGAAAAGAAGGAAAACCAGAATCCCAATTATGCATAACATGAATTTAAACCCCAAATCTCACTTTCCCTCTTGCTTACATGATCATTTAGGTTACTAGTCATGTTATAATCATCAAAACATATTAGTTTAAACCCTTTTATCTCATTATCAAAGCACATACAATATGAGAGGGAAAACATGTATAGTAACCATCCCAAAAATGAATCCCGTACCTCAAAATCAAGCTTCATCTCCTTCAACATCCATTGATCTAGCTCTCTTTCTCCTTCATTTGTTTATACACAAGGACAACAAATATGACTTATCATCTCTTTCTACAACCCTAAGATCATAAATCAAGCATAGAAGAAGAGATCTATGGATGGGAGACATTACCTTCATGCTAAAACACCAAAACCCTAGAGCTTCTTCTTCAATCTTGTGACCAAGAATGAGAGAGAGAGAGAGTCCATTCCTCATATCTCCAAGTGTCCCAAAATAAATGAATGGGAAAAAATATCTTCCAAAGTAAATCTCCGAAATGCCCTTAAGCACCAATAACCCCATTATTTCAATTTCTTCCAACTTAACCCCAAGACTTTCTAATTCATTTTATTTACACCTTTTTTTTTAATTATAATTTAACTTAACTCATATACTTACATGCTGAAATTACAAAAATATCCCTCTTGGAACTTAATCTTGATAATTGCAAAATGATCTAATTGTGCCTTAATTGATGGTAATCCTCATTAATTAACTATAATCCAATTAGGGTCATGATTGGGTCCTTACACTCATGCATTGAGTATAACCAGTAGATTTGAGCAAAACCCTGGTGAAAAGCATTGGTCTTCTGTAAAGGGGATTCTAAAGTACCTATGAAGGACTAAGGATCACTTTTTGGTGTATGGTGGTCAAGAAGAGCTCGTCATACAAGATTATGCTGATGTTGCTTTTTAGACCAGCACTCAGGACTTAAGATTTCAATTTTTTTTTATTTTGAATGGTTATGCTGTCAGTTGGTGAAGGTCAAAGCAATAGATCGTTGCTGACTCAACTATATAATCTGAGTATATTGTAGCAAGAGAGGATGTAAAAGAGGCTGTTTGGAATAGAAATTTCATTTCTAGACTAGGAGTGGTCCCAAGCATCCTAGATCCATTAGAAATTTTTTGTGAAAATAATGGGGCCATCGCACAGGCCAATGAGCCCCAATCACACCAGAAATCCAAACACATACTCAGGAGGTACCACCTGATCATAGAGATCATTGACCGTGGGGACGTCAAGATTAGCAAGATAGCAAGTGAAAACAATATAGTAGATCCTTTGACGAAACAGTTGCATCTAAATCTGCATAAACTCATTTGAGAGCGTTCGGTCTTAGGGCTATGCCCAATTAGGACTAGTGCTAGTGGGAGATTGTTAGTGTAAGCCCCAACCCCAATGCATTGTTATAAAACACTTAAGTTAATAAATGAGGCATTTGTTTTATCTATTGTATTCCTATGCATATTAAATGATAGAACTATCCAAGAATGTTGTTTCGGTTTAAGTTATCATGTGTGAGGCACATAGTTGTAAGACCTTGAAACAATAGAGACTTCATTCTAAATATCCCTAGTCAGCTATTGTTATGGGAATAACAAATGAATTACGACTAGTATGCCCTCTCTAATAAGATGAGTTCTGTCTTACAGATCATAAGGACAAAAGTGTCAATCAGAAATCATAGATACATGTTTGAACATGGTATCTAGATTTTATCCATTCATGAGAACACTACATGGTACAAGTCATAAGTGTTTCTCATGTGCAAGTTTTGCATCAGAGTTCTTAGACCTAAAATCTTTATGAAACTCTTTATGAATTAGTGTGTACTTTGACATACACCTAACGTACTTGTAACAAGGTGGCAAGTATAGGTATGCTTGGGTATGCACTGATTCATGTTAGAGAGCATGAGAGAAGTAAAGGGATTACCCCTCTCAAGAAGAGAGAAAAATATTATCGGCCACTTGATCAATGAATTAAGAAGTGTATGGCCATACCAAGATGAAATAATGAGTAATCATTATTTATCTAAGAGTTCAGTGTCACTAGAATATCAAGAAAGGAATTAGTATATATAAGGATGACTAGTTTCATGCTTTATATTAATTCTGATATTTAAGGGTAAGGGACTATGAAAAATTTGATTAGGTCACTAAATGCCATTTGCATTTTCACTTAATTTGAAATGCTATAATATCTTCCTAGAGAATATATACAGCCTTTGAATTAATTTATTAATTCGTTGCCAATATTAAATGGACCTATAAGATCGCACACATAGCATTAGGCTTAACATATTTCAATAGTGTATTAGGCATTAATTTGGGCTTTTATTTATAGTTAAATTAATGTATGTAATGGGTATTAAAATTGCTTAATGGACCTTGGTCCATGAGAGTGAAATTCGGCCCATAAGGTTTAATTTCAATTAATTAATTATCTTAGATTAATTCTCATTCTTCTTCCCCATTACCACAATTTGTTAGAACAAGTCAACCACTGAATGCTCTAGCTTATATTTTTTATGGTCTTCATTATGGTATATCAGATTTTTTCATGGACTTGCGGATAGTAGCTGGATATTTAAGGTAAAATGCCCTACCTTTGAGTGTGGTTTAAACTATTGATTGACCTAATTGGAAGCAACCAATTAGTTTTACTACTAACCTGTTATGTATACTTTATGTGTTGATGTTTAAATATTAAATATGATAATTTACAAGAGTAACTAAGCTAATATAGTATTATAGATCATAGATCCTATAATATATATATATATATATATATAACACCCTAAACCACATCTTTACTATATAAATGCAATCTACGTCATTTTATCCAAATAATCATATAACTGATATTCTAATCAGGATTCTCACATCTTTCCTGTACATTTAAATTTGAATAAGCATATTGACTTCATATACAAGCCCAATATCTTAATACTTATACTATATAATCATACTTTAGCCATTTTTCTTTCATGTGTAGCATTCAGCATTTCAGCACATTTATATAAAGTATTATAGCTTCTAGATGCAGGCATAAACTAGCATTCTCACTATGAGCTTATTACAACCTTCATTTCCATATAACTTACATATACATATATTACAACCTTTATACATATTAAACATGTAAGGAACTAAACAAGATTTATCTAAAGTTTCCTACATCCACTTCTATAGACTGGTGTTGGCCTGTCCTGATGCAGAAATAGTTCCTGTGCTAAAGCCTTGACTACCAAAACCTACACGGATCAAAATAACCCGTGCTAAGCTATACAGCTTAGTGGGGATTCTAAACATGAAAGACAACCGCTCACAGTGGTCGTCAAAATATAGGATATACAAAACAATTGAATAATAATAATAACTTGCATAATATGATAACCCTTCACAATTAATTCGGCATACTTGAGTTCATACAATTCATATTGAGATATGTTTATAATATAAATAGATATCAATACATGCTTAAGAAACCACTGTTAAACATGATAAATCATATATCAGATGCATAATTCATACTGTGATTCACTGTGAAACATTATTGCTTTACTTTAGCCTGCTTAGGTTCTAAGAGTGGATAACGGGATCGGTGGATACCGAGGGTATCAAAACTATGGATATCCAAAGATATCATAACTATGGACCCATCAGGGCCAACTGTACGATGGACCGATCAAAGACCCACATGAGGGCAAGTAACAACCATAATGGCTGTGCAAGATCCAACAGGATCAATTATACTGTGGACCTAAAAAGGTCGACTGTGGCACTTGCAATATCCCTATAGGTGCCTATCTATCCACAATTGAACTATAACTGCAGGCAAATTCTATTTAATCTTTCCTTCATATATCATACTTGCACTCATAGTGTTCATTTTGCACATGTATAATCATATGATAGCTACATTGTTACTATGACATAACTGCATATGTAAGTTCATTTTATGATACAATTACTTTTTATATACCATCATTAGATATCTCATATTAGCATAATCATGATATGTTAATCAAGTAATGCATCATACCTATTCAATTGCTCATACATTCATATACATAATCATAAATGTACATACCTGTAGATACATTCGCTTATAGTAGGCTTATTCTTATAAGCATGTTGATCAATGTGCATACATTTATCATTAATCAAATCATATACTATACAAATATCAACATGTTTCCTATTTCATAGCATAGGTATACATTCATAGGCAATTTCCAATGTAAGTGATACAAATTTATATACAGACGAGTATATGACTCTAGTATACTTGTATTCAAGGTCTATTTTGTTCAGTCATATGTGCAACACGTGGGGGTAGTCTAATATACTGATAAAAGTGAATAAAAAACATAGTTATGGGCCAAAATCATGCTGTCGCGCTCGCGACAGTATGCTTGGCCATACGAGTTTTTCACCCTGTTCCCAAAATCCTGCAAACTGCTTAATAAATTTATTTTGTACATCGTTTTTGACACATTAAACGGCCTTTTTAGAAAAAGTTCTCTTCTACAAAGTTGTAGATATACATTTCTAGTTTCTAAAACATTAAAAATATTTTCAATATCATTTCTAGAACTCGAGATATGTTGAAATTACTAAAGACTGTTCATCATAGTAGGCATCACAGAATTTCCGATTTTCAAGTGAAAATTAGGCAATGTTGTGGGCATTATTTGACTTTGTTTTCTTCATATAAATTGTAGGTTTTTAAGTCTATTTTAAGTATGAATTTACCTTATGTCAATCTGAGCATTGTACAATCATTTACTAAGCTTTTACCCAAGCTGTTCAATATTAGCATCAAAGATGCATCTAATATCCCATCAATGTAGGGATTAATTTAGAGGCCAATTTAGTGATATTTTTCAAATAAACTTTTATACATATATCTCATATGGATCTATCAAAATTACCAAAGCTTTAAATTAAGATCCCTAGCTCATTTTATAGCTTAATTATAGTCAATAATTTCAGCAAATCTTCATGTAACACATATTGTAACATATTCTAAATTCATATCTCATCCCTGTTATTTCATCTATCACACACATGCACCTTGATGATACAATCACATGCATGCAATGTGAGTACCATCCCATACCTTGGCCAACCCCTATTCACCCTAGCTTTCAATCCCTTGCAATATCTTTCCCTTTATCCTTCCTATCTCCTCCTTCTTTAACTACAACACAAGTCATCCCCAATCCATCATTTCCAGCAACCAAGCCCATCCGAAATTCACATAAGGAAATGAAAAAGAAGAAGAAGAAGAAGGGGATGAAGATATCCCAAAATTATACCATACCTTTATAATCTTTATCAATATCTTCTTGATTAATTAACATGCATAAAGTTTTCCTTAAGATTTCTTTGAGACATTGGTTATTCAAGTTTAAGGAAATAAGAACTCTCCCTCTTCATCAAACTCAGCCGACCAACTCACCACCATTTGCATTTTCTCTTTCCAACCACTACCTTTCAACCTATATAATAATAAGGCAAATTTCCCAAGTGATCCTTTCAAGTTTTTGCATGTTACCAAGACTTCCCACCAAATCTTGCATGTCACAATTCATTCCCACAAGCTAGTATATTCATAATTCAACCCCACCAATTAACCTCTTCTTTACATTAGCCTCTCCTCAATTCTTAAATTCTCAATTGACCCTATAAAATGTCATAATTACCAATTTACCCCGAATCAATAATTATACTCCAATTAAACCCTCAATTCAGTTTACAGCACACTAATCAATTTATTTTCCATGCCATTAAAATAATAAAAACGTCATTTATCCCTTAGCAAATTATTTATACGAATTTCTCATTAAATTCTTAATCTTAATCAATTAAAACTCCTCTCAAAACATGAAATTTAATTAGGGTCATGTAAGGGGTCTCACAATATATATATATATTATAGATTATAGATAGTCTAGTGATCATATTATTTCAGCTCACTTATTAATCAGAATTTTCTTTAATTTTATTAAATGTAATTAAATTTAAATGAGAAAAAGACGGTTATTTCATTTTATCTTTTTATTTATGTAATCCATAAGATGTTAACTATAAAGATCTAGTCTAATATCAAATTAAGCAATATACAACCACTGAACTTGTTGACTTTTTTCATTCATTGTTATGTCTCCCTAAATTTCTCATTTGGAAATTGTAGGATCCAAGAGAAAATTTATAGTGAACATGGAGAAAATGAAAGCATTAAGAAACTGATGGAATATGACATGATATGTTCATGGTATTCATGCAGCAGAAAAATGATAAAAACAATCATACATGCCAAACAATTCCATGACAAGAATCGAAACATGCAATTTTAGGTTTTTTAAAACTTACAACTTTTGATGCCTTTTATTACTTGAATTTGATGATGACCAGCAACTAAGATGACTTTTTCCGCCTTAGATCTTGATCACCAATGCCAAGGAACAACCTATTACGCCACTCCCTCTATTCTCACAGACACAATTGCACCGATAGCTTAAAATAGAGATTGCTAGCTCTCTTTTAAGGTATTGTGTAATGGCTATGGTTTGAAGCTACAAAATTTGATTTTGTACTTCTCTTAGGTTGCTATTGCTTCCCAAGAACACAAGAGAATGAGGAACAATCCTTTCTCCTTGTGAAAAATTGGGCCAAAAGAATTGAGAGAGAGAGGGATGTAATTCACGCCAAAAGCAAGGTGGCTAGGGTTTTTCGCCAAAATGCTAGGTCACTTAGGGTTTTTATTTATTTTTAATATATATCCTTATATTTTGGCAAGTGTTTGATCTAAATTTTACTATCTCAAGATAATTAATTCAACTTCAATCACTTCCTAAAAATAAGTAATATATATTGATTTAAACTCCTTTGAATTTAAAATTCAAATTTGAAATAAAACACAAGACATTTAACTAAATGAAATCACTTAATATAAATAATAAGCATGTGCCAAAATTCCTTGATTTCCATCTTGGAATTTCAGCCACCTCATCTATTATTTAAATTATTTAATTTAAGTTAAATTCTTTTAGGCTTTAATACTCAATTAACTTAATTAATACAAGATAATTAGTTAATTGAAATTAAACCTTGTGGGCTGAATTTTTCTCTCTCATTGACCAAGGTCCAATAGCAATTTTAAAACCCATTACACACATTAATTTGACTTTAATTAAAAGCCCAAATTAATGCCCAATACTTTATTTAAATAATTTAAGCCTAATGCTTTATGTGCGATCCTATAGGTTCATTTAATGTTGGCAATGAATTAATGAATTAATTCAAAGGCCATATATATTCTCTAGCAAGATATTATAGCATTCCAAATTAAATGAAAATGCATATGGCATTTAGTGACCTAATGCAATTTTGCATAGTCCCTTACCCATAAATATCAGAATTAATATAAGGCATGGAACTAGTCATCCTTATATATATTAATTCCGTTCTTGATATTCCAGTGACACTAAACTCTCAGATAAATAATGATTACTCATTATTTCATCTCGGTATGGCCATACACTTCTTAGTTCATTGATCAAGTGGCCGATGATATTTTCTCTCTTATTTAGAGGGGTAATCCCTTCACTTCTCTTATGCTCTCTAACATGAATCAATATATACCCAAGCATACCCATACTTGTCAATCTGTTACGAGCACGTTAGGTGTATGTAAAAGCACACAGTAATTCATAAAGAGTTTCATAGAGATTTTAGGTCTAAGAACTCCGATACAAAACTTGCATATGAGAAACACTTATGACTTGTACCATGTAGTGTTCTCTTGAGCGGATCATATCCAGATACCATGTTCTTTAACATGTATCTATGATCCCTGATTGACACTTTTGTCCTAATGATCCGTAAGACAGAACTCATAATATCAGAGAGAGAATACTAGTCTTAATTCATTGTTATTCCCATAAAAATGATTGACTAGGGATATTTAGAATGAAGTCTCATTTGTTTCAAGGTCTTACAACCATGTGCCTCACACATGATAACTTAAACCGAAACAACATTATTGGATAGTTCTATCAATTGATATGCACAGGAATACAATGGATAAAACAAATGCCTCATTTTATTAATTCAAAGTGTTTTATTA
The DNA here is from genome assembly GCA_037975025.1 of Excoecaria agallocha. NCBI lineage: Eukaryota > Viridiplantae > Streptophyta > Magnoliopsida > Malpighiales > Euphorbiaceae > Excoecaria > Excoecaria agallocha. The sequence continues at coordinate 516,161 of CM075820.1, read as the reverse complement.
CAATGTATTGGGGCTAGGGCTTACACTAACATAAACTTTATGGTGATATACATAAACTAGAGGAAGAGAAAGGATATAGTTACTACAAATGGGAGAATCATGCACGGAACTCCGGTTTACCTAGCGTTGATGTGTGGTTTTTGATGCCTACTCTTAATTTATTTCTGATGACCTAAATCTGGTAGACCCCATGTATGAGTGGGCAGCAGTTGGAGGACAAATTAAGCTAAATAAAAAAGTTTGGATGCAAATCCACTTCTTTTCATATAGTTCAGGCCGAAAATACCTTTCATTATTCTACTACTTGTCATTTTATTCAACCAAAAAGAGAAAAGACAAATATATCTTATCATTCCCATATCTATTCTTCTTTGCTTATTTGGTTTTGATGATATGGAATTGTTAGGAATTGGGGTCCAAACAAAATCAAAGCTTTGTTTCTAATGTAGGTGGAACTGGAAAGAGTGAATGGAAAGCTATGTACTTTGTTCTCACCAAGAGTTTATTTCTACAGCTTTAATTCATTGCTGTTTTAGGCTGGCTGGGCCCTTCAATTTATGTTTTGTTTTTGGGACCTTTTTGTCTCGGAAAAATTGTTACACTATAAGATAAAATATTTTGATAGAACTAGCAATTCATTCTTATCTTAAAAAAATAATTCTACATTAAAGAAACAATTCATTATTATCTTAAAAAATAATTCTACATTAAAGAAAAAATAAGTCTTTTTTTATAATATTAAGGTATTATAATCATTTTTGGTCTTTATGATCTTCACACATGGAATCTTATTCATTAGTAAATGATATGTAAGACATGATGTGATTTATATATGTATACAGTAATAAATGATTTTTATATGTACTAACCTGAAATGTCATTCATCTTAGTTTGTTTAATTCTATTAAAGTTGACTAAGATAGGTGTGCGTGTGTATTAACAAATTAGTTATTTTAGCTCAAAATGAAAGCTTTGTATATTGCTATCAGATTATACAGGGCAAAGCTACTCGAGGCTGTAGAATAATCTATCTGATGCTTCCACCAATGCTGAAGGTATTTCTTTCCCTTCTTCAATTTTCACCACTCTATAACTAATTATTGTTATCTTCACACAAGGAGAATTCAGTTGCTATTCTAGCTAGATTTCATATTAACATGATATCAATTCCCTTAATTAGCAAGTGATTTATCACTGTTAATTAACCTCTTTGTTAATGATATGGGCTATCAGCTTCCTTATGTCATATTGTTGAGTCATTAGAGATATATATATTAAGCAGTTGAGTTAACATTTGATTAGATATATGCAGCAAGTAATTAGCTTGATGAAATAATGGTTTTCTGATATTTAAAAACTGTAATAACGTTCAACGACGGACAAACCGTCATTATTTTTTTTACTTATAGGTGAATTTAGCAATGGAAATTGAATTTCATTGCTAAAAATAGCAACAGATTACATTTACTATTGCTAATTTTAGCAACGAAAATCAATATCCATTGCTAAATTTGTCCAAGTAACCAAATCTTGCGGTGTTAAATTTAGCAACGGAATTCAATTTTCGTTGCTTGAAAATCAATTTTCGTTGGTAAATTTAGCAACAGAACTTGATTTTCGTTGCTAAATTTAGCAACGGAATAAAAATTCTGTTGCTAAAAATAGCAACCATCGAATTAGCAACCGAAATTTCCGTTGCTAATTTCCGTTGCAATTTTTGATTAACAACGAATAATTGACTTTTTTCGTTGCTAATTTTCGTTGCTAAATTGCAATTTTCTTGTAGTGTTGGGTATGCACTGGTTCATGTTAGAGAGTATGAGAGAAGTAAAGGGATTACCCCTCTCAATAAGAGAGAAAAATATCATCGGCCACCTGATCAGTGAACTGAGAAGTGTATGGCCATACCGAGATGAAATAATGAGTAATCATTATTTATCTGAGAGTTTAGTGTAACTGGAATATCAAGAAAAGAATTAGTATATATAAGGATGACTAGTTCCATGCTTTATATTAATTTTGATATTTAAGGGTAAAGGTCTATGCAAAATTCCATTAGGTTACTAAATGCCATTTGCATTTTCATTTAATTTGGAATGCTATAATATCTTGCTAGAGAATATATACAACTTTTGAATTAATTTATTAATTTATTGTCAATATTAAATGGACCTATAGGATCACACATAAAGCATTGGGCTTAAAGTATTTAAATAGTGTATTGGGCATTAATTTGGGCTTTTATTTAAAGTTAAATTAATGTATGTAATGGGTATTAAAATTGTTTAATGGACCTTGGTCCATGAGAGAGAGAAATTCGGCCCACAAAGTTTAATTTCAATTAATTAATTATCTTGAATTAATTAAATTAATTGAGCTTTAAATCCTAAATTATATTTGAATCAAAATAAAATACTTAAGAGGGAATTAATGTGGCTGAAATTCAAGCTAGGTACACTAGTTGAATTCGGCAACCACTTACCATAAAGAAGTAAGTTTGTTTTGATTAAATGTCTTTTGTCATTTTAAATTCATTTGAATTTAAAACTAATAGGATTTGAAACAATTTAAAGGACTTAATTAGGAAGTAATGTAGGCTAAAAATAAGACCTAAAAACAAGGGAATTTTTGCTACAACAAGCTTCCTAATATAATGATATAAATTGATTAATTCTATTTTTTGACCTAAGGTGACAATTTCTCTCTCTAGTGCTGCCACTCTTATGAGAAAGAATTCTTTCTTTATATCTTGTGTTCTTGGGCAGTAATAGAAACCTAAAATAAGAACAAGATCAGATCTTGTGTCTTCAAACCATTCCCATTGCCGAATACATAAACATAGAGCTAGCACTATAGGTTTTAAGCCGTCTTTGTGAGTGTGTGTGTGAACATAGAGTGGTGTGGCATAAAGGCTGCTCCTTTGGCATTGGTAATCAAGATCTAAGGCATATAAGTCCATCTTATTTACTAGTCATCATCAAAATCAAGTTTTAAAGTGTATCTAAAGTTGGAAGTTTTTCAAAACCCAAAATTGCATGTTTCGATTCTTGTTGCATATTGCGTGGCATGTATGATCTAAATTTTTAATTTTTTTGCTGCGTGATCATCATGTATATGCCATGTGATATCCCTTCAACAGTCAACAGAGAAAATCTATTGATTGTGATCCCCTAAATTCTTCACTAAAAATTTATTTTTCTCTCATCTTTTCCTAACCATTAAACAGTATCTTCTACCCTAATTCAACAGGCTAACACACACATGGGATAAATTAAAATGCATAATCTCTTAAACTACAACCTAAAGCACAACAACTACAAAAACTAACTAGAAAGGAAAAATATGAAGAGCAAGGGTTAAGAAGCAATTCTACATTTACCAAGTCTGCAGCTGGACTTTCAAATACCATCAAGGGTCTTTGAGGGTGACAATCACTGAAGTGCCATCAAATGTTGGTTTAAAATATGGATTCACGCGATGTCCATTCACCTTAAACTTTTTATCATCCCTTGGGTGCCTTAGTGTCACCACTTAAATTTTTTTAGCTCCCACAACATCAAAAGGTCCTTTCCACCTTGATTTTAATTTTCTAGAAATAATCTCAACCTGCTATCATAAAGAAGCACCTTCATTCTAGGCACAAACACCTTCCTCACTATCTTCTAGTCATGCCATTTCTTTCTATTTTCTTTGTACTTCGTGGCATGGTTATATGCCCAAAATCAAAGTTCTTCCAACTCATTTAGCTGCACTAACCTACATTTCCCTGCACTTACAAGGTCAAAATTCAAGAATTTAGTAGCATAATAAGCCTTATGTTCTAGTTCCACTAGTAAGTGGTAGGACTTGCCAAATACAAACCTATAGGAAGACATCCCTATTGGGGTTTTAAATGCTATCCTATATGCCCATAAAGCTTCATCTAGTTTAAAGTACCAATCTTTCTTAGAATTATTGACCGTTTTCTCTAAAATTGCTTTAAGTTCTTGGTTGGATACCTCAACTTGACCATTAGCTTGGGCATGTTAGGGGGTAGTAACTTTGTGCCTAACTCCAAACTTTTTTAACAAAGCCTTAAATTGGTGATTAACAAAATGTTTTCCACCATAATTGATTATGGCTCTAGGATTTCTGTATCAAGTGAATATATTCTTCCTCAAAAACTCAAGTACTACTCTTGCATCATAAGTCTTAGTGGCTACATCTTCTACCTATTTGCTCACATAGTCTACTGCTACTAAGATATATTCAAACCCATAGGATACCAAAAAAGGCCCTATAAAATCTATCCCACATAAATCAAACAACTCTACCTCAAACATATTGGTTAAAGGCATCTCATCCCTCCTAGAAATATTTCCTACTTTTGACATCGATCACAAGTTTGCACAAATAATTTCACATCATTAAATATAGTAGGCCAATAAAATTTAGAAGAAACAATTTTTGATATTATCATATTCGGCCCATGATATCCATCAGCTTCTCTACTATGACATGCTTCAATGATCTCTCTTTACTCCTCAATTAGAGTGCACCTCCTCAAAACTTAATCCGCATACAACTTAAAAAGATAAGGGTCATCCTAAATGTAGTGCCTTGCATTAGCTTTGAATTTTGTCCTTTGTTACCAATTATAGTCCTTGGGTATATAGCCACCTGCAAGGTAATTTTCCAAATTAGCGAACCAAGGATCAATCACATCACACATAAATAATGCACAAATATGCTCATCAAGGAATAAATAAAAAATCTTCCCTTTTTCAATGTGATCATGTTCAAACCTCAACAGGTGATCTGCCATAAAATTTTCTACCCTATTTTTGTCTTTAATCTCTAGGTCAAATTCTTGAAGAAGAAATATCCATCGTATAAGTCTTGGTTTCGACTCTTTCGTGGCAATGGGATGGCTCAATGTTGTATGATCAGACGACACCCTAATTTTTGCACCCAGCAAATACAGTATAAACTTTTCAAATGCAAAAACAATTGCAAGAAGCACCTTTTTAGTTGTGGTGTAGTTGATTTGAGGTCCTCTTAAGGTATGACTTGCATAATAAATCGCATAAAACACCTTCTCCCTTCTTTGTCCATGCACCACTCCAACTGTAAAATTACTTACATCACACATTAGTTCAAAAGGCAAATCCCAATCTGGTGATATGATCACTAGAACTAAAATGAGCCTTTGCTTTAATAATTTGAAAGCATGCAAGTATTTACTAGTAAATTTAAAATAGAACATCCTTCATTAACAAGTTAGACAAGGGTTTAGCAATTTTCAAAAACTCCTTCATACACCTACAATAAAAACCTACATGACCTAGAAAGCTTCGAATTCCCTTAACAGTGGTTGGGGGTTCTCGATTACTTCAACCTTAGCTCTATCTACCTCTATCCCCTTTTTTGAAATTTTGTGTCCCAAAACTATTCCTTCTTTCACCATGAAATGACATTTCTCCCAATTTAATACTAGGTTGGTTTTCTCACACCTCTTCAGCACTAAATCAAGATTATTAATACAACTTTCAAAATCTCTCCCATAAATGGTGAAGTCATACATGAAAACTTCCATAAATTTCTTTATAAAGTCATGAAAAATTGCCATCATACATCGCTAAAATAGCTAGTGCATTTCATAATCGGAAAGGCATTCTCCTATAGGAAAAAGTGCTATAAGGGTAGGTAAAGGTTGTTTTCTCTTGGTCCTCGGGTGCTATAGGGATTTTTAGATACCCCGAATACCCATCTAAGAAGCAATAAAACTTATTTCCAATTAGGCTTTCTAACATCTGATCAATAAATGGTAATGGAAAGTGATATTTCCTAGTGGAGTTATTCAAGCTCCTATAATCTATGGAAACTCTCCAACCCATAATTGTACAAGTTGGAATAAGCTCATATAACTCATTTTTTACCATTGTCGTCCCCCCTTTCTTGCGAAAACATTGCACTAGACATACCCACTTACTATCTAATATAAGATAGATAATACCTGCATCGAGGAGCTTAGTTACCTCCTTATTGACTACCTCTTGCATCTCCGAATTAATTCCTCTTTAAGGTTGAACCACTGGTTTACATTCTTCCTCCATTGGAATTTGATAAGTACAGTAGCTTGGATCGATCCCCTTTAAATTAGCTGTCTCCCATCCTATTGCCTTCTTGTACTTTTTCAACACTTCAATCAGCATATCTTTTTTTAATCCTGTCAAAGCATAAGAGATTATCACTAGCTTCATTTCATTCTCTAAGAACACATATTTCAATTGAAATGAGAGAGTTTTTAGTTCAATTTTTGAGTCTCCCTTTTCCAATGCACATTTTTTTTTCACTAGACTCCTTATCTCCAATTTCTTTTTCCTGCTCTACCAGCACGTCTTTACTACTCTTCTTTATATCAACTACCATGTCTTTTTCTACGTCATCCAATTCCTCATATTTTAATGAGTCCATTAAAGTTAAAATCAATGAATCTTTCATCAACACCTCTTTTTGATTTTCCTATACACATTTTTACACTCTGTCAACATAGTAAATTGACTCCTCTAAATCACTTAATGGATATTTTTGTGCCTTATTCATATCGACCACCATTTCTTCATTGTTGAACCATATGGTGACTTTTTGACCATAAATATCAATCAAAGCTTTTGCCGTGTTTAGGAATGGTCTCCCTATAATTAGTGGTGTTAGGAATTATCGGTTACAAGCATCTCACACATAAGCAGAATTTAAAATTTTTAACCAATATATCTTATCTTGCCATAAATTTACAATATACATATTAATGAGAATAAACAAAATCACCTCTGATTTTTGTTGTACAGTTGATTTTCCTTCTCACCGGGTTGTCGCAAACCACAGTGTCCAAAATCGAACACCTCCAATAAGTAATCCATACTAGAGAAGGAATGAATGAACCAATAATTAGGAGGAACAAAGGCTGGCCGAAAATCCCTAGATGCTAGCTAGGGAAGGTGGCAGCTAGGGCTTTTAGAATGAGAGAAAAAGTTTTCTCTTAATTGTTCTCACTTAACCCTAATTTCACATCACTTGGATTTTTATAGTTAAGTTAAAAATCCAACTTTATAATGGGATTGGGCTCTTTAAAATTGCTAGAGAATTATTAATTGGGCTTCTAGAATTATTTATAGTTATTTGGACTCAATTAAATCCAATTTAAGCCCTTTCACAAAAGACTATGCACAAAACCCACAAACTAGGCGCTCTGTACATATACTTGGATTTAATTACCCAAATGAATTCCAAATCCAACAAAATTAAATATGTAGGATCCATAACACTTATGTACCATATTTAATTTATTTTGGTCCAAGAAATAGGCCTCTAAGGCCTTCTGTTTGGAGTTGGCGTGTGGCCCTTCTTCTGGAGGGTTTCTACACCAACTTCACTTCTCTGGGTCTCTGTAATTCCTCCAATCGATCTATTAATTATTATATCAGCCCTATAACACTTATAATCCAATAATAATTAATTATGAAATACATCATTTCAATTAGGTTCAATTTTACAGAACATTTCTCAAAAGTTCCGCGAACAATTTTACTTGATCAGAATTAATTAATCTCTTTAATTAATTATACTATTATTCACTTATCTATTCCCATAATAATATCAAATATTATTATCCTTGTCATTTTACCATTTTATCCTTTTCTCTATATGTGTGTGACCTGTTGGGTTCCTATCCATATTGGCTGTATAACATGTAATTGTGAGTTCCATTCAAAACTCACATGATTTAAACTTATTTAAATCACTTTATCAATACCTATTGATATTCTTGATACACTATTATACAAGTCATGATTGGCCTCTAGCTAGGCATCATAACTACCCAAATGTCATGAAAGTCAAGTGGTTTGACTTTACCCTTCCATAAAAGGCCTTAGAGGCCTAATTCTTTGACCAAAATAAATTAATATATTTCATAAGTGTTATGGAGCATACATATTTAATTTGGATGGATTTTGAATTCATTTGGGTGATTAAATCCAAGTGTATACATGAAGGGCCTAGTTTATGGGTTTTACGCATAGTCTTTTATGAAAGGATTTAAATTGAATTTAATTGAGTCTAAATAAATTATTAATAATTCCAGAAGCCGATTTAATATTTCTCTAGCAATTTTAAAGAGTCCAATCCTATTAAGAAGTTTGATTTTTTTAACCTAACTATAAAAATCCAAGTGATAGAATTTTAGGGTTAAGGCGAACAATTAAGAGAAAAAGAATTATCTCATTCTCTAACCCTAGCCTCCACTTTCCCCTTGCTAGCATTAAGGGATTTCAGTAAGCCTTGTATTCCTCCATTGTTGATTCATTTTGTAAGGAACCAAAATGGGTCCTAGTAGAATTCAAGGGCAATTTTACGTTTTTAAAGTATAATTAAACATTATTGGATGAATTATTATGTTTTTCTTGACCTTTTGTCACTCTTTTGACTATATCTCGTGTTATAGAGCACAAAATTAGATGATTCAAATTGGGTTTGAAAACATACATCCATACTAAGATTTAATATGAAGAAACCAAGTTCTAAATATGTCTTTAACTAGGCTATATTTAAGCATAAATTTCAGAATAGTTTGCAGCCTAGTCACTAAGAATAAACCTCGGTATTTTGTAAATATCTTAAAATATAAAAATTCTATGGAGATTATTCTTGACATTTTAGAAACTAGAAACATAGTGTAGTAAGTTTGTAGAAGATAACATTTGCTAAAAATGGATTTTGGAAGGTCAAAAATTACGTAAAATTCAAAATCTGAAAACTGCCTATGATAGAGGATACAATAGTCAAGTGATAATATAGTTTGAAGGCTAATTTAAAAGAGGATGAAAATTTAGGGGTCAATTTGTTAATATGAAACTTGAAGGGTAAATTATGAAAAAGGGATATAAAGGAGAGGTTGATTTAAGAAAATAAAAAAAATATGAGTGGAACATTGTGTGACATGCAAATAAATGAGAGAAAGTTATGTAACATGCAATTAGTTAGAGGATTAAAAGAGATATTTGTGTGAGATATGCTGATGTCATTTTTCACTTAAGTCACCATGCAAGCATTGTTTTTAGGAGTATATATAGTGGTTTGGTTGGCCACAGTAAGGAAAAATATGATTTCTCCTTTTATCTTCCTCATTTTTACTCATCTCTCATCTTTCTCTTAAAGTTCTACATTTTATCTCTATAATTTTAAAAAGGAAATCCTGCTGCATGTTATTTGAATTATAAGTTTTTGAAGGAGATTTGTAAGGGTTTAATGCAAGAGTACATAGATGTATGAAGAATTGGAAGGGATTGAGAGCAAAAAGGAATGAAATGGTGAAAAGATTGAAGGATTGATTTAAAGTTACAAAAACAGGTTTCGGAACTTAATCTTCTTGCATGTGTTTTTCCTTGAGCGAAATAAGTGATTACATTGTGACATGGTGTTATGTGCAATTATGCTTTCAAGTACATATTTTTAATGATGGTGTAAATGTTTATTTGATGCATGCATGTATACTATAAAGTTAAGAAATGTTTAAATATGATAAATGAAGGTTTTTAATGTACGACTATCATATGATTACATGAATGTAATATACATAAATGTATATATATGTAAACGTCTAAATGATTATACACGATTTTTATTGATCTCTTGAGGATTACTATTATACTTATAGTTTGAAATGTCAATTTTACTTGTATAAAGAAGTAATATGATTTGTAGAATATATGTGTATATATAAACATATATATATACATAGTATGATCTTACATGATTGGGTTCGAAAGATGTTTAGAGTAATGATTTAGAGAATATATTTAAAGTGAAATGCATGAATATGTCTTTTCTTAATTGAAATGAAATGATTAATCATTTGTGATGTCACATGTTAGCATGCTAAATTACAGATCTACAGAGCAATAGGCTCAATTATAGAAATCTTATTAAAGTATATAATGGCAATGTTATATGTGACTATGTATACAAGTGTATGCATTAAAGAAGGAGTATCTTGTCATGTGATTGTTACATGAGCAAATTGTATAAATTATTTTATGAATTATGCATATATGTTTATGCACTAAAGAAGATATATATTTGTACATGATTATGCACAGGTGAAAATAGTATAATATAGGTACAATCTTGTTATACAAAATAGTTGCATGATTGAATAAGATTACAAGCACAAAATAGTAATACCCAATAGTGAGCATGTTCAAAGGTTTACATAAAGCTACGCATATACATTTATATGATATCTTGCTCATAGTTATAAATGAATATATATATATATATAGATACCTATATGTATATGATGAATAGGGAAAAGTAAAGAATAACATTGCTCAATTGCCATACATGAGCATGTACATGATTATTTTATTCATAGTTATACAAGGGTATACATCTGCATATACGAGTATGATTGAATAGAGTAAAAGTAAACTAAAGAAAGATAAAGTGAGAGATTATATTTGCCTGCTACTAGAGTTTAATTATGGATAGATAGGCACCTATAGGGAAAATTGCAGCTGCCATAGTTTGGCCCAATTGGGTCTAAAGTATGTTTGATCCCGTTTGGATCATGAACAGCCCCATTTGGGTTGTTAGGTGACCCCGTTTGGGTCTGCTTGACCGTTGTTATGTATAATTTGGCCCCATTTGGGTCTATAGATCTGATATCTTCGGATATCCCCCATTTTGATACTGAAGTGTATCAATAGTTCCTGTTATCCACTGATAGAACTAAGGCAGGCTAAACTATAAGTACAGTATAGACATTAAAGTATAAAGTATTAAGCAAGCATCATATAAAAGTTAAGGATATTGCTTGATTACATGTTTGACACGATTTTCTTGTATTATTTCATAAGTTTAAATAAATAGAGGTTACCAAGTAACACATGATATGTATGCTATTTATAGTTGGTTCTAAATGTTCGAAATTGCATAAATGAGTAAAATGCATGAAGAATTCTTAGTCAATATACAATACCAGCATGCTAAGTTAACTGTGAAGTTTTTTTTAAAATGTTTTTATTGTTCACTTCATGAGGTTGATAGATTTGTCAAGATTTTCTAATCCATTGATTACATGTTAAATAAATGTATATGTATAAAGTGTGATGAGCGTGATTACTGATGAAGTAATGTTAACATCGAAATGCTTTTAAAAAATATATATATATAAGGTAAAGATTTAATAGTTTAATAAAAATAGCAAGTATTCAAACGAATGAGAAATATGGCATTATACACATGGAATATATTATACAGAGGTACAAGGAATATAATTTATTTGAATACAGTACCATGATTCTAAGATAGTTAAGTATATCAAAGTGATCACTAAAATTAAAATGTGGGAACTCATAAAGTATAGATGAAGTATATATAAATGTTTGTAAATAAGTGATAGAAATACGACATTTTACACATGAAATATATTATACAGAGGTACAAGGAATATAATTTATCTGAATACAGTACCATGCTTCTGAGATAGTTAAGTATATCAAAGTGATCACTAAAATCAAAATGTGGGGACTCATAAAGTATAGATGAAGTATATATAAATGTTTGTAAATAAGTGATAGAAATATGGCATAGTTTTTAAAATGTTTGGCAATTGATATTAATATATGAATAATATAGTCATCAATGTTTGACAACTAATAATTCAAATTAATTGGTCAATAGTAACGTATAGAAATTCAGAAAGTAAGCTTGATATTGGTTATAAGTATAACAAAAGAGAATATAATTATGGGAGATTATTGTGAATATTATTTATAATGATTGGTTTATTTGCTTTAAGATGTATATATATATGGGTTTTCATCTTAATGACCCTTAAAAAGGGTTCATCCATATGTTTTTGTTCCCCACTAAGCTTTATAGCTTAGCACAGGTGTTTCATCCGTGTAGGTTGCAAGTAAGGATTTTGTTCCTGGGTTGATATCTGCAGCAGGATGGCCAACACAAGAGAGAGATTGAAAGTATAGTCTAATGTTAAGTGCAATTTGATTACAAGATTCTTATTTACTTTGATAAGGATGTGATGTACATATGATTCATAAAAGTAAATATTGTATTGCTTAAAGATACTCTTAAGTATGCAGTAAAGTTTTTCGAGCATAAGAACATGGTTAGCAGGCTTAATGAAATATGATATAGTACTTATAGCTATGTATGGAATAAGGGTGCTACACATTCAAACCTTCTCTAGTGTAGATTACTTATTGGAGGTGTTCAATTTTGGACACTATGGTTTACGGCAATCCGGTGAGAAGGAAAATCAACTGTTCAACAAAAATCAAAGGTGATTTTTCTTATTCTCATTAATATGTATATTTTAAATTCATGGCAAGATCAGATCTATTGGTTAAAAATTTTAAATTTCGCTTATTTATGAGATGCATGTAACAGAATATTCCCAACATCTCATTTTCATTCTGGATTGAAAGCTTGACTACCTCATGGTCAATACCAAAACTCTATTAACTGTGAGGTCCTTCTTTTCTCAATTCTATAACGAGGGCTTCCTAGGTCACGGTAAACACCTCTTTAAGGACAATGGCACTAATGACCATGATATGCCTTGAGATGGTGCATTTTGAAATAAAATATAGGTCATGTTCAATAGGTAAAAACTACTAATCGTGAGGTACCTGCAAAATTTACACATAAGCACAAAATTCCATCAAAAGCTCTTCAAAACTCATAAAAACTAAGATTAATTAAATTTAGATAGAAATTATCAAACTAAAGCAAAAGACAATGTAAAAGAAATTGAAACTAGACTAAAAAGGAATTAAAAATAGACACTAAATTGGAGTTATCAGAATAATCTCATTTACATAGACATCTACCAACATATTCATAGGATAATCTATTCGAACTGGTAAGAAATGAGCTAATTTAGTCAACTTATCAACTGTAACCCATACTGCATCATACTTCCTCTTTGTAAGAGGCAAACCTATCACAAAATCCATGGTAATATCTTCCCATTTCCATTACGGTATTGGAATGGGATTCAACAATCTCGAGGGCAACTAATGTTTTGCTTTCACTTGTTGACAAGTTAAACACTTCATAACATAGTCTACTATATCTTTCTTCATATTAGGCCATTAATAAAACAATTTCAAATTCTGATACATCTTATTCACACCAAGGTGCATAGTGAATAATGTCTTGTGAGACTCATGCAACAAAATTCTTTTCCATTCCTTGTCATCTAGAAAACAAAATCTATGTTGGTAGTACACACCCCTATCTTCTTTTACTATGTACACATATTGATTTCCTTCATGAGATGATTGCTTAATCTATTGGAACTTTCAATCTCCTTTCTAAACATCTAACATTAATTGCCTCACACAAGGTCTGATGGCGATTTATTTGAACCCTTAGTCTCACTAGACTTCATATAGGGTGAGTAGGGTATCATTCCAAAGGGAACAAAATAATTTTGTATTGAAATAACAATAAGAAGATGGATAGGTATCAAATAAAATAAGAATCATGCATTTAATTTAAAGACTAAACTATTTAAAATATACTAAGTTAATTTTGGATAATAGATGACTTAAATGATGTTATGAACATACATTATAACTAAGAGAAACGGTTTCATTTAAGAATCATTTTAGACAATTGTATGAATGATATGATTGGAGAATTTAGCCAAGTTTATTTAAAGCAATTCTCATTGTCATTAAAGGTGTTTTTATTTAGAGTCTATAAGCATTTTCATGACATTATAGAGATAAATACAAATTATGAAGTTCTATGCCAATTCTTTAACCCCTTAAAGTGAATTCCTTATTTCTAAGTAAATTCAATGCTTCAAGTAAATTTATTTGTTCTTCCATCAAAGAATTCCAATTCTCATTGTGAATAAAATGGCTAACATGCTAATTATGGTGATCAAGCATAATGAGCAAATCAATGCACCCAAATAAATTTAAATCATACTTCATACATAAAGAGAATAAACATTCTAAAACAGAGATAACTTGTCTAAAAAAAATTGAACTATATAGTTATAAAGAACCAAAAGAACTTAGCCAAATACACATTTGTAATAAAAATGAATAAGAGAAAAGAACATCATCACTCCCTAGGGTTTACTTTCTATTTAGACCTTCTGATATATCTCTTATTTCTTTGACTTTGCTCTTTGGTCATCATCTAAAAACTATGTAAAAACTGTTGTCCAAAAATAACTAAAATGTTCTAAGTAAAACAAATGAAATTTTCTTTGATCCCTTTCTTTAGAGCTTTTCTCCCATATTTATAGATATTAACTCTACAGATATGTCCCTTAAAAATAGTTGTTCTTAGAGATTGTATGCAGAAAGGTGGCATCGTTTGAAAATAGGTACCTTGTTCGACTCGTGAATGCCTTCACGAGTCGTGAACTACATCAACCCTTCCTCACTCATGAATTTTTGTCCAACTCGTGAATGGGTAATGCCTTGCCTACTGAGTCATGAATGTCTTCACGACACTAAAAAGATGTTTCCCATGAAAAGCTACATCAATAGGCACCCTATCATCATTATCCTTCAAGACACATTGGGTTAACCTAGATAAATGGTCAGCAACTAAGTTCTTTTTCCCCTTCTTATCCCTTATTTCCTAATCAAACACTTGTAACATTAAAATCCATCTTAACAACTTAGGCTTAGCATCTTTTTTAGTCAAGAGGTACTTAAGGGCAGCATAATCAGAATAAACAATGACTTTTTGCCCTACAAGATAAGCCCTAAATTTATCAAATTCATATACAATAGCCAAGAGTTCTTTTTCAATTATGGAGTAATTAATTTGGGCATCATCTTATAGCTTACTAGCATAATAAATAACAGAAAGCTTACCATCAATTCTTTGTCCTAAAATAGCCCCAACCACATAGCTACTAGCATCACACATCAATTTAAATGGTTGCTCCCAATTTTGTGGTTGCAACACTGGTGAAGTGACAACAACATGTTTAAGAGGTTTAAAGGAATTAAGACATGCCTCATCAAAATGAAAATCAACATATTTGCTTAGTAATGTGCACAAAGGTTTAGCTATCTTAGAAAAATCTTTTATGAACCTTCTATAAAATCTAGCATGACCAAGAAAGCTTCTAACATCTCTAACTTTTTTAGGAGGAGGTAAATTAGCAATAATTTCAATTTTAGCGCTATCAACCTCAATCCCCCTATTAGCAACTAAATGTCCTAAGACAATACCCTTTTGTGCCATGAAATGACACTTCTCCCAATTTAAGACCAAACCATGCTCCATACATCTATCAAGCACCTTAGAAATATTAGATAAACAATTTTCATATGTAGTGCCATACACACTAAAGTCATCCATGAAAACTTCTACACATTGATCAATGAGATCACTAAAAATAGAGAACATGAATCTTTGAAAGGTGGCTGGTACATTACACAAACTAAAAGGCATCCGCCTAAATGCAAAAGTTCCATATAGGCATGTAAAGGTTGTCTTAGATTGATCATATGGATGTATGGGTATTTGATAAAAACCACTTAGACCAACTAAGTAACAAAAATAAGAAAAATTAGCTAATCTTTCTATGACTTGGTCAATAAAAGGCAAAGGGAAATGGTCCTTTCTTGTAGCTTTATTCAACTTCCTACAGTCCACACACATAAGCTAGCCCGTGATAGTCCTAGTAGGAATTAAATAATTATTATCATTGAGAATTATAGTTAAGCCACCCTTTATAGGGATAACTTGAATAGGACTCACCCACTTACTATCACTTATAGAATAAATTATGCCATTATCAAGAAATTTAATTATTTCTTTCCTCACTACCTCCTTAAGAGTTGGATTAAGTCTTCTTTGACCTTTAATGGAAGGTTTATAATCCTCCTCTAACAAGATCCTATGCATGCAATCTTTAGGTACAATTCCTTTTAAATCACTTATATAATATCCCATGGCATTTCTACGAGCAAGCAAAATATCACATAAAGCACTCACATTGTGCTTATCAATTGAAGAATTAACAATGAAAGGTAATTGAAATTTTGAATCCAAATAATCATACCTTAAGCTTGTTGGTAACGGCTTGAGTTGAACTCTAACTTCCTTCTTGGACGTCTTTGATGGCATATCCTCATCCTTTCTCAAAGACTCAAACTTTGAGAATCCTCTATGGAAAGGATATGAGGCAACTTGCAAAACCTCATCACAACTTTCATTTAAACTATAAGGTGCAATAGGGTTTTGACTAACACAATCATTAACAACACTATCTATGCACTCATCAAGAACATCATAAGCATCAATTCTATTCACCACTTCTACTGGTGAGGACTTAACCATCCCAAACACATTAAATTCAATCGTTTCACCATTAACTTCAAGGGATATTTTTCCATTTTTCATATCAAAAACAGCCCCAACAGTAATTAAGAAAAGCCTACCAAACAAAATAGGAATTTCAAGACTTCATCCATTTCTAGCACAACAAAATTAGCAAGAATAACAAATTTACCCACTTTGCTAGGAACATTTTCAAGTATGCCTATAGGGTGTGAAATAGACATTTTTACCATAGATAAACACATGTTAGTAGGTTTTAATTCATCTAAATCAAGCTTTTTATAAATAGAATAAGGCATAAGACTAACACTTGCACCCATGTCACATAAAGATTTATCAAAATGTGTGCCACCTATAACACAAGGAACCGTAAAACAACCTAGATCCTTTAGCTTAGGTGCATACTTAGAATACATAGCCTTAGACTCTTCTACCAAAGAAACATATCTATGTTCTTCAAGTTTACCCTTGTGACTTATAATTTCTTTTAAAAATTTTGTCCATGAAGGCATATCCTTAATTGCATCCACAAAGGGTATAGTTATAGTAAGATCCTTCAAAGAATTCAAAAACTTTCCAAATTACTTATCAAGATTCCTTCTAATAAGTCTTTAAGGGAATGGTAAAACATTTAAATTAACTTTAGGGTCATCTTCCCTAGAGAAAGTCATCTTTTCTTTAGATTCACTAGACTTTTTCACCACGTCATCATTTTTACTAGCATCTAAAACATGCTCATCAATAACAATAAGTCCATCGTTACCTCTAATGTTACTGTCAATCTTTTTTCCACTCCTTAACATAATAGATTGAACCGATTCATGAGGCAAAAATTTAGGTTGACTTGGGAGTTTGCCTAATGGTTTAACACTAGAAGTGGCTTGTTGAGCCAATTGGGTTTCAAGAATCTTATTGTGGGTAACAAGTTGGTTAATCTTGGTATTTATTTTCTTAAATTGTTCCTCATTTTGGTTGTTAGTGGTCATTTGATGGTTAACAAATTGCTCCATTAAACTCTCAAGATGGGATTTAGGTTGTTGGGGGTTAAAAGGTGGTTTATTTGAAAAAGCTGAAGAGTTAGGTAATTTGGTCATAGGGTTACTATTTGAAGGCTTTAAATGGGCATTTGGGTTAGACCAAGAAAAATCGGGATGGTTCCTCCATTGAGGATTATAATAACTAGAATTGTGACCCATCCTTTGATTATAATTCCCTTGAAAAAAACTTACATCCTCACTAGACCCCTCACTACAATAAGCATACATATGAGGTCCACCACATTTTTCAATATTAGAGTGAGAATTACTTACCAACTTAGTTAAGGCCTCAACTTTAGCCGTCAAGAGATTAATGGAATCTAATTCCAAAAATCCTTTAGCCTTAGCCATGGTGGGTTCATCTCCTATGTAGTCTTGTTAGGCTAATTTCTCCAATAAAATTTCAGCTTCCTTGGCAATTTTCTCCAACCATTTTCCACCTGAACCAACATTAAAAATATTTCAATTTTCCTCCACTAGTCCATTGTAAAAGATTTAAGGAATCATCCAATCCGGTAAGCCATAGTGAGGATATTGTCATTGGAGTTCCTTAAATCTTTCCCAATATGTATAAATAGTTTCATTAGGCAATTATTTAAAAGTAGATATTTGATTTCTAAATTTTGCTGTTTTATGTGGTTGAAAATACCTATGAAGAAAAGCTTGTATTAGTTGATTCCAAGTAGTGATTGTCGCACTAGGTATACTAGCAAGCCAAATTTGTGCCTTTTCTTTTAAAGAAAATAGAAATAACCTAAGCCTAATGGCATCATTACTCACTCCATTAATTTTAAATGTATCACAAACATTAAGAAAAAACAAGGATATGAGCATAAGGGTCTTCCCCTTGTAAACCTCCAAATTGGTTATTTTGCACCTTTTGTATGATTGTCGGTTTGATCTCAAAATTGTTGTTAGCGATAGCCGGTGCTAATATCCCTCCAAAACTTTTTGAGATAGTGGGCATCGTAAAATCACCAAGTGTTCTCCTCTCTTCTCCTGCCATAATTGGAATATTATGACTTTCCTCCAACATAGCACTTTGTTCTCCTTCTAATTTCATTCTAAGTTCCTCTTATTGCTGCCTTCTAAGCTCCCTGCACAAAAATCACAAATACTTTTAGTCTAAGATCATTACAAAAACTCTAATACTATTAAAAAAATAGAACAAAACACAATATAAAAATTTATACATCAGAATAACTAATTTATATCATACAATCTTAAAACATCTACTATTTTGTATCAATCAATAAAAATTCAATTAAGCCGTTCCCCGGCAACGGTGCCAAAATCTGATGGGAATTTATTTGAACCCTTAGTCTTACTAGACTATGTATAGGGTGAGTAGGGTATTGTTCCAAAGGGAACGAAATAATTTTTTATTGAAATAACAATAAGAAGATGGATAGGTATCAAATAAAATAAGAATCATGCATTTAATTTAAAGACTAAACTATTTAAAATATATTAAGTTAATTTTCGATAATAGATTACTTAAATGATGTTATGAACATACATTATAACTAAGAAAAATAGTTTCATTTAAGAATCATTTTAGACAATTGTATGAATGATATGATTAGAGAATTTAGCCAAGTTTCTTTAAAGCAATTCTCATTGTCATTAAAGGTGTTTTTATTTAGAGTCTATAAGCATTCTCATGACATTATAGAGATAAATGAAAATTATGAAGGTCTATGCCAATTCTTTAACCCCTTAATGTGAATTCCTTATTTCTAAGTAAATTCAATGCTTCAAGTAAATTTATTTGTTTTTCCATCAAAGAATTCCAATTCTCATTATGAATAAAATGACTAACATGTTAATTATGGTGATCAAGCATAATGAGCAAATCAATGCACCCAAATAAATTTAAATCTTAGTTCATACATAAAGAGAATAAACATTATAAAATATAGATAACTTGTCTAAAAAAAATTGAACTATATAGTTATAATGTGCCAAAAGAACTTAGCCAAATACACATTTGTAATAAAAATGAATAACAGAAAAGAACATCATCAATCCCCAAGGTTTACTTTCTATTTAGACCTTATGATATATCTCTTATTTCTTTAACTTTGCTTTTTGGTCATCATCTAAAAACTAAGTAAAAAGTGTTGTCCAAAAAAAAACTAAAATGTTCTAAGTAAAATAAGTGAAAATTTCTTTAATCCCTTTCTTCAAAGTTTTTCTCCCATATTTATAGACATTAAATCTACAGATATGTCCCTTCAAAATAGTTGTCAATCATGAAAAGCTGCCCTAAAAAGTCTTGATGGTTGGTTGAGAGATTGTATGCAGAAAGGTGGCATCGTTTGAAAATAGGTACCTTGTTCGATTCGTGAATGCCTTCACGAGTCGTGAACTACATCAGGCCTTCCTCACTTGTGAACTTCTATCCAACTCGTGAATTGGTACTGCCTTGCTTGCTGAGTCGTGAATGTCTTCATCACTCCTGAGCATGTCGCCTCTGTGTCACTCGTAAGCACCTTCACGTCTCGTGCCATTCTGTCCGAGTCGTAAGCCACTTCATGACTCGTGAACTTCATCCAAATCCTTCACCCTTTCTTTAAATCACTTCACATTTGCACCAACTTTGACCTATAACACAAATAAACACATAAACTAAACATAAACACATAAAATACACCTAATATTACATACTTAGCTACTTAAATAAAAGAAAATACACACTAAATAGTAGACATTTCACATGGCATCAAGGTCTAGCCTTTAACTGAGCTATCAATCACTATCCAATGCAAATTTCCATTGACCATGTTGCAATATTATAGCTAGCATCGTCGTTTGACTTAAGGCATCTGCTACAACATTAGCTTTACTTAGGAGGTAATCTACTATACAATCATAATCCTCAAACAGTTCTAACCATCTTCATTGTCTCAAGTTGAGTTCCTTTTGAGGAAGCAAATACTTGAGACTCTTGTGATCTGTATAGATTATACATCTTTCCCTACATAATTAATTCCACCACATATTCAAAGTAAACACTACTGTTACCATCTCTAAGTCATGGGTTGGTTAATTTTGCTCATACAGTTTCAATTGTCTAGATGTATAAACCACTATCTTGCCATCTTTCATTAACACACAACCTAAACCAACTCTAGAAGCATCACTTTACAAGGCATACTATTTTCTCAAAACTGGTTGTGTCAAAACTGAATCCTCTATTTACATCTTCTTTAACTAGTTAATGCTTGCTTGACAATGATCATTCCACTAAAATTTGATACCCTTTTTCAATAATTTAGTGAGTGGCTAAGCATGAAAAGCATTCCACAAAGTGACGGTAATATCCTACTAAACCTAGAAAACTTCTCACTCATGTCACATTTTGAGGCAGTCTCCAATTCATAATTGCCTCAATTTTGATTGGATCCATTCTAATACCTTCAGAAAATACTATATGCCTAAGGAAAAAGACTCCATTAACCCAGAAATTGCACTTTCTCAATTTGGCAAACAATTAATTCTCCCTCAAAGTCTGTAACATAATTCTCAAATGTTCAACATGCTTTGCTTCATTTCATGAATAGATCAAATGTCATCTATAAACACAAACACAAATTGGTCTAAGTAGGGTCTAAATACCATATTCATAAGGTTTATGAAAGCAGTCGATGCTTCTGTTAACCCAAATGGCATTACTAGGAATTCATAATGACCATATCAAGTTCTAAATGCAATTTTGGGAACATCCCCATCTTTTACCCGAAGTTGATAGTATCCTAATCACAAGTCGATCTTTAAAAACATTCCAACACCTTTCAAATGATCAAATAAATATTCAATTCTTGGTAATGGATACTTGTTCCTCACTATCACTTTATTTAGTTGATGATAGCCTATACATATTTTCATAGTCCCATCTTTCTTCTTTACAAATAAAATTGGTACACCCCAAAGAGATGCATTGAGCCTAATGAATCCTTTGTCAAGCAATTCATCTAATTAAACCTTTAACTCCTTTAATTCAGTTGAAGCCATTTTGTGTAGCGCCTTATAAATAAGAGCTATACCTGATAGAACTTCTATAGATAATTCCACATCTCTTTCAGGTGGAAGACTTGGTAAATCCTCAGGAAATACATCAGGAAACTCATTTATAATAGGAATATCTTGAAGCTTAACCTTTTCCCTTTTTGAATCAAGTACCAAGGCTAAATATGCTTCACTTTCTTTTCTCAGAAATCATCTGGCTTGCATAACCGATATCACATTGGCCAAAGATTTAGTTTAAATACCTTGTACTGCTACTTTCACCATTAGTATCTCTAAGTGTTAATGTCTTAGCCCCATAATTAACTAGTGTTTGATGCTTTGATAGCCAATCCATGCTTAAAATCACATCAAACATCCGAAATGGCAACTCAATGAGATTAGCCAAAAATTCCTTCCCTTGGATCATAATGGTACATTTTTTATAAACTATGATAACAAAAATACTATGCCCCAATGAGTTGGTTACACAAATATTATATTCCAATTCATGAGCAGTTGACACATTTCTGCCTATATCCTTAATGCAAATATAAAAATAAGTAGCACCAGGATTAATGAGAGTATGAATATTAGAATGAAAGAGAGATAAAATACCAACTATAACTTCTTGAGCATCTTGATTCTCTTAAGCTTTCATTGCATAAGCCTGACTGGAAACAATTAGAATTGTGGGTTAATCAACTAATTTAGACACATTCCTAAATTAGGATCCATGATAATTTGATCCACCATGCCCTCTGCCTCTATAAGATGTTACTATAATACTCATTTATTGTATCACTATATGTTTCACAAATACCACAGTCCCTTAGATAATAATAGTGTTGTTAATGTACTACATTCCTTATGCATTTTAAGATTTACTATCCCTATTATTCATACTTTATTTATTTGTAATATAATGTTCATTCCTTGTGGTATGATAGCAACCTTAAACATGCAAACATACATATACTATTTTCTTTACAAAAGTGAGCTTGTATTGCTCAACAATCTTAAATTAGATAGATCATTACAATCACATGATTGCTAATACAAAATTATTAAAAATATATTTCAAGAAACTCCTATATTAATTCTTGTCAGTCTTGTTTTGGCCTTTCCTGATGTAGAGAACATTCCTGAACAAAAAGTCTTCTCTATAGAACCTACTATTAGTGTAAGCCCAAGCCCCAATGCATTGTTATAAAACACTTAAGTTAATAAATGAGGCATTTGTTTTATCTATTGTATTCCTGTGCATATCAATTGATAGAACTATCCAAGAATGTTATTTCAGTTTAAGTTATCATATGTGAGGCATATGGTTGTAAGACCTTGAAACAAATGAGACTTCATTCTAAATATCCCCAGTCAGTCATTGTTATAGGAATAACAAATGAATTAAGACTAGTATGCTCTCTCTGATAATTTCAGTTATGTCTTACGTATCATAAGGACTAGAGTGTCAATCAGAGATCATAGATATATGTTTAGAACATGGTATATGGATTCAATCCGTTCATGAGAACACTATATGGTATAAGTCATAAGTTTTCTCATGTGCAAGTTTTGCATCGGAGTTCTTAGACCTAAAATATCTATGAAACTCTTTATGAATTACTGTATACTTTGACATACACCTAACGTACTTGTAACAGGGTGACAAATATGGGTATGCTTCGGTGTACACTGATCCATGTTAGAGAGCATGAGAGAAGTGAAAGGATTACCCTTCTCAATAAGAGAGAAAATATGACCGACCACTTGATCAGTGAACTGAGAAGTGTATGGCCATACCGAGATGAAATAATGAGTAATTATTATTTATTTGAGAGTTCAGCGCCACTGGAATATCAAGAAAGGAATTAGTATATATATGGATAACTGATTCCATGCCTTAAATTAATTCTTATATTTAAGGGCAAGGGAC
Organism: Excoecaria agallocha; assembly: GCA_037975025.1. Classification (NCBI taxonomy): domain Eukaryota; kingdom Viridiplantae; phylum Streptophyta; class Magnoliopsida; order Malpighiales; family Euphorbiaceae; genus Excoecaria; species Excoecaria agallocha. The sequence goes on along the minus strand of CM075820.1, from coordinate 492,791 downwards.
TTTGCAAAATTGTATTAGGTCACTAAATGTAATTTGCATTTTCATTTAATTTGAAATGCTATAATATCTTGCTAGAGAATATATATAGCCTTTGAATTAATTTATTGCCAATATTAAATGGACCTATAGGGTTGCACACAAAGCATTGGGCTTAAAATATTTAAATAGTGTATTGGAAATTAATTTGGGCTTTTATTTAAAGTCAAATTAATGTATGTAATGGGTAAATAGATTTTTTGCCTTAAATAGCTTGCTGTTTTAGGCTAATCTATAAAATAGTTTTTTTGCCTAAAATAGTTATTTTAGGCAAATTTGTTAAGCTATTATTTTTCCTAAAACAGCTAGTTCAGCTTTGATTTTTCCTTGAACAGCTAGTAATTTAAGGCAAATATGTCAAACAAGGCTTTTTACCTTAAAGAGCTAGCTGTTTAAGGCAAATCTATTGAACTTTTATTTTTCCATAAACAGCTTGCTATTTTAGGCAAATCTGTTAACAATTGTTATACGAGAGAAATTTATTGGCATGTGCTAGTTTTAATTTTAATTAATTAATTATCTATGTATAATTAAGTTAATTGAGTATTAAATCCTAAAGTTTATTTAATCAAAATATAATACTTGAGAGGGAATTAGTGCGGCCAAAATTCAAGCAAGAAATACTAGTTTAATTTGGCAACCAATTAATTCCAAAATAAGTTTGTTTTGACTAAATTACTAATGCCATTAAAATTTGAAACCTAATAGAGTTTGAATTAATTTAAATCACTTAATTAGGAAGTAATGGAAGCTGAATATATTCCTAATTCTAAGGGATTTTGGCATTACCTATCTTTCCTAAATTAATGATATAAATTGATTAATTCTATTTTTGACCGAGGTGACAATTTTTCTCTCTTGGCCAAATTACTCAAGGGGAAAGAACTCTTTCTTGTTCTCTTGTGTTCTTGGGTAGATATAGCAACCTAAAGGAAGAACAAGATCAGATCATGTGGCTTTAAACCATTCACATTGCCGAATACACAATCATAGAGCTAGCACTCTTGGTTTTAAACTATCTTTGCAAGTACGTGTGAGCATAGAGTGGTGTGGCATAAAGGATATTCCTTTGGAATTGGTGTTCTAGATCTGATGTGTATAAGTCTATCTTATACATTTTCCATTGCAAAATCATGTTCTAAAGAGCATCCAAGCTTGTAAGTTTTAAAACTCTAAAATTGCATGTTTTGATTCTATGTCCTATATTGCATGGCTTGAATGATCAATATTTTTAATTTTTTCCCTTGTATAATCTTCATGCATATGGCATGTGATATCTCAAAAGTGGTATCAGAGCCTAACCATGCTTATTTTAGTGCTTTGGATGCATTAAATCTTGATTCAAAAATCGTTCTTGCATAAAATCGCAATGCTGAAATTTTCTGTTTTGAGTTTTTTGTATTGTTTTAGTGTAAAAATGATTTTAAATGATTAGTTAGGTATTATAATTATTATGACATGTTAATATACTTTCCTAAGGTGTTCTTAGAGCTGTTCATGGTCGATTTTAATTATAAATACCTGATTGTAAATGTCAATCTTGAAACTAGGTGTTAGTTTGTCTGATATGTGTTTGTTTAACAACTAGTTTTCAAAATTAAATGTAAAAACATGTTTGCCATGTTTATAAGTGATTTTTAGAGATTAATAACAGATCTGGACATGTTTTAAAAGTAGTTTTAATTCTGGTCCAAGACAATTTAATTGATTAATTTTAAAATCACTTAAAACTATGACTAGTTTGTGTTTGTTGCATGTTTAATCAACATTATTTGTTTTGTTTCGATTAAAATGGCAAAAACACATTTGGATCAGATATGAACAGAATATTAAATCAATTTTTATGACCTTATTTAAATTATTAAATTGCTCATAAAATCGTTTTAAGTGTTTGTGCATTGTTTGTGGCATTATGTGAGTATTAAACAACTAGTTACATTGTTGTTTGTTTGTTTTAGTATATATTCCATGTATGATATATGTTCTTCATGATTTTATGTTTTAATTCATGTTGGTACATATTATATGTCTTTTTAATGTTTATGGGCTGTATGACATAATATTAAAAATGGCAAAATTAAAAATTATACTAGAGTTGATTTATAGCACAAATCTAACTAGTTTGTGTTTTGGGCTTTTAAACGAACTTATTCAATAAAGGGATTTATTCCATTGGGCTTTGGCCCATGCCTATCATGGGGTCTTCTCTTAAAAGTGTGAGTACACAAATTCCATTAATGGGCTTGGCTAAGTTAATTAAAATTGGACTTTGTTTTATCCATGAATGTTATGTATATTTATTTGCTTGTTCTGTGTGATGAATGAATTTGCATGGTGCATTCATGGGCCCTGGGTTTTTGTAATTAAAGTTTGCCTGCATGCCATTATTGATTATTGTAAAAGTTTCATTTATTTCTTAGTATAGAATTTATTTGAAGACTTTGTAAATCAAGATGAAGCCTATCGGAGTGGAGAAGCCCAACTTGAAGGTTCTTATGTAATAGTGTAGAATCTTAGTTGTAGGTTTTTGGGCCCATGTTTGTCATGCTTTACTTTATGCAATTATATATATATGCATGCTATGAATGGATGACAAAGCATATGCCATGTAAGCCGTAATAAAATGAATCGCTAAAATAATAAGTCACAAAGTTGCCTTCCTAAATCGAAACATGTCAAGGCATCGATCATCGATCACGTATACTAAGAGTACTAGATGTGCTCGATTATCTTTGTGAGGTATGGGTTGTGAATGTAGGTTGGAATTAACATGGAAAGGGATGCCCGGACCTAAGCAATTAATAAATGGGTTTGTACTATAACATCTTAAGATGTTAGCCCAATTGATCCAAGAGTCATGTACGAGATATGATTGGAGTTTTCCTACCTAAGTAACGTAACTAGTTAGGTGTACAAGCTTAGCTTGACTAATAAGCTATTGTGAAAAATGGATATTGGCCCACATTAAATCACTAATGCAAATTATTTAAAGGGATATTAATTCGATTTGTGGGATTATAAAAAGACCTTATTTAATCTTGCTAAGTTAATTATTGTAGATTGAAAAATGGCATCTTCAAACAACAACTTTTCATTGCAATTGATCCTAGAAAAGGACAAATTGAATGGCACAGATTTCAAAGAGTGGTCTCGAAACTTGAGAATTGTTCTTATGTAAGAGAAGAAGTCATATGTTTTGGATGCACCCTTGCCCGATGAACCTGTTAGGAACACCTCTGTAGTTCAAAAGGAAACTTTTGAGACTAAGAAGAGTGACTCCAATGATGTGACCTGTCTGATGCTAGCCACTATGGTGCCTAACTTGCAAAAGCAATTAATGGACCAAGAGGCTTATGCGATCATGGTGCACTTCAAGGAGATGTTCTAAGAGCAAGCTCGTCACGAGATATTTGTGACAAAAAAGGCCTTGATTTCTTGTAAGATGGCTGTGGGTACTCCCGTTAGTACCCATGTACTCAAGATGAAAGGGTATCTTGATACTCTTGAGAAGCTTGAGGTATAAGTCCCAAAGGAATTGTCCACTAACTTGATCTTAGGTTCGTTGACTGATGATTATGATCGATTTGTTATGAATTATAACATGCATGCAATGAACAAGACAGTCATCGAGCTTCATGGGATGCTTAAGAATGCTGAAGAGAACAATCAAAAGACCAATCCCATACTTATGGTTCAAGGGGGCATTAAAAAGGGACCCACTAAGGGAAAGGGGAAGGGAAAGGCAAAACCCAAGTCAAGTGGGAGCACACCTCAGGGCCAGCCCAAGCCCAAGGCGCAAAAGCTCAAGGAGAGCGAGAGCACATGTTTCCATTGCAACAAGTTAGGGCATTGGAGGAAGAATTGCGCTCTCTTCAAGGAAGAACAAAAAAAGTATGGAGCCAAGACGTCCAGTTCTGGTATTTTTGTTGTTGAAATTAACCTTTCTATTTCTACCACTTGGGTATTGGATACTGGTTATGGTTCTCACATTTGTACAAATGTGCAGGGGTTAAGAAATAGGCGGTTATGTGGGAAGAGTAAAGTGGACCTTTGTGTGGGGAATGGAGCACGAGTTGCTGCCATGGAGATAGGCAACTATTGACTCACTTTAACGTTTGGACTTTGTTTAGATTTAATGAATTGTTAGTTTGTACTTGATATGAGCAGAAACATTATTTCAGTTTCATGCTTGGATTTTGTTAATAATGGTAATATTTGTATTCGTCGCCAAGGCATTTTATATGGCACTACCATGTTACAAAATGGCCATTATATCCTTGATCTACATAACAAAGAGTTTATATACAACATTAATACAAAGAGGGTTAAATCAAATGAATTGAACCCTACTTACTTCTAGCATTGTTGTTTAGGAAATGTAAATGAAAAATGCATTTCAAGACTCAATAAATCTGGAGGGCTTGGGTCATTCGACTTAGAATCTTATGACACATGCGAGCCATGTTTGAATGGAAGATGACAAAGAGTCCTTTTTAACAAGAAAGGTGAGAGGACTAGTGACTTATTGGAACTAATACATACCGATGTATGTGGACCATTAAGTACATAGACTAAAGGTGGTTTTACTTACTTTGTGACATTCATAGATGACTTTAGTATATATGGCTACATCTATCTAATGAAGCACAAGTTTGAAACTTTTGAAAAATTCAAAGACTTCAAGAATGAAGTGGAAAACCAAATTTGCAAAAGTATAAAAGCCATTTGATTAGATCAAGGTGGTGAATACTTAAGCCAAGAGTTTGACAATCATCTAAAGGAGTGTGGAATTATTTCACAGCTCACTCCTTCTTGAATGCCATAATGGAATGGTGTGTTCGAATGGAGAAATCGAACTCTGTTGGACATAGTTTGATCTATGATGATTCAATCTAATCTTTTTGTCTCTTTTTCGGATTATGTATTAGAAATTGATGCGTTTCTACTAAACCGTACTCCAACTAAAGCAGTTGGGAAGGCACCATACAAGGTATGGACTGGGAAAGAGCCCAATATGTTGTTTCTCAGGACTTAGGGCTGTGAAGCACATGCTAAAAAATTAATATCTAACAAACTAGAGTCCAAATTTGCTGTTGGATTATTTATGGGTTATCCCAAAGAAACAATGGGATACTACTTTTACCATAAGCCGAAAATAAAGTATTTATTGCTAGCAAGGCTGCTTTCTTGGAAAAGGATTTCTTTCTCAAGAAAGACAATGGGAGAAAAATAGAAATTGGAGAAATTCAAATGCCACAAAATCCTATAGAGGATGAGTTGGAAATGGGATCAAGTTCACAACTAGTTGTAGAACAAAACCAATTGCACAAGAATGAAGATGAGCCTTTTGTGTACAAGAAGGTTAGTGGGAGCATAATAGCATTTCTGGTCCTATATGTGGACAACATCCTTCTCATTGGGAATGACATTCCAACATTGCAAAAGGTTAAGCAATGGTTGGGGAAGTGTTTCTCAATGAAAGACATAGGTGAAGCGAGATAATACTTGGTATCCGGATCTATAAAGATAAATAGAATCGGCTTTTGGGACAAAGTCAAGAAAAGTACACAGACAAAGTACTAAAGCGTCTTACTATGGGAGACTCAAAGAAAAGGTTCATACCTTTGGCTTTGGGAGTTCTTTTGGGTAAATAACAATTTCCTAAAACAAAAGAGGAAAGGGACAACATGAGTAGAAGCCCATATGAGTCTGCTATCGGATCTATAATGTATGCTATGTTATGTACTAGGTTGGATGTTGCTCATACACTGAGTATAACCAGTAGGTCTCTGCAAGACCCTGGTGAGAAGCACTAGTCTGCTGTAAAGGGGATTCTTAAGTACCTATGAAGGACTAAGGATCACTTCTTGGTGTATGGTGGTCAAGAAGAGCTCGTCATACAAGGTTATGCTGATGCTGCTTTTCAGACCATCACTCGGGATTCAAGATCGCAACTTGGTTTTGTTATTATTTTAAACAGTGGTGCTATTAGCTGGAGAAGCTTGCAGCAAGATACCGTTGTCGACTCAACTATAGAATTTGAGTATATTGCATTGAGTGAGGCTGCAAAGGAGGCTGTTTGGATTAAAAATTTCATTTCTAGATTAGGAGTGATCCCAAACATCCTAGATCTATTAAAAATTTTCTGTGACAATAACGGGCCCATCGTACAGAACAAGGAGCCCCGGTTACACCAGAAATCCAAACACATACTCAGGAGGTACCACCTGATCAAAGAGATCATTCATTGTGGGGACGTCAAAATTAGCAAGATAGCAAGTGAAAATAGTATAGCAGATCCTTTAATGAAACGGTTGCGTCCAAATTTGCACGAAGCTCATTTGAGTGCATTCGGTCTTAGGGCTATGCCCAATTAGGACTAGTGCTAGTAGGAGATTGTTAGTGTAAGCTCTAGCCCTAATTCATTGTTATAGAACACTTAAGTTAATAAATGAGGCATTTGTTTTATCTATTCTATTCCTATACATATCAATTGATAGAACTATCCAAGAATGTTGTTTCAGTTTAAGTTATCATGTGTGCGGCACATGGTTGTAAGACCTTGAAACAAATGACACTTCATTCAAAATATCCCTAGTCAGTCATTGTTATGGGAATGACAAGTGAATTAAGACTAGTATGCTCTCTCTGATAATTTGAGTTCTATCTTATGGATCATAAGGAATTGAGTGTCAATTAGAGATTATAAATACATGTTTAGAACATGGTATTTGGATTTGATCCATTCATGAGAACACTATATGCTACAAGTCATAAGTGTTTCTCATGTGCAAGTTTTACATCGGAGTTTTTAGACCTAAAATCTCTATAAAACTCTTTATGAATTACTGTGTACTTTGACATACACGTAATGTGCTCGTAACAAGGTGACAAGTATGGGTATACACTGATCCATGTTAGAAAGCATGAGAGAAGTGAAGGGATTACCCCTCTCAATAAGAGAGAAAATATCACCGGCCACTTGATCAGTGAACTGAGAAGTGTATGGCCATACCGAGATGAAATAATAAGCAATCATTATTTATCTAAGAGTTCAGTATCACTAGAATATCAAGAAAGGAATTAGTATATATAAGGATGACTGATTCCATGCCTTATATTAATTATGATATTTAAGGGTAAGGGACTAAGAAAAATTGTATTAGGTCACTAAATGCCATTTGCATTTTCATTTAATTTGGAATGTTATAATATCTTGCTAGTGAATATATATAGCCATTAAATTAATTTATTAATTCATTGCCAATATTAAATGGACCTATTGGATTGCACACAAAGTATTGGGCTTAAAAAATTTAAATAGTGTATTGGGAATTAATTTGGGCTTTTATTTAAAGTCAAATTAATGTATGCAATGGGTAAACATATTTTTTTCCTTAAACAGCTTATTGTATTAGGCAAATCTATAAAACAGTATTTTTACCTAAAACAGCTTATTGTTTTAGGCAAATCTATTAAGCTATTATTTTGCTTAAAATAGCTAGGTAAAAATGTTTTTTTACCTAAAACAGCTTGTTTTTTTAGTGAAAATCTATTAAGCTGTTATTTTGCCTAAAACAGCTAGATGTTTTAGGCAAATTTCTTCAGCACCGATTTTGCCTTAAATAGCTAGCTGTTTAAGGCAAATATGTCAAACGAGGTTTTTTTCCTTAAACAGCTAGATGTTTAAGGCAAATATGTTGAACTGTTATTTTTCCTTAAACAACTTGCTATTTTAGGCAAATCTATTAATAGTTGTTACACGAGAGAAATTTATTGGCATGTGCTAGTTTTCATTTCAATTAATTAATTATCTATGTATAATTAAGTTAATTGTTAAATCCTAAATTGTTTTTAATCAAAATATAATAATTGAGAGGGAATTAATGTGGCCAAAATTCAAGCTAGAAATACTAGCTGAATTCAGCAACCAATTAATTCCAAAATAAGTTTGTTTTGATTAAATTACTAATGCCATTTATATTTGAAACCTAATAGAGTTTGAATTAATTTAAATCACTTAATTAGGAAGTGATGGAGGCTGAATATATTCCTAATTCTAAGGGATTTTGGAATTACCCATCTTTCCTAAATTAATGATATAAATTGATTAATTCTATTTTTGATCGAGTTGGTAATTTTTCTCTCTTGGACGAATTACTTAAGGGGAAAGAACTCTTTCTTGTTCTCTTGCGTTCTTGGGCAGATATAGCAACCTAAAGGAAGAACAAGATCAGTTATTGTTGCTTCAAACCATTCCCATTGCCGAATACACAATCATATGGCTAGCACTCTTGATTTTAAGTTATCTTTGCAAGTGTGTGTGTGAGCATAGAGTGGTGTGGTGTAAAGGCTTCTCCTTTGGCATTGGTGTTCCAGATCTGAAGTGTATAAGTCTATCTTATACATTTACCATTGTAAAATCAAGTTCTAAAGAGCATCCAAGCTTGTAAGTCTTAAAACTCTAAAATTGCATGTTTCGATTCTATGTCATATATTGCATGGCCTGAATGATCAATATTTTTAATTTTTTTGCTGCATGATCTTCATGTATATGCCATGTGATATCCTAACACCTACACGGATAAAATGACCCGTACTGAGCTATAAAGCTTAATGAGGACAACACATGATAGATGACCACTCACAGCAGTCATCAACAAAACACATTCAGCATGCATTATATGTAACATAAGTTCAACATGATAATATAACAATAAGATTGCAATACAATATAGTATTAATTCAATAAAATAACAAATCCATATTTAACTTATTGTACATAAGACATATGTTTCATTGGCAAACTCTATGCATTCAAACTAGTGAAATAAGTTTTGTAACTAATGTGAAGCATATTTCAAATACAATATTTAATCATTTATACTTTAATTTTCAAATACTGCATTAAGATTAGCCTACCTAAGTTCTTAAGGTGGATAATGAGAATAGTAGATACCCGTAGGTATCGATCATGTAACTATATATAGTCATTAAGTTTAGTAGATCCAAATAGGATCAAACAATAGTCCCAAATGAGGGAAATAGTAGTCTTAAATGAGGATAATGGTAGTCTTAAATGAGGACAACTCTAATAGCTATAACTCCATGCTTATAGGCATGCCTATGTATCCACAGTAAACTCTATTTGTAGGCAATACTATGTTCTTGTTCACCTTATATATCATGTATATGCTTTAGTATTCAATTTGACTTATAAATGTAAATACCTACTTATATAGAATGATATATAATCTTTAATACCTATATACATGTATACCTCTATAACTAACACAATACATGTAGCTGTAAATAAACTTACATCACTATTTTCATGTGGTTTAGTCATTTTTTGTTTATTCATATTCTATAGGGTTACCGATTGAATTACATTAAAGCATTACTTTAACAAATAAAAAGAAAGAGAAAAACTAGCTTTTATACGGTGAGTCGTATGCGGGACAGGGATCGCGAGCGTGATAGAGAATGCTCACTAAATACTAAGAAATTAAGAAAGAAGAAGATTTCAGTGGAAAAATATCGAGCTCTATCGCAGTTGTGACATAGCCATCGGTATAATAGACACAAATTATTTTCTTGTTTTCACCACTTCAAATAAAATAACATAAACAACCATTTTGCACTTCTGTATTGAAGAACTTAGTCTTAACATAACTGTGTTGTAAATTTAAAATGAAATCCTCATGCAAGAATTTTCATTAAGAATTCTAGAACAAAAATGCTTCAATTCGAGCTATATTTTACAAATTCGTTTCTAATGCAGAGCATTATACTCTATAGGAAATAAAAGAGTTTATAGTAGACTATAGATCTCTTAAAATTTTAGAACATAAGAATTATATGACCATTAAACAACTTAAAAATAGGCTAAAAAGGTAGTTTCTCTTAAGATCTTCTTATTATTTCTTCTATGATCTCTTTGAATAATTTTAGTTTCATTTTCTTCTAAACTTAGAAACATTAACACATGCATGAACTCCTTCTTTCGACTCTTATTATTAACTTGAATCTACCCAAAATCTAACACAATCAACACATGCATGCCTATTATAACACTATATCCCATACCTTTGCCGACCACAACATCTCCAACTCTTCAACACTTCCTTGCCTTTGCTCCCCCTTACTTTTTCCTTTTCTTTTCTACATATACCCATGAAATATTGTATCAAAAACCCATATTTTCTTGATCATTAGATCCATTGCACGATAAGAAGAATGATGAAACAAGAAGGAGATTATTATTAACTACAATTTTGTTACCTTTAAAGTCTCACCATAAGGACCCCTTTATCAACCATAATGAAAGAAGATTTCTTAGAGAGATAACATAAAATTCTTAAGAGATAGATGAGAAGAGAGAGAAATTATGTGTTTTCTCTCTTGATGGTGCTAACCACCTCTACTAACTTTCCCCTTTCTCCTCTTCTCTCTCTTGCATGCAGTCACTAAAAAGTTAAAGTGGGTGGAAATGTTCCTTTAGCACCCTTAATTTATTGCATGTCAAGAATTTGCCCCCACTCTTCACTCTCCTTTATATAATCAACCTCACATTACTTTATTTAGATAATCACCCTTTACTTAACTTTCTTCTATAAATTACACCTTTATCACTATATAATTAAATAATTCATTTATTTTACATATAGAAAAATTACCACTTTGCCCCTTTTTACCCTAATATGAATTACACATGTTTAATTAAACATTAATAAAATATAATACCTCTTTAAATCATGCATTTTCTACTAAGGTTTCAATTGAGGCCTTACACCAACCATTGATATTTCCTTGAATTGAGTTCTTTCTATATGAGTAAGTATTTGAGGCTTTTATAATCATATATACCCTACATATCTCACCATATAAGTAATGTCACCAAATATTTAAGGCAAACACTAGTGTTAGTAGTTCTAGATCTTATATAAGGTAATTTTGTTCGTAAAGCTTCAATTGGCTTGAGGCATAAGCTACTACTTTCCCATTTTGCATAAAAACAGAACCCAAACAATTCATAGAAGCATAAATAGACATAGCATATTCTTTGCCTGGGTTAACTATGTCAACACTAGAGCTTCAATAAACATCTTTTTTAATTGCTCAAAACTAGCTTTATACTAGTCGTTCCATTCAAACTTAGCTCTTTTTCAAATTAACTTTGTGATTGGAGAGGTAATGGAGAGAATCCTTTCACAAAGTGCTAATAATATCCAGTAAAGCCAAGAAAATGGCTCACTTTCATTACATTCTGAGGTAGCTTCAAATTTACAATTAACTTAAGTTTACTAAGATCCACCCTAATACCTTCTAAAAAAATAATGCGACTAAGGAAAGAAATTTCCTTAAGCCAAAAATCACATTTTCTCAATTTAGCATATAACTGCTTTTTCCTTAGGGTCTGTAGCAATATCCACAAATGTTATGCATGTTCCTATTAATTTTTAGAATAGACAAGAATATCATCAATATATAATTGACAAACTAATATATGTAGGGTTTAAACACCCTATTCATCAAACCCATAAAAAGCCGCTAGTACATTAGTTACCTTAAAAGCCATCACCAAGAATTCATGACCGTATCAAGTCCTGAATCTATTTTTTGGATAATCTATACCCTTTACCTATAGCTCATAATAACCTAGTCAATTTTAGAGATAACTCTAGCACCTTTCAATTGATCAAAGAGATCTTCTATTTTTGGTATAAGATGTTTATTCTTCACTATCACTTTATTAATCTACCTATAGTCAATGAACAACCATAGGATGCCATCCTTCTTTTTAACAAAAAGGACTAACACTCTCTAAGGTGACACACTAGATTAGATAAAACCCTTATCGAGGTGTTCTTGTAATTGGATTGTCAGTTATTTTAATTTTATGGGATCCCTTTTTTTATGGTGCTTCAGAAATAGGAGTTGTAATATGCATAATTTCAATAGATAGATTTACTTCTCTCTCTAGAGGTAAACCCTATAACTCTTTTGGAAAAAACATCAAGAAACTTATTGACTACTAATATATCTTGTAAAATTTATCTTTTATCTCTATGAACAAGCACCGACACTAGAAATGCCTTACAACCCTTTTTAAGGAATCATCTTAATTGCATAACTAATATCACATTAGCCAAAAGACGAGACTGGATACCATGCTCTGCTATTTTTAAATGATCAAAACCATTATGGACAACTAATTTTAAGCCATTGTTTACTATAGCTTGATGCTTGAATAACCATTCCATTCCAATAATTAAATCAAACTAATGAAAGGGAAACTTTATCAAATCAACGATAAATTCTTTCTTATATATCATAATCAGGCAACTTTTGTATACCTTATTTACATACACACTATGTGTTGGATTTTAACGGTTACATGCATCACATACATGAGCGGAATTTTAAAATTTTTTAACCATTAAATCTGATCTTGCCATGAATACAAAAATAACTATATGAGAATAAGAAAAATCACCATTGATTTTTGTTGAACAGTTGATTTTACTTCGCACCGGGTTGTCACAAACCATAGTGTCCAAAATTGAACACCTCCAATGAGTAATCCACACTAAAGAGGGATAAATTGAACCAACAAATTGGTGTTTAACTAGGGCTGGCCAAAATTCCAAGAAGCTAGCTTGGAGTTGGCGCAAAAAGGAGAGAGAGATTAAAGAAAAAGACTTTCTTTTTTTATTTTAATCACTTAACCCTAATTTTTCACTAGTTGGCCTTTTATAGTTAGGTTAAAATTCCAACTCTTTAATGAGATTGGGCTTTTTAAAATTGCTGGAGAATTATTAATTGGGCCTCTAGAATTAATTATAATTATTTGGGCTTAATTAAATCCAATTTAAACCTTTTCATAAAAGACTATGCACAAAACCCACAAACTAGGCCCTTTGTGCAACTAATTAGATTTAAATAACCAAATGGATTCCAAATCCAACCAAATTAAATATGTGAGTTCCATAACACTTATGTAACATATATAAATTAATTTGGTGCATGAAATATGCCATTAAGTTCTTCTGTTATTGACTTGGCGTGTGGCCCTTACAGAAGGGCTTTCGCCAACTGCTTCATTCCTCTGGCCCTTAATAATTCTTCCAATGGACTTATTAATTATTATACCAGTCCTGTAACACTTATATTAGTCCTATAACACTTATAAGATAATAATAATTAATCATGAAATATATTATTTCAATTAGGTCAAATTTACAGAACATTTCTCAAAAGTTTCGCGGACAATTTTATTTGATCATAATTAATCAAACTCTTTAATTAATTATTATCATATTCACTTCTATACCTTCATAATAATATCAAATATTATTATCCTTTTCATTTTACCATTTTACCCTTTTCGCTATATGTGTGTGACCTATTAGATTTCTGTCCATGTTGGTAGTATAATATGTAATTGTGAGTTCTATTCAAAACTCACATGATTTAAACTCCTTTAAATCATCTTATCAATCCCTACTGATAATTTTGATACATCATTATACAAGTCATGATTGGCCTCTAGCTAGGCATCATGACTACCCAAACGTCAGGAAAATCATGTGATTTGACTGTACCCTTCCATAGAAACAGTTACCGTGCAATTACTCCTTTCACCACTCTTATCTCAATTAGATTCAAAGTATGGATTTCTATCAACTCATATAAATCTAATTATGTATATTCTATTAATTTAACCATTGTTCCCAAAATGTCCTCCATGGATCTCTATCCATTTTGGCATTTTACTCTAGCCAGAGATTCTCTGAACAAGGTAATTATAGAATCATGCGAGATAACTTCCCTTATTAAATCTGGGATGGTGAATCCTTTGTCAATCACTCAACTATCTTTAAGTAGGTCATGATATACCCAATCTCCTAACTATGTTCACTCCTAGTTGGAAGTAATCAGTTATGGAGTCAAAGTATACCACTTGCTACTTAAGATAACTTTGGTGATCTCAAGTCTAAGGATACTTGCACAATCGCTATAAAGAGATTCCTCACTGACATAGATTTAATATTCATGTGAGCATTCTCTTTGTAGGTCTCCAATGAACTTGTTCTTCTAACAAGCATCCATATGTTAGCTTTGATTATCTTCCATAATTGCAGTTATGAGAACCACTGCTTGAACCATTCAAGAAGCATAACATGTGCTAGTCTGTTCGAATTAACAATGTCTTATCTTGTTAATTCTATGACTAGGGATATTTAGATATTAACACATTTGCATGCAATAGACATCTCACATCATGAACACCTTCATGATTTCCTTTGCACTATATTTATAATATCTAGGACTTCATTTATTAATTTAAGATTTACAAACTCATGTATTTAAACATAGCATTAATAAATGAATGATGCCTTTTATTAAGCATATAAATTTTATACATATGAAAAACATCCCTATTACATAGGCTCTAAGGCATACTCTCTAACAATCTCCCACTTGTACTAGAGCCAATCACTCATATGTCTCAGACCCATGCTATTTATATGGTGATCTTGCTTAATCTGGGAAAGTGCTTTAGTGAGGGGATCCGCCACATTGTCATCTGTGATAACCCTTTTTATTTTCACATCATTTCTAGCTACTACTTCCCTTATGAGATGGTAGCGTCTGAGAACATGCTTGGATCGCTGATGAGACCGTGGTTCCTTTGATTATGCAATGGCTCCATTGTTGTCACAATGTAAAGGAATCGGATCAACAATGTTAGGCACCACTCCTAGTTCAGTTGTGAACTTTTTGATCCAGACTACTTCTTAGGATGCTTCTGAAGCAGTAATGTACTCAGTTTCCATCGTGGAATCAGCAGTTGTTTTTTGTTTGGAACTTTTCCAACTAACTGCTCCTCCTCCCATTATGAACACAAAACCAGACTATGATTTACAATCATCTTTGTCAGATTGGAAGCTGGCATTTGTATACCTATTTACTTCCAAATTACCCTCTCTATATACCAAGAATATATCCTTAGTCCTTCTCAAGTACTTAAGGATATTCATGACAGCTGTCCAGCATTCCTCTCCATAATTGGATTGGAATCTACTTGTGACACTCAAAGTAAATGCTACATCTGGACATGTACATAACATAGCATACATGATAGAACCAATTGCAGATGCATATGGTATTCTATTCATGCTCTCTCTATCCTCTAGTGTCTTTGGACACATAGACTTAGAAAGGTGTTTCCCATGCACCATAGGTATAAACCCTTTCTTAGAGAGATCCATATTGAACCTCTTTAATACTTTATCTATATATGTACTCTGAGAAAGACCTAGCAACCTATTGGATCTATCTCTATAGATCCTTATTCCCAGAATATAGGATGCTTTTCTAAGGTCTTTCATGGAGAATTGCTTGGATAACCATATTTTAATAGATTGGAGAAGAGAAATGTCATTTCCCATGATCAATTTGTCATCTACATATAGAACTAGGAAGACAATTGCACTCCCACTGACCTTTTTATACACACAAGGTTCATCTTCATTCTGTGAGAAACCAAACTCTTTGATTGTATCATTGAATCGTATGTTCCAACTCCTAGAGGCTTGCTTCAATCCATAAATGGATCTTTGAAGCTTGCATACCTTTTCGCCATTTCCTGATGTGAACCCTTCTGGTTGTGTCATATACACATCCTCAGTAAGATTTCCATTAAGGAAAGCTGTCTTCACATCCATTTGCCAAATCTCATAATCATAATGAGCTACAATGGCTAAAAGTATTCTTATAGACTTAAGCATCACTGCAGGAGAAAAAGTTACATCGTAGTCAATACCTTCTTTTTTACGATAACCTTTTGCTACTAAGCGAGCTTTGTAGGTAACTATATTACCTTCCATGTCGGTTTTCTTTTTGAAGACCCATTTGCACCCTATGGGTTTTATCCCTTTAGGTGGTTGAGTTAAAGTCCATACTTTGTTCTCATACATGGAGTCCATTTCAGACTGCATAGCCTTAAGCCATAAATAACGTTCTGAACTGTTCAAAACTTCTTGATAGCTTGTAGGCTCATTGTCCTCTACTACAGTTATGCCTCTATCCGAATCAATCTGAAATCTATATCTCACAGGGATAGACCGCATCCTAGTAGATTTCTAGGATTTTGTGTATAATCAGGTTCAACTGTAATCTCATCATTATGAAATTCAGTTTCGGGTTCAATCGGTTGATCATCTTCTATTTGTGGGTCTTGAACTTCACAAAGTTCAATTTTACTCCCACTATCCTCTCGTAGGAGAAATTCACTTTCCAAGAAGACAGCATGCCTTGAAACAAACACCTTTTGTTCTAACGGATGATAGAAATAATATCCAAACATTTCTTTTGGATATCTCACAAATAAATATTTGTCAGACTTAACATCCAGTTTGTCTGACATTGTCCTATTCATATAAGCAGGACAACCCCATACTTTCATATGAGAAAGTGTGGGTTTCTTGTTATTCCACATCTCATATGGAGTAACATCAACCGATTTACTAGGAACTCTGTTTAATACATAAACAGCAGTTTCTAGTGCATATCCCCAAAAGTACTTAAGCAAGTCCGCTCGGCTCATCATTAATCGAGCCATATCTAATAGTGTTCGATTTCTTCTTTCAGATACACCATTGTGTAGTGGTGTATATGGTGGAGTCCATTGAGATAAAATCCCATTATCTCTAAGATAATCCTGAAACTCTTGACTTAAGTATTCTCCACCTCGATTTGATCTAAGTGTTTTAATACTTTTGCCAAGTTGTTTCCCTTCTTCATTTCTGAACTCTTTGAACTTTTCAAATGCTTCAGACTTATATTTCATTAGATAGATGTATCCAAACCTGGAATAATCATCTATGAAAGTAATGAAGTAGGAGTAACCTCCTCTGGCATGAGTAGTCATTGGACCACATACATCTGAATGTATTAAGTCCAAAACCATTTTAGCTCATTCTCCTTTGCCAATAAAGGGAGCTTTTGTCATTTTTCCCAATAAACAAGATTCACATGTATCAAATGATTCATAATCAAATGATCCCAAATCACCTGACTTGTGTAATTTGGTCATGCATTTTTCATTTATATGGCCTAAACGACAATGCCATAAGTATGAGGTATTTAGATTATCATTTTTCATTCACTTGGTATCCACATTATGTACTTCTTTAATTAAATCAAGAACAAATATACCATTCTCAATGATAGCTTTTGCATAAAAGATATTGTTCTTAAAAATGTAACAACATTTGTCCTTTAAAGAAATATCATAATCGTTCATCAAACAACTGAAAAAAATAATACTTTTGGACAAAGCTGGAACATAATAACAATTATTCAATTCCAGTACTAATCCACTAGGAAGAGGCAAATAGTAAGTCCCCACAACTGTTTTAGAGATATTTTGTCCAGTAGCTGACTGCAAACATATCTCTGCCTTTCCAACTCATCTAAAGCTTCTAAGCCCCTGTAGATCATTACATAAGTGAGATCCACATTTGGTATCTAATACCCAAGATTGTTTTGAAGCAATAGAATAAGTATTAATTTCAATCATATGAATACCTAAAGTAGAAGCATCAGCTTGCTTCTTCTGCTTGAGAGAATCTAGATAGGCCTTGCAGTTACGCTTCTAATGACCATCCTTTCCACAATGGAAGCGAGTTCCTTTGGGATTCACTTTCTTGGCAACCTTCTTCTTGGATATCCCACCATTCTTTGGATGCGCCTTGGTTATCTTCTTCTTCTGCTTCTTGCCTTTAGCAGAAGTGACAACCATGACACTTTTTGGATCCTTCTTAAATGATCCATCAGTTGTCTTGAGCATATTGATTAACTCAGGAATGGATACATGGATCTTGTTCATGTTGAAGTTAAGCACGGAAGGTGCATAACTTGGAGCCAACGAGTACATGATTAAATCTATGTATAGATCATTATCCATAACATAGCTAAGTCTACTCAAATGCTTAATATACCCATACATCTTCAATGCATGAGCAGTAGCTGAAGTGCCTTCCACTATTTTGCAGCTAAATAGAGCTCGAGCAATCTCATATTGCTCAGTTACAGCCTGAGAAGAATAAAGCTCCTCTAGATGCAAAATGATGGTTCTAGCATCCATCATCTCATGTTGCTTCTGAAGCTCCGAGGACATAGCACCCAGCATCAGACATGCTGCTGCTTCACTATCCTCCATGTATTTTTGATAAATGCCTTTGATCTCATCAATGGCATCATCTGATGGAAGTGGGTGGGGGTGGTGGATCTTTATCCAAGACATAGTGGATCTTTTCAGCTCTGGGAACAATTCTCACTTGCCTGATCTAGTCAGAACAGTTGTTGCCAACCAGCTTGTTATCCAAGATTGATCGTATATTAATGTTTGATGTGCTCATGATGATGACCTAGATGTGAAAAAGAAAAGATATGAGATTATGTTCATATATATATGTATGCATTAATAAGGTCTTTAATTAATCCATTTACTCCCACTATTTCATTGTGAATTAATAGCCCTCACTATATAATCCGAGAAAACCCGATCGTTTTCTTAGTAGGCCAATGTCCAATCCTTGATATGTAATTTGAACTTGACTATGGTCAACAAGCCAAATTCCATATCCTTGAAAGGTAGGTATCTATATACCAATTGTGTCCTCTACACAACTATTGGATCATTAGGTTATCAACTCTTGATGCATGCATATTGTATATGCATTCCCTAATCTTGCCTCTAGAACCATTAGTCTTGACTGTGGTCAACAAACTAAAGGACTAGCTAAGATTACCCATTTAATTACATTTGAATATATTCGATATAATGTGAGCTTGACTGTGGTCAACAACCCACACTATAAAGAACTCTGGTTCTCCTCAAATTAATGGAAGGCTTATATACCTTAGTATTTTTTTGAGGGTTTTAGTTAATTAAGTCTCATCATACATGGTTGGCATATATTAGTATGCATCCTATATCTATCACATAAATATAAGCATACAAATATGGTATAGTTATGGATTTTACTACATTGATTTCCCCGAGCCAAGGTAGTATGCATGATTCAAACAAGAAAAATAATTACATTATCTTCAAGGTTGTTGGATCTCCATCCGGCCCATCTTGCTCCTTGAAAATGGTCTTCATCTCTATTTCTAATTCTAATTTAAGTAATCTAATTACATGTTATAACTTGAAAAGAAATACAAACCAAAAACAAGTGGCCGGGACATGAAAGTCCTCATTAGGCCAAAACATGCATAATGCTCAATCACATTGGGCTTTGTCCATAACTATCCATCATGCCAATCATACACCCTTATATGCCTTTCTAATGCATAAATAAATGGATTACTAACTTTGTTTCAACCTTTGAAATAATATTTTGAGTTATTTTAATGATGTGATCAAATTAGGAAACTTTTTCCATTTTGGAAACTTTCATTTTAGGAAACCTTTTTGCATGCATGTGTTCTTGCCTTAATAATCAATCCAATTGATTATTAATTAATTATAAATTGATTATTTAATTAATTAATCATATTAAATAATTAAAAGAGTCAATTTTGGGCTTATAATCAAGTGTAGGCCGAAACCCATAAAAGAAAACCCTAAATGTGTTCACACACAAACTAGTTTTGTGTCTTTTGGACCATTTGGGCCTTTTGGAATGAGCCAAGCCCACTCCAGCCCTTAAAACCCATTAATAAACTTAATTAATGTTTATAATATTTAATTTAAATTAGCTCCTTGGGCCCACCAAGTCATTCACTAATTTAAACCAAGTCCGTAAACATAATTAAGCCTATTAAGTGGTTTTAATGAATTAAAATTAATCAAATTAATTTAAGGCCCATTTTAATTAATCCAATTAATTAAAAACACTTTAATATATCATATATATCAGATTTAGAAGATTAAAAATCGTTCTAACCAAGAACACATCAAGAACATATGAAGAACACCAATTTATCAAACTTTTCAACTAAACTAGTTTTCATGCAAAACTTGTTCGATTTTAATTTCATTCTATCTTACGGCTTAATAACCCATATTAAACACATAAAATATCATCTAAATGATATTTTAATGGATCCATAAGAAATTAAATTAGAACAACCCCTTAAATCACCTAGGGTTTCATGCCAAACCCTAATGGTTTTCACGCAAAACCCTAATCACAATCCTTCAAAAGTTTCATTTTTGTTTCCACCAAATTTATTTGATCACACATACAACCAGAAATCAATATTTCTTATTCATGAACAATCAAATCTAATATTTTAAAGTTCATGAAATAAATAACTCAAAACAAAACAAAACTTATTCCGCAGAAAAATATAGAATTGTATATCCATGGCAAAATCGAGGCTCTGATACCATGTTGGAATTTAACAGTTACATGCATCACATACATGAGTGGAATTTTAAAATTTTTTAACCATTAGATCTAATCTTGCCATGAATACACAATATAACTATATGAGAATAAGAAAAATCACCTTTGATTTTTGTTGAACAGTTGATTTTACTTCACACCGGGTTGTTGCAAACCATAGTGTCCAAAATCGAACACCTCCAATGAGTAATCCACAATAGAGAATGATAAATTGAACCAACAAATTGGTGTTTAACTAGGGCTGGCCAAAATTCTAAGAAGCTAGCTTGGAGTTGGCGCAAAAAGGAAAGAGAGATTAGAGAAAAAGACTTTCTTTTTGTTTTAATCACTTAACCCTAATTTCTCATTAGTTGGCCTTTTATTGTTAGGTTAAAATTCCAACTCCTTAATGAGATTGGGATCATCAAAATTGCTGGAGAATTATTAATTGGGCCTCTGGAATTAATTATAATCATTTGGGCTTAATTAAATCCAATATAAACCTTTTCATAAAAGACTGCACAAAACCCACAAACTAGGCCCTATGTGCAACTAATTGGATTTAAATAACCAAATAGATTCCAAATCCAACCAAATTAAATATGTGAGTTGCATAACACTTATGTAACATATATAAATTAATTTGGTGCATGAAATAGGCCATTAAGTCCTTATGTTATGGACTTGGCGTGTGGCCCTTACACAAGGGCTTTCGCCAACTACTTCATTCCTCTGGCCCTCAATAATTCTTCCAATGGACTTATTAATTATTATACCAGCCTATAACACTTATAGTAGTCCTATAACACTTATAAGACAATAATAATTAATCATGAAATACATTATTTCAATTAGGTCAAATTTACAGAACATTTCTCAAAAGTTCCGCCGACAATTTTATTTGATCATAATTAATCACACTCTTTAATTAATTATGATCATATTCACTTCTCTACCTTCATAATAATATCAAATATTATTATCCTTGTCATTTTACCATTTTACCCTTTTCTCTATATGTGTGTGACCTATTGGGTTCCTATCCATGTTGGCAGTATAATTTGTAATTGTGAGTTCTATTCAAAACTCATATGATTTAAACTCCTTTAAGTCATTTTATCAATCTCTATTGATATTTTGATACATCATTATACAAGTCATGATTGGCCTCTAGCTAGGCATCATGACTACCTAAATGTCAGGAAAGTCATGTGGTTTGACTGTACCCTTCCATAGAAATAGTTACCGTGCAATTACTCCTTTCACCATTCTTATCTCAATTAGATTTTGAGTATTGATTTCTGTCAACTCATATAAATCTAATTATGTATGTTCTATTAATTTAACCATTATTCCCAAAATTCCCTCCATGGATCTCGATCCATCTTGGCATTTTACTCTAGCCAAAGATTCTCTGAACAAGGTAATTATAGAATCATGCGAGATAACTTCCCTTATTAAATCTGGGATGGTGAATCCTTTGTCAATCACTCAACTATCTTCAAGAAGGTCATGATATACCCAATCTCCTAACTATGTTCACTCCCAGTGGGAAGTAATTAGTTATGGAGTCAAAGTATACCACTTGCTACTTAAGATAACTTTGGTGATCTCAAGTCTAAGGATACTTACACAACTGCTATGAAGAGATTCCTCACTGACATAGATTTAATATCCATGTGAGGATTCTCTTTGCAGGTCTCCAATGAACTTATTCTTCTACAAAGCATCCATATGTTAGCTTTGATTATCTTCCATAATCACAGTTATGAGAACCACTGCTTGAACCATTCAAGAAGCATAACATGTGCTAGTTGTCCGAATTAACAATGTCCTATCTTGTTAATTCTATGACTATGGATATTTAGATATTAACACATTTACATGCAATAGACATCTGACATCATGAACACCTTCATGATTGCTTTTGCACTGTGTTTATAATATCTTGGACTTCATTTTGTTAATTTAAGATTTACAAACTCATGTATTTAAACATAGCATTAATAAATGCATGATGCCTTTTATTAAGAATATAAATTTTATACCTATGAAAAACATCCCTTTTACATGGGCTCTAGGGCATACTCTCTAACACTATGTGAGGCCCCAATATATACACTAGGAGCATTAAGTGAAATTAAATAATAATTTTATTAAAGCATACTTATGGGATAATGTAAAGTAAGTAGGGTCCTAGTTATAATTTCTTTAAAAAAAATATGTAGTGTGGTCATTTTAAATAAAGATCACACAAGTAAATTTAAAAGTAAGTAAAATTCAAGGGATTTAAATTGAAAGAAGAAAAACTAAGATGGAAGAAAAGAAAAGAGTTAGGCTTTAAAAAGAGATGAAATGAATTGCATGAGGCCCGAAACCATAAGTTAACACATGAGATGAGGCCCAAACATTATCCTTTAGCCTCTCTTCCTTAGTAAAACCCATTTCACCATTAGATAACTCCCTAATTCTAGCATACTGTTGGTAGAGAGAGGTAGAGAGCTTAGTTATTAATTAAGCCCTATTAAGGTAACAAGTTTTTATTCCTTTTTCTCTCTTTGTTCTACATATTAGAGACTAAAATTATAAAGTGAATGAATTTTTATAGCTATAACTTATTATTTGTAAAATGAGAAAGAGCTATAAATAAGGAGAAGGAAAGATAAAGTGCTTAAAGAGGGTGTTTGTTAACAAGGTATGGAAACCTCTTACATGATGCATGTGTATGCTTTTAATTACAGCATTGTAAAACTATTTTAAATGTATTTTAAGATTTAAAAATGGGGGTAGTCCATTTTGCTATTTATGGGTCAGATTTTAAAAGCTTTTCCTACGAAACATAGGATTTGTCCTAGGATTCCGTGGACCTAGTCCCACTGTTTTATCAGTAATTTGCATTATAGAGATGAAAATTGCATGATTTAGGTTTCGTTGGAAAATAAATTTCCATACCTAAATTTCATCTTCAGACATCAAATTATAACTCTGTCGCTATATAGGTCATAAAATTGCTTGAAAATCGGATATACCTCCTGCCCTATTGCTGGGAATAGATTGTATTGTTTATGGAATATCTTGAGATTTAGAAGGGAAAATGAGATGATTTTTATGTTCCATAAACTAGAAACCTAGAGAAATAACTTTGTAGAAGACAATCTAGCCTAGAAATTTCATATACAAAGTGACAAATTTGGTCTAAAATCTAGCAAAATGTCTATCAACAATCACCTTAGTAGAGGCTCTTTTGCCTCTACTGAGGGAAATCCTACTGCATATGGCCAAAAACACCTTTCTAGCAAGGGGAAATCACCTTAGCCAAAGGGAGAACCTCCTCAGCTGAGGTAATTTTCCCCTCAATTGAGGAGAATGCCCTGATAAGGTCCAGAGTGTCTCCCCTCGGTAAAGGCAATATTTCCTCTACTAAGGCACCTATTACACAGTAGAAACATGCAATTTACGTCTTCAAAATCCATTTACACTCCTTTAAACGTACTTAATACACATTAAACATAGAATTAAAATTCCCTCTTTAGTCCCTTAAAAAGTTGCATGTCTTACTAACTTCATCTAGCTTTTGCATGTTACGCCAATGCCTCTAATCTTCTTACTTATTATGCATTGACCTCTCTATTTTCTACTTCTTTTAAATCAACCTCTCAATTCATTCTTTTATTCACATTTGACCCTTAAGATGTCGTATTTACAAATTAACCCCACATTTTTATTCTATACTTCAATTGCACCTTTAATTATTTTTATTTCTATTTATATACATGGTAAAATATTTATTCTACCCTCCTTCACTTAAAAGACAATGATGATAAATGTCTTTACTATAATAATTCATCTAAATAAGCTTGATTAGACATTAATAACATGTAATTATCATTAAATTCTACTAGGGCCTATTTTGGGTCATTAAATATGGTGCACTATCATATTCATATTAGGACTACAGGCTTAGGCGAGGTATGATTATATCTTATGTATATACATATTCTATACATGTCGTATTTATTAATACTAAGAATAAGAATTCGTTTTCATTTTCATACTGAAAAATTAAGTGTTAAAAGTTATGATTACATATACATGTTCTTTTGGGCTACAACCTATTCATATGACAAAACTAACTACTATATTTACATATTCTTTACAACTTAAAAAGAGCATACACTATAACTTCTCACACTACATTTCTTTTGGTCTTGGATCCTACAGACTATCCTTATGTAAAACCTTACTACTTGAACCAACATTGATAAAAACCTATAAAGCTTAATAGGGAACACTAAATTTCGATAACCACTCATAGTAGTCATCCACCAAGCACACATGTGCATAATACCAAAGTATACAAATGTTAGAGAGTATGCCCTAGAGCCCATGTAATAGGGATATTTTTCATATGTATGAAATTCATATTCTTAATAAAAGGCATCATTCATTTATTAATGCTATGTTTGAATACATGAGTTTGTAAATCTTAAATTAATAAATGAAGTCCTAGATATTATAAACACAGTGCAAAGGCAATCATGAAGGTGTTCATGATATGAGATGTCTATTGCATGCAAATGTCTTAATATCTAAATATCCCTAGTCATAGAATTAACAAGATAGGACATTGTTAATTCAGACAGACTAGCACATGTTATGCTTCTTGAATGGTTCAAGCAGTGGTTCTCATAACTGTGATTATGGAAGATAATCAAAGCTAACATATGGATGCTTGTTAGAAGAACAAGTTTAATGGAGACCTGCATAGAGAATCCTCACATGGATATTAAATATACGTCAGTAAGGAATCTCTTCATAGCGGTTGTGCAAGTATCCTTAGAGTTGAGATCACAAAAGTTATCTTAAGTAGCAAGTGGTATACTTTGACTCTATAACTGATTACTTTCAACTGGGAGTGAACATAGTTAGGAGATTGGGTATATCATGACATACTTGAAGATAGTTGAGTGATTGACAAAGGATTCACCATCCCAGATTTAACAAGGGAAGTTATCTCGCATGATTCTATAATTGCCTTGTTCAGAGAATCTCTGGCCAGAGTAATATGCCGAGATGGATGGAGATCCATGAAGGGCATTTTAGGAACAATGGTTAAATTAATAGAACATACATAATTAGATTTATATGAGTTGACAGAAATCCATACTCAGAATCTAATTGAGATAAGAGTGGTGAAAGGAGTAATTGCACAGTAACTATTTCTATGGAAGGGTACAGTCAAACCACATGACTTTCCTGACATTTGGGTAGTCATGATGCCTAGCTAGAGGCCAATCATGACTTGTATAAAGATGTATCAAAAGTATCAATAGGGATTGATAAGATGATTTAAAGGAGTTTAAATCATGTGAGTTTTTAATAAAACTCACAATTACATATTATACTGCCAACATGGACAGGAACCCAATAGGTCACACACATATAGAGAAAAGGGTAAAATGGTAAAATAACAAGGATAATAATATTTGATATTGTTATGAAGGTAGAGAAGTTAATAAGATAATAATTAATTAAAGAGTTTAATTAATTATGATCAAATAAAATTGTCTATGAAACTTTTGAGAAATGTTCTGCAAAATAGGACCTAATTGAAATAATTTATTTTATGATTAATTATTATTACCTTATAAGTGTTATAAGACTACTATAAGTGTTATAGGATTGATATAATAATTAATAGGTCCATTGGAGGAATTATTAAGGGCCAAAGAAATGAAGAAGTTGGAGGAAGCCCTCAAGAAGAGGGCCACACGTCAACTCCATACAGAAGGGCCTATAGGGCTTTTTCTTGGACCAAATTAATTTATATATGTTAAATAAGTGTTATAGAACTCACATATTTAATTTGGTTGGATTTGGAATCCATGTGGGTATTTAAATCCAATTAGTTGCATAAAGGGCCTAGTTTGTGGGTTTTGTGCATAGACTTTTATGAAAAGGTTTAAATTGGATTTAATTAAGCCCAAATGATTATAATTAATTCCAGAGGCCCAATTAATAATTCTTCAGCAATTTTAAAGAGCCCAATCTCATTAAGGAGTTGGAATTTTAACCTAACTATAAAAGGCCAAATAATGAGAATTAGGGTTAAGTGATTAAAACAAAAAGAAAGTCTTTTCTCTTAATCT
The DNA here is from genome assembly GCA_037975025.1 of Excoecaria agallocha. Classification (NCBI taxonomy): domain Eukaryota; kingdom Viridiplantae; phylum Streptophyta; class Magnoliopsida; order Malpighiales; family Euphorbiaceae; genus Excoecaria; species Excoecaria agallocha. Next base: position 466,195 of record CM075820.1, on the reverse strand, counting down.
CTCTCTCCCTTTTGCGCCAACTCCTAAGCTAGCTCTTGAGAATTTCTGCCATACCTAGTTAAATACTAATTTTTTGGTTGAATTTACCCCTCTCTAGTGTGGATTACTGATTGGAATTGTTCGATTTTGGACACTGTGGCTTGGGACAACCTGGTGCGAAGTAAAATCAACTTTTCAACAAAAATCAAAGGTGATTTTTCTTATTCTCATATAGTTATATTGTGTATTCATGGCAAGATCAGATCTAATGGTTAAAAAATTTCAAAATTCTGCTCATGTATGTGATGCATGTAGCCGTTAAATTCCAACATGGTACCAGAGCCAAGGTTTAGCCATGGATATACAGTTCTATATTTTTCTGCGAAATAAGTTTTGTTTTGTTTTGAGTTATTTATTTCATGAACTTTAAAATATTATATTTGATTGTTCATGAATGAGAAATATTGATTTCTGGTTGTATGTGTGATCAAATAAATTTTGTGGAAACAAAAACGAAATTTTTGAATGATTGTAATTAGGGTTTGGCGTGAAACCCTAGGTGATTTAAGGGGCTGTTCTAATTTAATTTCTTATGGATCCATTTAAAAATCATTTGGATGATATTTTATGTGTTTAATATGTGATATTAAGCCTTAGGATCAAACGGAATTAAAATCGAACAAGTTTTGCATGAAAACTAGTTTAGTCGAAAAGTTCGATAAATTGGTGTTCTTCATGTGTTCTTGATGTGTTCTTGATTAGAATGACTTTTGATCTTCTAAATCTGATATATATGATATATTAAAGTGTTTTTAATTAATTGGATTAATTAAAATGGGCCTTAAATTAATTTGATTAATTTTAATTTATTAAAACCACTTAATAGGCTTAATTATGTTTACGGACTTGGTTTAAATTAGTGAATGACTTGGTGGGCCCAAGGAGCTGATTTAAATTAAACATTATAAACATTAATTAAGTTTATTAATGGGTTTTAAGGGCTGGATTGGGCTTGGCTCATTCCAAAAGACCCAAATTGTCCAAAAGACACAAAACTAGTTTGTGTGTGAACACAGTTAGGGTTTTTCTTCTGTGGGTTTCGGCCTACATTTGTTTTAAGCCCAAAATTGATTCTTTTAATTATTTAATATGATTAATTAATTAAATAATCAATTTATAATTAATTAATAATCAATTGGATTGATTATTAAGACAAGAACACATGCATGCAAAAAGGTTTCCTAAAATGAAAGTTTCCAAAATGGAAAAAGTTCCTAATTTGATCACATCATTAAAATAACTCAAAATATAGTTTCAAAGGTTGAAACAAAGTTAGTAATCCATTTCTTTATTCATTAGAGAGGCATATAAGGGTGTGTGTTTGGCATGATGGTTAGTTATGGACAAAGCTCAATGTGATTGAGCATAATGCATGTTTTGGCCTAATGAGGACTTTCATGTCCCGGCCACTTGTTTTTGGTTTGTATTTCATTTCAAATTGTAATATGTAATTAGATTACTTAGATTAGAATTAGAAATAGAGATGGAGACCAATATCAAGCAGCAAGATGGGCCGGATGGAGATCCAACAAGCTTGAAGATAATGTAATTATTTTCTTGTTTGAATCATGCATACTACCTAGGTGTGATCTTTTGATTTCCCTCTTGGCTCGGGGAAATCAATGTAGTGAAGTCCATAACTATACCATATTTGTATGCTTATATTTATGTGATATGTAATGCCCCTCAGTGTACCCTAGAAGAATTAACACTAATTAATTATTAGTGTCCATGTTTAATTGTGTGTATGTATGTATTGAAGGACTTAATTGAAAAGCAAAAGAGTAAGTTTTGGGGCATTATTAGAAATAAAGGAAAGTTGAGGGACTAAATGGCAACTTTGACTTAAACTTGACATTTGGACCAATTGGAAATTAAAGTGAGGTAGATATTTGTGATGAAGGAGGGCCGGCCAACTCATGGTCTTCACTCTCCATCTTCATCTTCTCTATCTCCTAAACCCTAAACTCTCTCTCATCCTCTCTCTCTCTAGATTTCTTGGAATTTTTGAGAAAGAAGTAAAGGTTTACTTGGTTTTTGGGGGTTAAGGTAACTTGCTTCTCCTTTAATGTAAGTGATTCTTTGTATAGCTTGTTAGGTTTTCATAGAAGTGTTTTATGTATTTTAGAAGGAGAAACAAGTAAAAGAAAGGGGAAGGAGACTCTTCAAGGTTGAAGAGAAAGGAAGAGTTATAACAAGGTATGGGAACTTAGGGTTTTCATGTGTGTAAAGATTTGTATTTTGTCATGAGAGAGGTCTTGAGTGTCTCTCTCATGGGTTTTGTGGATGATTATAAGCTTGAAAGTTGATTAGAGTTGATAATTTGCATGAGGTGGTTAAAAGCATAAAATCTGTCTTAAAGATCATTTGACTAATCTGTGTGTTTTTGCTCATATCTTGAGGTATAGTTGTTCAAATGATGAAATTCCAATTGGTATGGAAACTAGACTTATAAACCTTGATTTTGTTAGAAGAGATCGAAATCTGATTTTCACTGCATGATAGTGAAAATCGAAATTGAATTCTGATTGTGGTTGTGAATGTATACTTATGAACATTCTGTGGTTTTTTTTAAATATCTAAAGATTTACAGGTCCTATTGAGGATATTTTTAGTGTTTTAAAAACTAGAATTGTAAACCTAAAACTTTGTAGAAGATAGTGTTTTCTGAAAAATTCATTTGGTATGTCGAAATTGAGATGCAATCTGAGTTTTTACATTAATTTACAGGATTTTTGAACAATAATCACTATAAGGCGGTTGCCCCGTCGTTTTATGTCGCGAGCGCGACATCAAACGGAAGCCTTGTGTCGCGAGCGCGACTTATGCCACGAGCGCGACATCAAGAAATGCTTATTTAGGCCATTGCCTTCTGTCGCGAGCGCGACATTAAAGAGTGGTTCCAGGCCATTGTTCTCTGTCGCGAGCGCGATTGTCGCCGCGGCCGCGACATTCGTCGCGAGCGCGACAATATGCCTTTATGTTTGTATTTTTTTTTCGACTTCAATTGGGATTTAAAATTTGCCTAAACCCTTCTAAGCTTACAAATCATCCTGAATTACAAGTTACAGTAAGGCATCTCTTTAATTACCAGATTCGCTAACAACAAAAAGGTATGTTTTATTACCTTAAATGAGTTTATGCAAGCGTTATTCCCTTGTAATACAAATAAATGATTATTTTGACAATAAAGAATAGTAATAAATGATAGTAAAGTTTTCTTGCATTTATTAATGCTATAATGGTATCTGTTGATGCAATGTCACATAATATGAAAAGTAATCGAATTAGGCCTGCACTTAAAGACTTGGTAGTGGATAAATAGGCATGCCTATAGGGTTATCGCAGCTGCTTCTGTTTGACTCTTATGAGTCTTCTGTTTGTCTCTACATGAGACTTCTGTTCGAATACCTACGTGTATCCTTCTGTTTAGATACCTACGGGTATCCTTCTGTTTTGATACCTTCGGGTATCCATTGCACCCGTTATCCACACCCACAGGGAATTGTAAGCAGGCCATTTGTGCAAATACATTATAAAGTATGTTATTGTTCTAATTATATGATACTGTTATATCTTGATTAATCTTGTAAGGCTTTGTATTTCTATCATTATTGAATGATTGGAAATAGCTACTGTAAGTAGTTATCTGCATGTTATTAGTTGTTCCCCACTAAGCTTTATAGCTTAGCGCGGGTGTTTATCCGTGTAGGTTTGCAAGGTAGATCGTGTGTTCAGGGACAAAGCCAACAATCTCACAAGTCAACACAAGATTAGAAGTAGCATAAATGTTTGAGATTGATTTTTGTATCTCTTTTGGTTACATCTAAGGCATTTGTATATGTATAAAGGCATGTAATTATAAAGTTATGTTAAGAATACTCTACAGCAAGTGAAAGTATAAGTACATAATCATGCATGATGTGCATAGAATGTATGTATGTATGTTTATATATGCATCATTAACAGATAAGTCATAGCATTGATAGAATTAATGAATGTAATTAGTAACAGTAATTAGGATTATCTAGTATAGTCATTACATTTTTGGTATCAGAGCGCCTTGGTTTAGGCGGTTCTGGCCAATAGGAATTTCAAGTGTCTTAGATATAGAATTTTGTTGTTGTTGGCTGATTGTGGCTGTCCCTGTGTTTCTTTGTTATAGTTATAGATGGAAAGGTATCGTGAAGTTGTAGATGAGTCGGCTGAAAGTAATCTGCCGGGTCAATCGAATCCTTCTCAGCCAGAATCTTCTGCATCTACTAGAGGTGGTGCAACTGCTGTTGAGTCTGGGGAAGCTTTGTTGAAGATTTCCCAGGATATGGCTCAGATTTTACATAGGATGACTGCACCAAAGGCTCCAATTTCTGAGATTAGAAAGCATGGTGCAGAAGAGTTTCTAGGCTCTACTTGGGAAGAGTCTGAGAAAGCTGAGCTGTGGCTTGAAAGAGTAGAAAGGGTTTTTACCGAAGTTCAGTGCCCCGCCAGTCAAAAGGTGACTTGTGCTGTGTCCTTACTTCAGGGAGCAGCTTATGACTGGTGGAAACTGGTTCTGACTCAACCTCAGCTACCTGATTCCCTCTCTTGGGAATTCTTTGTAGCTGAGTTTAAAAGGAGATATGTGACAGAAGCTTATAAAGATGAAAAGTTGAAGCAGTTTCTGAATCTTAAGCAAAGAGGTATGTCAGTGGCTGAATATGAAGCCGAATTCAATCGCTTGAACAAGTATGCACCAAAACCAATGTTAACTGGGACTTTCAAGTGTCGCCAGTTCGAAGATGGATTAAATGATCAGATTCGGGATCATTTGATAGGGCCTATTTCTCTCCATCCTGTGGATTATCATCAGCTGGTTCAAGCAGCTATCCGGGTTGAGAAGGAAGAAAATGTGAAAAGAGAAAGAGAGCAAAGAAGAAGAAGTTTTTCTCGGGGTGGTTCCACATCCGGGAAAAGATCGAGGTTGACTCAAGGAGATCAACCATTGCCATTTGGCAATTACCCTGCATCTAGAGGTAGACAGCAGGGGACTTTTTCTATAGCTGGCTCAGGTAGAGGTGTTGTATCAGGACAAGGCAGAGGCCAAGCTCCAGAATGCACCTATTGTTTTAGGCGACATTGGGGCACTTGTAGAATGCTCACCGGTGGTTGCTTCAGATGTGGCAGCACGGAGCATTTTATAGCTAATTGTCCTATGCTGCAGGATCAAGTTTTGAGTCAACAGAGTAACCGAGGAGCTTCTAATGCACCCTCTTTTGGTAGAGGTCGTGGTAGAGGCAGAGGTGGATCGGGCCAGTTTAGAGCCCAGTCCAGGAATGTTTCTGAGTCGGTAGATCGACCTTTTGCTCCTACACCTCCTATTCGAGCTTATGCTATGAAAGGTCGAGAAGATGTTGATGCTCCTGAGGTCATAGCTGGTATATTCTCCCTCTTTGATACTGATGTGCATGTGCTTATAGACCCGGGATCTACACATTCTTATATTTGTAATGGGGAGCTGGGTAGAAATGTGTCTGTTGTTGATCATATGACTTATGATATATGTGTAATTAGTCCTTTGGGCCATAGTATTCATGTGAATGAAGTTTATAGAAATTGCACTATTAGAATTCAAGAGAGAGAGTTCCCAGCTGACCTAATTGTTTTACCTTTTCATGAGTTTGATGTAATCCTGGGTATGGATTGGCTGTCTAGATATCATGCCATAGTGGACTGTAAAGCTAAAACAGTGTTGATTAAGAGTGATGGGGAAGTAGAGACATTGATTCAGGGTATTAAGTCAAAACCCTTAACCAATGTTATCTCTGCTATGAAAGCAAAAATATTTCTTAGAAAAGGATGCGAAGCGTATCTAGCTTTGGTTCTTGATTCTAAGAGAGAGACAGTCGATCTTCAAAATTTTCCTGTAATTAATGAGTTTTCTGATGTGTTTCCTGAGGAACTTCCGGGTTTGCCGCCTGAGAGAGAAGTTGAGCTATCTATTGAGACTTTGCCTGGAACTGCTCCTATCTCTAGAGCACCCTACAGAATGGCACCAACAGAATTGAAAGAATTAAAAGTTCAGCTGCAAGAATTGTTAGATAAAGGCTTCATTAAGCCTAGTGTGTCACCCTGGGGCGCACCTGTGTTATTTGTTAAAAAGAAGGATGGTACCTTGAGAATGTGCATTGACTACAGACAACTTAACAAAGTGACTGTGAAGAACAAGTATCCTTTACCTCGGATTGAGGATCTCTTTGATCAGTTAAGGGGTGCAGGAGTGTTTTCTAAAATTGACCTGAGGTCGGGATACTATCAACTTCGGGTCAAAGATATGGATGTGCAAAAGACTGCTTTTAGAACTCGATATGGTCATTACGAATTCTTAGTAATGCCTTTCGGGTTGACTAATGCACCTACAGCTTTCATGGATTTGATGAATAGGGTGTTCAGACCCTATTTAGATCAATTTGTCGTGGTGTTTATAGATGACATTTTAGTCTATTCTCGTGATGAAGCGGAGCATGCTGAGCATTTGAGAACAGTGTTATAGACCCTGAGAGAGCAACAGCTTTATGCCAAGTTAAGCAAATGTGAATTCTGGCTTAAAGAAGTTTCTTTCCTTGGGCACGTGGTGTCTTCAGAAGGCATCAGGGTGGACCCTAGGAAGATTGAGGCTATAGTAAACTGGAGACCGCCTAAAAATGTGCCAGAAGTCCGAAGTTTCTTGGGCTTAGCTGGCTATTATAGGCGGTTTGTGAAAGGTTTTTCAGTTATTGCCTCTCCGCTCACTAAGTTACTTCGAAAAGAAGCTAGATTTGAGTGGACAGATCGTTGTCAAGCCAGTTTTGATCAGTTAAAAAGGATGTTAACGGAAGCTCCAGTTCTTACCCAACCAATAACGGGTAGAGAATATGCTATGTATAGTGATGCATCGAGTAATGGTTTGGGATGTGTGTTGATGCAAGAAGGTAAAGTAGTGGCTTATGCATCCAGACAGTTGAAGCCTCATGAACAGAATTATCCGACTCATGATTTGGAATTGGCCGCAGTTGTGTTTGCTTTAAAGATTTGGCGGCATTACCTGTATGGTGAGAAGTGCAGAATCTATACGGATCACAAAAGTCTTAAATACTTGCTTTCTCAGCGAGATCTCAATTTAAGACAACGCAGATGGTTAGAATTGTTCAAGGACTATGATTGTATCATTGATTACCACCCAGGAAAGGCTAATGTGGTAGCTGATGCTTTGAGCCGAAAGATGGTGGCAGCTATGCTATTACAAGTTTATAGATGGAAATTTGCATCCGATGGGGCTTTGTTAGCTCAATTGCGAGCTCGCCCTAATCTCAGGCAGACAATTCTTGATGCACAATCAGATGATGTTAAGTTACAGCAGTTGGCTCAAACAGTTCATGCAGGAGGTCCGATAGAATATTCTATTGGACTAGATGGTGGTTTATATTATCGAAATCGGTTATGTGTAACAAATGTTAAAAAATTGAAGGAAGCATTATTGCAAGAAGCCCATAACACCATATTTACCATGCATCCTGGTAACAACAAGATGTATAGAGATTTGAAACAATTCTATTGGTGGCCAGGAATGAAAAGAGATGTGACTGAGTATGTTTCTAAGTGCCTAACATGTCAGCAAGTAAAAGCAGAGCATCAACTTCCTTCGGGATTACTGAACCCTCTTCCCATTCCTCAATGGAAGTGGGACAATGTTACTATGGATTTTGTTACAGGTCTACCCACTACTCAAAGGAAATATGATGCAGTGTGGGTCATAGTAGACAGATTAACAAAGGTGGCTCATTTTGTACCGGTTCGAACCAATTACTCAATGGACAAGTTAGTTGAGTTGTATATTGATCAGATTGTTAGACTGCATGGGGTACCAATCTCAATTGTTTCAGATCGGGATCCGAGGTTCACATCCAAATTTTGGAAAAGTCTACAGCAAGCTTTAGGCACAAAGCTTCTTCTTAGTACTGCTTTTCATCCTCAGACTAATGGGCAGTCAGAGAGAATCATTCAGGTGTTAGAGGATATGTTAAGAGGCTGTGTTTTAGATTTTCCAGGAAGTTGGGACAAATATGTGACTTTGATGGAGTTTGCATATAACAATGGCTATCAAACTAGCATTGGTATGCCACCATATGAAGCCCTCTATGGTAGAAAATGCAGAACTCCTTCCTGTTGGATGGAATTAGCTGAAAATAAGTTGACGGGTCCTGACATTGTTAAAGATACTGAAGAAAAGATCCAACTTGTCAAGCAACGATTGAAAGAAGCCAGTGATAGACAGAAATCATATGCAGATCTGAAAAGAAAAGACATTGAGTATCAGGTTGATGATAAAGTGTTTCTAAAAGTGTCCCCATGGAGAAAAGTACTACGGTTCGAAAATAAAGGAAAACTCAGTCCCCGGTTTATTGGTCCTTACAGAATCCTAGAAAGGATTGGACCGGTAGCATATCGATTAGATCTTCCTAATGATCTATCAAAGTTGCATAATGCTTTTCATGTTTCGATGCTCCGGCGATATCGATCTGATGAGTCACATATCATACCAGAGCAAGATATCAGTGTCAGAACTGATTATACGTATGATGAAGAGCCTAAACAGATTTTAGCCAGGGAAGTTAAACAGTTAAGGAACAAAGAAATCCCTCTAGTCAAAGTGTTATGGCAACATCATGGAATACAAGAAGCGACTTGGGAACCTGAAGCAGCTATGCGGGCTCAATACCCTCAGCTCTTCAGTACAGGTATAATTTCGAGGACGAAATTCTTTTAGGGGGAGAGAGTTGTAATGCCCCTCAGTGTACCCTAGAAGAATTAACACTAATTAATTATTAGTGTCCATGTTTAATTGTGTGTATGTATGTATTGAAGGACTTAATTGAAAAGCAAAAGAGTAATTTTTGGGGCATTATTAGAAATAAAGGAAAGTTGAGGGACTAAATGGCAACTTTGACTTAAACTTGACATTTGGACCAATTGGAAATTAAAGTGAGGTAGATATTTGTGATGAAGGAGGGCCGGCCAACTCATGGTCTTCACTCTCCATCTTCATCTTCTCTATCTCCTAAACCCTAAACTCTCTCTCATCCTCTCTCTCTCTAGATTTCTTGGAATTTTTGAGAAAGAAGTAAAGGTTTACTTGGTTTTTGGGGGTTAAGGTAACTTGCTTCTCCTTTAATGTAAGTGATTCTTTGTATAGCTTGTTAGGTTTTCATAGAAGTGTTTTATGTGTTTTAGAAGGAGAAACAGGTAAAAGAAAGGGGAAGGAGACTCTTCAAGGTTGAAGAGAAAGGAAGAGTTATAACAAGGTATGAGAACTTAGGGTTTTCATGTGTGTAAAGATTTGTATTTTGTCATGAGAGAGGTCTTGAGTGTCTCTCTCATGGGTTTTATGGATGATTATAAGCTTGAAAGTTGATTAGAGTTGATAATTTGCATGAGGTGGTTAAAAGCATAAAATCTGTCTTAAAGATCATTTGACTAATCTGTGAGTTTTTGCTCATATCTTGAGCTATAGTTGTTCAAATGATGAAATTCCAATTGTTATGGAAACTAGACTTATAAACCTTGATTTTGTTAGAAGAGATCGAAATCTGATTTTCACTGCATGATAGTGAAAATCGAAATTGAATTCTGATTGTGGTTGTGAATGTATACTTATGAACAGTCTGTGGTTTTTTTTAAATATCTAAAGATTTACAGGTCCTATTGAGGAGATTTTTAGTGTTTTGAAAACTAGAATTGTAAACCTAAAACTTTGTAGAAGATAGTGTTTTCTGAAAAATTCATTTGGTATGTCAAAATTGAGATGCAATCTGAGTTTTTACATTAATTTACAGGATTTTTGAACAATAATCACTATAAGGCGGTTGCCCCGTCGTTTTATGTCGCGAGCGCGACATCAAACGGAAGCCTTGTGTCTCGAGCGTGACTTATGCCGCGAGCGCGACATCAAGAAATGCTTATTTAGGCCATTGCCTTCTGTCGCAAGCGCGACTTATGTCGCGAGCGCGACATTAAAGAGTGGTTCCAGGCCATTGTTCTCTGTCGCCAGCGCGACATTCGTCGCGAGCGCGACATTCGTCGCGAGCGCGACAATATGCCTTTATGTTTGTATTTTTTTTTTGACTTTAATTGGGATTTAAAATTTGCCTAAATCCTTCTAAGCTTACAAATCATCCTGAATTACAAGTTACAGTAAGGCATCTCTTTAATTACCAGATTCGCTAATAACAAAAAGGTATGTTTTATTACCTTAAATGAGTTTATGCAAGCGTTATTCCCTTGTAATACAAATAAATGATTATTTTGACAATAAATAATAGTAAAAAATGATAGTAAAGTTTTCTTGCATTTATTAATGCTATAATGGTATCTGTTGATGCAATGTCACACAATATGAAAAGTAATCGAATTAGGCCTGCACTTAAAGACTTGGTAGTGGATAAATAGGCATACGTATAGGGTTATCGCAGCTGCTTCTGTTTGACTCTTATGAGTCTTCTGTTTGTCTCTACATGAGACTTCTGTTCGGATACCTACGTGTATCCTTCTGTTTAGATACCTACGGGTATCCTTCTGTTTTGATACTTTCGGGTATCCATTGCACCCGTTATCCACACCCACAGGGAATTGTAATCAGGCCATTTGTGCAAATACATTATAAAGTATGTTATTGTTCTGATTATATGATACTGTTATATCTTGATTAATCTTGTAAGGCTTTGTATTTCTATCATTATTGAATGATTGGAAATAGCTACTGTAAGTAGTTATATGCATGTTATTAGTTGTTCCCCGCTAAGCTTTATAGCTTAGCACGGGTGTTTATCCGTGTAGGTTTGCAAGGTAGATCGTGTGTTCAGGGACAAAGCCAACAATCTCACAAGTCAACACAAGATTAGAAGTAGCATAAATGTTTGAGATTGATTTTTGTATCTCTTTTGGTTACATCTAAGGCATTTGTATATGTATAAAGGCATGTAATTATAAAGTTATGTTAAGAATACTCTACAGCAAGTGAAAGTATAAGTACATGATCATGCATGATGTGCATAGAATGTATGTATGTATGTTTATATATGCATCATTAACAGATAAGTCATAGCATTGATAGAATTAATGAATGTAATTAGTAACAGTAATTAGGATTATCTAGTATAGTCATTACATGATAGATATAGGATGCATACCAATGTATGCCAACCATGTATGACGAGACTTAATTAACTAAAACCCTTAAACAAATACTAAGGTATATAAGCCTTCCATTAATTTGAGGAGAACCAGAGTTCTTTATAGTGTGGGTTATTGACCACAGTCAAGCTCACATTATATCGAATATGTTCAAATCTAATTAAATTGGTCATCTTAGCTAGCCCATTAGTTTGTTGACCACAGTCAAGGCTAATGGTTCTAGAGGCAAGATTAGGGAATACATATATCATATGCATGCATCAAGAGTTGATAGCCTAATGATCCAATAGTTGTGTAGAGACACAATTGGTATAGAGATACCTACCTTTCAAGGGTATGGAATTTGGCTTGTTGACCACAGTCAAGGTCAAATTACATATCAAGGATTGGATATTGGCCCACTAAGAAAACCATCGGGTTTTCTCGGATTATATAGTAAGGGCTATTAATTCGCAATAAAATAGTGGGAGTAAATGGATTAATTAAAGACCTTATTAATGCATACATATATACGAACATACTCTCATATCTTTTCTTTTTCTCATCTAGGTCATCATCATGAGCACATCAAACATTAATATATGATCAATCTTGGATAACAAGTTGGTCGGCAACAACTATTCTGACTGGATCAGGCAAGTGAGAATTGTTCTCAGAGCTGAAAAGATCCACTATGTCTTGGATAAAGATCCACCACCACTTCCATCAGATGATGCCATTGATGAGATCAAAGGCATTTATCGAAAATACATGGAGGATGGTGAAGTAGCAGCATGTCTGATGCTGGGTGCTATGTCCTCGGAGCTTCAGAAGCAACATGAAATGATGGATGCTAGAACCATCGTTTTGCATCTAAAGGAGCTTTATTCTTCTCAGGCTAGAACTGAGCAATATGAGATTGCTCGAGCTCTATTTAGCTGCAAAATGGTGGAAGGCACTTCAGCTGCTACTCATGCATTGAAGATGGATGGGTATATTGAGCATTTAAGTAGACTTGGCTATGTTATGGATAATGATCTAAACATAGATTTAATCTTGTACTCGCTGGCTTTAAGTTATGCACCTTTCATGCTTAACTTCAACATGAACAAGTTCCAAGTATCCATTCCTGAGTTAATCAATATGCTCAAGACAGCTGATGGATCATTTAAGAAGGATCCAAAAAGTGTCATGGTTGTCACTTCTGCTAAAGGCAAGAAGCAGAAGAAGAAGAAGATAACCAAGGCGCAGCCAAAGAATGGTGGGATCTCCAAGAAGAAGGTTGCCAAGAAAGAGAATCCCAAAGGAACTTGCTTCCATTGTGGAAAGAATGGTCATTGGAAGTGTAACTGCAAGGCCTATCTAGATTCTCTCAAGGAGAAGAAGCAAGCTGATGCTTCTACTTCAGGTATTCATATGATTGAAATTAATACTTATTCTATTGCTTTAAAACAATCTTGGGTATTAGATACCGGATGTGGATCTCATTTATGTAATGATCTATAGGGGCTTAGAAGCTTTAGAAGAGTTGGAAAGGCAGAGATATGTTTGCAGTCAGCTACTGGACAGAACATCTCTACAACAATTGTGGGTACTTACTATTTGCCTCTTCCTAGTGGATTAGTACTGGAATTAAATAATTGTTATTATGTTCCAGCTTTGTCCAAAAGTATTATTTCTTTCAGTTGTTTGATGAACGATTATGATATTTCTTTAAAGGACAAATGTTGATACATTTTTAATAACAATATATTTTATGCAAAAGCTATCATTGAGAATGGTATATTTGTTCTTGATTTAATTAAAGAGGTATATAATGTGGATACCAAGAGAATGAAACATGATAATCTAAATACCTCATACTTATGGCATTGTCGTTTAGGCCACATAAATGAAAAACGCATGACCAAATTGCATAAGTCAGGTGATTTGGGATCATTTGATTATGAATCATTTGATACATGCGAATCTTGTTCATTGGGAAAAATGACAAAAGCTCCCTTTATTAGTAAAGGAGAACGAGCTAAAATGGTTTTGGACTTAATACATTAAGATGTATGTGGTCCAATGACTACACATGCCAGAGGAGGTTACTCCTACTTCATTACTTTCATAGATAATTATTCCAAGTTTAGATACATCTATCTAATGAAATATAAGTCTGAAGCATTTGAAAAGTTCAAAGAATTCAGAAATGAAGTAGAGAAACAACTTGGCAAAAGTATTAAAACACTTAGATCAGATCGAGGTGGAGAATACTTAAGTCAAGAGTTTCAGGATTATCTTAGAGATAATGGGATTTTATCTCAATGGACTCCTCCATATACACCACAACACAATGGTGTATCTGAAAGGAGGAATCGAACACTATTAGATATGATTCGATCAATGATGAGCCAAGCGGACTTGCCTAAGTCCTTTTGGGGATATGCACTAGAAACTGCTGTTTATGTGTTAAACAGAGTTCCTAGTAAATCGGTTGATGTTACTCCTATGAGATGTGGAATAACAAGAAACCCACGCTTTCTCATATGAAAGTATGGGGTTGTCCTGTTTATGTGAAGAGGACAATGTCAGACAAACTGGATGTTAAGTTTGACAAATGTTTATTTGTTGGATATCCAAAAGAAATGTTTGGATATTATTTCTATCATCGCTTAGAACAAAAGGTGTTTGTTTCAAGGCACGCTGTCTTCTTGGAAAGAGAATTTCTCCTACGAGAGGACAGTGGGAGTAAAATTAAACTTGGTGAAGTTCAAGACCCACAAATAGAAGATGATCAACCGATTGAACCCAAAACTGAATTTCATAATGATGAGATTACAGTTGAACCTGATTATACACAAAATCCTAGAAGATCTACTAGGATGCATTCTATCCCTGTGAGATATGGATTTCACATTGATTTGGATAGAGGCATAACTGTAGTAGAGGAAAATGAGCCTACAAGCTATCAAGAAGTTTTGAACAGTTAAGAACGTGATTTATGGCTTAAGGCTATGCAGTCTGAAATGGTCTCCATGTATGAGAACATAGTATGGACTTTAACTCAACCACCTGAAGGGATAAAACCCATAGGGTGCAAATGGGTCTTCAAAAAGAAGACTGACATGGAAGGTAATATAGTTACCTATAAAGCTCGCTTAGTAGCAAAAGGTTATCGTCAAAAAGAAGGTATTGACTATGACAAAACTTTTTCTCCTGTAGCGATGCTTAAGTCTATAAGAATACTTTTAGCCATTGCAGCTTATTATGATTATGAGATTTGGCAAATGGATGTGAAGACAGCTTTCCTTAATGGAAACCTAACCGAGGATGTGTATATGACACAACCAGAAGGATTCACATCAGGAAATGGCGAAAAGGTATGCAAGCTTCAAAGATCCATTTATGGATTAAAGCAAGCCTCTAGGAGCTGGAACATACGATTCAATGAGACAATCAAAGAGTTTGGTTTCTCACAGAATGAAAATGATCCTTATGTGTATAAAAGGGTCAGTGGGAGTGCAATTGTCTTCCTAGTTCTATATGTAGATGACATATTGATCATGGGAAATGACATTTCTCTTCTTCAATCTGTTAAAATATGGTTATCCAAGCAATTCTCAATGAAAGACCTTGGAGAAGCATCCTATATTATGAGAATAAGGATCTATAGAGATAGATCCAATAGGTTGCTAGGTCTTTCTCAGAGTACATATATAGATAAAGTATTAAAGAGGTTCAATATGGATCTCTCTAAGAAAGGGTTTATACCCATGGTGCATGGGAAACACCTTTCTATGTTTATGTGTCCACAGATACTAGAGGATAGAGAGAGCATGAATAGAATACCATATGCATCTGCAATTGGTTCTATCATGTATGCTATGTTATGTACACGTCCAGATGTAGCATTTGCTTTGAGTGTCACAAGCAGATTCCAATCTAATTTTAGAGAGGAACACTGGGCAGCTGTCAAGAATATTCTTAAGTACTTGAGAAGGACTAAGGATATATTCTTGGTGTATTGAGAGGGCAGTTTGGAAGTATATGGGTATATAGATGCCAGCTTCCAATCTGACAAAGATGATTGTAAATCACAATCTGGTTATGTGTTCATAATGGGAGGAGGAGCAGTTCGTTGGAAAAGTTCCAAACAAGAAACAACTGCTGATTCCACGATGGAAGCTGAGTACATTGCTGCTTCAGAAGCAGCCAAAGAAGCAGTCTAGATCAAAAATTTCATAACTGAACTAGGAGTGGTGCCTAGCATTGTTGCTCCGATTCCTTTATATTGTGACAACAATGGAGCCATTGCGCAAGCAAAGGAACCACGGTCTCATCAGCGATCCAAGCATGTTCTCAGATGCTACCATCTCATAAGGGAAATAGTAGCTAGAAATGATGTGAAAATAGAAAGGGTTCCCACAGATGACAATGTGGCGGATCCCCTCACAAAGCACTTTCCCAGATTAAGCATGATCACCATATAAATAGCATGGGTCTGAGACATATGAGTGATTGGCTCTAGTGCAAGTGGGAGATTGTTAGAGAGTATGCCCTAGAGCCCATGTAATAGGGATGTTTTTCATATGTATGAAATTTATATTCTTAATAAAAGGCATCATTCATTTATTAATGCTATGTTTGAATACATGAGTTTGTAAATCTTAAATTAATAAATGAAGTCCTAGATATTATAAACACAGTGCAAAGGCAATCATGAAGGTGTTCATGATGTGAGATGTCTATTGCATGCAAATGTCTTAATATCTAAATATCCCTAGTCATAGAATTAACAAGATAGGACATTGTTAATTCGGACAGACTAGCATAGGTTATGCTTCTTGAATGGTTCAAGCAGTGGTTCTCATAACTGTGATTATGGAAGATAATCAAAGCTAACATGTGGATACTTGTTAGAAGAACAAGTTCATTGGAGACCTGCATAGAGAATCCTCACATGGATATTAAATCTATGTCAGTGAGGAATCTCTTCATAGTGGTTGTGCAAGTATCCTTAGACTTGAGATCACCAAAGTTATCTTAAGTAGCAAGTGGTATACTTTGACTCCATAACTGATTACTTCCAACTGGGAGTGAACATAGTTAGGAGATTGGGTATATCGCATGATTCTATAATTGCCTTGTTCAGAGAATCTCTGCCAAGAGTAATATGCCGAGATGGATGGAGATCTATGAAGGGCATTTTAGGAACAATGGTTAAATTAATAGAACATACATAATTAGATTTATATGATTTGACAGAAATCCATACTCAGAATCTAATTGAGATAAGAGTGGTGAAAGAAGTAATTGCACGGTAACTGTTTCTATTGAAGGGTACAGTCAAACCACATGACTTTCCTGACATTTGGGTAGTCATGATGCCTAGCTAGAGGCCAATCATGACTTGTATAATGATGTATCAAAAGTATCAATAGGGATTGATAAGATGATTTAAAGGAGTTTAAATTATGTGAGTTTTGAATAGAACTCACAATTATATATTATACTGCCAACATAGACAGGAACCCAATAGGTCACACACATATATAGAAAAGGGTAAAATGGTAAAATAACAAGGATAATAAAATTTGATATTATTATGAAGGTAGATAAGTGAATAAGATAATAATTAATTAAAGAGTTTAAATAATTATGATCAAATAAAATTGTCCGCGAAACTTTTGAGAAATATTATGCAAAATAGGACCTAAGTGAAATAATGTATTTTATGATTAATTATTATTATCTTATAAGTGTTATAAGACTACTATAAGTGTTATAAGACTGATATAATAATTAATAGGTCCATTGGAGGAATTATTAAGGGCCAAAGGAATGAAAAAGTTGGAGGAAGCCCTCCAGAAGAGGGCCACACGTCAACTCCATACAGAAGGGCTTAGAGGGCTTTTTCTTGGACCAAATTAATTTATATATGTTAAATAAGTGTTATGGAACTCACATATTTAATTTGGTTGGATTTGGAATCCATGTGGGTATTTAAATCCAATTAGTTGCATAAAGGGCCTAGTTTGTGGGTTTTGTGCATAGACTCTTATGAAAATGTTTAAAGTGGATTTAATTAAGCCCAAATGATTATAATTAATTCCAGAGGCCCAATTAATAATTCTCCAGCAATTTTAAAGAGCCCAATCTCATTAAGGAGTTGGAATTTTAACCTAACTATAAAAGGCCAACTAATGAGAATTAGGGTTAAGTGATTAAAACAAAAAGAAAGTCTTTTCTCTTAATCTCTCTCTCCCTTTTGTGCCAACTCTTAAGCTAGCTCTTGGAAATTTTGGCCAGCCCTAGTTAAACACCAATTTGTTGGTTTAATTTACCCCTTTTTAGTGTGGATTACTCATTCGAGGTGTTCGATTTTGGACACTGTGGTTTGCGACAACCTGGTGCAAAGTAAAATCAACTGTTCAACAAAAATCAAAGGTAATTTTTCTTATTCTCTTATAGTTATATTGTGTATTCATGGCAAGATCAAATCTAATGGTTAAAAAATTTTAAAATTCCGCTCATGTATGTGATGCATGTAACCGTTAAATTCCAACAACAAATGATAAAGTAAAGTGAGAATAATATTAACTATACACATTAAATTTTCAAGTATAATGTCATGTCATCACAATTATAAGTCATGTATTTATATTCAAGTTTCATATAATGCATTTTCTTTAGGTTTCATATCATATCTTTCATTGATACATATTTAATTACTTCTTGTTTTAAACCTACTATTTCTTATGGTTATGGATAATAGGTATATGTAGATATCTAAAAGCATTGCATATAAATACTTTAAGGTATTTGACATGTGGATACCTGAAGGTATCTAGCATACAGAGATGATTTAGACTTGACATGTGGACACTATAGGTGTTAGTCATATGGCAATTGCATTGTAACCATATAGGCATGCCTATCTATCCAAAACCAAGACAAAAGCATAAGCAACTATGATTAATTCATTTTATCATTCATCTTTTTCATCATCAATTCATTAATAAATAATATATATTCAATTATGCTCATATAATCAATGTATATATTCATATGTGCTTGTTGTAAGCTTATGATCAATGTAAATGCATAAAATCAATTATATACATGTAACTCAATTTGCATGTATTTTTTTAATATCAGTATTTTAATGTATCATGTTATACTTCATTCATATTAAGTCATTATTTATCTTTATAAATGTATTGAATAAGTTTTGTTAATTTTAGAAAAGCTTTCAACAAAGTTAAGGGTCATTTCGGCGAGACAAATTCAAGTTTCAATAAAAGACAAAGGACTTATGGCTACCAGGAATTGACTAATAGCCATTAAGATCACTCAAAGTAACATTTTGGAATTTCTAAACCATTTCACATAGCCAACAAGGATACCTCATGGTCGTCAAGGCATTTTTGCTAGTCATGAACGGTTTCTAACATGCCCAGTTCTCGTGATAGATTTTTAAGGTCAAACTCCGTGGCATGTTTAACAAGGTAAATGAACTTTTTATTGTAAGGTGTCTACTCAAAATTACTTACCCTAAGTCTTAGGTTTTCAAAGAATCAAAAATCAAGTCATTTTAATTTAAAAAATGTGATTTATGGAAAAAAATTTCTTAATTGCTTGTAGGTACCTTTTAAGGAAATAATTATTCTTTGTTTTTGAAAAATTTTTGGGAATTGTTGGGATAGATTTAGGTATAAACTCTTGATAAAAATTTCTCTATTATGAGTCTAGGTTCTATAGAAATATATTCATATCATTTGGATCTCTATAGTAAGTTTTATACCTAAATTAATGCAGACTACACCAAAAAATAGTTGTAGTATAATATCACCGTTTCCAATCCTATTTTTGTGTGTCTTAAAGATAGAATGGGTTATTGTCCCTTCAAGAAATTCATAGTTTTAGGTCTTAATTCTTATTTCCACCTAGATTCATCTAATTTCAAGGTCAATAGGCTGAGATATGGCCGTAACAAAAAAATTTGTTTAGAGGGACATATGATAGAAAATTTCCCAAACTACTTTTCATGCCTTAATCAAGTTCAAACACGCAATTAAACACTCAGTCTTTGATTTATCATCCAATACAATAAAAATACCAATTTAATCATGCCAAGCATATGAAAATCAATTAAATAATTACTATAACTCAAAAATGCCCAACTAGCTTTATGAGCTTCTTTCTTTTCTTTTCCTTTTGATTTGGATAAATTCTCCCACTTAATCCAATTAAACCCTTAATTCTAGCACCCTTCCTTAAATCCCTATAGCGTGTAATTTTTATGCCATATGGATAAAAAATAGTGGAGTAAGGAAGTGGCCAACCATCTCTCCTTAAAATATCTAAATTTTCATTCATTTTCTACACACCCATATGTAAGCTTCTTATTGGTCCACTTGTTAGGCTTTGGTAAATTTACAATTTCCTCCCAAACTCTTTTAATTCAACATTTACATATAATATTAGCTCTATTTATGTATTAATCCATGTCTTATATTTATTTATGCATATATATGTCAATTTGAGAAAATTATCGTATTGCCTTTGTCTTTTAGATTAATTTCCTTTACACCATTTACTACTCTTTAACTCACATAACTCTTTATGTTTACTTTCTAATGCATGCTAGACATGTTTTAACAATACTATGGTGTAATTTGGGGCCTTACATAGCACTCTCAATTAAGAGCACATCCACAAGCTTGGTGTAATTTTTTTTGGGTAAGTTCAACAAACTAGGATGTATAAACCAACTCATTCCAACTATAGATATGCCTAATGGGCTGGGATAAAAATCCTAATATGTTTGAACAAACTTAAAAAGCCAAGGCTAGCATCACATTCAAATGCATATTTATTAAGGCATTTATATGCTAACTTATGAAATGTATCTATGCCATTATGTGCATTAGATATGGTAAAATTTAGAGCCATCCAAACATGGTTCCTTCATAAAAGGTCTAACTCATCATAATTATAACAACAAATTAATTCATCATTTGATATGCCAAAAAGCATAAATATTGGACTAGTGATTATCATCTATATCACATTCCCACATCAAGTGAATTTAGGCTTCTACTTCAAGACATCATGAAGGTAAAATAAGGACACCTAACATATTCTAAGGCTCTAGCATGATTTCTAATGCAATTTTTTTAAGGAAGATAAAAGTTTTTAATTTAAGGCCAATTTAAAAAATGTTAATTAGGAGTACTGTGAAGTCTCATGTGTCCATAGTGTATTTCTCATTGTGATGTGCATTATGGACTTTATGAGGGATCATTTTGTCACTTTACACTGGTCAAAGAGTTTAACCTAATTTGCTTAAATCAAGTTCTTTGGGTACTAGTTTAGCATCTTGGGTTACCTTATCCACTTATTGGC
Source organism: Excoecaria agallocha (assembly GCA_037975025.1). NCBI lineage: Eukaryota > Viridiplantae > Streptophyta > Magnoliopsida > Malpighiales > Euphorbiaceae > Excoecaria > Excoecaria agallocha. Next base: position 445,579 of record CM075820.1, on the reverse strand, counting down.
GATCAATCTCAAAGTACATATTTTAGGCATCACAAGGTGTTTAAATAGAGTTGCCACCGAATAGAACAATGAGAAGTGGTCTAACCCTATGAGGTAAAACTAAGAGAAGGGTTTGGAACCTCACTCTAATTCATACCCTTAATTAATATTGGTTTAAGTTTGAGCCTTTAATTTAAAAAGTTTATATGTCTTTTCATGCATGCAAATCATGGCATAAAATATAAAACACACTCAATCATCTTTAAAAATTATGTAAAACATGATATTTTCCCTACATCTATTAAGAAATTCCCAATAGTTATTTAATATAATTATTTTTTTCTTTTTGTGGAAAACATGAATTTTTGGTAAAAAATGGGATATCCATCCATTATATTGATAAGAACTCCAAATTTATTTTTATAAATTTATTTATGTGATATTTTCATTTATCAAATCAAAATATTTTTGTTACACTAAAATCATGCATGTAAATAAAGCATATAAATAAATAAATGCGTAATTAAAATCTAATATCATCTATAAGTGATATATTCAATAAATAAATACAGGAATTAAATGAGGAACTTAAATAAATGTAGAAATTAAATAAATGCAGGTAGTTAAAAAAATACATAAATAAAAAAATAAAATTAAATAAATGAAATATATAAGCTAAATAAAAAGAAAATGGAAGAAAAAAATAAATTTTACAAAATTTTATAACTTAAAAGGCATTAAAAGAGTTTAACTCTTTTGAGTTTTCACACAACAATGGCCAGGAAACAAAAGCATCTAACAAGAGTTGAGGGAATTCAATCCTTATTAGAACATATACAAAAATAAGGATTTTTGAGAAATCTTTAAAACTGAATAAGAGTTGAAAGAGTTTAATCCTCATTGTTTTCCTTTGTTTTTTGATCCTTGGTACAAAGATTACAAAAGGCATCCAACCATAATTGAAGGAATTTAGTCTTTCATGGAACTTGCATGAAAACATGTAACGGTTGTTTAAATTAATCAAAACCTATTCAAAAACTAATTTTCTTCTTTATTCTAATACTATCATAGTTATGGGTTTACTGTTCTACTAAACAACAACACATAAAACTTCATAAAAAAAATCAACCTCAAAGCCATTAAAACATTTTATTTTCATTTAATCAAACATTACACATTTTATCAAAATTATCATATCATTTTTATTAAAATCAAAAGCACATTAAAATCAAAACAATCTATATGTAGATTTGATGAACATGCTCATACACATATGAATGGATTTCACAACCTAGATCTAAAAATTTGCATTTCAAATATAAACATATTGCAAAGCATAAGCATAAGATTAAAGCATCAAAAGAAAGAATAATGGGTTTATTCAGCATATTTAACTAGTGAGTGGCTAAATAAACCTTTTTAAAGGTTATAGAATGAGCAAGAAATCCTTATATGATCTTACCTTTAGATTTTAGCTTCAAAGACTCAAGAAAAACTCCAAACAATCTAAGATAATGAAAATTCAAAGATCAAATAGAGCTTTTTAGCTAATTTTAAATGGGTTTTTTTTAGAGATTTTGGGACTATATGGAAAGGAAAATAGACTTAAAATTGTGATCCCTATTAAATCAAATTAACAAGTATTATTACTAGAAATTGAAAGGTTCAATGTTCATTAGAAAATCCTAATGACCATTGAATCCTGAAAACAATTTATAAAACGCATGTTTTTATGTTCCAACGGGTGTTAACATATGCCAACACTAATTGAAAACTAAAAAATTGGCATTTTTTATACCTTAACTTGCATTGATAGATATTAGTGGCCGCTGAAAGGTAATTGTAACACACTTATTCTATAATCAAACTTTAACCATATAATAAATATGTAATTAAGAAATTAATCTTAAGTCACTTTAAAGCAACCACTATAACCATAACTCTTTACTTCCATTATAAGCTTAACATCAAAGCATTTACACAATGTTAGTGCAATTAAATGCCTTAAATTCTATCTCAAAATGAACATATAACAACATCTCTGTACATTTACAAACTTCCATTCTATAATAACATCTATACTGTATACAACTCTTAGTACAATTAAGAACTTATAAACCTTAAATCCTTAAAATAAATACTTCAAAAAATAAATTCATTTATGACATGTGTTAGCTATCCCGCTGTAGATATCATCCTTGAGAAAAAGACCTATCTTGACAACCTATATAGATAAAAATCCGTGCTGAGTTATAAAGCTTAGTGGTGAATAAACAACATATAGAAGACCTCATTCAAATGCCGTCAAAATAATCACATGCACTTAAAGCAAGAAAACTTTAAACATACATCTTTACTATGATAAATAATTGGTGATAAGTTTAAGGCATTTTAGCATATTTAGCAATCACATTTAAATTTATATTCTATCTCCTGTTATTAATTAATTCCTTACTCATCAATTTAATAGATGTCTTGCACATATTAATATAACACTTAATATCATATACAACAAGTTGATTTCCTTATTTAATATAATTCACTGACTAATTAAGGTGTGAATTACTAAACTTTCACATATGTTTTAGTCAAATTATACTCACAGAAGATTCATATCTATAATCATAATAGTCTAAATTAATTAACTAAATTCACATACATATAGACATATTCTTATGTATCAATTTTTGTACATACCAATATATGTATACTTTACTACTCTAAGTATCCACCACATCTATTCATAGACTTAATGTTAATATAATTATTATGGCCTCATTTTCATCCCTTAAGTGTGGTTGGAGATCATTGTTATATTTAGATAAACATTAGATCATTTCTTGCCTATATACTAAATCAATCATGTACATACTAGTTATAAATTAATAACTTAGTTGTTATTCTTGCTATACCATTTTCCATGTCTCCTTATATATAGTTCTATTTTTGATGATGCGTAGATATATTTACTTACTTCTACATCAATCTAAAAGTTGTATACATATACTACATGTTCATAATACATTAGTGTTTATGTATGATAAGTCATAGACACCATTATTCAATGATAAGCAAAGTAACATAAAGCTATAAGGAATACATCTTAGTCAATATAACTATTGGAAGACATTATACTTCACAAGTATAAACACATGTAACTTGTTTTCCTAAGTATAGGAAACATTTGGAAATTATCTTAATGATTCACAACTTTAATATACGAGGAGTCTTGCAAATCACTTATCAACACCAAGTAAGTAACATGTAATTATAAGGAACATACATTGACCAATATAGTTATTGATAATATAGTAATGATGTACAATTTCAATATGTGTATAACTTATAATTCCAGTATGCACATGCGATACAGTATGTTGTAAATATACATATATAAAATGTAATCTCCTTTAGTATAATGTTTTCCATGTAAATTATAGAGATGTCATATAAAGATAATATGAAAATCATATTAAGTATTATCATGCTTTTTTATCTTTTAGTTTACTATGATGCTTTTCTTTACTTTGAAATAGGCCTACACTTTCTTAAAAGAAGTCGATAATGGGTGGTACATGTGGTACTCGAAGGTACAAGTTATCGAGGTACCTGAAGGTATCAATTATATAAACCTAAATGGGGTCAAACTATACTTTAGATAAGTCAAATAGACTCGAATGGGGCCAGCTACAACCCAAACGGGGGTGTTTATGATCTAAATGGTGCCATTTATGCCCCTAATAGGGTCAAAACTATACTATTGCAGCTGTAAGGTACCCTTATAGGTATGCCCATCTGTCCACATCCTAGACAAAGTGCAAGAAGTTAAATCTCTTTACTTTACTTAACTTTTTCCAAACATATACATATATGCACATGCATACTCATGTGTAACTATGCAAAAGGGTAGTCATATATCTGTTTATGTATAACTTCTATTTAAACATATGGTCATGTACACTATTGAGTGTTACTATTTTGTACTTGAAATCAGTTTAAGGAATGTAAACTATTTCCAATCCTTTACATAGACATAAGTGTATACATTATTTATAACTATGTGAATGATATTGCATGCATGCTTTAGTATAGATATGTTGTATTTGTAATCTATATAAAGACATGTAAAATCATCATATATGTGATACTTATAATAATCATATTCTAAGCTTCTTTATTCCAAATAATGTGTGTGTGTATGTTTGTAACATATTTCCTTTAAAGTGTAATTTACAATTAGATTCACATAATAACATATTTATATTTTCATGTTTACACGCGCAAATAAATTACTAACATCCTTATACGGTATATTTATCATCACTATAATTATATGGAAACAACATATATTTGCATTATTATTATTTCATAAATGAACACTTATAACATCCACTATGTAACAATACTATACATCTTATATTTATAGCACATCATCATTTATCAAGCTTAGATTGGTGTCACTACAATAAAATGGACTTTCAGGGATGACCTTTTAGGGACTAGGGCAAAATCTAGTCTTTAAAAATTCATTTAAGGGACCAGGTTTTTAACAGGTCCTGATTTGCATCCTATCAGTGAAAAGAATTTATTTGGTCCCTCAAAAATAAATTTTTGGTCCTTAAAGAAACTAATAATGCGCTACTAAAGTTTTACTTTAAAGAAAAAGCTTTTCTAATGGAAAAAAATTAAAAACTTCCAAACCCTTCTCTATAATAAAACTTTTAGTCCCTTTAAAAACCTAACAATCCCAAAATCAAAATCACAATCAAGAATCCATCTTCTTCTCTGAATCAACAAGTGCATCTTCTTTGGCAGCACCGTATCCCTCAAAAACCATGGTCATAAGCACTATCTTCAAAAATCAGTAAGGCCATGTTTGGTGCTCTATCCAAAAAAGCTGCCTCTCCAATAAGCCTCTCCTCCCCCTTGAAGTCTGCATCCAAGTACTCCGAGTGCGACCTATCTGAGCCGTGTTCGTGTCCTCTCAGATAATGGAAGCAGTTAAATAATGAAAGCAACCACAAAGAAGGTCGACCATATTTATCCTCTACCATCGAGTGGTGTTGGAACTGCCTCTATCGACGGTGAAGATGACAAGAACTCTAATGATGGAAGGCATGACATCAATAAGAAGTTAAGAAATCAGATGAGAAAGTTCCAAACATTAATAAGAAAATGAAAGGGGTAGGCTTTTTAACTTTTCTGATTTCTAGATTTTTGTAAAGACTCTACTAGATAATCCTAATTACTGTTACTATTTACTTTTATCTATACAATTATCTTTGTTAAGTCATTATGAATCATCAGTCATCTATGCATATATGTGCATACACACATCATCATGCTATATTATTCATGTCATATTGAGAGTCATACTTGCCATACTATAGGATATTACATACATAGACTTAATAATTACATGCCTTTACATATGAATTTATCTTTAACTACCAAAAGACATAATTAAGTTACATACTTAAATGCACCCTTCCTAAATTGATGCTGGCTGATAAGATTGTGGACCTTGTCCCTGACCAAACTTCCTACCCTGTGGACCTACACGGATGAACACCCGTGCTAAGCTATAAAGCTTAGTGGGGAACAACTAATATATGCACATGAATATTATTCACAAGTATGCAATTATAAAGTATATGCACAACATATTAGAAGATTGATTAAATCAATGGATCATTTAATATAAATTATCAACTGTATACATATTCCATTTATCCTATTCATTTGCCTGCTTAATTTCTTGTGGGAGTGGATAACGGGTACTGTGGATACCAAAGGTATCAAATCTGTGAATACCCGAAGGTATTAAATCTGTGGACCCCTTTGGGTCAAAACTATGGTCTCATATAGAGACAACTGTGGACTCATGAGAGTCAGACTATAGCAGCTGCAACTATAACCCTATAGGCATGCCTATCTACCCACGACCAAGTCTTTAAGTGCAGGCTTAATTCGATTACTTTTCATATCATGTGACATTGCATTAGCAAATACCATTATAGCATTAGTAAATGCAAGAAAACTTTACTATCATTTATTACTATTCTTTATTGTCAAAATAATCATTTATTTGTATTACAAGAGAATAACGCATGCATAAACTCATTTAAGGTAATAAAACATACCTTGTTGTTATTAGCGAATCTGGTAATTAAAAAGATGCATTACTATAAACTTTTAATTCAGGATGATTTATAAGCTTAGAAGGGTTTGGGCCAATTTTAAATTCCAATTGAAGTCATAAAAATACAAATATTAAAATAGAACATAAAGGCAATTGTCGCGCTCGCGATGAATGTCGCGGCCGCGGCGATAATCGCGCTCGCGACAAACAGCGATGGCCTTGAACCACTCTTTGATGTCGCGCTCGCGACAGAAGGAAATGGTCTAAATAAGCATTTCTTGATGTCGCGCTCGCGACATAAGTCGCGCTCGCGACATCAAACGACGGGGCAACCGCCTTAAAGCGATTATTGCTCAAAAATCTTGTAAATTAATTTAAAAACTCAGATTGCATCTCAATTTCGACATACCAAACGAATTTTTCAGAAAACAATATCTTCTACAAAATTTTAGGTCTACATTTCTAGTTTTCAAAACACTAAAAATCTCCTTAATAGGACCTATAAATCTTTAGATGTTTAAGAAAAACCACAGACTGTTTACAAGGGCACATTCACAACCACAGTCAGAATTCAATTCCGATTTTCACTATCATGCAGTGAGAATCAGATTTCGGTCTCTTCTAACAAAATCAAGGTTTACAAGTCTAGTTTCCATAACAATTGGAATTTCATCATTTGAACAACTATAGCTCAAGATATGAGCAAAACACACAGACTAGTCAAATGATCTTTAAGACAGATTTTATGCTTTTAACCAAATCATGCAAATTATCAACTCTAATCAACCTTCAAGCTTATAATCATCCACAAAACACATGAGAGAGACACTCAAGACCTCTCTCATGACAAATACAAATCTTTACACACATGAAAACTCTAAGTTCCCATACCTTATTTGAGCTTTCTCTTCTTCAACCTTGAAGAGTTTCTTTTCCCTTTCCTTTGCTTGCTTCACCTTCTATACACATAAGACACCTCTAAGAAACCAACAACTAATCTATGAATCATACACATAAAAGAATAATAAAATCATCTTACCACAAAAATCCAAGTAAAACTTCTCTCTTTTTTTTTCCAACACAAATAATTCTTAGAGAGAGAGAGGATGAGAGAGAAAAGTTAGAAAAGATGAAGATGGAGAGTGAAAAACCAAGAGACTTGGCCGGCCACCCTCCATCAAAATATCCCCTTCCCTTTCTCAACTATTGGCCCACATGTCACTTAAACCTCACTTTTGCCAATAAATCCTTGAACTTTCTTTATTTCTATTCTTACCCCAATTCTTTTACTTTAGTTTTTCAATTAGGTCCTTCCACATGAAATTAAACTTATTTAACCATGAATAATAATAATTAATTAATGAAAATTCTTCTAGGGTACATGAAGGGGTATTACAACTCTCTCCCCCTAAAAGAATTTCGTCCTCGAAATTCATACCTGTGTTGAAAAGTTATGGGTATTGAGCCCGCATAACTTCTTCAGGTTCCCAAGTCGCTTCTGGCACACCATGGTGTTGCCATAAGACTTTGACTAAGGGAATCTCTTTGTTTCGCAACTGTTTAACTTCTTTAGCCAGTATCTGTTTAGGTTCTTCATCATACGTATAATCAAATTTGACACTAACATCTTGCACTGGTATGATGTGTGACTCATCAGATCGATACCGCCGGAGCATTGAAACATGAAAAACATTATGCAATTTTGATAGCTCACTGGGAAGCTCCAAACGGTATGCTACCGATCCAATCCGACCCAAGATCCTATAAGGACCTATAAACCGTGGGCTAAGCTTTCCTTTCTTTCCAAACCGTAATACCTTTCTCCATGGGGACACCTTTAAAAACACTTTATCGCCAACCTGATATTCAATATCTTTCCTTTTTAAGTTGGCATAAGATCTCTGCCTGTCACTGGCTTCCTTTAATCTCTGTTTAACAAGTTGAATCTTCTCTTTAGTGTCTTTAACAATATCAGGACCCGTCAACTTGCTTTCAGTTAACTCTGTCCAACAGGAAGGAGTTCTACATTTCTGACCATAGAGCGCTTCATAAGGTGGCATACCAATACTAGTTTGGTAGCCATTATTGTATGCAAACTCCATCAGAGTAACATATCTATCCCAGCTTCCTGGAAAATCTAGCACACAGCCTCTTAACATGTCTTCTAGCACTTGTATAACCCTTTCTGACTGTCCATCAGTCTGAGGATGAAATGCAGTACTAAGGAGAAGTTTTGAGCCTAAGGCTTGCTATAAACTCTTCCAAAATCTGGAAGTGAACCTCGGATCCCTATCTGAAACAATTGAAATAGGCACCCCATGCAATCTAATAATTTGATCTATGTACAACTCAGCCAATCTATCCATGGAATAGTTGGTTCGAACTGGTATAAAGTGAGCCACCTTTGTCAGTCTGTCTACGATGACCCACACTGCATCATGTTTTCTTTGGGTAGTGGTCAAACCTGTAATGAAGTCCATCGTGACATCGTCCCACTTCCATTGAGGAATGGGAAGAGGATTCAACAATCCCGAAGGAAGTTGATGCTCTGCTTTTACTTGTTGACAGGTTAGGCACTTGGAGACATAATCAGTTACATCTCTTTTCATTCCTGGCCACCAATAGAATTGCTTCAAGTCTCTATACATCTTGTTGCCACCTGGATGCATGGTAAATACTGTACTGTGGGCTTCGTGCAATAAAGCCTCCTTTAACTCTTTAACATCTGGTACACACAAACGATTCCGATAATAAAGACCACCATCACTTCCAACAGAGTATTCTATCGGACCTCCTAAACCAGCTGAATGAATCAACTGTTGCAACTTTACATCATCTGCTTGTGCATCTATCACTGTCTGTCTTAGGCTAGGACGAGCTCGTAATTAGGCTAACAAAGCTCCATTAGAAGAAAACTTCCATTTACAGTCTTGTAATAATAAAGTTGCCATCATTTTCCGACTCAAAGCATCAGCTACCACATTTGCTTTTCCTAGATGATAGTCGACTATACAATCATAGTCCTTGAACAATTCTAGCCACCTGTGTTGTCTTAAATTAAGATCTCGTTGAGTAAGCAAGTATTTAAGACTCTTGTGATCAGTAAAGATCCTGCACTTCTCACCATAAAGATAATGCCGCCATATCTTTAAAGCAAACACAATCGCGGCTAGCTCTAGATCATGAGTCGGATAATTCTGTTCATGAGGCTTTAACTGTCTTGAAGCATAGGCAACTACCTTACCCTCTTGCATCATAACACAACCCAATCCATTTCTCGATGCATCACTGTACATGGCATATTCCTTATCCGCTACTGGTTGAGTAAGAACTGGAGCTTGAGTTAACATCTCTTTTAACTGATCAAAACTGGCTTGACAACGTTCTGTCCACTCAAATTTAGCTTCTTTTCGTAATAATCTAGTGAGTGGAGAGGCAATTACTGAAAATCCTTGCACAAACCGTCTATAATAACCGGCTAAGCCCAAGAAACTTCAGACCTCGGGTACATTTCTAGGCGGTTTCCAATTTACTATTGCCTCAATCTTTTTAGGATCCACTCTGATGCCTTCAGAAGACACCACGTGCCCAAGGAAAGCAACTTCTTTAAGCCAGAATTCGCATTTGCTTAACTTTGCATACAATTGTTGCTCCCTCAAGGTCTGTAGTACTATTCTCAGATGTTCTGCATGCTTCGCTTCATCACGAGAATAAACCAAAATATCATCTATGAATACCACAACAAACTGATCTAAATAGGGTCTGAACACCTTATTCATCAGATCCATGAAAGCAGCCGGTGCATTAGTCAACCCGAAAGGCATTACTAAAAATTCGTAATGTCCATATCGAGTCCTAAATGCAGTCTTCTGGACATCCATGTCTTTAACTTGAAGTTGATAATACCCCGATCTCAGATCAATTTTAGAAAACATTCCTGCACCTCGTAACTGATCAAAAAGATCCTCAATCCGAGGTAAAGGATACTTGTTCTTCACAGTCACCTTGTTAAGCTGTCTGTAATCGATACACATTCTCAGAGTGCCATCCTTCTTTTTAACAAACAGCACCGGCGCACCCCAGGGTGATACACTAGGCTTGATAAAGCCTTTGTCCAACAACTCTTGCAACTGAACCTTTAACTCCTTTAATTCTGTTGGTGCCATTCTATAAGGTGCTCTGGAGACAGGAGCTGTACCAGGTACAACCTCAATTGATAACTCAACTTCTCTTTCCGGTGGCAACCCAGGAAGTTCTTCAGGAAAAACATCAGGAAATTCATTGATCACTGGGATGTTCTGAAGACTAACTGTCTCTCTTTTCAAATCAAGAATTAAAGCCAGGTATGCTTCACATCCCTTTCGAAGAAATCTTTTCGCTTTCATTGCAGAAATAACATTGGTTAAGGGTTTAGACTTACTACCCTTAATCAATGTCTCAACTCCCCCATCTTTCTTAACAATTACCATTTTAGCTTTACAATCTACTATGGCCTGATACTTAGATAACCAGTCCATACCCAGGATTACATCAAATTCGTGAAAAGGTAACACTATCAAATCAGCTGGAAACTCTCTCTTTTGAACTCTAATTGGGCAATTTCTATAAACTTTATTAACATGTATACTATGGCCCTAAGGACTAATCACACATATATCATAGTTCAAACGATCAACAACAGATACATTTCTACCCCGCTCCCCATTACAAATATATGAATGTGTAGATCCTGGGTCTATAAGCACATACACATCAGTATCATAGAGGGAGAATGTACCAGCTATGATATCAGGAGCATCAGCATCTTCTCGAGCTTTCATCGCATAAGCTCTAGCAGGAGGTGTCGGAGTAAATGGTCGATCCACCGCCTCAGATACATTCCTGGACTGAGCCCTAAACTGGCCCGATCCACTTCTACCTCTACCCCGACTTCTGCCAGATGAAGGTGCTTGAGAAGCTCCTCGATTACTCTGTCGACTGGAAGCTTGCTCTTGTGTCAGAGGACAATTAGCCATAAAGTGCTCCGTACTGCCACACCTAAAACAACCACCTGTAAGCATCCTACAGGTGCCCCAATGTCGCCTGAAACAATAGGTGCACTCTGGAGCCTGTCCTCTACCCTATCCTGAAGCAGCACCTCTACTAGATCTCCCCGAATTAAAGGTCCCCTGTTGTCTTCCTCTAGAAGCAGGGCGATTCCCAGATTCTATAGATTGCTCTCCTTGCTGTGCTCTTGTTCTTTTTCCCGAGGAAGAACCACCCCGAGAAAAACTTCTTTTTCTTTGCTCTCTTTCTCTTTTCACATTCTCTTCTTTTTCAACCCGAATAGCCGCCTGCACCAACTGATGATAATCTACAGGATGCAAAGAAATAGGGCCTATCAAATGATCCCGGATATGGTCATTCAATCCCTCTTGAAACTGGTGACATTGAAAAGTCCCAGTTAACATAGGCCTCGGTGCATACTTACTCAGGCGACTGAATTCTGCTTCGTATTCAGCCACTGACATGCCTCTTTGCCTTAGATTCAAAAACTGTTTTAGCTTCTCATCTTTGTATGCTTCTGTTACATATCTCTTTTTGAATTCAGCAACAAAGAAGTCCCAAGTGAGAATGTCAGGTAGCTGGGGTTGAGTTTGAACTAGCTTCCACCAGTCATAAGCCACTCCTTGAAGCAAAGACATAGCACACGCTACCTTCTGATTGGCGGGGCATTGAATCTCTGTGAACACTCTCTCCAATCTTTCAAGCCATAACTCGGCTTTCTCAGACTCTTTCCACGTAGAGCCTAAGAATTCTTCCGCACCATGCTTTCTAAGTTCAGAAATAGGAGCCTTGGGTGCAGTCATTCTTTGTAAGATCTGAGCCATGTCCTGGGAAATTTTTAACAAAGCTTCCCCAGCATTGGCAGCAGCTGCACCGCCTCTCGAAGATGTGGAGGTGTCGGGCTGAGAAGGATTCGATTGAGCAGGTAAATTACTCTCAGCCGACTCATCTACTCCATCAAAATGACCTTCCATCCCGAACTATATTAAGAAACACAGGAACAACCACAATCAGCCAACATCAACATACTTCTATATATCTATAACCCTTGAAATTGCCTATTGGCCAGAACCGCCTAAACCAAGGCGCTCTGATACCAAAGATGTAAAGACTCTACTAGATAATCCTAATTACTGTTACTAATTACTTTTATCTATACAATTATCTTTGTTAAGTCATTATGAATCATCAGTCATCTATGCATATATGTGCATACACACATCATCATGCTATATTATTCATGTCATATTGAGAGTCATACATGCCATACTATAGGATATTACATACATAGACTTAATAATTACATGCCTTTACATATGAATTTATCTTTAACTACCAAAAGATATAATTAAGTTACATACTTAAATGCACCCTTCCTAAATTGATGCTGGCTGATAAGATTGTGGACCTTGTCCCTGACCAAACTTCCTACCCTGCGGACCTACACGGATGAACACCCGTGCTAAGCTATAAAGCTTAGTGGGGAACAACTAATATATGCACATGAATATTATTCACAAGTATGCAATTATAAAGTATATGCACAACATATTAGAAGATTGATTAAATCAATGGATCATTTAATATAAATTATCAACTGTATACATATTCCATTTATCCTATTCATTTGCCTGCTCAATTTCCTGTGGGAGTGGATAACGGGTACTGTGGATACCAAAGGTATCAAATCTGTGAATACCCGAAGGTATTAAATCTGTGGACCCCTTTGGGTCAAAACTATGGTCTCATATAGAGATAACTGTGGACTCATGAGAGTCAGACTATAGCAGCTGTAACTATAACCCTATAGGCATGCCTATCTATCCACGACCAAGTCTTTAAGTGCAGGCTTAATTCGATTACTTTTCATATCATGTGACATTGCATTAGCAGATACCATTATAGCATTAGTAAATGCAAGAAAACTTTACTATCATTTATTACTATTCTTTATTATCAAAATAATCATTTATTTGTATTACAAGAGAATAACGCATGCATAAACTCATTTAAGGTAATAAAACATACCTTGTTGTTATTAGCGAATCTGGTAATTAAAAAGATGCCTTACTATAAACTTGTAATTCAGGATGATTTGTAAGCTTAGAAGGGTTTGGGCCAATTTTAAATTCCAATTGAAGTCATAAAAATACAAATATTAAAATAGAACATAAAGGCAATTGTCGTGCTCGCGACGAATGTCGCGGCCGCGGCGATAATCGCGCTCGCGACAGACAGCGATGGCCTTGAACCACTCTTTGATGTCGTGCTCGCATCATAAGTCGCGCTCGCGACACAAGGCTTCCGCTTGATGTCGCGCTTGCGACATCAAACGATGGGGCAACCGCCTTAAAGCGATTATTGCTCAAAAATCTTGTAAATTAATTTAAAAACTCAGATTGCATCTCAATTTCGACATACCAAACGAATTTTTCAGAAACACTATCTTCTACAAAATTTTAGGTCTACATTTCTAGTTTTCAAAACACTAAAAATCTCCTTAATAGGACCTATAAATCTTTAGATATTTAAGAAAAACCACAGACTGTTTACAAGGGAACATTCACAACCACAGTCAGAATTCAATTCCGATTTTCACTATCATGCAGTGAGAATCAGATTTCGGTCTCTTCTAACAAAATCAAGGTTTACAAGTCTAGTTTCCATACCAATTGGAATTTCATCATTTGAACAACTATAGCTCAAGATATGAGCAAAACACACAGACTAGTCAAATGATCTTTAAGACATATTTTATGCTTTTAACCAAATCATGCAAATTATCAACTCTAATCAACCTTCAAGCTTATAATCATCCACAAAACACATGAGAGAGACACTCAAGACCTCTCTCATGACAAATACAAATCTTTACACACATGAAAACTCTAAGTTCCCATACCTTATTTGAGCTTTCTCTTCTTCAACCTTGAAGAGTTTCTTTTCCCTTTCCTTTGCTTGCTTCACCTTCTATACACATAAGACACCTCTAAGAAACCAACAACTAATCTATGAATCATACACATAAAAGAATAATAAAATCATCTTACCACAAAAATCCAAGTAAAACTTCTCTCTTTTTTTTTTTCCAACACAAATAATTCTTAGAGAGAGAGAGGATGAGAGAGAAAAGTTAGAGAAGATGAAGATGGAGAGTGAAAAACCAAGAGACTTGGTCGGCCACCCTCCATCAAAATATCCCCTTCCCTTTCTCAACTATTGGCCCACATATCACTTAAACCTCACTTTTGCCAATAAATCCTTAAACTTTCTTTATTTCTATTCTTACCCCAATTCTTTTACTTTAGTTTTTCAATTAGGTCCTTCCACATGAAATTAAACTTATTTAACCATGAATAATAATAATTAATTATTGAAAATTCTTCTAGGGTACATGGAGGGGTATTACAATTTTGCTTGAAGTTGTAGAACCAATAATGATTTTCAATTAAAAATGTGGTTTTTGTAAATTATTAGTTTATTGTTGTGAAGTGGCATCACTAAAAAATTTTTTGGTTTTGGTTCAGGAGAAGATCTTTGAACCTAATTTATTTTAGCATCTTTTCAACTTGGAATTGTGAGTATTAGCATTATGGGATTGGAGAAGAAAATTTATTAAATTGTTAATTTATTCTCAATTTTCAAGTTTGACAAGTCAAATTGGTTTTGTTGCTGCTGATTTATGTTAAAATGGCATAGTGTATTTATCGAAATAATGGTATAGGGCTCAGTGATAACAATAGTTAAGTTGAAATTGGAACACTACTACGATAGATGTGGCTTGAAGATTGTCAAGATAATATTGGACACAAAAGGTAATGTTTTTGTATCTCACTATCTCACCAAGTTTATTCTACCCATGGAAGTTCAAATATTAAGAACATTCATCATAGGTGACCAAAATATGGCATTTGGCAAAGACAAGTGGTTACTATTAAAGGAACCACGGATGTGATGCTTTGATTGCAATTCTGCCATCACTTTTAAGGATAAAGAAGCTTTAGTAGATGATCAAAATTTGCTTTCTTTAAAACATTTTTGTCATTTCTTAGGTGGTCATACGATGGGAGTTATATGTGCCTTAGCATAATAAACAATGAGAAGTTGAGCATTTGTGCAGTTAATAATGGTCCCAGAAGCTTTAAAAGTTCTAGGAGGGATGGTTGTTGAGATGGAAACAACATGCCAACATCTTGTTGCTGAAGTAAATAAGCCACCAAGAGGAAAATGGTATTATTAAATTGCCTAAATTATGTTTTACTGCAAGTATTTACAACTTACATTGTTCATTTTTTGCTTTATGCATTTGCTATTTCTATTTTAAAACTTAATTATTTTGTGGTGAGCATGCTGTAAGCTTGTCTCCTCGTATTGTGACTATCATCTGAAATTTGTTTTAGTGCAAACTATTTAAGCCCCCACAACTTAGCTTAAGTGGATAAATATCCAAGAGATGAGTTTATCCAAAAATTAGAGTTTACTGGACATGATTTATTTACTATAATTTTTGGCAATGGAGAAATTGTATATGTTTAAAAGTGCTCTGAAAAGGATGTTTAAGTTGCTCTAGATAAAGTGACAAATGTAGTTTTAGAATGTTTCAGCAAGATTTGTTTCCATAATAAGCTTATAGTCTTCTTGGCCTTTACTTTTTTGGTTGATCTATTAAGTTGAGTTTTGACCCTTTAATGTGTTTTTGCTCGATAACTCATCTTCCTTTCATTTGCATGAGTACATTATGTTGTTTTTTTATTGTTTACAACATGGGAGGCCTGGTTGTTAAGCAAATATTGCATAGGGCAGTGGCTGAAAAAATTAATAACATTGTAAAAAATATTGTTTCAATTGTAAGTTCCACTTGATGATTTAATTTGATCTTAAATTGCTATGATATTTTTTCTTTGTCTTTCTCTAGGTTGTTTTGAACTGTTAGATTGTTTAATTTTACTTGAAAAATATCATTTATAGTATAAAAAACATTTCAAAATATTTATTCTTTGTTTCTTTTTCAATTAATTCATTTCTTGAATAAAATTTAAGCAACAATTCTTGCGATTTCTATGCAAATCCTAAAGGTGATTAGACTGAGTCCTTTATTCATAATTTAATTTTATTTATTCATTTCATTCACATATTTTTGTTTAATCATTTAATTTTTCTTTTATGCTTTCTTTACTTTTTGATCTTTTGTGATTCATCTAGTAATCCTAAGTATTGGTACATGTGTTAAGGGATTAAAATCACATTTCTTATATAGACTATAATGTAATATCACCTTTCATTATTATATATATATTTTTATATTTTTATTGGTTTATTTCTTTTATATTTCTTATTCATAATCCTTCGTGCTCCAAGAATTAGATCTAATTCGTAGGAACTGGTCATTTGATCCGGATTTATTCGGTGTTAACTAACGTAGGATTATTTTAATTTATGTAATTTATTTAAATCTTCAATATTTAATTTGAACAGTTTATTTATCATAATTTTTTTAACTCATTTTAATATATTCATTTCTATTATATATATATATATATATTATGTGAATACCATCATTTTTTTTGTCTTTTTAGCCTTCTTTTGGAGTTTTGTGAGCTCTTAACAATGAACTTCCCATTGATGGTTGAGAATTCATATAAATGGTATCATCGATGAATACATCCTCTACCGTTCCTCCTAGCCATGAAGTGATACCTCATGCCAGTGAGGACCTTTAGTAAGTTATTCCTTTTCTATTTTATTTTTATATCTATATTTTAATCTATTTTATTTATTTTGATTGTGTTATATTGTTATAATTAACCTTTAAAATCAAGATAAAATCTACAACTTTGAACATAAAGATTTATTAGGATGATTAAGATATTAACCATATTTGAAAGGTAGGATAAGATTTTATATAGCAAAATAACATGATTTCAGAGAAATAAAATCTTACAAATTTTAATTGATTTTTGAAAATAATTGCAATATTTTTAAATAAATAAAAAGAACTTATATTGATTTATTTTCCTTTTATGTATTTGTTTTTTTTAGCATTTGTTTATTGGGTTAATTATAAAAAAAGGCCTTAACTATAAGGTACCTTACAATGTTGGACCTTATCATCAAAATCTTATAATATCAACTCCTAACTTCAACTCCCTTTATAATTGAGGGACTCCATCACTATTTTATCACTATTATGTCGCTATTCCATCATTTCGCTTTCAACTGCGATGAAGTACCTCAATTAGAAGGGGAGTCAAAGTTGGGAATTGACAGTGAAAGATTTTGAAGATGAGTTCCAACATTCTAAGGTAAACTATATTATAGGCCTTAATTTGTAATTAACCCTTATTTTTTTATAGAATGTTCCATAAGATTTAATTATTTTCCATGTAATGTTGTATTTCATTTTTTATACAATTTCTTTGTATAAATGAATGTAATAATAATTGGTTAAATATTCCTTTTACATGCTTAAATATTAACCAAAATATTTATGCTAATTAAATTAACATATTTTCTAATAAAAAGTGCTCAAATTTTTAAATCAGATTTTCTTAATCAAAATTTACAATTGCAAATCCATAAAAAAAAGAACCAATATCGTACCCAATTTCACGTGAGAGTCAATGTTCATAAAGTAATGAATCAACTTGATTGCATGTATAGTTGTATATGTAGGGTGTTTTAGTTTAGGTAAACTATTTTAGATGCTCCAAACAAAGGAAAATAGCTTTAAAAGTTTGGTCTCTAAAATTATGATATTTTTATCAAAATTAGGACATAATCTCTCATAAAAATCACCCAAATAGGTATTTCAAAGTGGAACTAATGTCCCAAGCCTTTTAATATTGCATATAAGGACCAGATTAAATCTTTAAAACAAATGAATTGGCTCTTTCTAATGGATGTATCAACACATTTTAGATAATGTTTCATATGATTTCCAAAGACTTTGATTTGTCGCGTGAATGATTTACTTCTTTTTTACACATAAAAATTGCTTTATTGTTTTCTAGAATTGCTTTCTTTTACCGTTTTTGATGTGTGTTGTAATAATATGCATGTGTATAACCTTGTGAAAGAGATATTTTTATTAACTCAAATTGATTAGCAATTTAAAATCAATTATTTAAGGCATAAATGAGAGTTGGGTTCCAAACCATCTCTGGTATAGGCCCATAAGGTTTCTATTGATTAATTTTAGTTGCAACTATACAAATAAAAACAACATTTTGGTCCCTATTTCTAGTCAAAATTTAGCTTATAATGAATAATATGGAATTCCTTAAGATTCACGCCTTGAGTTTCAGCTAATTAAGTTGTGTTTAAGTTGTGTTCTTCATTACTTTAAAGTAAGATAGATTGGATAAAAAGTGTCATTCGAATAATGGTAACTCCAATAGGGGCCCATGAGACTTTGCTTTAAAAGTACCCTAATAAATAATCTTAAACAAAATCTTTGAGTTATGACCAATATCTCTTTTCAAAATTACATTAAAATCATGCTCGAAGCATTAGAATAAGTTAAGCCTTCCCTTTACATCAATGGCATCTCAAAGCACAAACATATATTAACTTTTAAACAGTGACATGTTAGAAATGACAATCACTAGTCTTAGCCTCATAGCTTTGGATATATAACATAATGAGCCAATTGGTTTCTATTCTCATGATTAATAGATCCATTGTAAGGGGTTCATGCTTGGATAGCCAAATGAGTTTCAAAACCATATTACAACTCATATAATGCACATAAATATTGTTCTTAGGTTGTATATCTATAATAAATATGAATTGTAGTATACTTAGGCCTTTATTTATAAAGTAATATGAAACATGCTAAGATGCTTATCTAAATCCAAAAGGACTTTTATAACTGGGATGGACTAGACTATGCATTCTAGTTTGATTAGACTTATTCAATCAAAAGTTGGCCAACCTTTTAAATTTGCATCAAATATGATAGCTATAATATTTATTTCCCAAGGTATATTATATAAGTCTATTATATTCCTATTTAATTAATTAATAATGCCACTTAAGGCAAAAAAGATAAAGACCCTATATATGGGAGATACAAGGATGGAAGGATATATGTGTGTGTTTATCTATGTTGGACACATATATTATTCTTGAATCATACATATGCATCCATCAAGCATTAAACAATGTGAACATATATCCTATATTATACTGCATGTCATCGTGCATGCATGTGTATGTCATGTATATATTATCTTATCATGCATTATATAGACTTAGGTTTTGCTTCTCGCATGTAGATCGTGGACCTTTTCTACAAGCTTTCTATGCACACATGTAGACTAATCGCTTTACATATGTATGTCATACCTGTAATGTCATAAATTAAACCAGGAATATTTTGGGATGTTGTTGGTAATTATAAATTTTTTTGGGTACTTAACATATCGTAAAAGTTGGGTATACATTTGTAATTAGGGGCTTAAATTGAAGTAAAAACTAAAGGTAAGTTGTAAATTGTAATTAAACTACTAATAAATTGTTAAAGTAAAATATGGCAAAAATTATTATGTAACTACCAATTAGAATTCTACATCTAAAATTCTAGAAGGGTTACATACATTTAAGGTGGAAATATGCCCTTTAAAGGAAGGCTGGCAATTAAGGAAAATGAGAGAAAGAAATCACCACCTTTGGCCATTGTTTTCCTTCTTTCATCCCTTTTATTCTTACTTTAAGTCATAAATTCTATTACAAATCATTGAAAGAAGATATGGGGCTATCAATTAAAGAATTAGAGTGAGTTAGGGATTAATCTATATGTAGGATAGAATTTTAATATTCTATTTCTCCCAACTCTATAAATTTATATATTGAAAATTGCAGTTGCTTTTAGAGTGTTATTTGATGAGAAATTTATATGTTTAAATGAAGATTAAGGAAAAATCAAAGGAAGGAGTAAGTATTGAGGTGAGGTATGCCCTCTCTTAATAGGTAAGTGCTAATCAATCTTATGCTTATATAGATTCTTAATTTGTTGAATTTACACTTCTAAGAGTGTTTGTGACTAAAAATGAGTCAAGGGACACTAAATGTTTGAAAAAAAAGAATTAATGATATATAATTCTATTACAGGATTTTTGAAACCTACTAAAGTGAAATTAAGCAATCTTCTGCATTGTTCTTTACATTAGAAATTAGAAGTAATTCTAGGCATAAATTATTCCTTAAGGGTATTGAAATAAGGAAATTGTAGAAGACATTATGGAAGGCTTAAGTAGATAGGAATGTGTATGTGTTAAGTGATGATCTTTCTAAAACTTGTAATTGAGTAAACTAGTTATATAATATTCATTAGATGTAAGGAAATGATAATTTAGTTTAAGAGTGCATTGGTTAGAGTAGTACAATAAGAATGGCTTTGAGCTTTGAAAGTTAGGTTATCTATAGAAATGGAGTTCTACAACTAACTAGACTAAAATGGTTCATATCACAGCTAGGTCGAGGCATTCTGTGTTGATATAATATAAGAAACTCAGCAAAGAAGTTTTTTCTCTTAGTTGAGTCAAAACATTACTTTCCTAGTAAGGGTATTTGACTTGGCTAAACTGAATGGTGTCTCAGTTGGGTCCATTCCCCTATTTCACTACCTGTATACAAATTTTAAACATTTGAATGACGATTGAACATTGGTTAACTAGACTTAATACTCTTAAATGCTTATAGTTAATTATTATGGAGCTCAAATGTAGTTTTTGTATGTACATAAATATGAGTTCATATATGTACTTTTATGACTAAATTATGGATTTTAAGTAGAAAATCTCTTAGGTATGGTAATTTTAAAACTATTAAATAGTTCCCATGATGTATTTATGAAATACTAATTTATTCTGGTTCTATGAGATATTTATTTAGTAGAATTCAAGTTTGAATCTAAATAATTACATTGTGGGTGTTCAACTATATTTTACTCTCTAACAATTCTATAAACTATTGTATGTGAAACACCCTATTCTAATGCCTTTACCATATAATATGATAAATATTTAAGTCATGTTATGTTAGGTTATTAACCCTATTAACATCTACATGCATTTATATCACCTTATCCATCAAATTAATGAACCTGTAATTTAGTTAGGTGCTTCTCACATCTTTATTGCACTTATTATATAGCACCCTTATCCTTTAACATATATACATATCACTTTACCCTTCTCATAACACAAAGTTTAATAGTGCAACCTAAACATAAACAAACTATATAAAGAACATATGCTCAAACTTAATACCTAAGAGTGCTATACTATTAAAACTTTACAATATACATTAAAGTCTTTTTACAAAAATACGACAACTGATTAACATCTTACAATATAGAAAGAGCCCAAAATTAAAAGTCTATACTAGTCTCTCCCATTGACTTGAGTTGGCCATCCAGCTACAGATATCACCCCAACAGCCTACACGGATGAAACACCTGTGCTAAGTTATAAAGCTTAGTTGTAAACTAAAATCATCATAAATGACCACTCATAATGATTGTCAACAAGCACACAACAAGTCACAAATATAACAATGATTTATTTCAAGAAATGAAAGAAATTAAACATTTACATTCACTTATAGAAACCATAAAGTTCAACAGTAAAATTTGCACTCACATTTCATTCACCATATATAATCATACAAGTTCCAACATCCTTCGGACTTAAGTTCAACTATTGATAATATTATTATTTTATAAATCAATGCTTAATCATGAAAGTATAGTTATCTATTATTAATTTCATAAACAATCTTCACAGATATTGCAATTATCTTACATCTATGCTCGTATGTCCTGGATATATACACACATTAGAATTATATAACAAAAAACACTTCCAATTACCATGAGATTATTATATTACTATAGGCTTAATTTATATTCCATATGTTATTCATGTTATAACATATTAGATGTATCATAAAAAAATAAGCCTATCAACCAAACATAACACTTATATGTCTTTACCATAAATAACAAATACACGTTAAAAAATGTGTATATGCAACAATGTGAACACATATATAAGCATAGGAAAACACATATATAATCATAGGAAAAATATTTCAAAAACAATGGGTATTATAGCATAACTTTTATAATCCTTAGTATGGAATATGCTATGCTATTATGACAATTATTGCATTCATTCAATAAGATAATACCCTATACCCTAATATAAGTTTCTTCATAAATCATACGTTGTCAAACATTTAGAAAAAAGGAAATATATATATATATATATGTCATCAATTTAACAATTAGTATGTATTTATGGTACTAGCAGTATAGATACATATACTATCGGACATTCGTTTAGATGTGGGTTTTATATACAACAAAAGGAATTTCATATGTAGAATAGTATAAAGTCAATTAAGAATTTGCATACCTTATTAAACTTTTCTTAACCTTTGATAATAAAGGCTGCACTATTCAAAAGAGGTGGATATCCAGTTATACGGTAGTAGCCGAAGGTACAAAACTGTTGATTATAACAGTGGCACCCAAAGGTACAAATAAGATACCCGAAGGTATTAAACGGTGATCCCTTATAAGGATAAAATTGTATGATAAATCGGTGGACCTAAATAGGGCCAAAAAATAACATGGACCGATCAAGTGGACCCAAGCAGGGTCGACTACAACCCAAATGGGGTTATTCAAATCGACTCTAACTTTTAAAGCCAAATAGGGTCACTATAAATTTTAATTTCAAGTGGACCTAAATAGCCCAAAACTATTCAGAAGCAGCTACAAGGTACTTTTATAGGCATGCTTATCTATCCACTTCCTGGACTCAATGTAGGCAGTAAATTATATTTACTTTTTCTTTTCTTTATTTAATCATATTCTTATATGCACATGTATAATCTTTGGTAACTATAAACAATGTACTCATTTACATGTTTATGTGTAACTTTCTATAAACCTGTGAACATATTCACTATTGGGTGTTACTATTTAATACTTGAAATCCTATTCAATCATGTAACAATCACATGACAAGATACTTCCTCTCTATTGCATACACTTGTATACAAAGCCTCATATAACATTGTCATTATATGCTTTATTAAAATTTCTATAATTAAGTCTGTAGCACTGTAGATCTGTATTTTAGCATGCTAACACGTGACAACACATATGCTTAATCATGTCATTTCAATTAAGTAAAGACATATTCATACATTTCACTTTAAACATATTCTTTGAGTCATTACTCTAAAATAGTTTTCAAGCTTCGAACCCAATCATGTAAGATCATACATATATATATATATATATATATATATATATATATATATATATATATATATATATATATATATATATATATATATATATATATATATATATATATATATATATATGTTTATATGCACACATATATTCTACTAATCACATTACTTCTTTATACAAGTAAAGTTAACATTTCAAACTATATGTATCATAGTAATTTCAAGAAATCAATAGGAATCATATATAATCTTCTAGACTTTTATATATATATTAGCCCATTAAAGGACAAGTCATACAACTAAATATAGTAGCTTTAGATTCATCGATATGTATACAACTAGGTAACATGACATATTTTCATTTTCTTAGTTCATATACTCCAGCATCAATGAACATTCATGAGTAGCATTTTTAATATTAACTATCATGTATGTATTTATATCTTACATCTTGCACATGTATATAATCATATTATAGTACACAATTGTCCAGTGTTTAAATATGCATTCATATATTTATATAGAAATTCGAGTACCGATAATTAAACATAAATTTCATCATGAACTTATACTTGAACATATGATCTTTAGGCAACACATCATATCACAATCATATTATCATATGATAATGGTCATTTATATGATATTTTTAGTATATTTTTAGGTGTTTAATTAAGTTAATTTTGTGTTAATTAGGTTTAATTTGTTATTTTTGTGTTTTCTGAGTTCATTGTAAATTTTGGTGTTTTTCAGGGTTATTTTGCAAGAAAAAGGACTTAATTGTAAAAAGGATAAAGATTTGGGCCAAAATTGTAAATATGGAAAATTTATGCGAGAAAGTGATCGTGAGGTCCAGACGTTCGATGCATGGCCATGTGAAAATGAATGAAGAAGGAGACGTGGCCACGTGAAGGAGTTTTTTTGAAGAATGAAGTAAGGACACATGACCATGTGTGAAACAAAAGAGGAAATCATGTGGCCACGTGTGAGAAAGACCAAATGCAACAAATGGCCACGTGTGAATTTACACTAGGGAACACATGGCCACGTGATGCTTCTCCAACTTTGCGAAGGATTTTATCGAACTTTCTATTTTGGGCAGAAATTACTTCCTATTTGATTCTAAGAGTTTGAGAAGGAATCCACAACATCTTTTTCCTATAAATAGCAATCTAAAACACCAAAGAAAAAAAATTAGTTTAGGAATTAGATTAATTAGGGGATTAACCTTAGAATTTAGCTTTACTTTTCTTTAGTTTGATTTTACGTTATTTTTCTTCAACTTTGTCTTTAGTTTTTAAATATGTTTAGGAAGTAATTTTTATTCTTTTCCTAATGGATTCTTAAAATCTTAAATTTTCATTGTTATGACTTTATTTTGAGCTTAATTTTCAATATCGGTTTATTATTTCTTGGTTTTAAGCATATTCTTATCTGTGATTGTTTTGAGATTGATTATTGGTTTATTGAATAAATAACTAAAAATTAGTTTTGGCATAGTTAATGATTTGTATGTTCGTAGATTGACTCTTTAATGTTTATGCATGATTATTATCCGAAATATGAGATGATTATGTGTGAATTTTATTGGTTAATACTAAGAGAGGAGGAACTAAGAATGAATTGGAATTGAATCACTTGAGAAAGGCTTCAATGAATATTTAGGAAGTTAAAACTAGACTTGCATGCTAAGTATTAGATTTGTCTATGAGTTTAATACTAAGAATGATATACTTGAATAAAGATATCTTGCTTTATTACTAGTTTTTCCATAATCACTGGTGTTTATATTGAATTTAAGTCATTAAAATGAAAGTTAAGGTGGATAGTTTCTTTAGCAAGAGAATTCCAGTTATTATTTTGTTTTTAATTCATGTTTTAGCTTTTGTTTTGTTTAGTTGCATAATTTTTACCTTTAAATCAAAAACATTTGGGAAACAATCTCGGGTTAATTTAATTCATACATAGGTATTATCCTTAGCAATCCATGTTCCTTTGGGTATGATATTTGGGGTCTTAATCTATATTTCCTTGTATTACTAGCCAATCTAATACACTTGCTAGACACCGGTCATCATACATATAGGATTAATAATAATTTCATAACTTCATACTTCTATATATTAATCTACTTCAATGAGGGTTCATCTATATGGTAACAATATGTCTTTACAACTTTGTTTCTATAAGTCATTATATTAATCTCATATTTTGATGTTACATAATACCCTCATATTTATATTTTAAATGTTAGTGTAAGCCTTAGCCCCAATGCATTGTAATAAAATACTTTAATTAATAAAATCAGGCAATTATTTTATCTATTGTATTCCTGTGCATGTCAATTGATAAAACTATCCAAGAATGTCGTTTTGGTTTAAGTTATCATGTGTGAGGCATATGGTTGTAAGACCTTGAAACAAATGAGACTTCATTCTAAACATTCCTAGTCAGTCATTGTTATGGGAATAACAATGAATGAAGACTAGTATGCTCTCTCTGATATTATGAGTTCTGTCTTACGGATCATTAGGACAAGAGTGTCAATCAGAGATCATAGATACATGTTAAAGAACATGGTATCTGGATACGATGCACTCATGAGAACACTACATGGTACAAGTCATAAGTGTTTCTCATATGCAAGTTTTGTATCGGAGTTCTTAGACCTGAAATCTCTATGAAAATCTTTATGAATTATTGTGTACTTTGACATACACCAAACATACTCGTAAGAGAGTGACAAGTACGGGTATGATTGGGTATGCATTGATTCATGTTAGAGAGCATGAGAGAAGTGAAGGGATTACCCCTCCCATTAAGAAATAAAATATCATCGGCCACTTGATCAGTGAACTGAGAAGTGTATGCCCATACTAAGATGAAATAATGAGTAATCATTATTTATCTGAGAGTTCAGTGTCACTGAAATATCAAGAAAGGAATTAATATATATAAGGATGACTAGTTCCATGCCTTATATTAATTCTGATATTTATGGGTAAGGGACTATGCAAAATTGCATTAGGTCACTAAATGTCATATGCATTTTCATTTAATTTGGAATGCTATAATATCTTGCTAGAGAATATATGTAGCCTTTTAATTAATTTATTAATTCATTGCCAACATTAAATGGACCTATAGGATCGCACACAAAGCATTGGGCTTAAAATATTTAAATTAAGTATTGGACATTAATTTGGGCTTTTAATTAAAGTCAAATTAATGTGTGTAATGGGTTATTAGATTGCTATTGGACCTTGGCCCATGTGGGAGAGAAATTCAGCCCACAAGGTTTAATTTCAATTAATTAAATGTCATGTATTAATTTAATTAATTGAGTATTAAAGCCTACAGACATATTTATCTAATTAAATCATCTAAATGAAATTTGATGTGGCCGAAATTCCTAGAGAAATAACAAGGAATTTCGGCACATGTATAGTTTTATTTAAGTGGTTTATTAGATTTAAATGACATATCTTTTATCCTAAATTAAGTGATATTATTTGATTAAATGTCTTTTGTTTTTATCTTGGATAAATTAAAAGAGTTTTTATCAATAAATATTAATTATTTTAATTAAGTGATAAAGGCAAATATTAATTATCTTTAGCTAATATTAATTATCTTAAGGTAATATATTTGAGATTAATCACTTAAAAGGAAAAGAGATATATATTTTGGGAAAAAATAAACGTGAAACCCTAGGGGATTTTCTCTATGTTTTGCATGAACTCTCTCTCTCTCTCAAAAAGAATTTATTTTAGCCAATTTTCACAAGGAGAAAGGATAGTTCCTCATTCTCTTGTGATCTTGGGTAGTAATAGCAGCCTAAGAGAAGTACAAAATCAAATTTTGTAGCTTGAAACCATTGCCTTTACACAATACCGAAAAAGAGAGCTAGCAATCTCGATTTTAAGCCGTCGGTGCAATTATGTGTGTGAGAATAGAGGGAGTGGCGTAAAAGGCTGTTCCTTGGCATTGGTGATCGAGATCTAAGGCGGATAAAGTCATCTTAGTTTCTGGGCATCACCAAATTCAATTTTCAAAAGGCATCATAAGTTGTAAGTTCTACAACCCTAAAATTGCATGTTTTGTTTCTTGCTATGGAATTGTATGGTATGTATGAGAAAAATTTTTGTTTCGTTTTGTTGTTTGTTTGTTTTTGCATGAATGTCGTGTACTATATATGTGTTCTTCATGATTTTATATTTTTAATTCATGTTAGCACATATTATATGTATTTTTAATGTTTATGGGCTGTATGACAAAATTAAAAATGGCAAAATTGGAAATTATATTAGAGTTGATTTATAGCACAAATCTAACTAGTTAGTGTTTTGGGCTTTTAAGAGAACTTATTCAATAAGAGGATTTAGTCCATTGGGCTTTGGCCCAGGCCCGTCATGGGGTCTTCTCTTAAAGGTTCAAGTACACAATTTCCATTAATGGGCTTGGCTAAATTAATTAAAATTGGACTTTTTTTTATCCATGAATGCTATGTATATTTATTTGCTAATTTGGTGTGATGAATGGATATGCATGGTGCATTCATGGGCCCTGGGTTTTGTAATTAAATATGGCCTGCGAGCCATTATATTTTGCTGTAAAAGTTTTTCATTTATTTCTTAGAATAGAATATACTTGAAGACTTTGTAAATCAAGACGAAGCCCACCGGAGTGGAGAAGCCCAACTCGAAGATTCTTATGTAATAGTATAGAATCTTAGTTGTAGGTTTTTGGGCCCATGTTTGTCACGCTTTACTTTATGCAATTATTTATATATGCATGCTATGTATGGATGACAAAGCGTATGCCATGTAAGCTGTAATAAAATTAATCCCTAAAATAGTAAGTCACAAAGTTGCCTTCCTAATTCGAAACATGTCAAGGCATCGATCATTGGTCACGTAGACTAGGAGTCCTAGATGCGCCCGATTATCTTTGTGAGGCATGGGTTGTGAATGTAGGTTGGACTTATCATGGAAAGGGATGCCCGAACCTAGGCAACTAATAAATGGGTTGTGCTATAACATCTTAAGATGTTAGCCCATTTGATCCAAGAGTCATGCACGAGATATGATTGGAGTTTTCCTACCTAAGTAACTTAACTTGTTAGGTGTACAAGCTCAGCTTGACTAATAAGTTGTTGTGAAAAGTAGATCTTGGCCCACATTAAATCACTAACGCGAATTATTTAAAGGGATATTAATTTGGTTTGTGGGATTATAATAAAACCTCATTTAATCTTGCTAAATTTATTGTAGATTGAAAATGGCATCTTCAAACAACAATTTTTCATTGCGATCGGTCCTTGAAAAGGACAAATTGAATGGCACCAATTTCATAGACTGGTCTCGAAACTTAAGAATAGTTCTTAAGCAAGAGAATAAGTCGTATGTTTTGGATGCGCCCTTACCTGAGGAACCTGCTAGGAACGCTTCTGTGGTTCAAAAGGAAACTTTTGAGACCAAGAAAAGTGACTCTAATGATGTGACCTGTTTGATGCTAGCCACTATGGTGCCTGAATTGCAAAAGCAATTTACGGACCAAGAGGCCTATGCGATCATGGTGCACCTCAAGGAGATGTTCCAAGAGTAAGCTCGTCATGAGAGGTTCGTGACAACAAAGGCTTTAATTTCTTGCAATATGGTTGAGGGTACTCCTGTTAGTACCCATGTACTCAAGATGAAAGGGTATCTTGATACTCTTGAGAAGCTTGAGGTACTAGTGCCAAAGGAATTGGCCACTGACTTGATCTTAGGATCATTGCCTGCTGCTTATGATCCATTTGTGATGAATTATAACATGCATGCAATGAACAAGTCAGTCACTGAGCTTCATGGGATGCTTAAGAATGCTGAAGAGAACATTCAAAAGACCAATCCCGTACTAATGGTTCAAAAGGGAATTAAGAAGGGACCCGCTAAGGGAAAGGGAAAGGGAAAGGGAAAACCCAAGTCAGTTGGGAGTGCACCTCAGGCCCAATCCAAGCCCAAGGCGCCGAAACTCAAAGAGAGTGAGAGTACTTGCTTCCATTGCAACAAGATAGGGCATTGGAGGTAGAATTGCACTCTCTTCAAGGAAGAACCAAAGAAGAATGGAGCCAAGGCGACCAGTTCTGGTATTTTTGTTGTTGAAATTAACCTTTCTATTTCTACCACTTTGGTATTGGATACCGGTTGTAGTTCTCACATTTGTTCAAATGTCCAGGGGCTAAGAAATAGGCGGTTACTTGGGAAGAATGAAGTGGACCTCCGTGTGGGGAATGGAGCACAAGTTGCTGCCATGGAGATAGGCGACTATCACCTCACTTTACCTTCTGGGCTTTGTATTGTTTTGAATAATTGTTATTATGTGCCTGCTATGAGCAGAAACATTATTTCAGTTTCATGTTTGGATAATGATGAATTTGATTTTGTTATTAAAAATGGCAATGCTCATATTCATCGCCAAGGCATTTCTTATGGCAATGCCATGTTGTAAAATGGCCTTTATATCCTTGATTTACAAAACAAAGAGTCAATATACAACATTAATACAAAGAGGGTTAAATCAAATGAATTGAACCCTACTTACTTTTGGCATTGTCATTTAGGACATGCAAACGAAAAATGCATTTCAAGACTCCACAAAACTGGAGTGCTTGGGTCATTCGACTTAGAGTCTTATGACACATGCGAGCCATGTTTGCATGGAAAAATGACAAAGAGTCCTTTTAATAAAAAAGGTGAGAAGACTAATGGCTTATTGGAACTAATACATACCGATGTATGTGGACCTTTAAGTACACATGCTAGAGGTGGTTTTAGCTACTTCGTGACATTCACAGATGGCTTCAGTAGATATGGCTAGGTCTATCTAATGAAGTACAAGTCTGAAACTTTTGAGAAATTCAAAGAGTTTAAGAAAGAAGTAGAAAACCAACTTGGCAAAAGTATAAAAGCCATTCGATCAGATCGAGGTGGCGAATACTTAAGCCAAGAGTTTGATAGTCATCTAAAGGAGTGTGGTATTATTTCACAGCTCACTCCTCCTGGAACACCTCAATGGAATGGTGTGTTCGAAAGGAGAAATCGAACTCTGTTGGACATGGTTCAATCTATGATGAGTCAAGCTAATCTTTCTATCTCTTTTTGGGGTTATGCATTAGAAACTGCTGCATTTCTATTGAACCATACTCGAACTAAAGCAGTTGAGAAGACACCATACGAGGTATGGACTGGGAAAGAACCCAATATGTCTTTTCTCAGGATTTGGGGTTGTGAAGCACATGTTAAGAAATTAACATCTGACAAACTAGAGTCCAAATCCAGTGTCTGCTTGTTTGTGGGGTATCCTAAAGAAACAAAGGGATACTACTTTTACTCACAAGCCGAGAATAAAGTATTTGTTGCTCGTAAGGCTGTTTTCTTGGAAAAGGAGTTCCTTCTCAAGAAAGACAGTGGGAGTAAAGTAGAACTTGGAGAAATTCAAGCACCACAAACTCCTATAGAGGATGAGTTGGAAATGGGATCAAGTTCACAATCAGTTGTGGAACAAGAACCCATTACACAAGAACCTACAAGGTCCGGTAGGGTACGTCAGGAGATTGAGAGATATGAATTTCTAATCACTGATAGTGACACTATTGAGTTAGTAGATCGTGAGGATCCTACTACCTACCGAAAAGCTATTGAGAGCCCAGACTCAAAAAATTGGCTTGAAGCCATGAAATCCGAGATGCAATCAATGTACGATAACCAGGTTTGGACCTTGGTTGATCCACCGGAAGGTGCTAAGGTAATTGAATGCAAGTGGCTATTCAAACTCAAAGCTGATAAGACCTACAAAGGTAGACTAGTAGCAAAAGGTTTTCGACAAACTCATGGTGTAGACTATGACGAGACCTTTTCGCCCGTAGTCATGCTCAAATCCATTAGGATCTTGCTTGCCATAGCTGCATATCATGATTATGAGATATGGCAAATGGATGTCAAAACTGCTTTCCTCAACGGAAATTTACTTGAGGATGTGTATATGACACAGCCTGAAGGTTTTTTCAATCCCAAGCATCCTAAGAAGGTTTGCAAGCTTCAAAAATCCTTTTATGGATTAAAGCAAGCATCCCGAAGTTGGAATCTTCGTTTTGATGAGGCAGTCAAAGAATTTGACTTCATCAAGAACAAAGATGAGCCTTTTGTGTACAAGAAGGTTAGTGGGAGCATAGTAGCATTTCTGGTCCTATATGTGGACGACATCCTTCTCATTGGGAATGACATTCCAACATTGCAAAAGGTTAAGCAATGGTTGGGAAAATGTTTCTCAATGAAAGACTTAGGTGAAGCCGAGACAATACTTGGTATTCGAATCTATAGAGATAGATCGAATCGGCTCTTGGGACTAAGTCAAGAAAAGTACATAGACAAAGTACTAAAGCGTTTTAGTATGGGAGACTCAAAGAAAGGGTACATACCTTTGGCTTTGGGAGTTCCTTTAACTAAAGAATAGTGCCCTTAAACCAAAGAGGAAAGGGACAACATGAGTAGAATCCTATATGCATCTGCTATTGGATCTATCATGTATGCTATGTTATGTACTAGATTGGATGTTGCTCATGCACTGAGTATAACCAGTAGGTTTCAGCAAAACCCTGGTGAGAAGCACTAGTCTGCTGTAAAAGGGATTTTGAAGTACCTGCGAAGGACTAAGGATCACTTCTTAGTATATGGTGGTTAAGAAGAGCTCGTCATACAAGGTTATGCCAATGCTGCTTTTCAGACCAACACTCAGGATTCTAGATCGCAATCTAGGTTTGTTTTTGTTTTGAACGGTGGTGCTGTCAGCTAGAGAAGCTCGAAGTTTCATTTTGTTTGAGCAAAGTTCCTTTATAAATTTTGTATACTTAGGCATATGAAGTAAAGCTTTATCAAATGGCAAGTTTACAAGTAATTTCTTAGAAATATTCAAAAACTTTTCTAATTGCTCATTATTTTTCTCTTTCCTAGCTAGTGAAGGAAAAGGTAATTTAGATTCATCTACTAGAATAGTATTAGAGTTCAAAATCACTTTACCTTTATCCTTGGAAGGTGGTATCTCATCAACATTTTAGGAGTTAGTAATGTATTATCCAATTGCTTACCAATCCTTAATGAAATTGCCTTAGCCTCTTCCTTTGGCTCCTTATCCATGACAGATGGAAATGTCCTTTGAGCTCTATTTAACAAAGAATTAGCCAATTACCCCAATTATGTCTCAAGATTTCTCATAAAAGCATTTTGATTTCAGTTTCATTATTTATAAGCTTTCCACCTTATATCTTGACTAGAAATAAATTGTGTTTGACTAGTCATAAAGCTAGCAAACATCTCTTTAATACTATGCTTCTTCTCTATAGGTGGTGGTGTCTTTGCTTAAAAACCAAGTGGTTGAAAATTCAAAGGAGCTTGCATCGGTTGGTAAGGTGCTTGTAGGGGTTGGTAAGTCTAATGGTCGGTGGAATTTAGGTTTCCTTGGTAAATAGGGTTTGGGTTGAATACTCTCACTTGAGTTTTAGAATATGAAGCTTGATTTCCATCCCTCTACGAAAAATTTCGATGGTTCCTCCATCCTGAATTATATTGGTTACTATAAAGATCATTTCTCTTAAAGTCATTAATAGCAATGACATCCCCACTTCCTTAAGTATAAGCCTTATTCACCTTGAACTCACTTGCTACATTACCTCCATCAGAAACTCCACTTTCTTGAGAAATAACTACTACATTTTGTACCATAAGTCCACTTAACTTTTTCTTGAGGAGTTCTTTTTGAGCTCTAAGCATGGCTACTTCATCCACACTATATACACCTTGTCTTTTAGTCTTGGCTTTTGTACTGGCCTATTGTACTTCATTCATAGCCATCTCATCAAATGATAAGAATGCCTCCTCCGAAACCATGTTCATAAAACTCCCACCTAAAGCTACATCCAACAAAGATCTAATTTTTTGGTTTACACTGACATAAAAAGTAGACATTAGTTGATACATGGTTATTTCATGATGGGGAAAGCTCTTGAGAAGTCTCTTAAACCTCTCCTGAGCCTTATAAAAGAGCTCCTCATAGATTTGCTGGAAGTTATAAATACTATTCCTACTATTCAGCATCTTGGGAGGCAAAAAAAACTTTACTAAAAAATTCTCTATTTTTTTCTCCCATGACCGAATAGACTTACTAGTTAACATCTATATCTAGTATGTTGCTTTACCAATAATAGTAAAAGGAAACAATTTTAGTTGAATGGCATCTATGGAGACTCTTTAAATTTGGACTGCATCATTAATTTCCAAAAAAATATCTAAGTGTTGAGTTAGATGCTCAATATCCAATCCTAAAAATTTATTCTTCTGTACCATTGTAATGGGGGCTGGCTTCAACTCAAAATTATTATTTTGATGTAGCATGATGGTCCTATGCTCATTATTGCACCTAAGAGTAGTATAGTCCCTAATTGTCCTTGGTATCTTCATATTCCCTTGGATAGCATTAGGGCTTTGCTACATTTGATTCTAAATAACTTCCCCTCTTAGCAGTGCTAGTTGGTTGTTGAGAGCTTTTTTGTTTTGTAGAATATCCTATGGGTTCATAAATGCTCTTTATTTTTATCTTTGTCTACACAATGTCCTCTCAATTTCAAGGTTAATGGGTACAATTGGATCGGTTCTTATCATTTACTATTAACACCTAAAAAGAATAAAAGAATAAATAAATAAAAATAAAATAAAAAATAATAAGAAAAAGAATAATCCACATAATCCACTACAAAATCTAAAATAAATGCCAATCCCTAGCAATGACGCAAAAAATTTAACCGGCGTCTAGCAAGTGTACTAGATCGATAAGTAATATAGGAAAATAATATTAAGATCCTCAATTATCATACACAAGGGATTGTGAATTTTAGTTTTTAAGATAAAAATTGTGTGAAAGAATTTCCCAAGTTTTAGAAGGTAATTATTAATTAAACTAAACTAACTTAAAAAAATTAAATAATTTGAACACCAGGAAAAAACTAAAATCAATTAAAAATAGGAATTAATTAGATTGGTGATGAAAATTAATTACTAAAACACTTTTGCTGAGGGAACTATCTACCTCACCTCCTACTAAATTTGACTCGATTCATAATAGTAAAAGCTTGTTATGGAAAGCTGAATTAAATTCACATATCTTTGTTCAGAATATCCTTCTAGACTATTAGATTCCCTTATTAAGAGCAATCAAATATCTAGCAAAAATTTCTAGTTTTATATTCCTAAATTTCAATTAAATCTCCTTTGAAAAAACTTAACTTCCATCTATTCATAATTAAATTTCTTAAATTTGTTATACTTAAGATCATAGAACACTTGTCTCAATTTTGAAAACACAAAAGTATATTAACATAAGCATGCAAGAGTAAGAGCATGCATATCATCAATCATAAATCAAATTCACACTACAAGAAAATTTGAAAATAGCAACGAAAATTAGCAACCGAATTTGGTGCATTTTCATTGGTAATCAAAATTAGCAACCGAAAATAGCAACGAAAAATTTGGTTGCAATTTTGGCAGTTGGTAATTTTAGCAACCAAATTTTTTTCGTTGCTAATTTAGCAACGAAAATATGTTCGGTTGCTAAAAATACAAACCGAATTTCTGTTGCTATTTTCGGTTGCTAATTGTTATTAGTAACGGAATTTAAATTTCATTGCTATATCTAACCAATATACATTTCGGTTAATTGGTCAACATTACCAACGAAATTTAATATCCGTTGCTATATTTAGCAACCGAATTCAGTTTTTGTTGCTATATTTACCAATGAAAATATTAATTTGGTTGCTAAATTTAGCAACAAAATAATAATTTTGTTGCTAAAAATAGCAATGGAATTTCTCTTTGGTTGCTATTTATAACATCAGAAATTGTAAAATTATGCTAGTTTTGTTAGCTTGGCATATTATTTATTTATAAATAAATATAATCCAAATTAATAATGAAGTTAAAAAGAAAATATAGTTAATGATAATATAATATTAAAATTGTAATGCATAAAAATTAAAATCCTAAAAAATATATTATATTACTGTAAAGTAAAAATCCATGAAAACCATAACAAAAATAGCATAAAATCAGTATCAATAACTATCTAGAAATACAAGTCTAAGCTATGTAGTATGTAGAGGTAAAGGAGAATGATCTGACTGCTGAGCACCCTTGGTTTCTAAATCTTCTACTCGATTCCTTAGTTGGGTTACAGTATCCATCAACAAGGTGAGTGTGGTCTCTAGCTAAATGACTTTCTTAGAAGATTCACATCGCTTACTACAAGCAGCTATAGATGATGTAGAGGAATTCAAATGTGAAGTGTTTGCAATTGAACCTAAACCAAAAATCCTACCACGATTATTCTTACCACCAACTACTTTAAGAAAAATCTGACTCTCATCAACACTTTCAGAGCTCTGCCGCTATTGAATGATAGTCTCTTGTATTTGCTTCTATCATTACAATAATTAAAATTAATTAGCTATATTTTTATAAAATAATCAATAATGATGTATAAATTTAACATACATTGAGTTGTCTGCAACGGGAATTGACGAATGTCTGGCCATCATGCTTTTTTATGTGAGTGTGCATAAATACTTCAGGATATGTAGGCTTTCTACCCATAGTTATTTCCTGTATAACAAGCAATAAAAAATAATCATCAAAATAACACAGTTCATTCCACGATAAGGGGAAAAATTTTCACAATTACAACTAAAAAATAGAATAAAGAATGATCTATACATGCACATCAGAGCCTAGTCGTAACATGCATACAGTTCTTTGGTTTGATCGATATAATAAAATATAAAAAATACAATTCTTTATATTGTTGCACAATTTTGAGTTTACTATTATATGTACTTGAACCAATCAATTAAGTTCCAATATAAATATAATTTATCCTATTCTTCCTCCTCTAATTTCACTATCAATCTAATAATTTTCAATGGCTGTTCTTAATTTAAGTGAAAATGACAACCAGGTTGGATGATCACAACTGCGAATTATTTCATGTAGATTGTACTTAATTTTAAACTAAAATTAGGAGGATTTGAATTCCAATTCACCTACTGAATGCACTTTATCAAATAGAAATAACTTTCAAAAATAAAAAGATAACAACCAACAAAATTAAAATTCCCTCATATCCAGAAATAGAGGACTTGTAAGCAGTAAATAGTAAACTTAATTGATTGGTTCAAGTACACATAATTAATAGGATTGTATGACATATAACAACAATTCAAGCTTAATAGCTATTATGCATCTAACTAGAACAAAAAAATGATATTAATAATCAGTATTCAAAGAACACTTTTTTGCTGATCAAGTTGAACGTTCATGGAAGCAGCATTATCCTAGCTACATCTTGTCAACAAACTTACATTAAACTGCATTATGAAAAAATAATAAGATAGCCATAGGGATGGAACACTAACAGAAAGTTGGTATCAAGCAACTATGACAATAAGGATGCAATATATATGGAGAATGCACTAAAAAGCTAGGTAAAAAGTTGGACATTCTGATTCATTACAACCAAATGGAAATGAAAAATAACTCAACAATATTAATAGGTTTACTTCCTATGAAACAAAAAATTTATATCAACAAAAAAGGCATCCATGAAAACATAACAACAATTACACCATCATTGTCCATAATAATTATACAT
The DNA here is from genome assembly GCA_037975025.1 of Excoecaria agallocha. NCBI lineage: Eukaryota > Viridiplantae > Streptophyta > Magnoliopsida > Malpighiales > Euphorbiaceae > Excoecaria > Excoecaria agallocha. The sequence continues at coordinate 408,402 of CM075820.1, read as the reverse complement.
TTATAGAATAAAATGTAAGCATAAAATTCAGATACTTACTAGTTTAGCTGCATGCTCGTGATGGCTCAAAGTTCCTCCAGTGTGCATGGCTAGACTCTCACCATCTGAGCCTCCCCACCTATTTGAAGAATTTCTATTGGAACTGGCAATTGCTTCGAGTGTTGCCCAATATTGCTGCTAACGATTCCATATTTCTTCAGAAATAAAATTAGGTCGTTGACCACCTTTGTGTAAATTAAATAGAAATTCTTTATATCTTTGGCGGACCCACTTTTCCCAAACTCCATAAATGACATCATTAAATTTTTAATCCCAAAAAAATTCTTTCTGAAAAAGAAATAACATAAGTATTGACAAGTACAATAGATAATGCATTAATGTATGAAGCTAATTATTTTGAAATAGATAATGTTATTTGTTTTTGTTTAATGATACACAAATTAATATCCGTAAAAAATACATTATTACATCACCTACTTTTTACTTTGTTTGTTGTTTTGAATTTCAATATTAAGTAAACTTTCAATTAATAAATAGTTTTTTTAATATTAAAATACTCGATAAGATATAGTAAATTAAAATATACAAGTCAATAAACATAAAAAATAAGTTTGTATGCAAGCTGTTGTTGTTGTTGTTGTTGTTGTTATTATTATTATTATTATTATTATTATTATTATTAGTTTTTAAGCTTATTACTTAATTGGAAAAACCTAGTAGTGATCTCAAATGATAATAAATTATTCCTATCAGCTTTAATATCAGCAACAAACACCGCAACGAAGTAAGACAACCAACAACTACATTAATGGCATTAACTTGTCCACATTAAATAAATATTAATTTCTATAAATATTTTGAAACAAATAAAAATAAATAAAAATAGCTACACCTAAGTCTCCTTAACAAAATTTTCAAACTTAAACTCTAATTTACATTTATAAGTAACATTACTTTAAACATTCCCCGAAAAAAATGCTTCTTCAAGCATGAAAATTGCTTATAAAAATACAAGAAATTAAGGGAAAAAAAGAAAAAGAAATCTCATAAGAAAAATAAAAATTACCTATTATGTAGAGGATTTGGTCCTGTATAGAATTTCCTCTTTTTTGCACCAAAAATTTCATTAGGATCATTATAATTAATTAAATTTCCTTTGAATGGAGCATTAGAGTAAAGCTGTTGAGTAGAATTATGAGAAGCTCCATATTTGAATCTGCTAAACTTTGCATACCCAACAACAAAACATTGAGTTTCGAACTGAGAGATTATTAAGTGAAGAAAAGAGAAGGTAGCCAAATATCTTTTTAGACCCATCTTGTTTCTTGGATTTGAAGCATACCTTTATGGAATTGCTATCTCCTTTTTTCTTTTGTTTCTTCAACAAACCAAACTAATGTATGGTAGAAAATCCACCTCAGATATGCACCATCTTTCTGTTGAAAATCTTTAAAATCTGCGAGAGAGAGAGATGGGGGAGAAAAAAGGGTAGAGAGCGATAGAGAGAGAGGGGGAGGCGAGCAACACAAAAAGGAAAACTAAAAAAAAGGAAAAGAGGTAGTATTTATACCTAGGGCTAAGAAAAAATAGCAATGGAAATAAAATTCCGTTGCAAATTTGCAACATAATTTTTTTCCCTTGCAATTTAGCAATGGATTGTTAATTCAGTTGCTATTTTAGCAACGAAATAATTTTTCTGTTGCTATTATAGTAACGAAATAATTTTTTCGTTGATATGAGTAATTTTTTTGTTGCTATTTTAACAATGGAATAATTTTTTCGTTGCAAAATTTCGCTCCAAAATTTTTTCGCCAACCACCATATTTAGCAACGGCTATTATATTCCGTTGCTATTTTTCAGGGATATATTTTGGTACGAAATTTTTCCATTTGCTGGGACCAAAACACCAACAAAAATAGCAATGAAATTTTGTTTTCGTTGCTAACTAGCAACGGAAACCTAATTCCATTGCTAATTTAGCAACGAAAACTAATTTTCGTTGCTAATTTAGCAACGGAGGATAGTTTCTATTGCTAAATTAGCAACGGAATTAGGTTTCCGCTGCTATTTACCAATGAAAACAAATTTATGTTGCTATTTTTTTGGGTATATATTTTGGGACGAAATTTAGCAATGAAAAATTCATTCTATTGCTGAAATAGCAGTGGAAAATTTGCAATAAAAACCTAAATTAGCAATGAAATTTTCGTTGCTATTTCAGCAATAGAATGAATTTTTCATTGCTAAATTTCATCCCACTATTTTCCCACCATCTATTGCCGCTATTTTTAGCAATGGTCATAACTTTCTGTTGCTATTTTTTGTTGCTATATTTTGGCGCTGAAATTTCTCTCTTTTTTTTAGCAACAGAATACCACCATTTTTTTCGTTGCTAACCAAACAAAATTCAACCAAATTTAGCAACGGAATTAAATTTTCGTTGCTAATTAGCAACAAAAAATAAATTTCATTGCTAATTTAGGAATAAAATCAATTTTGTTGCTATTTTCAAATTTTCTTGTAATGTCACATTCAACCATCTATTCGATACATTTAAAATAAATTGAAACATAATAAGAGATATAATCAAGCAAAGGAATAATGAAATAACAAACTTAAATTGAATTTAAGCTTAATGGAGAGTCAACATAGTAAAAAAATAAGGGTTTAAGTTTCCTTCAACAAAAGTAAGAAACTACTCACTATTCATCATAAAAAATGAACAAAAAAATAAAAAATAAAATACTATAATCATAAAAGAAATTTTGAATTAATCTTCCTCTATTGAAAGGTAACAGAGAAAAGACTGAATAGACACTAAGAGAGTATAACTAATCTAAAAAATTATACTTGAATGAATAAAACTAAGTTAAGGGAAATCTACCTAACTATTGATATCTCTCTTAGAAACACTAAAAGACCTAATTTTGTAAAAGTCTAGTCACTATATGCAGACTAGGACCTATCAAAAACTTCCAATTTTTGAACAGTCTATCAAATTGACTTGGTGGGACCACAAATTAACCTAGTTGGGTCACATGAATCTGCCTTGCATACATAAAGTGACCCGATGGGACCACTAGGCTATCCTAGTCGGGTCATATAAATTTAGACTGAATGAGAATAAGCTTCAATTAACCTGACTGAGCCAAAGAACTATCCCAACCTGGTTGATTTCCAAAATTAGCCTTTTAAACTTGTAAAAATAGCACAACTTAAGCTTAAATACTAATTTTTCAAAACATAATAACATTAAACATAAAACCCTTAAATTGACATAAATTAAACTATAAAAATATTTCAAAACCCATTAAAATTTAGGTATAATTTAAGACTACCACAATTGTGCTCTAACCAAAGATAATTTGCCTATCTAAATACTACATATACCATTTAGTAACCCTATGAATCTAAAAAAAGTCCTTCTTGGCCTTTGTTCTCCATCCTATGGTTTCTTATGGAGATTAGCCCATTTTGTGTATTTTTTAACAACCGTATAGTTGTGACGCATGCCAAAGCTAGGCTCATTTTTGGTTAGGTCTTTGAACGGCTGCTTTTAGGGTTTGAGATCGAAAAAGGCTCACTATAAATCACAAATTTTCCATTTCATAATAAAAAGGGATTAAGCCAAAATTATTATTTATAGTCAACCCATGAAGGCATCAACTAATGGACTTAAAATTGGTATGTGTCATGGGTCCCACCTAATAGAACATTGGGAAATGATTCTCGATATTTTAATGCCTAAATAGAGATTGGTGTTTGATAATTATGAATTATAACCACATTATTAATGTGTTTTTAGGTGTTTAAGATGATGTTTTAGTGTTAATTTGGTTAATTATGTGTTTAACTCTATAAGTTTTGATTTATGTAGGTTTGATCTCTTTTTTGTGTTTTTAGGTGCTTAATTAAAGAAAAGAGGAAGTTATTTAGAGAAAAGAGAAAATTAGTGCAATTAAGGAAGTTTGATGAAGAAAAATAATGTTGGAGTCAGGTACCATGTCCCTCTACTAAGGAAAAAAGTCTCTCTATTGAGGAGGACTTAAAGTGTAGCATTAAGAGATCATTAGCTCAGTGGAGGGGAATTCTTCCTTTACCGAGGGACAAAAAACATAGATAGTGGAGATTATCCCTTTATTGAGGGGATTTGGCTCTCTAATAAGGGGAACTATTCTAAACATGATGAAACTCTATTTTATTCTTGATTTGGAAGATAATTGGCACATAATCTCTTCACTCCAAGATATATAAGCAAAGTTAAATACCAAAGTAAGGGAGGAGATGAAATTTTACTGTAGTTTAGACCTAGTTTTCAAGAGCAAAAGAACTTGGGGTTTGAAGCTGGAAATTGAATATTCTATAAAGACTTTAAGAGATGCTTGAAGCTTTATGTGTATTGTATCTTTTAATTTAAGTTTTTCTATTGTTTTTAAGACGAACAATGAGTAGTTTTCTTTACTTTTGCTGTGAAAAATTTGAACCCTCATACTTTTATTGTAATGACTTTAATTTGAGCTTAATTTTTTATACAAAAATGTTATTTTTTAGTTCTCGAGGTAATTCTTATCTTAAGTTCTATTGAATTCATTATTGATGCATTAAATAATTGGTTAATGGTCAAATTTATCTATAACTTATGATTTGCATGTTTTTTGTTTAATTCACTTAAGTTAATGCATGATTATGTTCTATAAATTGAGGTAATTCTATGTTAATCAAAAGTTGAGTTAAGACTAAGAATGTTAAATTAGGAATAGACTGCAGTTAGATAGTTCCTTTAGCATAAGTGTTTTTCTTATTGAATATTATCGTCTTTTGCAATCTTGTTCTATTTTAATTTTACAATTTATTGTTTTATTCTCTAATTTAAATGTTTAGTTACTGTTCACTTTTGCTCAGTTAATTAATCATCACTCTAAACTTTGTGAGTTATTTCACACATAACTCACTCAAAAATCTAGAGCACACAATTTATACAATCCCTAAGGTATGGTATTTTAGGGTCTTAATCTTATTCCCTGTATTACAAGCTAATCTATTACACTTGCTAGACACCAAACAATTTTTTGCCGTCATTATTGAGGATTAACATGCTTTTTAAATTTTAAAGTGAAGTTTTCATTTTACTCTTTTTCTCTTTATATTCTTTATTCTTTTATTCCTTGTAGGTGTTGACCATGCATGGTAGAAGATAACCCAGTTTTTCCTATTGACCTCAAAATTAAGAGGACTTTATGAAGGCTAAGGTGATAACAAAGATACATTATGAATCCACTAAAAGAGCCATGTAATGATCATCCTCTTAAAAATCCACCTTTACTGGGAGGGCAAGTTATGCAAAATCAAGCCCAAAGGAATAGAAGGAGACCGATAACCATAAAGGACTATTTTACTCCTAAGTGGTATGAGAAGCATAGGACTGTTATGCTAGCTCAGAATCATCATTTTGAGCTGAAACCTACTACCATTACCATGGTCTAGGAGAACCATTTTTTAAGATCAGAGATCGAAGATCCAACTCAACACTTGGACATTTTTATGGAAATAAGTGATATGGTACAAATTCCAAATGTATATATGATGCTATTAAACTAAAATTGTTCCCATTCACTCTCATTGGTACGACAAGTGATTGGTTGCAAATGCTACCAAGCCAATGAATAAGGTTTTGAGAGCAAATACAAAAGAAGTTCTTAGTTTGATTCTTCCCACAAACTAAAATAGCCACCATTAGAAATAACATTTATAATTTCCAACAGCTTTATTTGGGAGAGATTTAGTAGACTTTTAAAGAGTTGCCCACACTATGAAATTGCTATGCATCAACTAATGTCTACTTTTTATATAGGTGTGAGTCAAGCAGCTAGGTCTCTCCTAGATGTAGCTTCAAGACCGAGTTTCATGAACAAGATACTTGAGGAAGCTTTTCTACTACTTAATGAGATGGCCATAAATTAAGCTCAATGGGTAAGAATAAGGATCGCACAAAAGAAGCAAAAAGTGTATATTGTAGATGAATTTGCAATGCTTAGGGCTCAGATGGAGTTATTAAAGAAGAAGTTGAATGTCATAAAGATACATAATGTGTCAGTTTTATCTCAAGGATTTGGTACTTATGGGGGAACACAAGTGACACCTAAACACAAGATTAGAAAGGTATCGGTGTAGTAGTGAAAGATGTGAATGTGGTGAATCCCTATAGCAATATTTATAATCCTGGATGGAGAAATCACCCTAACTTTTCCTGAAGAGAAAGGAATTATGCTTCCACATCAAACTCTCAACCTAGGTCCTTATTCCATCAAAATACAACCCCTCATGCTAACACTTAACAACCATATCAAGCATAAAACCTAGCACACTAACCATCCACCTACCAAGCTCTACCCTACCAACCACCAAGATTCCAACAAAAGCATTAACCCCTATAAGATAGGAAACAAAATTTAGAGGAGCTGTTTCTTAAATTTATGACTATACAATCCACATTCATGGTAAGTCAAAATGCTAGATAGAAATCTCAAGATGTTTGGATGAGAAATTAGGATGCCTCTATTAGGAATCTAGAAACTCCAGTTGGGCAACTTATAAATTCTCTTTCCAATAGAACTCATGGAATATTCCCATCTAATGTTAATTGTTCCTAAAGGATGAATAAAAAATAATCACTTTGGGAAATGGGAAAGGGGTAAAAAAGACTGAAAAGGGTAAGAATTCTTCACAATTGGTGGAACCAACAATGGAGGAACTATTTCTAAACCTAATTTTAATACTAAAGTGCCTATTGTTATTAAAAAAGGTAAAGGTAAGAAAAAGTTTGTTTCTAATGTTGATGAATCTAAATTACCTTATCCTTTTTTTGCTTGGAAGTAAAAGCATAATGAATAATTCGTTCAATTTATAGATATGTTTAAGAAGTTGCTTGTAAATTTACCATTTATTGAAGCTTTATTACATATGCCTAGTATGCCAAATTCATGAAAGAGGTATGTTATAATAAGAAAAAGCTAGAGGGTGTAAGAATAGTGTAATTGTCTGAAAATTATAGTGCTATTTTGATGAACAAAATTCTTAAAAATTTATAAGATCCAGGGAGATTTACTTAGCAATGTGAATTAAGAGGAAATTTTGTTGGATGTTCTTTATGTGATCTAGGTACAAGTATAAATTTGATGCCTTATTCTCTTTGTAGGAAACTAAATTTGGGAGACATTAAGGAAACTCGAATGACACTATAATTAGCAGATAGGTTCGTGGAAAGACCAAGGGTATAATTGAGGACTTGTTAGAGAAAGTTGGAAACTTTATCTTTTAGGTGGATTTTATGGTGATGGATATAGAAGAGGACAGGAAAATACCCTTAATAATAGGAAGGCCATTTTTGAACATGACAAAAGCTTTGATAGATATGCATGGGTAAACAATGATCTTGAGATTTAATGAGGAGGAAATAATGTTTAATGTCAATAAGGTGACCTTGAGATTTAATAAGGAGGAATTGGTGTTTAATGTTACTCATGAGGAAGAAAATATTTTTAAACTTAAAACCCTTCCTTCAGATTTAAAATATGTGTTTTTACAGGATAATGCAAAACCGATAATTATTTCTTCTTTTTTGGCAGGTTTAGAGGAAGAGATGCTTATTGATGTGTTGGAAAAGTATAAAGGAGCCATTGTTTGGGAGACCTGAATTCCCATGGAAAGTGATTTGAAACTTATTGTAAAACCCTAAAAGAGACTCAACCCAACAATGTAAGAAGTCATGAAAAAGGAAGTGCTTAAATTGCTTAATGTAGGTATTATCTATCATACTTTGGATTGTTATTAGGTTAGTTTGGTTCAATATATGCCTAAAGAGGGGGGGGTATGTCTATAGTAACAAATGAAAAAAATGAACTCATTCCCACACGTATAGTGACGAGATAGAGGGTGTGCATTGATTATAGGAGGTTAAACAATACCAATAGGAAGGATTGTTTGCCTTTACCCTTTATTTACCAAATGTTAGAAAGGTTTGTGAGAAATAGATTTCACTATTTTTTGGATGGGTATTTAGGATATATGCAAATACCAATAGCCTTAGAAGATCAAGAGAAAACCACATTTACATGCCCTTATAGAACTTTGAATATAGGAGAATGCCTTTTGGTCTTTGCAATGTGCCTGCCACCTTCCAAAGGTGTATGATAGGCATTTTTCATGATTTCTTTGAGAAATTTATAAAGGTTTTCATGGATGATTTTACATTACATGGACGTGATTTTGATAGTTGATCATCCAACCTTGCTTTGGTTTTGAAAAGTTGTGAGGGAACTAACCTTGTCTTTAATTAGGAAAAATGTCATTCCATGGTGAGGAAAGGTATAGTTCTAAGGCTAAAGTAGATGTCATTGATAAATTACCTCCCCCTATAAATGTTAAAGGTATTAGAAGTTTTCTTAGTCATACCAATTTTTATCGCTATTTCATTATGGATTTTTCAAAAATTGCTAAGCCACTTTCCAATTTATTGCTAAAAAATGTTGTATTTAACTTTGATGATGAGTGTTTATAGGCTTTTAACTTGTTAGAGAAAAACTTAATCACAGCACTAGTCATAAAATCACTAGATTAGAGTTTATCATTTGAAATCATATGTGATCCTAGTGATTATATAGTAGGAGTGATTTTGGGTCAGAGAAAGTAGACAGTTTTTCATACAATTTACTATTTAAGTCACACACTCACCGGTGTGCAAGTGAAGTATACCACCATAGAAAAGGATTTATAGGCCATAGTGTTATCATTTTAAAAATTTAAGCCATATCTCCTTGATAACAAAGTCATAGTGTGGTCGGATCATGCGACTCTTAGGCACCTTTTTACAAAGAAGGATTCCAAAGTTTGGCTCATTAGATGTGTTTTGCTATTGCAAAAATTTGATGTAGTGATCAAGGACAAAAAGGGAGCAAAAAATTTTATAGTTTACCATCTATGTATACTAGATCATACTCATATGGAAAAAGGGGAAAATTTCTAACTTATTTGCTAATGAACATATTTCTGTTGTCTATTCTTTTGAAATTTTAACCCCTTAGTTTGTTAACATTGCAAATTTTCTTGCAAGGGTTTATCTTTCGAAGGATTTCACTTGGCAATAAAAGAAGAAGTTAAAGGTATACACAAGGCATTGCCTATTGGATGACCTGTACTTATTCAAGCTTTTTCCCGATCAATTGCTCTAGAGATACATTCCAAAGGAAAAGCAAGTGGACATATTGAGACAGTATCACGGAGGATAGGTTGGAGGTTTGGACCAAATCGGATAGTAGCAAAAATTCTACAATTAGTTTTATTTTGGCCTTCTCTTTTTACTGATGTTAAGTCTTTTGTAGATTCATGTTATAGGCATCAATAGGTAGGGAATATATCAAAATGTGACAAGATCCCTATGAATAATGTTTTAGAAGTTTAAATTTTTGATGTATGGGGAATTGACTTTATGGGGCCATTTCTGAACTCATTTGCATTCTAGTACATCTTAGTTGTTGTTAATTATATTAGTAAATGGGTGGAAGCAGTTGCTACTAGGACACGTGATGCTTGAGTCATGCTTGAATTCTTTAGAAGGAATATTTTTACTAGTTTCGGGGAACCAAGAGCTATTATTAGTGATGGGAGCAAACATTTTGTCAGCCATCAATTCATAGCATTGCTTAGGAAATTTGGTGTTAGGCATAAAATTACAACCCCATATCACCTCCAAGCAAATGGGAAAGTAGAAGTGTCAAATAGGGTGTTGAAATCAATCTTAGAAAAAACAATCAATAATGTTAGAAAAGATTAGTCTCAAAGATTATATAAGGCTCTTTAGGCTAACAGAACTACATTTAAGACCCTTATAGGCATGTCTCCATTTAGGTTGGTTTTTAGGAAAGCATGTCATTTCCCAATTAAACTAGAGCATAAGGCTTATTGGGCTACAAAGTTGCTAAATTTTGATCTAAAACGTGCAGGAGAAAAGAGATGTTTGCAGCTTAATAATGCTACCCTAAATAAGGAGAAAACAAAGAGTTGGCATGAAAACATGTTACATTCAAAAGAATTTGCTCTTGGGATGTTGGTTTTGTTATACAATAGTTGACTGAGGTTGTTTCTAAGTAACCTAAAATCTAGATGGTTTGGACCATATCAAGTGGTTTCAAGCAACGAATTTGGAGTGGTCACCATCAATAATCCAAAGGATGGTTATGAGTATAAAGCTAATGGCCATAGACTCAAGCCTTATCATGTTGGTCAGTTAGAGGTTGCCGAGACAACCTTGGTTTTCTATGACAAGTAAAGCAGCTCTACAAAGTCTAGATGAAAACTTTATAAATTCTGAACTAAACTCTTCTAACTTTGTCTTGCTTTCATTTGTTTGTGTGTTTCTTTACTTTTATTTTATAGTTCAAGTGTGAGTTTTCTTTATATTTTAATGTTTCATGATTCATGAATTAAAGAGAGACTTATTGCTATTCTAAGGGTGTAGTGGATTTGAAATGCATTTTAAAAGGTATATTTATGTTCATTGAGTATGTTCATAAATTTGATTAAACCTTGGTTAGTTGTTCAAGGTGATGAGCAGTAGAGTGAGATGTGTTTAATTGGTGAAACACCTTTTTATGGTGTTAATTATTCATGTGAAAGGAAAGTGAAAGTGGGACAGTGGGAAAAAGAAAATTAATGGGGTTAAGTTAAATATTTGGTTTTAAGCTTAAAAGTTTGTGAAAATTTGATTTTTAGCTTTTGGCCTTAGAGTTCCCGTGAGCATCACCTCGGTGGAGGGGATTTTCCATCTACTGAATGAGCCTTTCTTGCTTGTCCAGTATACATCTCCTCTACTAAGGGAGATTTATTTCTATTAAGGGCCTATTTCCCTCCACTGAGGCCCTTTCCCTTCCACTAAGGCACACTTGTTCCTTTTTCCATCTAGTAGCCTCTCCCTATACTGAGGGGCTAACTCTATAAAAGCCCCTCATCCATCCTTAACGAATTCCTCACCCCTTCCTCACTTCTCTTTTGCCTTATTCTATCACTCCCTACACCAAGACCCCATCTCCCTCTACCGATGCACTCAACTCAAAGCTTTAGCCTTTCTTAATTTCCTTCTTATTAAATCAAGTAAATGCATTTTACACTACTCAATTCTTCAATTTACATGCTTAGATCAATTAAAATGAATCACTACAAGAAAATTAAGGAATAGCAGCGAAAATTAGTAACCAAATTTGTAGAATTTCCATTACTAATAAAAATTAGCAACGAAAAATAGCAACAAAACATTCAGTTGCAAATTTGACGGTTGGTATTTTTTAGTAACAAAATTAGAATTTCAGTTGTTATTTTTACCAACGGAATTAGAATTTCCATTGCTATTTTTACCAACCGAATAGAAATTCGGTTGCTATTTTAGCAATCGAAATCAATTTTCGTTGCTATATTTAGCAACCGAATAGAAATTCTGTTGCTATTTATAGCAATAGAAATCAATTTTTGTTGCTATTTCTAGTAATCGAATTAAAGTTTTCGTTGCTAAATTCGGCCAGTATTAAAAAAAATTGCAACAAAATTATCGTCGCTATTCCGTCACTAAATTATTGTTGATTTTTCGCATGAAATTGTTAGAGAGTATGCCCTAGAGCCTATGTAAAAGGGATGTATTTCATATATATGAATTCATATTCTTAATAAAATCCATAGTTCATTTATTAATGCTATGTTTATAAACACAGTGCAAAGGCAATCATGAGAGTGTTTATGATATGAGATGTCTATTGCATGCAAATGTGTTAATATCTAAATATCTATAGTCATAAAATTAACAAGATAGGACATTGTTAATTCGAACAGACTAGCAGATGTTATGCTTCTTAAAATGATTTGGTCTTGCACACACACAAGGAAACTATCTCATATTGTCTTGTTTGAAGAAAGATCTATTTAGAGGTTATATTAAGTGCTTGTGTTAAAATGCTAAGTTTGGTTATGAAATTGCATTTCTTGATACAAGTTTAAAACTTTTGAAGGAGGGTTTGTTCTAATTTGCTTAAGGGCAAGCAAGGTTTAAGTGTGGGGTATTTGATAAGTGTGAATTATATATAGTTTTTAATGTGTTTTTAGTTGTGTTATTTAGTTATTTTGGTTTTATTTAGGTTAAATTAGAGTTATTTTGTTAATGTTTATGTTTTTAAGGTTAGTTCTGTGTTTTACATATTTTCAGGGTCAAATTGATAAAAAAGGGCTTAAACTGTAAAAAATGCAAAGTTTTGGGCCAAAAGCTTAAACATTGGAAGTTTAAGCAAGATTACGAGCGTCCAGTCCAGAGCTTTGAGCCGTGGCCACGTGAAAACACTAAAGCATATTACACATGACCACGTGAAGGAGTTATTTTGGGAGGGAACGTGGCCATGTGAAAAGAAAATGAAGAAATATAAGTAAAAGGACGTGACCACATGAAGAATCAAAGGAAGAAGGAAGCAAGAAACATGACCACGTGTGACTCAAGGAAAAGTCCACACGTGGCCACGTGTGATGAAGAGTAACATGGGCACGTGGTCACATGTAGAAAAGACACTGATGGAGACGTGGCCACGTGATCCAGAATTCCTATTCGCGCAGTTTTTCTCAAGCTTCCTGTTTTGGCAGATTTTCCTGTTTTGAGCAGCTAGATTACTTCCAATTCAATTCTAAGAGTTTAGGAAGTAATTTAGATCTCCTTTGGCCTATAAATAACACGCTAAAACACAAAAAAGGGGGATCGAATTAGACAATCTTGGAGATCAAACCTTAGAATCAAGCTTTGCTTTCTTAGTTTAGTTTACTTTCTTTGTTTTCACTGTTTTTTTTCAACTTTTGTTTTTAGTTTTAACTATGTCTTGTGAGTAGTTTCTTTAATTTTTGCTAAAGGATACTTGAATCCTTGACTTGTATTGTTATGACTTGAGTTTGTTCTTCAATTTAATACAAGTTGATTATTTCTTGGTTCTTAAACTTAGTCTTGTTTTTATTCAATTTTAAGTTAATTATTAACGTGATTGAGCATCGGTTAATTAATTGATTGAAGTTGATTAATGACTTGCATGTTCTTAAGTTAATTTAGTTGAATTAATACATGTTTATATTCTGAATAAGTTATGATTATGTGTTAATTTGATTAAATTAAGATTAAGAAAGGTGTAATCAAGAATAGTTGGAAATTAAAACTCTTGAGAAAGGTTTTAATAGATATCTAGGGGATTAATTCAGAATTTTATGCTAAGTATTTAATTGTTCTGAATAAGGGAGTTTAATACTTGAAATGATAATCTTGAAAAAGTTATCTGGGTTTATTCAACTGAATTCTCCATAATCACTTGTATGTTTTTTTTTAATTAAGTCATATCAATATTGGTCAAGGTGGATAGTCCTTTAGTGAAAGTTGTTTTTATCATTGATTTTTACCCCATTTAATTTACTTGTTTTCAATAGATCTCCTCTTTAGTTTAATTCTTTTAATTGCTTTGTTTTAGTTTTAAATTATTATTTTCAAATCATCACAACTTTGGAATTTCTCTTCTTTATTTTCACACAAAAATTGGTTTTGAAGTTGAAATAGCACATACAAGCACAAGTTTCCCTTGGGTTCAATATTTTGGGTCATAATTTTATTTCCCTATATTACTAGCCGATCTAGTACACTTGCTAGACACCGGTCAAGTTTTTGGCACCGTTGTCGGGGATACATTGGCATTTGTTTGTTTACTTTGATTTTAAAGTGATTTTTGTGTGTTTTCTTCTCTTCTTCATCTCTTTTCTTATTTTCTTTTTGGTTGACTAGTGGTTTATGGTGAGAGACAACCCCATCTTACCATTAGACCCTGAAATTGAGAGGACATTCCATAGGAATAGAAGAGGCAATATGAACGACCTAGAAATTGAACAACCTATGGATAATCCACCACCTAGGATCGAAGAGCAACACATACCCCACCAAGCTCCCGGAAATGGGTATCGACCTAGAACCATAAGGGATTATGCTATCCCTAGGTGGAATGAAGAACATAGAACTATTAGGATCCCTCACCACCAACCCTTTGAGATTAAACCTGCTACCATCACTATGGTACAAAGAAATCAATTTGCGGGTTCAGATATAAAGGATCCTGCACAACATTTGGATATGTTCTTAAAAGTGAGTGACATTGTGCAAATTCCTAATGTATTGACTGATGCAATTAGGTTGAAACTCTTCCCATTCACTCTAATAGGAAAAGCTAGGGATTGGCTACAAATGCTACCAAATCAATCCATCCATTCTTGGCAACAAATGCAAGAAAAATTTATTTGCAAGTTTTTTCCACCCACTAAGACTACCCTCATTAGAAAACAAATTAGTGATTTTCAACAATATAATGAGGAGCCATTCCATGAGGCATGGGAAAGATTTAGGAGACTTTTAAAAAGTTGCCCTCATCATGAAGTTCCTATTTTTCAACTGATGCACATTTTTTATACAGGTGCTCATCAATCAATAAGATCCTTGTTAGATGCAGCTTCAAATGGGAGTTTTATGAATCAAATTCCCGAGGATGCATTCTTACTCCTTGATGAGATGGCCACTAATGATGCTCAATGGGCAAGCTCTAGAGCAACTCAAAAGAAACAGGGAGTTCATAATGTTGATGAAATAGCTATGTTGAAAGCTCAATTAGAATTAATGGAAAAAAGACATTTAAAAGAAATAAATGAGCTTAAAGCTAAAAATGTCTCTATGTTGTCCAATGAAGTTGAATCTTATGCAGGAATTCCAGGACCTTTGGGAATGAAGAATGCTGAAAATATGGTGGAAGAAGTGAATGCCTTGAATCCATATAACACTACTTAAAATGCGGGATGGAGAAGCCATCCAAATTTTTCATGGAGGGAAGGTAATCAAGGTTCTTCTTCTAACCCCAATCCTAGACCCCAATTCAACCACAATCAAACTTCCAGTAATCAACTTCCATACCAAAATCAAGCTCCACCACATTACCAAAACCAATACTCATCACAAGCATACCACCAACCACTCGGTTTTCAAAAAGCTCAACCTCCCCCACCTCAAGAAAAAAAATCTAATATTGAGGAAATGATTGCAAATTTCATGGCATCCCAAAACTCAATTTTAGCTAGTCAAGATGCTAGATGGAAATCACAAGATATTTGGATGAGAAACCAAGAGGCATCCATTAGGAACTTAGAAAACCAAATGGGGCAACTTGCTAGTTCTTTATCAAACCGTGCTGAAGGGACATTTCCATCCAATGTCGACCGAAATCCGAAGGAGGAAGCCAAAGCAATCACCTTAAGAAGTGAGAAAGAGTTAGAGAAGACTGAACTTGGTAAGAATTCTTCCAAAAAGGTGGAACCGACAACGGAGGTAAGTGTTTCTAATTCTGAAAATAATGAACAAGTGCCTCCTACGGTTGAGAAGGGTAAAGGTAAAGAAAAGCTTGTTTCTACTGTTCTTGATGAGTCTCAATTACCTTTTCCTGTTTTAGCTAGAAAAGAAAAACAAAATGAGCAATTGAGTCGATTTTTAGACATGTTTAAAAAGCTGCATATAAATTTACCATTTGCTGAAGCTTTATTACACATGCATAAATATGCTAAATTTATGAAAGAATTGTGCACTAATAAGAAAAAGCTAGAAGGCATAGGAACGGTTCAATTATCCGGTAATTGTAGTGCTATACTAACCAACAAAATTCCTGAAAAATTGAAAGATCCAGGTAGTTTTACATTACCTTGTGAACTAGGGGGAATTTTATTGGAAATGCTTTATGTGATTTGGGTGCTAGTATTAATCTAATGCCTTATTCAATTTGCAGGAAATTGAATTTAGGTGATCTTAAGGAAACCCGAATGACACTTCAATTGGCGGATAGATCGGTGAAAAGGCCAAAGGAAATCATTGAAGACTTGTTGGTTAAAGTAGGGAATTTTATATTTCCAGTTGACTTTGTGGTAATGGACATGGAAGAGGATAGAAAGGTGCAGTTAATTGTGGGGAGGCCATTCTTGAACATAGTAAGAGCTTTAATTGATGTTCATGGACAAACGGTTACTTTAAGATTTAACGAGGAGAAAATGATTTTTAATGTTAATAAAATTTTAAAACACCCCTCGTATGATTTTGAAGAATCCATTTATTTTTTTGATGAGATTCAAGAATGTGCCAACACAAAGCAAGAGGAAGTCATTCTCAAAGACGAGCTCCAAAATTGTTTAATGCATCCAAGGAAAGAGGAAGAGTTGGATACAAAGGAGAAAAAGTTGATACAAATTCTGAACTCTTTCTCCTTTGTATCCAACTCTTCCTCATCCTCTTTTTGAGGACTTCAATGAGTTTGATGAAATTTCCATCACATTTAAAATATGTATTTTTGAGTAATAATGCTAACTCGGTAATCATTTCATCTTTATTGACAGATTTGGAAGAAGAAAGGCTCATTGAAGTCCTCAAAAAGCACAAAGGAGCAATTGGTTGGGCAACATCCGATTTAAAAGGAATTAGCCCAAGCTATTGTACACATCGTATACCCATGGAGGACAATTTTAAGCCAGTAGTGCAACCTCAAAGAAAGCTCAACCCAACTATGCAAGAGGTAGTGAAAAAGGAGGTATTGAAACTACTTGATGCAGGTGTTATCTATCCTATCTCCGATAGTAATTAGGTTAGTCCTGTTCAATGTGTGCCTAAAAAGGGGGGAATGACTGTAGTAGTAAATGAAGATAATGAATTAATTCCTACACGCACAGTAACGGGATGGAGAGTATGCATTGATTATAGAAGGTTAAATAATGCCACTAGAAAAGACCATTTTCCATTGCCCTTTATTGATCAAATGCTAGAAAGGTTGGCAGGAAATAAATTTTATTGTTTCCTAGATGGATATTCGGGATATATGCAAATACCTATAGCCCCGGAAGATCAAGAAAAAGCCACATTCACATGTCCATGTGGAACATTTGCATATAAGAGAATGCCTTTTGGTCTTTGTAATGCACCTGCCACATTTCAACGATGCATGATGTCCATATTTCATGACTTTATTGAAAAATTTATGGAAGTTTTTATGGATGATTTCACCATTTATGGGCATGATTTTGATTCTTGTTTGCATAATCTAGCAATGGTTTTAAAAAGATGTCAAGAAACTAATCTTGTGCTAAATTGGGAAAAATGTCATTTCATGGTTAGAGAAGGCACTGTCTTAGGGCATAAAATTTCTGAAAAAGGCATTGAAGTGGATAAAGCAAAAATTGATGTGATAGAAAAATTACCTCCACCAACTAGTGTAAAAGGCATTAGGAGTTTCCTTGGTCATGCTGGGTTTTATCGTCAATTTATTAAGGATTTCTCTAAAAATGCCAAGCCACTCTCTAATTTATTGCTTAAAGATGTTGCATTTAACTTTGATGCTGAGTGTTTGCAGGCTTTTAACCTATTTAAGCAAAAATTAGTTAGTGCACCGGTCATTGCATCACCCGATTGGAGCTTACCGTTCGAAATTATGTGTGATGCAAGTGATTACGCAATTGGAGCGGTTTTAGGACAACAAAAGGAGAGGATTTTCAACACCATTTACTATGCGAGCCACACATTTACTGGAGCCTAAATTAATTACACCACTACGGAGAAGGAACTCTTGGCAATAGTCTTTTCATTTGAGAAATTCCGATCTTACCTTTTAGGACCTAAAATCACAGTTTGGTCGGATCACGCTGCATTAAGACACCTTTTTGCCAAGAAGGATTCCAAACCAAGACTTATTCGATGGGTGTTACTACTTCAAGAATTTGATATCGAAATCAAGGATAAGAAAGGAGCAGAAAATTTTGTAGCTAACCATCTGTCTAGATTGGATCATGCTAACATCGAAAAGGGACAAATTCCTGATTTATTTCCTGATGAACATATTTGTGCTTGTTTTACTTATGAAAATTCAGTTCCATGGTACGCTAATATAGCCAATTTTCTTGCAGGTGGCTATCTCCCTAAGGAATTTACTTGGCAACAGAAGAAAAAGCTCATAACCGATGCCAAGCATTACCTTTGGGATGATCCATACCTTGTCAAGATATGTCCGGATCAAGTATTGAGAAGGTGTGTACCGGAATCGGAACAAAGAGCTATCATGCACCAATGCCATGGGGGTGAAGTTGGAGGTCATCATGGACCAAATAGAACAGTTCAAAAGATACTCCAATCAGGTTTTTTCTAGCCTACTTTATTTGAGGATGTAAAATCTTTCATAGCCACTTGTGATAAATGTCAAATAGTAGGAAACATATCCAAGAGAGATGAGATGCCTATGAATAATGTGCTAGACGTAGAAATATTTGATGTTTGGGGCATTGATTTTATGGGTCCTTTTCCAAATTCATTTGGGTTTGAGTATATATTGGTAGCTGTGTATTATGTGAGTAAATGGGTAGAGGCAATAGCTACTAGAACATGTGATGCAAAAATTGTGCTGGAATTCATTAGAAAGAATATCTTCACTAGATTCGGAGCACCTAGAGCTATTATAAGTGATGGGGGCAAACACTTTGTCAACCATCAATTCAAGACCTTACTTAAGAAATTTGGTGTCAAGCACAAAATCACAACCCCATATCTAATAGGGAGTTGAAATCAATTTTGGAGAAAATAGTAAATAACTCTAGAAAAGATTGGTCTCTTAGGTTAGATGAGGCTTTATAGGCTTATCGAACCGTATTTAAAACCCCTATAGGTATGTTTCCCTTTAGAATTGTTTTTGGGAAAGCATGTCACCTTTCAGTCGAATTAGAACATAAAGCATATTGGGCTACAAAATTTCTTAACTTTGATTTGAGTAATGCAGGTGAAAGAAGAAAATTTCAGCTTAATGAACTTGATGAAATTCGACAATGGTCATATAGCAATGCTGCACTTTACAAAAAAAAGACCAAATGATGGCATGACAAGCATTTAAGGGTAAAAGATTTTATCCCGGGAATGTTAGTGCTGCTTTATAATAGTCGTCTTCGTTTGTTTCCAGGAAAGCTGAAATCGAAGTGGCTTGGACCATATCAAGTGATGACAAGCAGTAATCTTGGTGTAGTGACGATCAAAAGCCTAAAAGATGGACGTGAATTTACAGTCAATGGTCATCGTCTCAAACCATACTAAATTGGACAATAAGAGGTTGCTGAAGCAACCATGGTTCTTCAAGATATTTAAAAACCGGTTTGAAAAGTCTAGCTGGAGACTTTAAAAAACTCAGAACTTCTATTCTTTCTCTCTTTTCATTTTATAGTTGAATTTTGGTTAAGTTTTCGTACTTTTACATTTTCGGTGTGTTTGTGTGTTTTGATTCGTGAAAAGAATTGAGTAAATCAAGGTTTTTAAAGAGGACATGTTTTTGATGGGAATTTCATGTTTTCAAAGCTTAAAATAGAAAGAAGTTACATTTGAGGAAAAGTTTCGTGTATTTGTGTTTCAAAAACGAAGAAAGGCAGGAAAAATACCTACACGTGACCACGTGAAGTTCTTCATTGAACCTCACGTGGCCACGGGTTGGAATAGGGAAGAAAATCATTTGTAACACGTGACCATATGTGTTTTCATACAGGAAATCACGTGGCCACGCCTAAAAGCTCTGGATCCATTGTTTTCATTCACGTGACCACGTGGATTCTTTGTATAAGACCACACGTGGCCACGCCCCACCCAAGAACAAACCTACACGTGACCACGTGTGGTTCTTCTCATGAACCGCACGTGGCCACGCCTTATCTTGCTGCCTATATACACCCTTTACGAGTTTCTTTTTGCTTCTTTTTCATTTTCTTTTACTCTCTCTCGTGCCCATGCCTCACCAACATCAATTTCCAACCGTGCCCACGGATTTTCACCACCTACCAACACTCATCATCTCCATTAGCTTCCTCCTTCAATTTCTTCTCTCTTCCATCATTCATCACTTGGTTCTCTACATTTTCATTATTATTCTAGGGTTTTTACACCTCTCACACACCATCTCCACTTTGTGCTACATTTTTGGGTAAATTTCTCACTTCCAAGTAAGTATTTACTTCCTCTACTCCTTAATTATCATTTGTTTGGCATCAATGGTTGTGTTTTGTGCATATTTGTTCAATAAAAGCTTAGTTTTTAGGTTAATTTGCACTTCACATATTGTTTGCATGTTCATTCTTTTCGCTTCTTTGGATGTTTATGATTAATATGTGCATGTAATAGATGCTTGGTATGAAATTGGGTAGTGAACACTCTGTGTTATGCTTCTTAAAATTCATGCTCAAACTTGTGCTCACAATATGTTCGATAAAATGCCTCAATGAGTTTTTCTTTAAAAATTTTTAACTTTCACTCTTTGGATGGCATGTTTATAAGTTGCATTGATGCATGATGAATTTATTCACCTTTCGCAAGAGTTGTTCATGATCTTATTCACACATGATATGCATTATGTTACATCCTCTTTGTGCTCAACTTTTGCATACATTTTCTGCCTATCATGACATATGTTATTAACTTATCATTTCATCCACTTGTGTTTCATTGCACTCACTACATGTTCATGCACTCATACTTTAGTGTATTTTGGGTTATGAGTTAATACTTACATTGTGTTTTTCTTTGGTTATAGTGGCACCT
Organism: Excoecaria agallocha; assembly: GCA_037975025.1. Classification (NCBI taxonomy): domain Eukaryota; kingdom Viridiplantae; phylum Streptophyta; class Magnoliopsida; order Malpighiales; family Euphorbiaceae; genus Excoecaria; species Excoecaria agallocha. Next base: position 387,712 of record CM075820.1, on the reverse strand, counting down.
CGAAGGACTAAATACCCCGATGTAGCTAGTTCATCCGGTGTTCGAATTCCATCATATGTAGACAAGGCGAAGATTAACAAATTTGATTATTTCAGCAAGTGCAATTATGTCCAGCCAGCCTACTTAAGCCATTTGTTCCTCAATATCCCAGCAGGAAATTTGTGGGATTATGAGATCGAACCGTTGATTCAAAATATTGGCTGGGGGAATTCATAAAAAAGAAACCAAAGGTGTACCCGGATATGGCTAGAGATTTTCTTTATTCCTTTGAATGTTATTTCAAGCGAGATGCTGAGGATGGAACAGTGGGTTTTAAACTCGGTAAGAAAGGTTATTCTCTAACTTTCTCTCAGTTTTCTGAACTTTTAGGTTTTGTGCCAACTGCTCCCTGGGAATTAGAAGATGCTTCACCTACGGAGAATTGGGATAGAATTAAAGATATTGAATTGAATGAGCCTTGGGTAGGAGGAAAATGCAAGGTACATGCTCTAAGAACTCATGCTTTGAGAATAATTCATCGGTTTTTGGCAAAAACTATGTATAACAATTTGAAGAATGCCAGTACTATTAGTGTCTCTCAAGCAATGGTTTTAAGATGTATGATGGATGGCATTGCAATTAATGGAGTGGGCATTATAGCTAGTCGAATTAAGGATTTCCAGAAAATGCCAGGTAACATTGATAATATCTCTATTGAATGGATAGCTACAGTTTTGGCAGGTGCAGTTAATCATCAGGTTTATGGCGAGCCACTTCCAGGAGATTTGCCTTGCATTGATAATAGAATGTTGAAAAGGATGAAGATTCTGATACCTAAGCCCCGAGGACATTGGGCAACCCGAGAGGAGTATTTGCGAGAGAATCATATTAGGATTACGGAGCAAGAAGAGCAGCCAAATGAGCCAGAAGAAGAGCATGTTGCCACAGCAGTCCCATCTCCCATAAATGAACCCACAACACCAGAATGGGAAGCACCATTTAATCACTTGAGTGGTCGGTTGGATTCTCAACAAATGAGGCTCGATCAGATGCAAGGGAGATTGGATATGCTCCGGGATATGGTAATGGAAGGCAATAGATGAGTTGAGCATTTCATCAATCAATTTTGGCAGCGTTTTCCTCCACCACCACCTCCATTTCAATAGATCTTTGTTTGCTGGGGCAACAACATTTTGAGGAGGGGGTAGCCTCCTTTCAGGGAGTTTTTCTTCTATCTTTCTTTTATTTTTCATGAATCAAGTTTTTATGTTGTGTTTTGTGTTTTATTTTCCATTAGTTTGTTTTTGTTTATGTTCTGTTTGGTTGCTTAAGGTTGTAAAACTTGTTAAAATGTATATAGTTCACCTTTTCACTTTGTTTGCATGAGAACTTAGTTGCCCTAGTTGTCTTCAAAACTTGGAACAATTTGAACTTGGATATGGAATATGCATGTTTTAAACCTTTGCTTAGCAATAGAACATTTATGTTGTTTAATAAATCTTTAGATAGGTTAATTTTCAGCTTGATAAATATTTGTTAGTTTCCATCTTTTTGAGCACTTAAGACTAGTTTTTGAACTTAGAAAAAAACAATGCATTGACATAGTTAAGTGATGAATTTTAGAATACTAGAACCTTCCTCATCACCCTTCAAAGCATACAAGCAACTTAAAACAACTTGGAAAGTGATTTAGGCAATGTTTTTCTTGATAAGCCATATCTTAACTTATTTTCCTACCCTATATGCATATTTATCTTTTGTTAGCCATTTTGAGCTTAATGAGGTATGCTTAATGCGTGCCATATTTATGTTTCTTGTTACACTCATTTATGTTGCCATATAACCTAAAAAGCTTTTAACTTCCTTTCTAGAATTGGCCACTCTAGGATAGGATGAATGTATAAGAATTGGATATCTTGATGGGTGTGATAAGATGTGTTGAAGTCAAAGAAATAGTGAATTGTTACCTTGTTATTACCCATGTTATATTATTGTATTGCCAACATCAAAGCTTAAAAAAAAAAGGAAAAAATAAAGCTAGCAAGTATGGCAAAAAATCTTAAGTGTGGGGTAGTTACAAGAAAAAATAAATATGAATTCTTGAAAAAAGGGTATAAATTATGAAAGAAAGAGAGTTTTAATTATTATTCATCTCTTAGAAGAGCTTTGAATTGTGAAAAATTGAGAAAGTTTGGCTAAGTTTTTGTTTAAGTTAATGGGATGAAAAGTTAGTTTATTTTATCTTAGAGTGGCTAATCTTATTGTTGATCTTTTATCCATTCTTTGATAACCAATATCTTAGCCCTATTACAACCTTTAAAAGACCTAAGTGATTCTAAGTTTTGTTTTTGAGTTGTTTAGCGGAGATGACTTTCGAGTTTCGGTGCTAAAGGAGAGGCCTATGGTGTTTCTAGAGTTTCAAGCACGAAACCATGTGTATACTTATGTGTACATTCATTTTAAACTTGATTATAAATTTGCATTGATGTTTTGGATTTGGAAAATACTTAAAATGATTTGGTCTTGCACACACACAAGGAAACTATCTCATATTGTCTTGTTTGAAGAAAGATCTATTTAGAGGTTATATTAAGTGCTTGTGTTAAAATGCTAAGTTTGGTTATGAAATTGCATATCTTGATACAAGTTTAAAAGTTTTGAAGGAGGGTTTGTTCTAATTTGCTTGAGGGCAAGCAAGGTTTAAGTGGGGGGTATTTGATAAGTGTGAATTATATATAGTTTTTAATGTGTTTTTAGTTGTGTTATTTAGTTATTTTGGTTTTATTTAGGTTAAATTAGAGTTATTTTGTTAATGTTTATGTTTTTAAGGTTAATTCTGTGTTTTGTATGATTTTCAGGGTCAAATTGATAAAAAAGGGCTTAAACTGTAAAAAATGCAAAGTTTTGGGCTAAAAGCGTAAATATTGGAAGTTTAAGCAAGATTACGAGCGTCCAGTCCAGAGCTTTGAGCCGTGGCCACGTGAAAACACTAAAGCATATTACACGTGACCGCATGAAGGAGTTATTTTGAGAGGGAACGTGACCATGTGAAAAGAAAATGAAGAAATATAAGTAAAAGGACGTGACCACGTGAAGAATCAAAGGAAGAAGGAAGCAAGACACGTGACCACGTGTGACTCAAGGAAAAGTCCACACGTGGCCACGTGTGATGAAGAGTAACATGGGCACGTGGTCACGTGTAGAAAAGACACTGATGGAGGCGTGGCCATGTGATCCAGAATTCCTATTCGCGCAGTTTTTCTCAAGCTTCCTGTTTTGGCAGATTTTCCTATTTTGAGCAGCTAGATTACTTCCAATTCAATTCTAAGAGTTTAGGAAGTAATTTAGATCTCCTTTGGCCTATAAATAGCAAGCTAAAACACGGAAAAGGGGGATCGAATTAGCCAATCTTGGAGATCAATCCTTAGAATCAAGCTTTGCTTTCTTAGTTTAGTTTACTTTCTTTGTTTTCACTATTTTTATTCAACTTTTGTTTTTAGTTTTAACTATGTCTTGTGAGTAGTTTCTTTAATTTTTGCTAAAGGATACTTGAATCCTTGACTTGTATTGTTATGACTTGAGTTTGTTCTTCAATTTAATACAAGTTAATTATTTCTTGGTTCTTAAACTTAGTCTTGTTTTTATTCAATTTTAAGATAATTATTAACGTGATTGAGCATCGAGTAATTAATTGATTTAAGTTGATTAATGACTTGCATGTTCTTAGGTTAATTTAGTTGAATTAATACATGTTTATATTCTGAATAAGTTATGATTATGTGTTAATTTGATTAAATTAAGATTAAGAAAGGTGTAATCAAGAATAGTTGGAAATTAAAACTCTTGAGAAAGGTTTTAATAGATATCTAGGGGATTAATTCAGAATTTTATGCTAAGTATTGAATTGTTCTGAATAAGGGAGTTTAATACTTTGAATGATAATCTTGAAAAAGTTATCTGGGTTTATTAAACTGAATTCTCCAAAATCACTTGTATATTTTCTTTTAATTAAGTCATATCAATATTGGTTAAGGTGGATAGTCCTTTAGTGAAAGTTGTTTTTATCATTGATTTTTACCCCGTTTAATTTACTTGTTTTCAATAGATCTCCTCTTTAGTTTAATTCTTTTAATTGCTTTGGTTTAGTTTTAAATTATTGTTTTCAAATCATCACAACTTTGGAATATATCTTCTTTCTTTTCACACAAAAATTGGTTTTGAAGTTGAAATAGCACATATAAGCACAAGTTTTCCTTGGGTTTGATATTTTGGGTCATAATTTTATTTCCCTATATTACTAGCCGATCTAGTACAGTTGCTAGACACCGGTCAAAGGGCATTTTGGGAATAATGGTTAAATTAAAAGAACATACATAATTAGACTTATATGAGTTGACAGAAATCCATACTCAGAATCTAATTGAGATAAGAGTGGTGAAAGGAGTAATTGCACGGTAACTGTTTCTATAGAACGGTATAGTCAAACCACTTGACTTTCCTGACATTTGGCTAGTCATGATGCCTAGCTAAAGCCCACTCATGATTTGTATAATAGTGTATCATAAATATCAATAGTGATTGGTAAAATGATTTAAAGATGTTTAAATCACGTGAGTTTTGAATAGAACTCATAATTACATATTATACTGCTAATATAGACAGGAACCCAATAGGTCACACACATATAGAGTAAAGGATAAAATGGTAAAATGACAATGATAATAATATTTGATATTATTATGGGAAAAGAGAGATGAATAAGAGAATAATTAATTAAAGAGTTTAGTTAATTATGTTAAAGTAAAATCGTTCCCAGAACTTTTTAGAAATGTTTTGTAAAATGGACCTAATTAAAATATTGTATTTCATAATTAATTATTATTCAACTAAAAGTGTTATAGGACTGATATAGTAATTAATAGATCCATTAGAGAAATTAAAGAGGCCCAAATAATTGGTTTTGGCGTAGAAACCAATCAGAGGAAGGGTTACATGCCAAACCCTGATAGAAGGCCTTAGAGGACTAATTCTTGGGCCAAAATAAATTAACTATATTTTATGAGTGTTATTGAGCCTACATATTTAATTTGGATGGATTTGGAATTCATTTGGGTGATTAAATCCAAGTGTATGCATAAAAGGGCTTAGTTTATGGGTTTTGTTTATGGTCTTTTGTGAAAGGACTTAAATTGGATTTAATTGAGCCCAAATAAATTCTTAATAATTCCAAAATCCCATTTAATATTTCTCCAACAATTTTAAAGAGCCCAATCCTATTATAAAGTTGGATTTTTAACATAACTATAAAAATCCAAGTGATAGGGATTTTAAGGTTAAGTGAACAATTAAGAGAAAAAGAAATTCTCTCTCTCAAAAACCCTAGCGCCACCCTCATTCCTTGGTAGCATCAAGGAATTTTGGCCTGCCTTGTATTCCTCCATTCTTGGTTCATTTATTCCTTCTCTAGTGTGGATTACTAATTAGAGGTGTTTAATTTTGGACACTATGGTTTGCGATAACCTGGTGAGAAGGAAAATCAACTGTTCAACAAAAATCAAAGGTGATTTTTCTTAGTCTCATTAATATTTATATTGTAAATTCATGGAAAGATCAGATCTATTGGTTAAAAATTTTAAATTCCGTTTATGTATGTGATGCATGTAACCAATAATTCCCAACATGGTATCAGAGCCACGGTTTTGCCATTAATCTATAATTTTATATTTTGCAGAATAGTTTTTATTCTTGAGTTATTTATTTCATGAACTTTTAAATATCATATTTGATTTTTCATGAATGATAAATATTTATTTCTGGATGTATTTGATCAAATATAGAAAATGAAAATTAAAAACGATTCTTTTGAGAAAAGAATCATGGTCTTGGCGTGTAGGGTTTCTATTTTTCAATAAAAGTTTTAGGGGCTGTTCTAAATTAAATTCTTATTGATCTACTCTAAAATTATTTTGATGATAATTTATGTGTTTAATATGTGATATTAAGCTATAGGATAAAAAAAATTAAAATCGAACAAGTTTTGTATGAAAACTAGTTTAGTCGAAAAGTTCGATAAATTGGTGTTCTTCGTGTGTTCTTGGTGAGTTAATTTTTTGAATGGATTTTAATCTTCTAAATCTGATATATTAATGTGTTTTTAATTAATTGTATTAATTAAAATGGGCCATGAATTAATTGGATTAATTTTAATTCATTAAAACCACTTAATAGGCTTAATTATGTTTACGGACTTGATTTAAATTAGTGAATGACTTGGTGGGCCAAAGGAGCTGATTTAAATTAAATATTATAAACTATAATTAAGTTTATTAATGTGTTTTAAGGGCTGAAGTGGGCTTCGCTCATTCAAAAAGGCCCAAATGGTTCAATAGACACAAAACTAGTTTGTGTGTGAACACGTTTAGGGTTTAAATTTGTGGGTTTTGGCCTACCCTTTGATTTAAGCCCAAAATTCATTATTTAATTATTTAATATCATTAATTAATTAAATAATCAATTGATAATTAATTAATAATCAATTGGATTAATAATTAAGGTAAGAACACATGCATGTAAAAAGGTTTCCTAAAATGAAAGTTTCTAAAATGGAAAATGTTTCCTAATTTGATCACATTATCAAAATAACTCAAAAGTATGTTTCAAGAGTTGAAAAAAAGTTAGTTATCCATTATATGTTTTACTTTTTGCATTAAAAATACATACAAGGATGTATGATTGGCATGATGGATAGTTATGGATAAGGCCCAATGTGATTAAGCATAATGCATGTTGCGGTCCAATGAGGACTTTCATGTCCCGACCACTTGTTTTTTTTTGTGTTTCTTTTTCAAATTGTAATATGTAATTAGATTACTTAGATTAGAATTAGAGATAGAGATGGAGACCACTATCAAGGAGCAAGATGGGCCGAATGGAGATCCAACAAGATTGAAAATAATGTAATTATTATTTTTCTTGTTTGAATCATGCATATTACCTAGGTATGACCTTTTCATTTCCCTTTTGGCTTGGAGAAATCAATGTAGTAAAGTCCATAACTATACCATATTTGTATGCTTATATTTATGTGATAGATATAGGATGCATACCAATATATGCCAACCATGTATGATGAGACTTAATTAACTAAAATCCCTCAAATAAATACTAAGGTATATAAGCCTTCCATTAATTGGAGGAGAACCAGAGTTCTTTATAGTGTGGGTTGTTGACCACAGTCAAGCTAACATTATATCGAATATGTTTCAATCTAATTAAATGGGTCATCTTAGCTATCCTATTAGCTTGTTGACCATAGTCAAGGCTAATAGTTCTAGCGGCAAGATTAGGGAATGCATATATGATATGCATGTATCAAGAGTTGATAACCTAATGATCTAATAGTTGTATAGAGACAATTGGTATAGAGATACCTACCTTTCAAGGGTATGGAGTTTGGCTTGTTGACCATGGTCAAGGTCAAATTACATATCTAGGATTGGATATTAGCCCACTAAGAAAACCATTAGGTTTTCTTGGATTATATAGTAAGGGCTATTAATTTGCAGTAAAATAGTGGGAGTAAATGGATTAATTAAAGACCTAATTAATGCATACATATATATGAACATACTCTCATATGTGTTCTTTTCACATCTAGTCATCATCATGAGCACATTGAACATTAACATATGATCAATCTTGGATAAAAAACTGGTTGGCAACAACTATTCTGACTGGATCAGACAAGTGAGAATTATTCTCAAAGCTAGAAAGATCCATTATGTCTTGGATAAAGATCCACCACCACTTGCATCAGATGATGCCATTGATGAGATCAAGGGCACTTATCGAAAATACATGAAGGATAGTAAAGCAGCGGCATATCTGATGTTGGGTGCTATGTGCTCAGAGCTTCAGAAGCGACATGAGATGATGGATACTAGAACCGTCATTTTGCATCTAGAGGAGCTTTATTCTTCTCAGGCTAGAACTTAGCAATATGTGATTGCTCGTGCTCTATTTAGCTGCAAAATGGTTGAAGGCACTTCAGTTGCTACTTATGCATTAAAGATGTATGGGTGTATTAAGCATTTGAGTAGACTTGGCTATGTAATGGATAATGATCTATACATAGATTTAATCTTGTACTCGTTGGCTCCAAGTTATGCACCTTTCGTGCTTAACTTCAACATGAACAAGATTTAAGTAACCATTCCTGAGTTACTCAACATGCTCAAAACAGTTGATGGATCCTTCAAAAAGAATTCAAAAAATGTCATGGTTGTCACTTCTGCTAAAGGCAAGAAGCAGAAGAAGAAGAAGAAGAAGATGAAGGTGCAGCCAAAGCATGGTGGGGTTTCTAAGAAAAGGGTTGCCAAGAAAGAGAATCCCAAAGGAACTTGCTTCCATTATGGAAAAGAAGGTCATTGGAAGCATAACTACAAGGCCTATCTAGATTCTCTCAAGGAGAATAAGCAAGCTGATGCTTCTACTTCAGGTATTCATATGATTGAAATTAATACTTATTCTATTGCTTCAAAACAATCATGGGTATTGGATACCAGATGTAGATCTCATTTGTGTAATGATCTACAGGGGCTTAAAAGCAATAGAATAGTTGGAAAGGTAGAAATATGTCTACAGTCAGCTACTAGACAAAATATCTCTACAACAGTTGTGGGGACTTACCATTTGCCTCTTCCAAGTGGATTAATATTGGAATTAAATAATTGTTATTATGTTCCACCTTCATCCAAAAGTATTATTTCTTTCAGTTGTTTATTGAATGATTATGACATTTCTTTAAAAGACAAATGTTATTATATTTTTAAGAATAATATGTTCTATGCTAAAGCTATCATTGAGAATGTTATATTTGTTCTTGATTTAATTAAAGAAGTACATAATGTGGATACCAAGAGAATGAAATAAGATAATCTAAATACCTCATATTTATGGCATTGTCATTTAGGCCATGTAAATGAGAAACGCATGACCAAATTACACAAGTCAGGTGATTTGGGATCATTTGATTATGAATCATTTGATACATGTGAGTCTTGTTTATTGGAAAAAATGACAAAAGCTCCCTTTATTGGTAAAGAAGAAGGAGCTAAAATTGTTTTGGACTTAATACATTTAGATGTATGTGGTCTAATGACTACACATGCCAGAGGAGATTGTTCCTACTTTATTACTTTCATAGATGATTATTCTAGGTTTGGATATATCTATCTAATGAAATATAAATCAGAAGTATTTGAAAAGTTCAAAGAATTCAGAAAAGAAGTAGAGAAGGAACTTGGAAAGAGTAATAAGACACTTAGATTAGATTGAGGTGGAGAGTACTTAAGTCAAGAATTTCAAGATTATCTTAGAGATAATGGGATTTTATCTCAATGGACTCCACAATATACACCACAACATAATGGTGTATCTGAAAGGAGAAATCAAACACTATTAGATATGGTTCTATCCATAATGAGTCGAGCATACTTGCCTAAGTCCTTTTGGGGATATGCACTAGAAACTATTGTTTATGTGTTAAATAGAGTTCCTAGTAAATCAGTTGATGTTACTCCATATGAGATATGGAATAACAAAAAACCCACACATTCTCATATGAAAGTATGGGGTTGTCCTGCTTATGTGAAGAGGACAATGTTAGACAAACTAGATGTTAAGTCTGACAAATGTTTATTTGTGGGATATCCAAAATAAACATTTGGATATTATTTCTATCATCCTTTAGAACAAAGGGTGCTTGTTTCAAGGCATGCTGTCTTCTTGGAAAGAGAATTTCTCCTACAAGAGGACAGTGAGAGTAAAATTGAACTTGGTGAAGTTCAAGACCCATAAAGAGAAGTAGATCAATCGATTTAACCCCGAGATTGAATTTCATAATGATGAGATTACAGTTGAACCTGATTATACACAAAATCCTAGAAGATCTACAAGGATGCATTCTATCCTTGTGAGATATGGATTTCACATTGATTCAGATAGAGGTATAACTGTAGTGAGGACAATGAGCCTACAAGCCATCAAGAAGTTTTGAATAGTTCAAAATGTGATTTATGGCTTATGGCTATGGAGTCTGAAATGGTCTCCATGCATGAGAACAAAGTATGGACTTTAACTCAACCACTTGAAGGGATAAAACCCATAGGGTGCAAATGGGTCTTCAAAAAGAAGACCGACATGGAAGGTAATCTAGTTACCTTTAAATCTCGCTTAGTAGCAAAAGGAAATCATAAAAAAAATGTATTGACTATGATGAAACCTTTTCTCCTGTAGTAATGCTTAAGTCTATAAGAATACTTTTAGCCATTGCAACTTATTATGATTATGAGATTTGGCAAATAGATGTGAAGATAGCTTTCCTAAATGGAAATCTAACTGAGGATGTGTATATGACACAACCAGAAGGTTTCACATTCGGATATGGCAAAAATGTATGCAAGCTTCAAAGATCCATTTATGGATTAAAGCAAGCCTCTAGGAGCTGGAACATACAATTCAATGAGACAATCAACGAGTTTGGTTTCTCTCAAAATGAAGATGAACCTTGTGTGTATAAAAGGGTCAGTGGGAGTGCAATTGTTTTCTTAGTTTTATATGTGGATGACATATTAATCATGGGAAATAACATTTCTCTTCTCCAATCTATTAAAATATGGTTATCCAAGAAATTCTCCATGAAAGACCTTGGAGAAGCATCTTATATTATGGGAATACGGATCTATAGAGATAGATCCAATAGGTTGCTAGGTCTTTCTCAAAGTACATATATAGATAAATTATTGAAGAGGTTCAATATGGATCTCTCTAAGAAAGGGTTTATACCTATGGTGTATGGGAAACACCTTTCTAAGTCTATGTGTCCATAGACACTAAAGGATAGAGAGACCATGAATAGAATACCATATGCATTTGTAATTGGTTCTATCATGTATACTATGTTATGTACACATCCAGATGTAGCATTTACTTTGAGTGTCACAAGCAGATTCCAATCCAATTTTAGAGAGGAATACTGGGCAGTTGTCAAGAATATCCTTAAGTATTTAAGAAAGACTAAGGATATATTCTTGGAATTTGAAGAGGGCAGTTTAGAAGTAAATGGGTATACAGATGCTAGCTTCATATTTGACAAAGATGGTAGTAAATCATAGTTTGGTTTTGTGTTCATAATGGGAGGAGAGGCAGTTAGTTGGAAGAAATCCAAACAAGAAACAACTGCTGATTCCACGACAAAAGCTGAGTACATTGCTGCTTCAAAAGCAGCCAAAGAAGCACTCTGGATCAAAAAGTTCATATATAAACTAGGAGTGGTGCCTATCATTATTGATCTGATCCCTTTACATTGTGACAACAATGGAGCCATTGCGTAAGCAAAGGAACCACAGTGTCATCAGCGATCCAAGCATGTTCTCAGACGCTACCATCTCATAAATGAAATAGTAGCAAGAAATGATGTAAAAATAGAAAGGGTCCCCACAAATGATAGTGTGGCGTATCCCCTCACTAAAGCACTTTCCCAGATTAAACACGATCACCATATAAATAACATGGGTCTAAGACATATGATTGCTTGGCTCTAGTGCAACTGAGAGATTGTTAGAGAGTATGCCCTAGAGCCTATTTAAAAGGGATGTATTTCATATGTATGATTCATATTTTTAATAAAAGGCATCATTCATTTATTAATTCTATGTTTAAATACATGAGTTTGCAAATCTTAAATTAATAAATGAAGTCTTTGATATTATAAACACAATGCAAAGGCAATCATGACAGTGTTCATGATATGAGATGTTTATTGCATGTAAATGTGTTAACATCTAAATATCCCTAGTCATAGAATTAACAAGATAGGACATTGTTAATTCGAACATACAAGAATATGTTATGCTTTTTGAATGGTTCAAGCAGTGGTTCTCATAATTGTGATTAAGGAAGATGATCAAAGTTAACATGTGGATGCTTGTTAAAAGAACAAGTTTATTGGATACCTATAAAGAGAATCCTCACATGGATATTAAATCTATGTCATAGAGGAATCCCTTCATAGTGGTTGTGCAAGTATCCTTAGACTTGAGATCACCAAAGTTATCTTAAGTAGCAAGTGGTATACTTTGACTCCATAACTGATTACTTCCAACTGGGGGTGAACATAGTTAGGAGGTTGGGTATATCATGACCTAATTGAAGTTAGTTGAGTGATTGATAAAGGATTCACCATCCTAGATTTATTAAGGGAAGTTATCCTGCATGATTCTATAATTGCCTTGTTCAGAAAATCTCTGGCCAGAGTAATATGCCAAGATGGATAGGGATCCATGAAGGGCATTTTGGGAGCAATGGTTAAATTAATAGAACATACATAATTAGATTTATATGAGTTGATAGAAATCCATACTCAGAATCCAATTGAGATAAGAGTGGTGAAAGGAGTAATTGCAAGGTAACTGTTTCTATGGAAGGGTATAGTCAAACCATTTGACTTTCCTGACATTTGGGTAGTCATGATGCCTAGCTAGAGGCCGCTCATGATTTATATAATAGTGTATCATAAATATCAATAGGGATTGATAAAATGATTTAAAAAAGTTTAAATCATGTGAGTTTTGAATAGAACTCATAATTACATGTTATACTGCCAATATGGATAGAAACCCAATAAGTCACACACATATAGAGTAAAAGATAAAGCGGTAAAATGACAAGGATAATAATATTTGATATTATTATGGGATAAGAGTGATGAATAAGAGAATAATTAATTAAAGAATTTAATTAATTATGATCAAGTAAAATTGTTCGCATAACTTTTTAGAAATATTCTCTAAAATGGACCTAATTAAAATATTATATTTTATAATTAATTATTATTGGACTATAAGTATTATAGGGCTGATTTAATAATAAATAGATCCATTGGAGAAATTAAAGAGGCCCAAATAATTGGTTTGGGCATAGAAACCCTTCAGTGGAAGGTTTACATGCCAAACCCTGATAGAAGGCCTTAGAGGCCTAATTCTTAGACCAAAACAAATTAAATATATTTCATGAGTGTTATGAAGCCTACATATATATTTTTGAAGGATTTGAAATTCATTTGGATGATTAAATCCAAGTGTATGCATAAAGGGACTAGTTTATGGATTTTATACATGGTCTTTTGTGAAAGGACTTAAATTGGATTTAATTGAGCCCAAATAAATTATTAATAATTTCAGAAGCCCATTTAATATTTCTATAGCAATTTTAAAGAGCCCAATCCTATTATGAAGTTGGATTTTTAACCTAACTATAAAAATCCAAGTGATAGGGATTTTAGGGTTAAGTGAACAATTAAGAGAAAAAGAAATTCTCTCTCACAAAAACCCTAGCCGCCACCCTCATTCCTTGCTAGCATCAAGGAATTTTGGCTAGCCTTGTATTCCTCCATTCTTGGTTCATTTATTCCTTCTTTAATGTAGATTACTCATTGGAGGTATTTAATTTTGGACACTGTAGTTTACGACAATCCGGTAAGAAGAAAAATCAACTGTTAAACAAAAATTAAAGGTGATTTTTCTTATTCTCATTAATATTTATATTGTAAATTCATGGCAAGATCAGATCTATTGGTTAAAAATTTTAAATTCCACTTATGTATGTGATGCATGTAACCGATAATTCCCAACAGAAATTACTTTGCTTCAAAAAAATTCTCATCATCAATATGATTGCACAGTTCAAACAAATCAAAATCCTCTATGCGAATTGGGCATGGGTACTCAAACTTATCATCCTTATAATCGTCATCTACCTTTTTTTTCATTCAACTTTAATCATCGATGGTTCAACATAAGTGTTGCTTGTTATTGGTTTATTAATGGCTTATGTCCAAGGTGTAGAGATTATAGTCAACATTAGAAGCTATCTAATCCTTGTTCAAACAAAATTGTACACATCAGATGTAATTATATCACATATGAGATTATATCTCATCTTAAAATATTCAAAAATGGAAGAGAAGCAAAAAGGAAATATTAAAAGAAGAAAAAGAACAGAACACAAAGTAAATAAGCATGCAATAAGCATTAAAGTAATTTATAATATAAGTCCAATTTAATAGATTAATGACATCAATATTTGTGATAAATTCAATGCACAACAAAACGAAGGACAGGATAAGTAGCAGCAGAAATTGGATGTTCCAACAGCAACTAAATAGACCCATAAAAGTATATCTGATATATTTTAAATATTAGTTTACTATTCTTTTATAGATTTGTGCTAGGCATATTCAATGAACTAAACATTTATAACCGGATAGAAGAATCTAATGGTTGGAAAACTATAAACTCTAGTACTTTGTAACAAAAGCAGTTTTCAAATGCTAATTAAGTCTAGTAATTATTTTTATTGTTATTATTATTGCTTTATCCAGGAATACTATATATATGTGCATCTTCTCTTTCATGTAAAAGCTGTTAGATAATTAATTACAATAATATGTAGCAGTGACATATTGGTTTGTTCTTAAATTTGGACATGTAGTATCTTATATTGGGATAAATAAAATTTGCTAACCCCAAAACTAGGCAATTTTGATCGCTTGTCATTGTACAAACTCATATGAATAAGGGATTATGACCACATAAGATGCAGCTCTGAAAAACTATAATTTCCAGGAAATTTACCAAATTTGTGAATATTAAGAAGCAACTATTAAGAAATATCATAGCATTTGACTTTATTGGGGTAAAATATCACATCCATAATGGGGTAAAATATCATTATAAAATATACTTTAACACTAAATAGGCTAAAAGTTTTTAATATAATTTTTAGAAATGATATTGGTAATAAAAATTGAAACAAATATACTAAATAGGATAATTTAGTTTAAAACTAATTTAATTTACTTAATTTCTCTATACATTTAACTATAATAAATTTTTATATAAATTTTAAAGAAATTATAAATCACATGTTATAATTACAAGCACAATAAACTAATTTAATCTACTTCAATACCAAATATTTGATAGGGTATAGAGATGCAGAGTGATACCATATATAATGGTCTATGATTTTAATACATGTTTTCTTTATTTTAGGTAGTTAGTAGAATAAATTATTTATATTTTATATGTTTTTGTTTAGTTTATGTGTGTGTATGTATTGCATGTATGTTTGGTCTAAAAGGAAGAAATAGTTAAAGAAACAAGCTAGAGTATGACTCGTGAAGAGGACACACTACTAGTGAAGAGAAGAAACAAGGGAAGACACGACTCGTGAAGAACATTCAAGTAGTTATAGAGAGCAAGGCTATTTGAGTCGACAATTTTGTACAAGTTATGAAGGGAAGCTAGAAGAAGAGCACAACTCGTAAAGAGAAAAAGTAACAAAGACACGAGTCGTGAAGGATGATCGACTCTTTACAGAAGCATGAGGGACACAACTCATGAAGGTTATCCGAGTAAGGACCCTAAAGAGGCCTTAGTGGAATTCAAAGGCAAACATATGTCATTGAAGTCAAATTGAGCATTAGGGGATAAATTAGTAGTACTTATGATCTAATGGATTCATGGTTTTAAGAGATAGAGTATACAATAGTCAAATGACATTATAGCATAGTATGTATAATTCGAGCAAAACTATAGTTAAGATATTGTTTGGGAACTATTATTTCTTGCATGCATTAATACTTGCATTGATTATGGATTTTATAAGTATATTGACTTGAATTAAGATATTAGGCATTAATGTGAAAGTGTTGTCCAGAAATTTGGATTTACCTCCAATGACTATTTTAATCATAAGTTGGGTTTTTAAACTCCATATTTGATGATTTTAGTTGGGATAGAACCGGGACTTCTTTGTCTACAAATGTTATAGAAATAACAATAATGAAATTTTGCCTCTACGGTCTTCAAAAATGCCCAAAACAGTAGCCCTTGTTCATTTGCCGGGTCATTGGAGCAGTAGGTGTTTCTTATGTTATAAATCCTGGGATATACATCAAAATGACTTGAAATTTTTCTATCATATATTTAAGATCTTAAGTATCAATTGTTAAGAAGAAAAGTTTCTTGAAAAATGTCGTTTTCCATGTGAAAAATATTATGCAAAAATCGGATAGTGAGCAGTAGAAAGTGAGTATGTTTAGCATGAAGTATTAATTTAAGGGTAAATTTATAAATATGGCATTTTAAGGGTCAAATATGGATAGAAGCATATATTAAGAGGTCAATTCATAAAAGGGATTAAATAGAAAGGTTGATTTAAGAAAAAGAGTTAGTGGAGGGGTCACTTTATAACATGCAAAGAAATGTTTGTTTTTGGTATGACATGCAAATTATTAGAGGACTAAAAGAGTTATTTTTGGGGGACATGCTGATGTCATTTTCCACTTAACTCACCATGCAAGCAATTTTTTTAGGAGTATTTATAGGGGTTGGTTGGCCACACCAAGGAGATTTCTCATTAATTCCTTCTCTCTTTTGCTCATCCCTCATCTTTCTCTAAGGGTTATAAATTGATCTATACTTTTCAAGAGAAAATCCTACTGCAAGTTATTTGAATTAGAAGTTTAGGAAGGGAGGGGATGGCAATTAAAGAGGGTGTTACAGAATTTCTTCATTCTCCTCTGAAACTCTTGGTTAATCTCTAAGAAAATCTTTGAAGAATTATTGCATGTGGATTTTTGAAGAACAAGTTAGTGTATATCTAAAAGGTAATTAACTTAATTTGATGATTCTTATTCTCCTTCTCCATCTTCTTGCTTTGGTTAATAGTAGATTGAGTTAGATGCTGAAAGTTTGTGTTAATGGATGAAATTATTGTGAAAGGAAAAGAAGGAGAAAATTAAGATCATGAAAGAAGAAGATAGTGAGAGAAAAAGGAGAATTTACAAGAAGATTTGAGTTGCATGTCCAGGTTTGGGAACTTATTCTTCATGCATGTGTGTGAATATAAATTTTTATGCTTGGATTACTTAATTTTAATGGTAATTTATTAGTTTGTTTAGGGTTAATGAGAGATTTAAATAGGAGAAAATCGTGTTTTTGAATGTTGAAGAAAAACTGGGTGCGGTACTTGTGAACCAGCCTGCTTGTTTTGTGTATATCAGGAATTTTAGACCTCGGATTGAGGTGATTCAAAATTCTGAGTAAACTAGATTCAATTATCTACAATTAATTAGAAGAAGTCATGGCTTGATTCTGTTGTTAAGGAA
Source organism: Excoecaria agallocha (assembly GCA_037975025.1). Taxonomy (NCBI): domain Eukaryota; kingdom Viridiplantae; phylum Streptophyta; class Magnoliopsida; order Malpighiales; family Euphorbiaceae; genus Excoecaria; species Excoecaria agallocha. The sequence continues at coordinate 370,500 of CM075820.1, read as the reverse complement.
CTCATAAAATTCGTACAAGTGGGCTATTGTGTGTATAGGCAATAGTTACCAATGTTTGGACCATAAATCCTTGCATTTAAGTCATAATTGAGTGGGGTTTGATTCTATGTAAACATGATAGAAATATAAACATTTTGTTAGAAGGAACCTGGAGCTAAATATGTATATAACCCATCCAAATATTTACATGAAAATTTAAGAGCTGTTGATTTCGATTCAAGAACTGATTATAGTATTTTGGGCATAAGTATTAGTAGAGAATTCAAAATCTTATGCTGTAAAATTCTGGATAAACTATATACCTAGGAGCACGTTTTTGGTGAATAAATTTTGGTCTAAATCCCTCTAAATTTTACATTATGAATTTTTCTAAGTGACAGCCCACACTATTTTGGTTCTATGAACAGCCTATAGAATTTTTCAAATAACTCGAGCTATAGGTTAGGTATTAAGATGAATTTTGATGCTCTGGAAACTAAACAGATAGGGGGATAAGATTTTAGAAGATCATTTTGCCTAAAAATGACATCTTCAATTTCAAATGTGGCTCACAAATCGAGTCCAGAATGCTGCCCTGTGCAGACTTTTGTGATACTTCATTCTATGACTTTTTAATTAATTGAGATAAATAGTTGTTTATCTGATAGTAAAATAAATTGGATAGGGCATGTAATATGACTATCAATAAAGGATTTATATGCATAAATATGCATTTGTATGTGTACATAAATGAATAATGGTGATGAAAATATCTAACCTATATATGTAATTAGATTTGTACATGATTGTCATGTGCAAAATTTATGTATATATATGTAATCCTATGATGAGAAAGTGCATATTTTGACATGTACCTATGCTATGAAATAGGGAATATAATAGTATGACCATGTCATATGTAAATGCCTATATGGAAACATGTCGATATTTTGTATAGCACATGATTATGTATATGAGTGTATGAGCATGTAATTGCCCTATGAGATAGAAAATATTTTAGCATGACTATGAACATGTGAGATGCTTAATGAGAACATGATCAAGTATATGATGTGATGATTATATGTCATGCCAATATGTCACGATGCAAATTTTATAGTCACACAGATTGGATGAGCTAGATGTATAACTTGTTATATGAAATGTGTATATATCTGTCTATACACCAGAGAACTTATAGTTTTACAAGACTCTGTATATGTACAAATAGTATACTATGAATATAGTCTTGATATGTGAGTTGAACATGAACATAGTGTTGCCTACAATAGAGTTCAAATGTTGATATGAATACATACATGATAGTCAATATTAAAAATGCTACCCATGACTGTTCGTATGATACTTATAGTTTGAAATATTAACTCTACTTGCAAAAAGAAGTAATATGACTAGTAGAATATATGTGTACATATAAACATATACATATATAGTATGATCTTACATAATCGGGTTTGAAAGATATTTTAGTGAAATGATTTAAAGCATATGATTTAAAGTGAAATGTATGATTATGTCTTTACTTAAATAAAATGACACGAACAAGCTTATGTGATGTCACATGTTAGCATGAAACATAGATCTACAGAGCAATAGACTCAATTATAGAAATCTTATTAAAGTACATAATAGCAATGTTATATGACAATACGTACACAAGTGTATGCATTAAAGAGAGAGTATTTTGTCATGTGATTGTTACATGAGCCAATTGTATAAATTGTTTTATGAATTATGCATATATGTTGATGCTCTAGAGAAGATGTATATATATGTACATGATTATGCACAGGAGCAAATAGTATAATATTGATACAATCATGTTATACGAAATAGTTACATGATTGAAAAAGATTTCAAAGGTTTATATAAAGTTACACATGAGCATGTATATGAGTACATTGTTCGTTGATACACAAAAGTATGCATGTGAATATAAAAATATGAATGGATAAAGAAAAGATAAAGCAAAGAGATTGTACTGCCTGCGTTGGGTCTAAGAAGTGGATAGATAGGCATGCCTATAAGGGTACCTTGCAGCTGCGATAGTTTTCAAAAGCATCAACGCAAATTTTATTGCTGAACTTTATGATTCCCGTAATATGAATTAATTGCTGCATTTTGTTCATTTCTTGGAACAAAACTTTGTTATATTTGAGGTATGTTGTGTGCTTGTTGACGATAACTATGAGTGGTAGTTTATCATGATTTAGTTCCCACTAAGCTTTATAGGTTAGCATGGGTGTTTCATCCGTGTAGGTTGTTGGGGTGATATCTGCCAGCAGGATGGCCAACTCAAGTCAACGAGAGAGACATTTATAGACTTTTATTTTGGCTCTTTGTATATAGTAAAGATTATAGGATAGTGGTATTGGAGATATTATATGCAAAAATGTTAAACAGTTGTTGTATTTTGTAAAGAGACTTTAACTTACATTGAAAAGTTTTTATAAGTATAACACTTTTATGTATTAAGTTTGATTATATGTTCTCTGTGTAGTTGGTATATGTTATGTTACATAGTAAAACATGTGTAATGAGTTGGATAAAGTGATATGTACAGATTATAGGCTAAGGGTGCTACAGTCCGAGTCGTCTAGGCACTAGTTCTGAAACACTATAACTTTTCATCTACCTCTTCTTAACCACCAGTGTTTTCATCAAGACTTTTCATGTCAACTTTTCACCATGACATCTATTCTAAGAGGTATGATTTGGGTGCAAACTTCTCTATAAATAGGGGCTAAATATGCAATAGAAAAAGGGGGAGTTCTTTTTGGATATAGAATTGATATTTATATAGTTGTTATACTTATTTTTTAGTAGATGATGACAAAGGAACAAAGCCAAAGGAATAAGAGATACATCAGAAGGTTTAAATACAATGTACAATATTTGGGAGTTTATTTTTCTCCAATTCTCCTATTTGATTTTAATTCGATTCTATATTTTGGTTAGTTCCTTTGCATACTAGAAAATGTGAAGTGACATTATTCAAGATCAAGTTTATGTTTGTTATAAATGAAGTATGATTTAAATCAATTTTTGTGATTTGTTTTTGCTATGTATGCTTGATCACCATATTTATCATGTTAGTTAATCAGTTCACAATGAAAGTTGGAACTTATTGATGGAAAGACAAATGAATTTACTTAAAGCATTGAATTCATTGTAAGTGTGACATTGAGGAATTCTCTTTGAGGGATTAATGAATTGGCATTGACATTCATAATTTTGTTTATCTTTTTAATGATTTGAGAGTGCTTTATAGACTCTAAATAAGAACATTTTTAATGACAATGAGAGTTACTTTAAAGAATCTTTGGTTAAATTTCTCCAATCATCTTCAATTATAAAATTATTTTACTTGTACTTAAATGACTTATCCTTTATATTTCTATGTATCTTTACACTAATTACTAAGTCATCCTTAATCCAACTTGTTTTCATCTATGCATATTGATTTAGAACTTAGTTATATACTTAATCTTTATTTTAGTAGCCTATCCATCTACTTCTTGTGGTTTCAATACTAGATTTACCTTGTTCCCTTTGGAACGATACTCTACTCATTCTATACTTAGTCTAGAAAGACTAAGGGTTTAAATAAATCCCCTACCATAGAGAAGACAAGCTTTTTCTTATGGATTTCAAACACCTAATTAGCTTTAATAATTATACACCAAAATTTCAAAAGCAACAACAATAGCAAATAATAATTTAAAATCAGCAAACAAGAATCAAAATCCAAAAAAAAAGGAACTGGTTATACCATCCATGAAAAAACAAGTACGTCATCTTTAGCGAAAATTTGGCCATACATCAAGTTCCATAGCTCCCACACCTCTCTTGAGTGCCTTCTCAATGGGGACATCACTGCAATCACTGCTCAATTGGTTTTCTATCAAATAAGAATTGTGTCCAATGCATATATAGTAATGAGACAAAGGTGCTATCATGTCTTGCTTCACTTGATTGACAACATAAAATGATGAACAAATAAAACACTATAACTCATCTCAATCCTATAGAAAACTAGTAAAGTCACAAGTACCAATCCACACATTTATTAGTTCTAATATTAATCACTACCACTAAAGAAATTCAGTAAATAGAAAAATTGATCACGTATAATATTAAGTAAATCAAGCATTTTTTAAAAAGTTTACCATTTATGAAAGGAAGCAACATCAATTCCTCTTCTTTTCAGAGATAGATAACAAGCAGACATCATCAAAATTAATCATCAGCAATTTCAAGTATACCTAGAAATAGTTAATGCCTAGAAGATGGGAAGAAACAACTTTGGAAGCAAAAAAGGCAAAAAAACACTACTGTACTGAATTTTGAAATCATTGGCTTGTTCTTGAAGCCACAAGAATGACACACGTTCAACCAAAAACAAACTAAGAAATACATTAACAAATCAATGTTAAACATTGAAAAGCATGAAGACTAAGTCCCTTCACTCTATTACTCTTCATTTCAAACTTTGTCAACATCTTATCCAGTCAACCTAGAAAGCTCCTCCCAAAACACTACACCACACTACACCGCATCACATCAAAATGCAAAAACAGAAACAAATTACAATAGAAGATCAAATCACCATCGAATTTCATAAATTACGTACATAGTAAATTGAAATGAATTAAAAAGTTATTTTGTAATTTCGCAGTAAACCAATCATGCAACTAAAAATGAAAATAAGTCCTAGAGATGCAACTATTTTGAATAAAAAAATTTCAGATTCAAAGATAAGAACAACGAATTACTTTAGATCTGATTAAATCAGAAAAGAAACTCACTTTTTATTGGCTTTTTAGCTTTTGAAACCACTTCTTTGACCATAAATTCTTCATTCCAATTCCCAATTCCAAATCGATTATGCTTTTACTTCTTCTCATTTCTAAATTAATGTGCACACTCAATCTCCCATTCTTCGGGTTTAAATCCTCTAAGATGAATAGCTAAAATTAGAGCAGAATAAAACATAAATTAAATGAGGGTTTTATATGAGGCACACCATAACATTAGGAACAATGAACATCTATGAGGTCTTTTATAGAAAGAAAGAAAGGGAAGAAAATGACCTATCTTGAGCTCCATGGGTCAAGCTCACAAAACCACCGTGAGCCACTGGTTTTGCAGTTGGCACAGATGAATAGAGATAATTTTAGATCAAGAAAGATAGTGAGATTTCAATTGTTATTTTCAAAATCGTAGAGGTGGACAAAAGATGAAGAAAAGAAAAAAAGATTTCAACGGAAAATTTAATTTGAAAAGAAATCAAGAAGAGAGATTAGAAAAAGGCTTCTCTAATCTCTTCACCAAGTTCGTTCCAACCAGAAAGAAGGATGAAAAAGCGAGGGATTTTGGAGCAAAACGGTGAGACAAGGAGAGAAGTAGAAGGAGAAAAAATGAATAAAAAGGAACAATTTATAATTAGGGCTAAATTATCAACCGAATATAAATGTAGTTACTATTTTTAATGAAAATAATAATTAGCAATGAAAATCCAATTCTGTTGCTATTTTTCATTGAAAATATAATTGGCAACGAAATTATAATTTGGTTTTCTAATTAGCAATGAAATTCCATTTTTGGTTGCTATTTAGCAACCGAAATAAATTCGATACTATTTTAGCAATCGAGAATACATTTCGTTGCTATTTAACGGGCTTTAAAAAAAATTCAGTTGTTAGAATAGCAACCAAATTCATTTTCGTTGGCTAATTTAGCAACTGATTTTTTTTTTCGGTGCTAAATTAGCAAAGAAATGAATTTGGTTGCTATTCTAACAACTGAATTTTTTTAGCTTCGCAATATAGCAACTGAATTCATTTATCAACGAAAAAGGAATTTTATTGCTAATTTAACAATGAAATTTAATTTCGTTGCTATTTTCACCACTGGATTTTTTAAGGTCAGTTATTTAGCAACAGAATTTCTATTCCGTTACTAATTTAGCAACGCAAATTAAATTATGTTGCTAAATTTCGTTCCAAAATTTTGTGTCATATCTATTGCTGCCAAATTTTGCAACAGTCATCAAATTTTGTGCTAATTTTCGTTGTTTTTTTAGCGGCTAAGATTTTCCACACTTTTTAGCAATGGAATTCCACCATTTTTATTCTGTTTCTAAATAAATTAAAATTAACAAATTTTAGCAATGGAATTCCACCATTTTTTATTCTGTTGCTAAATAAATTAAAATTAACCAATTTTAGCAATGGAAATTATTTTTCGTTGCTAAATAGGAACGAAAATCACTTTTGTTGCTAAATTAGCAACGAAAATTTTTTCGTTGCTATTTTCATATTTTCTTGTAGTGAATTGGTGTGGGTTTATTGTTCTTAAACATAAATTTATTTAGAGTGAATTTTGAATTAAATTATGTTTCACTTGCATTCCATTTATCAACTAGCTTGCTTGTTGTGTGATAATGAAGCTTGATTTAACTTGTTGGCTTGATTTTTTGGTAAAAATTGTTTTCACATTGGTATTGCTCATTTTGTGCACACAATGTGTTTGATGGAATGCCTAAATGACTATGTTCAATTATTTTGCTTAATTTTTCTTAGTCTCAACCATCTTAAATAAGTCTTATATGATGTTATTTTCTTCCCACACTTGATATGCACTTTTTATCCATTTGAAACAATGCATTGAATATTGTTGAGCATGAGTTAAATTTTAAACTTGTTTCTATTAGAAGGAGGTGTTGTTCTACAACTTTTAGACACTTACTTGAGCTACTTTGAATTATGTAGTGGCTCCAGAATAATAAATGCATGCTGGCCCCTTTCACCTCCTTAAGTTTATATATCCCATCTATGTGTATGAGGATTGTGTCAAACTTTATGAGTACTTTTAGAATTGTTAGTTATGTAAAACTAGTGTATTTGAATAGCTTCTATTTGGATATTGTTATTGGTAATTTATGGGCTGAAATTCATACGTTGATTAGAAACATTGGATGGGGGTACCCTTTTTAAGATTAAACCTGATGTGTATCTTATGTTTGCTAAGGATTTCCTTACATCTTTTAGCTGCTACTTTGAAGATGAGCATGTTTATGGCACTATCTTTTTCAAACATGGTAAGAAAACCTATACCGTGGCTTTTTTCCTATCTTTTCATAGCACTTGGGATTCCTAATGGATGGTATAAAAGATTTGCAAAATTTCACCTCGAGTCAGAATTTAGAAGTAATTCGAGATCTTATTGACCCAGTTCCATACAATTCTAGCAAGACCAAATCTAATTCTTTGAGAAATCATTCATTAAGGGTTCTCCATCAATTCTTATCAATCACTTTTACCAATTGTATTAGGGGCCCAGGTGCACTGAATGCAGGTGAGATGCTTGTATTAAGGTATATGGTTAAAGGCATCAAATTGAATGGAGCATTTCATATATAGAAGATAGAGGATTTGCAAAGGAAGCCTAATGGTTTTAAGGTAATCTTTTTGAGTTGGATTGCCACTATCAAGGCAAAAAGTAGTGAAACCATTTAGATATGGGTGATTCTTCTAGTGAAGTCTAATTTATAGATCATGATAAATACATGATAAAGTGCAACGAAGGTGTTGTGGGACAAGCTACACAGCCATTGGATGGTTAGGGAGGAATACTTGCAATTGCTTTATGTTTGTCATGATGGGTAACTTAGAAATGAACACGAAGAGGCGTATGAGCACCAAGAGGTGCCAGCAGTTGAAAAAGCCCCTTCTCCCTAAATGGTGGCTTGTATAAATCAAGTGAATGCCAGGTTAGACATATAAGAAGCAAATCAACCAATTACAAGAGATCATTGAGCATATAACCGCAACACTTAGAGCAATTCACCACTAAATTTTGGCAACGTTCCCCTCGACACCACCTCCACCACCACAGTGATTTAAGCTCCAGTTTGTTGAGGATAACAAGATTTTTTAGAGTGGGGATAGAGCTTATCTAAGCTCAAATTTTGCTTAGATTTAGGAAGTAGAATATGAAATTTCCCCTTTTATTCATGAAAGCATTTTTTCCTTTTCTATTTTTGTTTTTTATTTTATTCTTATGTTTTTATTTAGTTAGTTATCTTTTCTTGCTTTTTAGTTTTTGTTGCTTTGATTGTAATCTTAAGTTAGTGACTTTGTAATTTGTCTTAGTAATAACAGTAGTGCTTTTTATTTTTCTAGTCTCTTGGTAGTTAGCATATTCTTTGGTTTTAGTTATGCTAGTAATATAGTTAGTTCAATTATCACTTAGTTTGCACTGAGCTTAGTTTTCCCTAGTTCATTCTCAAAATTTAACAAGCTGAAATTTAACTTAGAATGTTTAATGATCAGAATCTTTGCTTAATCATTAAACACTACAAGAAAATCTTGAAATAGCAATGGAATTGATTCCGTTGCTAATTTAGCAACGGAAAAATAATTCCATTTCTATTTAGCAACGAAATATAGTTTCTGTTGCAAAAATTGGTTGAATTTTATAAAATTACCAACCGAAAAAATTTTGGTTAACTTCCGTTGCTAAAAGTGGAGGGAATTTATGGCGCCAATATTTAGCAACGAAAATTAGCAACGGAATATGTATTCCATTGCTAATTAAGGCGGCAAAAAATGGCAGATAAAATTTGGGACGAAAAATGGCAACAGAATTTATATTCCGTTGCTAATTTAGCAACCAAAATTGAATTCCATTGCTATTTAGCAACGGAATTAAAATTTCGTTGCTATTTAGCAATGGAATTCAAATTTGGTTGCTAAATTAGCAACAGAATTTACATTCCATTACTAAATTTCACTGTCAACGAAAAGTAGCAACCGAATTTTATTTGGTTGCTATTTAGCAACGAAAATTTGTTTCGGTTGTTAAAATAGCAATGGAAATTAATTTTTGTTACTAAATAATAACCGAAAATAATTCGGTTGCAAAAATAGCAACGAAAATTAATTTTCGTTGCTAAATAGCAACCGAATTTAATTCGGTTGCAAAAATAGCAATGAAATAATGATTCTGTTGCTAAATTAGCGGCATTTAAGTACTTTTACCTTTGTTAGAACTATAAATTGTGAAAACCCTAGATTTTCATCTCTTCCCTCACACCGCCTTCCTTCTCTCTGTCTCTCTAACAAAGCAGTTGACGGCAGACATCTCCTCCCTCACACACCGCTACCCCTCTATCTCTCTCTCCAGCAAGGAAGTCGACGGCAGACATCTCGACTTACTGCAACTCGACACAGACGACAAATTTCGGGTATGATTTTTCTTTTCTTATTTTCTTAATATGTATGTAACATAAACAAATAAAACTTCAACTAGCAGAACAAAAATGGCATTTTGTTCTCTTAATCAATGATTTTTTTATTATCTTACAAACATGATTCTCTTAATCATGGATTTATTTTTCCTTGTCTGCGGATGAACTGTCAGGTCTTGTGTGTTGTTATCAGAGACTAGGATTGATGTGTGGTTTATCTGGTTTTTTTGCTACACTCCTTGGCTACTATAGTTTGCAGACGATGCTGTGGAAAGCTGGTTTAGAGTTGTGGGCTATATAGGGGTCCCTTCTTCGTCTTTTTCTTCTCATTATCATCCTGTACTCTTTTATTTGAATAGCAGTGATGTGGAGAGCAAGAGAAAGAAGAGAATAGCCACAGCTGCTTGTTCGCGTCAAAATGATCCCAACGATATCGTTTTTAGCAAGAAAAGAGCGGTTCTCTTTATGGGTATTTCGGTTCTTCCCTTCCTGCAACTCAGGGCTAGAGCTCTTGAAAGTTTGGTTACAAGTGAGGTTCTTTTTGTCTATTATTTCGAGATTCATTTTTTGTTTTGGCTTCTAAGGATTTGTCAAATTTTGTATCTTCTAATTTGGGTTTTTCACGTTTTTTGTTGAATAGAAGATATTGATTGATTTGACTACTGTTTCTATTTCAAGTTTGATCAGATAGTTCTTGGCATATTTTATCTATGGCATAAGGTAGAAACTATTTGTGTATGATCTAGGATAAGGAAGCTAAATTACATTGTTGAATATTATTTTACTTCTGTCAGGCTTCATATTTCGGCTAGAATCTCTATGAACATGTATTATTTCAATATATGTCATTTCATTGCCTTGCTTCTATAGGGTGTTCTTTGTTCTTGTTCGTTTAGTTTTGTGGTTAAAAAGCTAGAAGCGGAAGTGACCTACATAGATTGAAAATATGTCTAAGTTTGAGAGAACTTTTAACTTACTTTATTGAAGCTTTTGAGTGAAACGACAATATTAAAATGATTGAAGTATGGTGTCAGATTACTTTTTCTTCCAAAATAGTTGAAGAATATATCAAGTCATAATTATTGATAATTATCATCGTCATAAGAAGATAGTGAGAACAGTTGAAGTATATGATTTTTCCAGCAGTGAAAATCTCAATAGCATTGACAACAGTTCAGCTGCCAAAGTGAAATTGCAAAAGATGGAGGTTAAACATGAGGAACAAAAGCCACTAAGCAATTTGAAATTGTTTAATATATAATTTTTCACATGCTCTTTATCATGTAGCAATTTGAAGCAACCTGCAAAGCATGAAACTATGTTGCTTGGCAGAAAGCTAGAAATTTCATTGGGTCTGGTAAGCATGGTTCCACTTAAGTGAAATATGCTGATTTCAATTTCTCTCTGGTTTCTTGCCATCTTAGACAACAACATTTGGAGGTCAACTAGATCAACAGCATATGGCTAATACATCCACGAACAATGGTAGGACATTGCTCACTTGAAAATCTCTCTTATGTCTCTGGAAACAGTTACTGTAATATTATTTCCTGAACTCCTAATGTCATTAATTATTTCTGCTCTATGAAGGTCCAGCATCATGGCCAGGAGTTTTTTCAAGTTTGTCAAGTACTTATTGTCATGGTCCTCCATTGCAGTAATTTTCTTGCATTCTTCTCTTTTTTCTCCACGAACATTTGGACATTGCCGTTTCTCATGTGATTTTTGCTGTCACAGATCCTGTGCTGCTAAAATACCTGCTTGGTTGGTACTAGGGCTGGTTCACTCCAAAATGATTCATCAACTGGAAAGGTGATAATTATTTGGCCGGTCTCCTTTGGTCATTATTTAACTTATTTATTTAACCTCTTAGATCTTTTGTCCTGGTTTATGTTTGGGTTTTGAGATTTTGGTTTAACTGGGTTGTCTCTTAGATCTGACTTCTATTTGTTAATGTTTTAGTAATAGAGTGTCAAATTAATATTGTCGTAGAGCAGACTTACATGATCTCTGCTTAGTTAGCAGTAAATGTTTTTTAAGTGTTTAAATCTCAAACCACTGCCTAAGTGAAGCTGCCTCTTTACTTGCAATTTGTAGTCAGATATATTTATGGTAACATTTTAGTGTGCATGACAATTGAAGCATATTGAAAATGGCTTCATGCTGCATCAAATAAATTACCTCTGTTGCCTTCGATAATGAGAACTCTCATGCAAGGAATGGTGACATTGGAAGATTTTACAGCTACTGCAACAGTGGCATTTAGACATGCCTATGATGGTACGTAATTTCTAGCTTATTTCTTTTCTCTTTAGCAGCATTTCAAAAAATCTATTAGATTTCAGCATTAGGAAAAAGCTCTTTTTGGATGCTTAGAGATATCTGGTGACATTAGTTTTACATGTGGACCATGCTATTCATATCTGTTGACTATAGTATTACTATCTCTCTTTTAGATTTTTATTGTGGCGTGGGTTAAATAACGAGACTTTTTTTTTACCTGAATTAGGTCCATGCATGTTGACCATGCTATTCATAAACTGAATTTATTATGATAATCTATTGGGCAAATTGCATTAATCTTTTTTTTAAATTAAAACCAAATTGCGTAACTTTGATCAGCTGGATTTAATAATATATATATATATATATATATATATATATATATATATATATATATATATATATATTCGTTAGATTTAGGGTGGATTAAGTGAAGAAATGAATGCTATTTAATGTATTTTATTTATATGGTATTAATTAGTATATACTGAGGGTGGACAATAAGACCCCACTCATGAATTTAACCCAAATTGCAAGTCACATAATTTTATTTTATGCATGTATAATCATAACATAAAACTTGAATTATCATTTAACTTTTGATTAGTTTATGATTTTATGTTTAATATTTGTTTTCTGTAAATTAGACCTTATAGTTATTTGGTATATATAGACTATATATAAAAATCAGGTTTCAGATGATAATATATTAATCAAGAAACATTTTTAACGAATTAAATTAAATTGTACACCACGTTGTGTTGTAACATAAAAAATAGAACTAAACTAAAACTATGAAATTATGGTATGTTTCTCAAATCTCCACCTATCACAGCTTTCTTGGACCCACCCATAGCCATAGGCTTATTTTTATTGTTTGTTTTTTATGTAGGTTCCAAATTGTGCAGCTGGTCATTATCTTCTTGGACTTATATACAGGTTGATGGAAATATTCATTGTTACTATTATTTTTTTATCATGTCCTACCAGGGTTAGTTAATTACAATATTTTATCATAATGAATGTCGGAACCTCTGAAGCTTTGTTTTTAGTCATTAGAGAATTCTGGGTTTACATTTTGTTGGGCACAGTGATGTTTATTTGAGAAAATGGAACTTGCTCACATCTACCCATCTGGTTTAGATAGCTTGTTACTACCTTTATTCATACATATTAATAAGCATGGATGATAAGTTCACCTGCTAGGTATGTTGGTGCTACTGCCACTTACTAGATTATACACTCTAATGCATTTTAGTACATTGATTTGTTGAACATATCAGCATACTATTGTCAATATTTGCATTATTGGGATAAAAAATCTCCAGTAACTTTAGCTGCTGTAATAAACAATTATAATCTAAATTCATATTTGTTGGTTTTCAAAATTACACTAAAACAACTTGCTGTTTTATACTAGTTGCTGACTTTAGCAACGAAATTCAACTCGGTTGCTAAATTTAGCAACAGAAAGATAATTTTCATTGCTAAAATTAGCAATGGAATTTGAATTCGGTTGCTAATTTTGACCAATTTACCAAATGTTAGTGGTTAGATTTAGCAACGAAATTTAATTTCCGTTGCTAATTTTAGAAACGAAATTTAATCTCCGTTGCTAAAAATACCAACCGTCGAATTAGCAACCAAAATTTCCGTTGCTAATTTCTGTTGCCATTTTTGATTAGCAACGGAAAATTGCTATTTTTCGTTGCTAAATTGCAATTTTCTTATAGTGAAAGCAAGCATGTTGTTTAATGGAATTTTAGCTAGCTTAAGATTCAACTTGAATTTTATTTGTTAGTTTACACATTTTGAATAAGAAGACTAGTTTTGAAATAAGAAGAAAAACCATTTCATTAAAGCAGTTGAGCTAGGAATTTCAAGACACTAGAAGCTTTCTCAATACCCTTTAAAGCATTGAAATAACTCAAACAACATAGAAAGTGATCTAGGCATATTTTTCTTGTTAAGCCATATTGAGATTGTTTAACTACCCTATTTGTACATTAATCCCTTGCTAGCCATCATGAGCCTAATGAGGCATGCTTAATGCGTGCCATATTTATTTTTCTTGTTACACTCCTTCATTTACCAGTAGCCTAAATAGCCTTTATCTTCCTTTCTAGGAATTAGCCACTTTAGAATTTAGATGGATTAACATTGTTGGGTATCTCAAATAGCGTAGTTAGAAAAATTTTTGGCACTGTTGGCAAAAGTTATTGATGAAGTCAAGAAAGTAGTAAAAGTTGAGCGTGTAAATACCCTTGTTGTCATTGGTTGCCAATAATGAAGCTAGCAAGTTCTTAGAAAAAAGATAAAAAGAAAAAAGAAAGAAAATGAAAAACAAAAGAAAGAAAGTTTGCAATAAAGCTAGCAATATGTGGCAAAACTTTAAGTGTGGGGTATTTACAAGTGAAAGAAATTGTGACTTTAGATTGTGGTTGAATTGTGAATTGAGAGTTATTTCAATGACTTTTTCTCAAAACATCTTTAATGTATAAGGGGTCAAGTAAGGAAGTTGGTTAAGTGGTATGATTATGAGTCAATGGAGTGAGATTTAGAAATGTTGGTATATTCAATCAAAGAGTTCCTATTTTTTTTTATCTATGCCCAATCATTATTAACCATTGCTTTAACCCATTTTACAACCTATTAAGTCCTAGTGATTTTATGTATGATTTTGAGTTATTTAGCGTAGATGACCTTTAGGTTTCGTTGCTAAGGGAAAGGCTTATAGTGTTTTTAGAGCTTCGAGTGTGAAGCCAATTGTAAATCTAGGTGTACATTAATTCTATAGATTAAATATGAATTTCATTGGTGGTTTGATTTTGAAAAGATCTTAAAATATTTTGGTCTTGCACACACACACATGAAAGCTAACTCATATTTTATTCATTAAATTTAATCTAGTTGGAATTCTGTTAAGTGCTCTTGTTAATTATTAAGCATGATTTTGAAATGCATGATTTTTAAAGTTTGATTATTTTGAGAAGCTGGATTGTTTAATTTTGCTCAAGGGCAAGCAAAGACTAACTGTTGGGTATTTGAAAATTTCAAATTATAATTATATTATTAGTGTGTTTTTAGGTGTTTAGGATGGTGTTTTAGTGTTAATTTGGTTAATTGTGTGTTTAATTTTATATGTTTTGATTTATGTAGGTTTAATCTCATTTTGGTGTTTTTAGGTGGTTAATTGTAGAAAAGAGGAATTTATTTATAAAAAGGAGGAAATTAGTGCAATTAATGAAGTTTGATGAAGAAAAGTCACGTTGGAGTCCAGTACCATGTCACTCTACCGAGGAGGACTTAAAGTGCAACATTCAGACATCATCACCTTGATGGAGGGGAGTTCTACCTCTACTTGGGGAATGTAAACTTAGACAGAGGAGATTGTCCCTCTACCAAGGGGATTTAACCCTCTATCGAGGGGAGCTATTCTAAACATGATGAAAAACTATTTTATTCTAGTTTAGGATGTTAATTGGCACCTAATTTTTTCATTCCAAGGTATATAAGCAAAGTTAAACGCTAGAGTAAGGGAGGAGATGAAATTTTATTGTAGTTTAGACCTATTTTTTAGGAGTACAATAACTTAGTGTTAAAAGCTAGAAATTAAATGTTATGTGAAGACTTCAAGAGAAGCTTAAAGCTTTATGTGCATTATATCTTTTAATTTTATTTTTTTAATTATTTTTAAGATAAACAATAAGTAGTTTTCTTTACTTTTGTTGAAGGAAACTTGTTTCCTCGTACTTTTACTATAATGACTTTAATTTGAGCTTAATTTTTTTTTTATTTAGGTGTGTTATTTCTTAATTCTTGAGCCGATTCTTATCTTAAATTTTACTGAATTGATGATTGATGTATTGAGTAAATGGTTAATGGTTAATTTTCTCTATGGCTTATGATTTGCGTATTTTTGGTTTAATTCACTTAAGTTGATGCATAAAAGTTTAGGATTTTGTAAACCATATTGATATGCTAGGCATTAGATTATTCATAATTCAAGGATTTCATGCTTAGAATGATATTCTAAATAATATATATGACTTTACTTTGGTTTTCCATAATCAGTTGCACTATTTTTAATTAAGTCATTGCAATAGAAGTTTAGGTGGATAGTTCCTTTAATAGAAGTGTTTTTATTATTGAATTTTATCATCTTTTGCAATCTTTTTCTATTTTAATTTTAAAATTTATTGTTTTATTCTCATTGATTTAATTGTTTACTTACTGTTCACTTTTGCTTAGTTAATTAATCATCACTCTAAACTTTGGGAATTCTTTCACACATCACTCACTCTAAAATATAGAATACACAATTTATATAGCTACTAGGGTACAATATTTTAGGGTTTTAATCTTATTTCCCTATATTACTAGCCAATCTAGTACACTTTCTAGACACCAGTTAATGTTTGGGGCATCGCTCTTATTAGCCATCTTGATTATATGTTATTTTATAAATGAGTTTTATATATTAATCCACTCTCCTCTCTCACATGATGCAAAGCTATATTATTAAATAAACATTTTAAGCAATTAGTAAAAGCAGTAAATTCAATCAAACCACTTAAACTTATTATAGAAGTAAATTGTTTGAAAACAATAACATACATAAATCGGGGCATTGGTTTGGGTTGAGAACATTGGTTCTCTCATGCACATTTTACAAAAATTCTCTTCTGTCTTTTATTTGTTTTTATTAGATGGAAAATAAGACATTGGTATAAGTTTTGAAGAAAAATCCAAGTTAATTAATAGAAATCATTTTAAATGCCTTACCTTTTTAAATGTGCACAAAAGCCCATTTTTACTAGCTATTACATCCCTAAAATAAAATACATCCAAATATATTAAAATAATAAATAATAATGAACCAAATAACAAATAAATGGAATAAATGAATGAAATATCCTAATGGACGGGTGGTAGTCCTCAGCCAATCGAGGGCACGACTTCTAGTGTAAAATGCCTCATAATGTCTTCAAAAGTGAATGAAGTCACATGCTCACATAAAACCACAAAATAAATAATTAATTAGCATTATGAGAAACACGCAAATAAATAATTAAGTATAAAATTGAAGACCACTCATTTAATCACATATAAAGAATTAAAATGTACATAGAATAACAAATTAACACTTTGGGGACCAAAGAAATAATATGGATAACGAAAATGCATAAACACAAGAAACTAAGCCTAAAAATTAGTCATGAACACCCCTAAAAGAGTGATGGATGGCTATAATTGAAAGAGGGATGGGATGAGAAGGAACTCTCGCAATGTCTCGTCTATTATGTTGATAGACGGTTGTCCATGGGAGCTTTTTCCTGTCACTCGTATAATAGAAAAAAAAAAGCTAAAAAAATCACCCAAAACACTTAAAATCACAAATAAGCCCTAAACATTCAAGTATTAAGGCCTAAAGCATGCCAAACTACGATCATAGCCCTAATTAATGCATTAACCACACCAAACCTCACTTAAATCCAGAATAGAAAAACAAACATAAGCTTGAAAATATACAACAATGGAGGAAATCATAGTATGATCATGTCATAATCATGAATATTGATCTAGATTTACACATCATTTAATTTAAGCATGTAAATTATTAAATCGTAGTACACAAATGCATTTATTTTAACAGCAATTATATATGATCATGTATGAAAATTTTTAGAGAGAGAAAATATAGATAAAGAGCCTAGAATATTACTCTCTGGAGATATCTAACTCCGAATTTCTCAAAGTCCAAATCTCCACTTCGATTGTTATCTTTGTGTTTCAAAAAACTAAATGATTTTTGTGTGTTTAGATCAAAAGAATGTTAGAAAATTTTTTTCTTATAGAGAGAAAAATCAACTTTTTTCTTCGCCAAGAGTTTTCTTTGTATTCAATAATGATTACCCTAGAAACCATAATTCCTTTTTCTTCTATACCTACGATAGAGTTGGAGTTGAATCCCAACTTTAACTTTCCCAATTGAGAGCTATTTGTACCCCAAAATCTAGAATGATTCCCCTTAAATCTATCATTCTATTTTTGAATTTTTAGAAATGTCAGAAATCTTAATATTTAACCACAGACAGTTGTCCCTCTATACAGATGGCTATTTCTTAGGCAAAAAACCAAAACTTGAAAAAATGCCTTTAATCTCACTTGGACTAGAGAGAGATGGCCATAGACAACCATCCCTCACATGATAGATGATCGTCCATCACACTAAAAGCCATAATCATTGTTTTTCATGCTCTTTTGTTAAAACCTTTTGAAAACACTTAAAAAATCATAAAATCTTTGAGAAAACTATGAGAAGTTCATAATTAAAGCTTTGAGATCCACACCTTTTGTCAAAATAATACTATTTTCTTTTCATCAGGTAATCCTGATCTAGTTTGCTTCCATACATGGTGTCTACAGCTGCTCTTAATTTTTTTGGAACTTATGCACTAGTGCCAAAGTGAGCCAAAATTAAAAGTGATGGAAAAAAGATGAGGACATAAGGCAGCGAATCTCTTGGTTGGTAAAAACATGTACCATCTGAGGCAATGATTCTCTTAGTTGATTAAAACATGTACCATCTAAGGCAGTGAGTCTCTTGGTTGATTAAAACAAGTACCATCTAAGGTAGTGAATCTCTTAGATGATTAAAACTTGTACCATTATCTGAATTAGTGAGTCTCTTAATTGGGTATTTATCATCAGCTTGCCTATGAATTAACCCGAGTTTGGGTAATTAACATCTATTTATCAATGTATTAACCCTAGATTGACTGTTTGATTAGTGCCAGCTTGTTGGCATGTAGAATAAAGTTGTTCTAGTGTGTCTGATCAGTGCCAGTTTGTTGGCATGTAGAATCAAGATGGTTTGTTAAATCTAATTAGTGCTATCTTATCGGTATACATAATCAGGTTGTTCTAGTGTTTCTAATTTGCATTAGCTTATTGGCATGTGGAATGAGATGGTTAGTTGAATATGATTAGTGCCAGCTTATTGGCATGTAAAATCGACTGAGATTGAGTAATATTTAGCTAGTGTCATCTGTAGAAGTACCTAAGCTTCTAGTTTTGTTTGTTAGGGCCCTTTTGAAACAACATTCCGCTTAAGGAATTTCTAGCAAATATGCATTTATGAGGAGTTATTGATATGCTTGAAGTTGTGTTTTGTAAGTATATATCTATCTTGGAGGTGCTTCAGCTTAATATTGTGATCTTGGTTATATTCTCTACAATTCCCAATAATTATGTCATCGCTCTATAGATTGACATCATTGTAAGGAAATCCATCATCATCCAGGCTGTCGATGCATCTGATCTTATTCTATGTCTTCACAGGATTTATAGTGTTATTAGCTTTTCGCTTCTCATCAAATTGTTCATTGTTGTCAACATCAACCTTATAACTTTTTATGTGTTTAGATCAAAACATCCCATGTTTTAAAAAGTATGGTTTATTGTCCAAGAGTCCTCTTGGTTATAGCCCAAATGAACATTGACTACTACATTGGCATTTCGACCATTACAAAGCTTTGGCTTTTGCAGTACTTCATTTTGACCTTGTAATAATCCAGGCTTTGCAAAGCAATCTATGGCAAAGGTTCCAAAAGGTGGCCCTTTAGGAACTTAGACTTAACAACAAAGACGTGTCCAATTCATAATGATTGTACTTCATATCTTGCTCATAATCAACTATAGCACAAGGCATTTAACACTGATGCCATAAAATTTAGAATAGTTATTCAGTGTGATAATACATTATTTCTCTAGTTATTTTATGCATTTTGCTATGTTTTAGGTTACTTGTTATGTTTTCTTAGTTTTGTAGGCCAAATGTGCCTAACTGAGTGAAATAAAGTATAATTGAAGGTATTTTCATTAAAGAATAGAAGAAAAAGGTCTTTAAAGAATTCAAAAGCCCGTGCCAACTTGAAATAATGTGTGTCGACTCATCACAAGGGTTCAATGTGCCAACTAATGCTGTGTTGAAATGACTTATGAAGTAGTTGAGGATGTGGTGACTCATTTAAGGTGTGACGACTCTTTACAGAGCCTTTGTAACACCCGTATACTATTACCCCATTAATCATATCCATTAAATCATATTAATCATACCTTTCCTTACCGTCATACATATATATTATCAATCATATAGTCATTATGTTACCATTACTCACATCATGCTATATTGTATAAATATATGGTTGCTACTTTGACTATTCGTATACTTCATCTCATGTTTAGCATCATGCATACCATGTTATGTATATGTTACTTTAGGTACTACGTGCACAGATGTTCTTGCTTCGTCATATTGTGAGTTGGTTGTAATTCATTATAAATATATTAAATACATCCTCATATGTCGATTACCCATAATACAAAACATTTCAAAGAATTAGTACAAAATCTCCCTACATCAATTCCTATCAGTCTTGAGTTAGCCCTTCCTCATGTAGAGAATGTCCCTGAAAAAAAGTCTTGTCTATTGAACCTACACGAATAAAATAACATGTACTAAGCTATAAAGCTTAGTAGGGAATAACTCAGGATGGATGGCCACTTATAGCGGTCATCAACTTACACAATCAATATGTATCAAATGCAACATAATATATATATCAATGATAACAAGTTCATAGCTTTAACAATATCTCAAGTATGTATATAAGCATTAAAGTAATGAAGATAGCAAATATCCCAATATACATAATTCATATAGTTGACAAATACTCATTTGAACATTTATACTTGAGACATAATTTTTATAATCAAAGTAATCATATGGTTCGATAATAATATTTAGGTAAGTCATGCTTTGATTCGAGAACTGTGATTAGTACTATAAATGGAATTTAGCCTGCCTTAACTCTAATAGTGTATAACGGAAACTGTGGAAACACTTAGGTATCAAAATGATAGATATTCGAATATATTAAATTGATAGACCCCAATGGGACCCAACTATACTCTAGACTGGTCAAACAAACCCAAATGAGGTCGACCAACAACCCAAAAGGGGCTGTTCATGATCCAAATGGGATCAACTGTACTCTAGACCCAATTAGGCAAAACTATGCCAACTGTAATTATCCCTATAGGCACCTATCTATCCACATTTGAACTTTATTTGTAGGCAATACTATGTTCATGTTCATTTTGTATATCAAGACTATACTTTTATTATACTATTTACATATGTACATAATCATATAAAAATATATCTTCTCTAGTGCATAAACATATATGCACAATTCATAAAGAATTTAAACAATTTACTCACATTATCTTTATGACTATACATTTAGCATAACAACATTTAGGCATGAAATATAACCATTGCATCGCATCATATCATATTTATGTTATCATATATGTAGGTAAATAATAATTTACCTTAACTTACAATTTCTATGTACTTATTTCAACTTTTGATCATGCCAATTGATTTACACTATGATATTATCAAATATTTAATGTATGTGTCCCTCATTATGTGTTGTTTCTATGTCAAGATATGCTTTATAATTATTTTAAAAAGGTTAAGATGGACTTTACTATCAATTTGGGACTTGGAAATCACATGTAATTCTTACTTAAAAACCTTTACCTTTATACCTCCAATATACTAAAAGTGTTTTGGATGGTCTAAACAAGCTTTATTATCAATTTAGAGGCCAAATGGGACAACTTGAACAGAAAGGAATCATGACTTGTGATAAAAATCCAAGTCATAATAGAGAGCACACTGACACGAGTTGTGACAGTTGTGTGACTCATGACAGGGCAGTGATAGTTTTCCAAGTTCAATTTGTGAGCAATTTTTGACCTTCCAAATGACATTTTCAGCAAAAATGGTCTGCTACAAATTTGTTCTTCTATGTTTCTAGTTTTAGAAACATCAAGAATCATTACAAGATCATTTTTATAACTTAAGATAATTAGAAATTACTAATGACTGTTCATTACGGTATGAAGCATAGGATTTCGGTTTTCAAATTAAATTTAGATAGGTTTAGAGGCATATTTAGACTTTGCTTTCTCCATAGAAAAGGTAGATATAGGATTATGTTTTGTAATCCATTTTGAATTACCTAATTCTCATATCTAAATCTCAAGATATAGCAAAAATACTAAGAACTATTTTTGGAAAGAGTGTTGTCAACTATTCCGAATTCAAGTTAATTTTTGACATGCCTAGAAATAGAATAAATTTATGCTTTCTTCATATAAATTGTAGACATATAAGTCTAGTTTAACCAAAAAGTATCCTCATATCATTTTGACTTCTATACAATCAATTATACTCAAAATACTACAAACTATCTACTAAACTTTACAGTAGTTCACTTTTAATTTCAATTAAAGAAGGCTACATAGAGGCAAAACTAACCTTAGATTTCTTCTACAAAAATTTAGGTACAAGTCTTATGTGAAATTTCAAATTTGAATGAACTCAATTAGAGTTTTGTAGCCAAAGTTATATGAAAAATACAACAAGTTATTCAACTATTTCTATAATTGTTCTTATTTAAAGCCATCAAAATCAACTTTAGTTCTCTTGTTCTTGACCTCATACACTATTCTATATTTCTCCTTATTGCTCACATGTATGCAAGGAAAACACATAATTCCCATACCTTGGCCAAAATCCTTTTTGAAACTTCAATCTTTTACAACTTCCTTTCCTTTATCCTTTTTTCTTACTTCTTCATCTTCTATATATAGCCATGTTTGTCTTGCATTAAATCCAAAATTCTTGTTCATTAAACCCATGATAAAACCATAAAAGAAGAAGAAGAAGAACTCAAAGATGTGTTAATAAAAGAGTCTCATTTACCTTACCAAATCTTGCTTTAACACCCTTTAATCTAATCACGTAAAGCTTAGATCTTGAAAATTTAGAGAGAAAGAACATGAAAACTATTTAGAGAGAATGAAAGAGAAGAAAATGTAGAACTTCTCTCTTCAAAATTCATCCAAGACACCAAAAGAACCAAATGAGCACCTTTATCTCTCTTACATGCAACAACATTAACTTTATAAAGTGTGAAAAATTTTCCTTTTAGTCCTCCACCTTTTTGCATGTAATGAAACTAACCCCCTTCTTTTAATTCCTTATAACATTAATCCTAACTTATTTTTACCTTTTTAAAATTGACCCCACATGTGCCACCTTTACATTTTGACCCCATATTTATTATTCTATACTTCAATTGCACCCTAAAAGATTTTTATACTAAATAATTTACATTCAATTCATATAATAAAATAAAATTGTCACATGCCCCACAACTTAAATACGAATTTGACATATTAAATTTGATCTTAATCAATATAATTTCATTTAATCATGCATTTTTAACTAGGGTCCTAATTGGGGCCTTACAATTCTCTTCCCTTTAAAGAATTTCATCCTTGAAATTCTTACATGTTTTAAATAAATGAGGATGTTGTTCTTTCATAGCTACTTCTGGATTGCAAGTGACTTCTTACAAATCATGATGTTGCCAAAGCATTTTTGACAAGAGGAATTTGTTTGTTCCTCAACTGTCTAACTTTTCTAGCTAGAATCGCTATTGGCTCTTCACCATATGTGAAATCTGGTTGTACTTGAATATCTTGCACTGGTAATATATGAGATTCATCCAAATGACATCTTCAAAGCATGGACACATTAAATACATCATAAAGTTTGGCTAGTTCCTTAGGGAGAGCTAATTTATATGCCACTAGTCTAACTCTTTTGAGAATCTCATATGGGCCAATATATCTCGAGCTCAATTTACCCTTTTTCCCAAATCTTAATACTTTTCTCTAGTGGGACACTTTCAAAAACACTTTTCACCCATTTGATATTCAATATCTTTTTTCTTCAAATTCGCATAAGACTTCTGTCTATCACTAACTTCTTATTATCTCTACTCGATAATTTGAACCTTCTCTTTGATATCCTTAATAATGTATGGACCAATAATTCTGCTCTACATTAATTTAGTCCAACAAAAAAAAAGTTCTACACCTTCGACCATACAAGGCCTTATATGGTGCCATCTCAATACTCCTTTTATAATTGTTATTGCAAGAAAATTTCATTAAAGCCAAATATTTGTCCCAACTTTCTGCAAAATTAAAAGTACATCTTCTTATCAGATCCTCTAAGATTTGGATAACCCATTCAAATTGCCCATCTATTTGAGGATGAAAAGTTGTACTATGGTGAAGCTGAGTTTCCAGAGCTTGTTGTAAACTTTGCCAGAATCTCGATGTGAACCTCGGATCTCGATCTAAAATTATTAACACTGGAATGCCATGCAACCTAACAATCTAATTGGCATAAATTTTTTTCCAGTTTATCCATAGAATAATCCATCCAAACTGGTATGAAATGAGCTAATTTAGTCAGCCTATCAACTATAACCCATACTTCATTATGCTTTTTTTTTGTGTAAGGGGCAATCCTGTCACAAAATCCATGGTAATGTCTTCCCATTTCCATTATGAAATTAGGATGGGATTTAATAATCTTGAGGTCAACTGGTGTTCTTCTTTCACTTGTTGACAAGTAAAACATTTGGAGACTTATTCTACCACATATTTCTTCATACCAGGCCACCAATAGCATTGTTTCAAATCCTTATACATCTTATTCCCACTAGGGTGCACAATGAATGTTGTATTATTAGTTTCATACAATACTATTCTTTTCAATTCCTCATCATCTAGAACACATAATCTATTATGGTAATATACACCCCTATCCTCTTTCATTGTATACTCAAACTGGATCCCTTCATGTGAAGATTTCACATTTTGTCTCAACTTTTCATCATGTTTCTGAGCATTGATTACTGATTGCCTCAAACAAGGTCTAGCCCTTAACTGAGCTATTAAAGCACCATCCGATGCAAATTTCCATCTACACTGATGTAATATCATAACATCCATCATCTTGCAACTTAAGGCATATACTACAACATTAGCTTGCCTGGGTGGTAATCCACTATACAATCATAATCCTTAAATAGTTCTAACCATCATTGCTACCTTAAGTTGAGTTCCTTTTGAGTGACCAAATACTTGAGACTCTTGTGATCTGTATAAATTCTGCATCTTTACCCATACAAATAATTAATGTTGCCAAATCTTTAAGGCAAACACTATTGTTGCCAACTCTAGGTCATGGGTTGGCTAGTTTTGCTCATATGGCTTCAATTGTCTAAATGCATAGGCCACTACTTTGCCATCTTGCATTAACACACAACCCAAACCAACTCTAAAAGCATCATTGTACATGGCATACTCCTTTCCTGAAAGTGGTTGTGCCAAAACTAGAGCCTCTATTAGTATTTTCTTTAAGTAATCAAAGCTTGCCTGACATCAATCAGTCCACTCAAATTTGATACCCTTTCTCAATAGTTTAGTGAGTGGTGTAGCAATAACTGAAAAACCTTTCACAAAACTATGGTAATATCTTTATAAGCCCATAAAAATTCTCACTTATGTCACATTTCGAGGCGACTTCCAATTCACAATGGCCTCTATTTTAGCTGGATCCACTCTAATGCCTTCAGAAGATACTACATGCCCAAGGTAAGAAATTTCCTTAAGCCAAAAATCACACTTGCTCAACTTAGCATACAATTTATTCTCTATTAGAGTTTGTAGTACAATTTTTAGGTGTTCAGCACGCTCTGCTTCATTTCTTAAATAAACCAATATGTCATTTATGAACACAAAAACAAATTGGTCCAAGTAGGGTCTAAATACCTTATTCAGAAGATCCATAAATGTAGCCATTGCATTTTTTAACCCAAATGGCATTACTAAAAATTCATAATACCAATATCGGGTTCTAAATGCTGTTTTGGGAACATCCACATCCTTTACCCAAAGTGGATAATATCTCGATTGCAAGCCAATCTTGGAAAACACTCCAGAACCCTTCAACTGATCAAATAGATCTTCAATTCTAGGTAAAGGGTACTTGTTCTTCATTGTTACCTTATTTATCTATCTATGGTCTATGTACATTCTCATAGACCCATCTTTCTTCTTTACAAATAAAATTGGTACACCCTAAGGTGATGCACTAGGCCTAATGAAGCTTTAGTCAAGCAACTCTTGTAACTGAACCTTTAGTTCCTTCAATTCCAAAGTAGCCATCCTGTATGGTGCCTTAGAAATACGAGCTATACCTGGTAGAATTTCTATAGACAGCTCAACATGCCTCTTAGGTGGAAGACTATGTAAGTCTTCAAGGAACACATTAGGAAATTATTTCACCACTAGAACCTCTTGAAGATTTACTTTCTCTCGTCTTAAATGAAGTACTATGGCTAAGAAAGCTTTACACCATTTTCTAAGAAATCGCTTAGCTTGTATAGCCGTTATTACATTAGCTAACAGTTTAGTTTAAATGCCCTGAACTATAGTTTCTCTACCATCAGCATCAATAAGAGTTATAGTTTTAGCTTCATAATTAACCACTGTATGATGCCTAGACAACAAATCCATACCCAATATAATTTC
This sequence comes from Excoecaria agallocha, assembly GCA_037975025.1. Lineage (NCBI taxonomy): Eukaryota > Viridiplantae > Streptophyta > Magnoliopsida > Malpighiales > Euphorbiaceae > Excoecaria > Excoecaria agallocha. The sequence goes on along the minus strand of CM075820.1, from coordinate 344,426 downwards.
AAACTCTTGAAAGGTTAATTCAATAAGATCAGCAAGGAATTCTTTCCCTTGAATTACAATAGGATACTATTTATACACTTTATTAACAACAACACTGTGACCCAAAGGGTTGGTTACACAAATATCATAATCCAGTTCATATATAGTAGACATATTTCTACCCATATCCCTAGTGCAAACATAAGAATAAGTGGAACCAGGATTAATTAATGCATGCATATCATAATTAAAGAAAGAGAAAATACTTGCCATAACCTTTGGAGCATTTTGATCCTCTCAAGCTTTCATTGCATAAGCTCGACTAGGAAAAATTGGAGCCATAGGTCTATTAACTAATTTAGACACATTCTTGGACTGGGATCCCTAATGATTTGATCCCCCATGTCCTCTACCTTTACCTCTGCTAGAAGAGGGTGCATTAAAAGCTCCCTTACTACCATGCTGCCCAAAACCTCGCTCTTGTTTCAAAGGACAGTTTGCCATAAAATGATCAGTATTGCCTCATCTAAAGCATACTCTAGCCAATTTTTTGCAATTTCCCCAATGTTACCTAGTACAATGGGGACATATTGGTGGTTACCCCCCACTCTACTGCCCTAAAGTTTCTTTACCCAGCTTAGACACTACAGAAGATTTTTGTCTTTTGTCCCTTTTTGTAGGACTATAGCTAGACTTAGCTGGCTAATTCCCTGGAGCTTCTCTAATTCTTTTCCCAGTGGAAGATCCACCTTTGGACCCATTTCTTCTTTGCTCTCTCTTTTGGCTATCTCATTCTTTTCGACCCACAAAGCTACTGTAACAAGTTAGTGAAATTAACCATATGAAGAGATATAAAACCAATTAAGTTCTCTCTGATCCGATCATTTAATCCATCTTCAAACTGTCTACATTTAAAAGCATCAATTAACATCTCATTAGGAATATATTTGCACATATGACTGAATTCTTTCTCATACTTCACCACGTACATAATTCTTTGTCTTATGTTTAGAAATTGTTTTAGCTTCTCTTGCTTGTATGCTTCACTAACATACTTTTTCCTGAATTCAGCTTTAAAAAATTACCATATAAGGGGATCTAGTAATTGAGGTTGCTTTAAAACCAATTTCCACCAGTTATAGGCTACTCCCTGAAGTAAGAACACAGTACAAGACACCTTATAACTTGTTGGACAGTGAATTTCCTAAAAAATTCTCTCTAGCTTTTCCAACCAAAATTCAGCTTCCTCCAACTATTATAGATTAGTGCCTAAAAACTTCTTTACAATGTGATTCCTAATTTCAGATATTAGGACTTTAGTTGTTGTCATCCTTTGAAACATTTAGGCCATGTCTTGAGATATTTTTAATAATTCTTCTGCACGAATGGCTGTAGGGTTCTCATTTTGATTTGATGACAAAGATCCAAGATTGGAAGGATTTGTTCTAGTCGGCCTATTACTTTCAGCCTATTCCTCAATAGCATCTCTGCTGTTCTCCATCTACAATCTATAAGAAAATAGGGACTTCTACATTAGGCCTACAACACTATACCATATTATAAAATCCTAGGTTTTTATTACCTATAAAAGGCTAAACCTAGGCTCTGGTAGTGTAATTGTAACACCCCTACACTATTACACCATTAATCACATCCATTCAATCATATTAATCATGCCTTTCCTTACTATCATGCCTTTATATTATCAATCATATTGTCATCAAGTTACCATTACTCATATCATTCTATATTATATAAATATATGGGTGTTACTTTGATTGATCGCATACTTCATGTCATGTTTAGCATCGTGCATACTATGTTATGTATATGTTACTTTAGATACTACGTGCGCACATGTTCTTGCTTAGTCATATTGTGAGTTGGTTACAATTCATTATACACATATTAAAATACATCATAATATGCCGATTAGCCATAATACAAAACATTTTTAATTACTAGTACAAAATCTCCCTACATCAATTCCTATCAGTCTTGAGTTGGCCCTTCCAGATTCAGAGAACATCCTTGAATAACAGTCTTATCTATAAACCTACCTGGATAAAATAACCCATGCTAAGCTATAAAGCTTAGTGGGGAATAACTCATGATGGATGACCACTAACAACGGTCATCAGCATACACAATCAATATGTATCACATGCAACATAATATATTTATCATTGATAACAAGTTTGTAACTTTAACAATATCTCAAGTTTATTTATAAGCATTAAAGTAACAAGGAAAACAAATATCCTAATGCACATAATTCATATAGTTGACAAATACTCATATGAATGTTTACATTTGAGACATAATTTCTATAATCAAACTAAACATATGGTCCAATAAAAATATTTAAGCAAGTCATGCTTTGATTCGAGAACTGTGATTATTACTATCAATAGAATTTAGCCTGCCTTAGCTCTAACAGTTGAAAATGGGAACTGTGGATACACTTAGATATCAAAACGGTGGATATCTGAAGATATCAAATCGGTAGACCGAAACGGGGCCAAACTATATTGTAAATCGGTGAAGCAGACCCAAATGAGGTCAGCTAACAACCTAAATGGGGTTGTTCATGACCCAAACGGGATCAACTATACTCTACACCTAATTGGGCCAAACTGTGGCGACTGGAATTATCCTTATAGGTACCTATCTATCCATATTTGAACTCTATGTGCAGGCAATACTTTGTGCATGTTCATTTCATATATCAAGCCTGTACTTATATTATATCATTTGCATATGTACAAAATCATCTAAAAATATATCTTCTCTAGTGTATAAACATATATGCACAATTCATAAAACAATTTATACAATTTGCTCACATTATCCTTGTGACTGTACATTTGGTGTAATAATATTTAGGCATGAAATATAACCATCACATCATATCATATTCATGTTATCATATATATATAGGTAAATAATAATTTACCTTAGCTTACAATTTTTATGTACTTATTTTAACTTTTGATCATGCCAATTGCTTTACACTATGATATTAACAAATATTTAATGTATATGTCCCTTATTATGTGTTTTTTCTATGTCAAGACATACTCTATAATTATTTTGAAAAGGTTTATTTGGACTTTACTATCAATTTGGGACTTGAAAATCACATGTAATTCTTGCTTAAAACCTTTACATTTATGCTTCCAATGCACTAAAAGTGTTTTGAAAGGTCTAAAAAAGCTTTAGTATCAATTTATAGGGCAAAAGGGACAACTTGGATAGAAGGGAGTCACAACACGTGACAAAAATCTGAGTCATAATAGAGAGCAAACTGAGATAGTTGTGATAGTTGTGTGACTCGTGACAGGGCAGTGACAGTTTTCCAAGTTCAATTTGTTAGTAATTGAGCAAGTCTGATTTTTGGCTTGAGGAAGTCTCTTTCCTTGCGCATATAGTGTCTTCTGAAGGCATTAAAATATATCCAATCAAAATTAAGGCTATAATGGATTAGAGACCGCCTTAAAATGTGATAGAAGTGAGAACTTTTTTGGGTTTAGCAGGGTACTATCGTTGCTTTGTAAAAGGCTTTTCAGTTATAGCTTTACCACTCACTAAATTGTTGAGAATGGGTATCAAATTTGAGTGGACTAATTGATGTCAGCCAAGCTTTGACTAGTTAAAGAAGATATTAACAGAGGCTCCAATTTTAACACAACCAGTTTTAGGAAAAGAGTATGCCATATATAGTGATGGTTACAAAGTTTGTTGGGTTGTGTGTTAATGTAGGATGGCAAGGTAGTGGCTTATGCATCTAGACAATTGAAATTACATGAGCAAAATTACCCAACTCAGCCAAATCATGACTTAGAGTTGGAAGTAGTAGTGTTTGCTTTGAAGATTTGGCATCACTATTAGTATAGGGAAAGATATAGAATCTATAAAAATCACAAGAGTCTCAAGTATTTGCTTACTCAAAAAGAACTCAACTTAAGACAGTGAAGATGGCTAGAACTATTTAATGATTATGATTGTATAGTAGATTACCATCCAAGCAAAGCTACTGTCGTAGATAATGCCTTAAGTCGTAAGATAATGGCAGCTATGGTGATACACCAAGGTAGATGGAGAGCTTGTTGTATAGGGGTATTTCTGAGATTTTTGAAAGCTTATTTGAGGGATGGCCATCTGTCAATCACAAACGCCTATCTATAGGTTTTTTTTCAAATCTTCTAACATTTTCCAACTTTTGAAATTTTAGATAAGGATTGAATTTGATTTGACACAAATTGGAGGATTTTATCTTTGAAATTTGGAGGGTTTAGAGTTGGAGTGAATCTCAAACTCTCCCTTTAGTATTTAAACTAAAATCTAGGATTTTCAAAAGGGGATTCTTACTTAGAATGAAATGGAGTAGACTTTGGAGGAAGAGAAATTTAATTCTATATTCTTTAAAGTAATAAAGCTCTATAACCTACTTTCACATAACAATTATAAGCACATATATTTTACTAAACGTGGGAATTAAGGATCAAAGATAAGATTACACATTCTAGAGTCACAAAATTTATATTTTTATGGGTAATAGTCTAAATTGTAATCTTTCTCCATTATTTCATGCCATGATCAAGCATTAGATTAGATTTTGTGTTTATTTTTTATGATGTCATGATATGTGATTTGATGTTATTTTATATGTGATTTTATTTCTATGATGCCATGATATGTGATCTAACGTTATTTAATTTGTTATTTTATTTAACATGTTAGAATGGCATATTAGGGTTTTATATTCTTCCATTAATGCATATAAATATCTTAGTTTAATTACTGCATTTGCATGATTATTTGATGTTAAAGTATGATTTAGATGTATCTTCAACGCTAGGATTAGATTTTGTAGGCTTTAATGGTTAAATATGCATGTTTAGAGGTTAAAGTGATTTTTTTTAGTGTTTTGCTTAAATTTCTGGTTTACTGCCTGTGTTTCAAGTGATAGATTGGAAGAAGGTCCAATAGACGACTATCAATCATAGCGATCGATGGGACATCCTGATGACTGCCTTTCGTTCTGTCTTTCCATTTTTTTGCCATCAATCATGAATTTTAAGCCGTATATTCCTTTTAGTTTAGTGTTTTAGTTCTATTTCATGCTATCTTTTGTATTTATATGTTTTATGCATGCTTGGTCACATTTTAATGTCATTCTTTTTTCTATCATGTTTAGTGTTTTGTACATTTAATATTTATTCCAATGTGCAATTTTATGTTGTTTAATTTTATTTTTTTTTATTTATTATCACCTTATAATGCTAATGTTTTGTTTTGTGCATGTATCCTTTGTGTAATCATTTTATCATACATTAAGTGTTCTTTCAGAAGTTAAATTTGCCTTGAAAGATTAACCTTAGGATAGTTTTATTTCTGCCCCTTTTTTGCTCCTTATTTTAATTATTGCATTTTTATGCTTTATTTATTTATTTATTCCCTTTTTGTACCTTATTATTCAATTTAAAATGTATTTAAATTTTAAGGATTATATTAGTTAGTAAAAAAGTGTATTTTTGGCACTTTAATTGAAAAATGCAGTTAAAATATTTTTTTACTTAATTAATTTGATTTTTATCCCAAAAATCACTTAAAAATAATTTTTGTAAATATGTATAAGGAAACTAATATTCCCAATTTAATAAATAGCCAATTTTATGTAGGTAATTTACTTTTTCAATCGAACGATTTGGTTTTATAGTAATTTAAGAAGGATTGTTTTTGTTTATTTATTGCTTTTGTTTACTACTTTCTAAAAATGCTTGATGTGTTTATTTTATTTCCTTGTAATGCATTTTGTGAGAAAATAGGTAGTGGTTTAATGATAAAAACCTAATTATAAGAAACACCTAACTGAGGTACAAGTAAAAGTGATGTCTCAAACACCAATCTCTATTTAGGCATCAAAAGGTTGAGATTTATTTCTCAACATTGTATTAGGTGGCGACTCCATGATACATGTCCCTTGAGCCATTTAAGATGCCTTTATTAATAGTAAAATTAGGCCTAATCCTTTTCTAGTATGAAGTGGCCAATTTGTGAGTTTTGTGAGCCTCATTCGGTCCTAAACCCTAAAAGTGGGCCTCCAGGAACTCACAAGGAAAAGAGCAGGCTCTAACATATGTGACAATGGCAAATCCATTGATGACTAAGAGACCATGCTCTTAAATTTTCTTGGTTAAGTTACTTATAATTGGGTTTTTTTATTAATCCTATCACCTTTTGAAATTGCATTCCTTGCATTCATTTTATAGTCTTAGAACTATGTTAGGCATCCTTATTTAGCCCCATTGTTATCCTATAGCACCCCTTACATTCACTCGATATAAGGATGTGTCGAGGAGAACCACCATTCAAAGTCTTGTATCAATTGGTATATAAAATGGCGACCCATCATTCATTATGTTCATATTGCGCTAGACCTTTTGGCAAAGACCATGCTTAGGTAGCCATAAAATTTCATTGCCCAACTACAAGCACATATAATGACAATAGCTACTTCCCCTAGGTTGTACGACCATAACAACTCTTGCTTGCTATATGGGCCCCTATGTATTGAACAAATTCAAATAAATTAGGCAGATACTAATCAAAGGCTACCATACCCCAATAGGTTCAACTCAAATTATTTAAATAGTATCAATATGTAATGGCCAAAACCTATATGCTTTTGTTTTTAATTAAGAGAGGTTATGATATCATTTTTTTTCCATACATCATATGCATCCATTAGGTTCAACATTGACCCATGGGCTAAGCCCGGCTAGGAAAGAGATCATACAACCTTCTGTGTTTGAGTAATAAGGTTCGAAGGATATGTCTTACTTATGTGTTGCAGTGATTGACGACTAACGACATTCATACATTCATGTATCTTGTGAATACAATGTTCATTGATTCTCATCGGGCATTATTCTTGACATTTTACTTTTGCAACCATTATAGATTCTTTCATGTGGTGTAGAGGGCCAGATGGTGGCCTTGTCTAAAGATCCGTGTTTGAGATGTCAGAACTGAGATCAGGGTTAGGCTCAAAATTTAGGTATGAGATTAGTTTAGAGTTTGGTGTAAATGAGTTTTATGAAAACAATCAAAAGACTACATTAGAGATGGATGATGATGACATGGTATGAACATGGCAATCACATAGCAGAAAAACAACAAAAACGATCATACATGCCAAACAATTCCATGACAAAAATTGAAACATGCAATTTTAGGGTTTTAAAACTTACAACTTTGGATGCCTTTTAAAACTTGAGTTTGGTGATGACAAGCAACCGAGATGACTTTATCCACCTTAGATCTTGATCACCAATGCCAAGGAATAGCCTTTTACATCACTCCCTCTATTATCGCACACACAATTGCACCGACGGCTTAAAATAGAGGTTGCTAGCTCTCTCTTAATGTATTGTGTAATGGCTATGGTTTGAAGCTACAAAATTTGATTTTGTACTTCTCTTAGGTTGCTATTACTACCCAAGATCACAAGAGAATGAAGAACTATCCTTTCTCCTTGTGAAAATTGGCTAAAAGAAATTCTTGAGAGAGAGAGAGTTTCACGCAAAAATCATAGAAGAAATTAGGGTTTTGTGTTTTCTCTCTCATTCAATATATATCCTTTTATTTTTAAGTGATAAATCTAAAATCAAATACTTAAAGATAATTAATTTCATCCTTTATCACTTCTTTAAAATAAGAGATATATATTGATTTAAATTCTTTTGAATTAATCCAAGATTAAAACATAAGACATATTAACCAAATAAATCACTTAATAAATAAAAAGCATGTGCCGAAATTCCTTTGATTTTTCTCTAGGAATTTCGGCCACCAATATTCATAATTAAGAGATTTAATTTGATCATAAGTCTTTTAGGCTTTAATACTCAATTAATTAAATTAATACAAGACATTTAATTAATTGAAATTAAACTTTGTGGGCTAAATTTTTTTCTCTCTCATGGGCCATGGTCCAATAGCAATCTAAAACCCATCACACGCATTAATTTGACTTTAATTAAAAGCCTAAATTAATGCCCAATACTTTAATTAAATATTTTAAGCCCAATGCTCTGCGTGCGATCCTATAGGTCCATTTAATGTTGGCAATGAATTAATAAATTAATTCAAAGGCTATATATATTCTCCAACAAGATATTATAGCATTCCAAATTAAATGAAAATGCATATGGGATTTAGTGACCTAATGCAATTTTGCATAGTCCCTTACCCATAAATATCAGAATTAATATAAGGCATGGAACTAGTCATCCTTATATATATTAATTCCTTTCTTGATATTTCAGTGACACTGAACTCTCAGATAAATAATGATTACTCATTATTTCATCTTGGTATGGCCATACACTTCTCAGTTTACCAATCAAGTGGCCGATGATATTTTTCTCTCTTATCGAGAGGGGTAATCCCTTCACTTCTCTCATGCTCTCTAACATAAATCAATGCATACCCAAGCATACCCATACTTGTCACTCTGTTACGACCACGTTAGGAGTATGTCAAAGCACACATTAATTCATAAAGAGTTTCATAGAGATTTTAGGTCTAAGAACTCCGATACAAAACTTGCATATGACAAACACTTATGACTTGTACCATGTAGTGTTCTCATGAGCTGATCGAATCCAGATATCATGTTCTTTAACATGTATCTATGATCTCTGATTGACACTTTTATCCTAATGATCCGTAAGACAGAACTCATAATATCAGAGGGAGCATACTAGTCTTAATTCATTGTTATTCCCATAACAATGACTGACCAGGGATATTTAGAATGATGTCTCATTTGTTTCAAGGTCTTACAACCATGTGCCACACACATGATAACTTAAACCGAAACAACATTCTTGGATAGTTTTATCAATTGATATGCACAGGAATACAATGGATAAAACAAATGCCTCATTTTGTTAATTAAAGCATTTTATTACAATGCATTGGGGCTAGGGCTTACACTAACAATCTCCCACTAGCACTAGTCCCAATTGGACATAGCCCTAAGACCGAACACTCTCAAACGAGCTTCGTGCAGATTTGGATGCAACTGTTTCGTTAAAGGATGTGCTACATTATCTTCACTTGCTATCTTGCTAACCTTGACGTTGCCACGATCAATGATTTCTCTGATCAGGTGGTACCTCCTGAGTATGTGTTTGGATTTCTGGTGTGACCGGGGCTCCTTTGCCTGTACAATGGCCCTGTTGTTGTCACAGAAAATTTCTAATAGATCTAGGATGCTTGGGACCACTCCTAATCCATAAATGAAATTTTTAATCCAAACAGCCTCTTTTGCAGCCTCACTCGCTGCAATATACTCAGATTCTGTAGTTAAGTCGGCAACGGTCTCTTGCTTCGAGCTTCTCCAGCTGACAGCACCACTGTTCAAAATAAAAATGAATCCAGATTGCGATATAGAATCCTGGGTGCTGGTCTGAAAAGCAGCATCGGCATAACCTTGTATGACGAGCTCTTATTGATCGCCATACACCAATAAGTGATTCTTCGTCCTTCACAGGTACTTTAGAATCCCCTTTACAGCAGACCAGTGCTTTTCACCAGGGTCTT